>BSYO01000039.1:11435592-12176907 GCA_033239525.1 Nepenthes gracilis
GCAACGAGCGGCCCCCATTCTGGGATTTCGGCTCGAGCGGCCATCGAGCAGGAAGCGAGCGGGGGAGGTTCTGGTTTTCAGGCTCGAGCCGCTAGCGGGCACCAGGCGAGCGGGCGGCCTTTGGGCGGGCTCGAGCGTGTGGAGGGCGGACCGAATGAATTTTAATGAATTTTAAACCGACAACCCACAACCCGACACAATAAAATAATACATATGGTCACGAAATATGCCAATAAGACAAATGTCTCTAACAGATAAGAATAGATAGCTAATAATATGTGCCTAACGCACAAGCATGGTACACGTCATTGATTTTGGATCCAAGATAAAGTTAAACAGTGGAAAATTAGTACAAGTAGTTTGTAATTTTTAATGATAAAATATCAAATGGATAGTTTGCGTGCAAAGCTCTAAAAAATTAAAATAAAAGAAAAGAAAAAGCTTACAATCAACTGAAAAGCTTTCACTTTGACAATGATAGAAATCTCGATTTGGTTAGGCATTCTTAATTACTTCACGTAATAACATTACTCCAAATTAGACTAGTAAGTTTGATTAATATGGCTAGTGCCAATCAACTTTTCAACAGTTGAATCTAATTAATTAGTTTTCATCATAGTCGTTACCAGCTAGTGACCCATACTCGTGGGCCTACCCCTAAGAGGGGAAAAGAAAAGAAAAAAAAAAGAAGTGGGCATGAAAGGGATATATATTCTACAGACTAACGGTGCATCATAGATAAAGGAAATCAAATATGTATATATATGTATATATATATGTATGTATGTATGTGTATGTGTATGGCTTGATTCTTTTTACATGCCACAACTAGGTTAAACAAGTTGAGTAATCTATGAGTTTGACGAAGTGAGACTCCATATTATCATGTTCCCATTTGTTGGAATATTTATTCATATCATGAGGTTAATTGTTTAATTTTAGTTTAATTGGTTGATCTAACATTTTATTTTGGAATACATATTTCAACCCTTTATAATCAAATCATCATATATAACGATTCATTTTCCTAAAAACTACATATTGAAAGTTCTGCAGCAAAATGCTGACCTTATGCTCTTGAATAAGAACTAGGACAAAACCGATGGTTTAGATTTATAGACCCCGATCAGTAGGAAAAAAAAAAAGATAACAACTGATGGGCCCAACCACAAATAACATGATTATGTTAGAACAAGAATTGTATTTGTTGAAATTGATCAAAACACGTATAACGGAACAAACCTGAACATCCCATCTCATATCAACTACCACATTCATGAATACAATAAATACAATATTACACAATAATTTTTAATATCAAAAACTCTACTCAATAAAAAAAAAAGTTACAAGATAAATTTTAAACAAATCTATTATAAAAATTGTGATGGTTACAAAACGACCATTTCTAAAATTTCGTCACTACAACCCAAGTGACGAAAAGCAAAGCTTAAGTCAGCGAAAATAACCAAATAATAGTACGACCTAAAAAGTAATTCGAGAGCAATGAATGGAACTCAGCGAAAAGCAAAGCTTAAGTCAAATCTCAATCGAATGTCAACCATCTTTCTCTTATCTTTTCCTTTTCTTTCTTTGTGAAGTACTTCTTATATTATAAAATAATTTTGGATATCTTAAAATTATACTAGGCATGACTTTATATCAGTATGAGGCACGACTTCATTTAGTGTAGGCATATAAACACTGATCAAGCACACATCAATCATGACCTTTTCGGACAAATCATGCACATACGTCCCTCAAGTGTGTATTATGCACCGCTCAGCTAACCTTCAACCAATTATCGATCAACCATGACATAAATATCATATTACTCTTCAACATCTTTTGTCACTCAAATGACCCTTAACCGACCATCGGTTAACTCTCGCATAGGTTCATGCAGCCATTGCTTTGCTTTTTCATCAAAGTATTCCATATATGAATATTGCATATCCTCTTGATAACCCATCTATTTATTATGGTACCTATAAGAAGTGACCCAAAATTTAATAATATTATCATAACCTCATTATCAGACACTAAGTTTTCAAAAGACAAAGATCGGCTTGTTAGCCGAGAGAAATTGTCAAAAATCTCATCTTGTTAGTGAGACCAAGTTGTCATGCCATATATAATGAAGTATAAGACACTGTACAGGACAATTGAGGCTTTTGGAGACCAAGAAATGAGCAAAAGTAATACCTTAATCAATTCTAAGGTCTCGGGCTATCCCCACCAATTGAAGAATTCAACTTGTGAGATGAGCCACACTAGAGTGGGAAAATCCAAGTGAGACTCTAACTAAAGTCCCACTAGATATTAAGGAGTCAGAGAAGTATGTTCATTTTGAGTCATCATCTGAGTCAAATTTGATGTAAGAAGGCATCACTTTCCTATGAGATAACTATGATATCTTTGTTGGGAAATTGGCCGATGTCCTTGGGATTCCTAGTGAGATGGTTTCATAAGCCAAACATCATCCTTAGGCATAAACTTATCATAAAACGAGGCAGAGTTCATCTATGAAAAAGTTGGAGATGGTGTGTGAATAAGAGCAAAAATTCATAGATGTCGGGTTCATCAATGAAGTGAAGAGCCTGGATTGATTTTCCAATATGGTTATGATAAAATAATATAAACTGAAGAATGTAGCTTGACTATACTAATGTAAATAAAATATATTGAAAATATATATTTTTGCACCCATGGATAAATCAGTTGGTGGACTCCACTTCAGGTAACCAACTATTAAGCTTCACGTGCACCCTTTGGAGGCATCACTTGATATGATTGGATCCAAGCGACAAGGATCTTATTTTGTTCATAATAAATTAGGGGTTTTACAACTATAATGTCATACCCTTGGAATTAAAGAATGTCAGTATAATTTACTAAGGGTAGATCAACTGATAAAAAAGTTTTTGACTAATAACCTCTAAACAATTTATCTCAAAGTCCATCGCCACTCGGTACTAGGCATACTTATTTGTCACATAGTGAATGTGAGACATAAATATTGAAATTTATATAATGATATTAAATTAAAATAAATTGATAAATTATTATAATTGATCACAAGTTCTATTTAGAAATTAAGTATCAAATTATAGTGGGAAAGAAAATTATAAGAAATGTTTGGTAAGTACAATAGTCACAAAAGAGTATTTAAAGCAGAATATTTGTACTTAATATGCAAATAAATAGATAATTGAAATTAGTGTTCTATACTTAATTTATGTCTGATTAATATATGTGTGCGAGTATGATATACATGGCATTTTTTTTTTCTTTTTTTAGTCTATTTTTTTGAATCTTTAAATAGAAAATAGAGAAAAAGAACAAAAAAAGAAAGATGGGAAGAAGATGAAGAAATTTGGGGCTTAAACCTCAACGATAGTTTGGATTTAAGTCAAGATAAATAAATATTAAATCTATTTTTTATTTTTTTAAAATATTTTTTTCATATTTTGTCTAAAATCTAAGATTTTATACTTACTAGCTACATATAAACAGTCATCTATATTTTTTTTAATATTTGGCTTATAGGTATGGCATGTTTTGAAAACTTTTCATACAGTTTAAAGTACATTATCCTTATTCATGAAACTATGTTAAAATTTATTATTAATGAATTTTAAAATTTTTAAATTTTAAGGATTAATGTCTTGTTACATGTCAAAATTTTTTATAAAAATTTTGAAGAATCCTCTTATATGTTTAATGCTTTTGAAAAACTGTTAGGGTCATTTTTATAATTGGTACATTCCATAACAATATATATTATTAATCCGATGTTGGGTTATGAATTGTCGAAGTGCTGCATCCATGTACATCCGTTGTTGTCCGTTTCGACTTTAATGGATACCACGCGTGCCGTGTGCTCTCCAACTGCTCGAGCCTAAAATCCCGAAGCCCCACGCTCTCAGTGCGCTCTCTACCTGTTTGACCCCAAAAACCCGAAACATTGCACTCGCTGTGTGCTCGAGCGCAAAATCCAGAAAGGGCCTACTCGCTGTGCGCCGCCTCCGCGCTCGAGCGCCGCGATAACGGGCAACTTTTTAAATGCGATTTTTGTGCCATTTATAAATATTTGTCTTATAATTTTGAAACCCTAGGACTCTTAACAGACAAGTTTCGTGCCCCACTTGAGAAGAACCTTGTTTATACTCCATTGATCTTGCTTCGTTTGAGAAAATCAAAAGCTACAACCTTGAGCTTCATATTCTAACAAGTTTTCTCTACACTTTCTCTTTACCATTTAAATACTTTCATTCTTCTACCTTCGTTGGAGACGTCGGTACATTGAAGACGGAGAACCGATCGTGTTTGGCAATTTAAGTGGCTCAAGAGGGAAGATTAACGTGAAGATCAAAACATGTCCGATTATGTTGCCGTGGGCAAATCCAAATAGTTCCTTGGTAGGGATCACAAGACGGAAGTAAGTCGGCTAGATTAGCGCATTGTTACTACCCGGTCTGTAAGTTGATTTTCATAGTGCCTTGCTTCCCTGACCATTGAAGCTCGAAGGGTTTTTCTCGATTACCGTGAGTATCGAGTTTTTCCTTCGTCACCAAAAATCATGCCATTTAATTATTGTTTATACTTATTTATATTTTGCATGCTTGTCAGTATCATTAGCATCTAGAAATAAATATTCTTTACGTATATTAAATATTTAATTTTCACTACTTCTATTATTTTTATCGGAGTCAAAACTTGATTGTATAATTTAGAACACAAGTCCTTTTTCAATTGGTATAGAGACTCACCCCGATCCATGACCCCGATCAAGATGCATACTAGTCAATCCTTGTTCGTTCCTCCCTTCTTTGATGGGAGTAACTATACCTATTGGAAGGTCTGAATGAGAGCCTTTCTCAAATCAATAGATTAGCGTGTATGGGCCAGTACTCAAATTGGGTGGACTCCACCAAAGAGTGGTGATGAATCAAAGGTTTTATCTTTGTGGTCAAAAGAAGAACTTTATGCTTGTAACTAGAATAGTAAGGGGTTACATGCTATTTTTATAGCTGTATCTCCCGATGAGTTTAAACGGATTTCAATGTGCGAAACTTCTAAAGATGCGTGGGACATTCTTGAAATCACTCATGAATGTACTAAATTAATTAAAAATTTAAAATTATAAAAGCTCACCACTAGATTCAAAGAAATAAGAATAAAAGATGACGAGACATTTGATGAATTCTATACGCAATTAAATAATATTGTAAATTTTACGTTTAATTTAGGAGAACGAATCCCTAAAAATAGAATTGTTAGAAAAGTTCTACGATCTTTGCCTGAATGATTTAGACCAAAAGTTACTGCGATTGAAGAAAGTAAAGATTTAGATAAATTAAAAATCGAAGAACTTGTAGGGTCCCTTCAAACTTATGAGCACACATTACCACAGTCAAGAAAGAATAAATCGATTGCTCTAAAATCAATTAGGGAAGAGAGAAACCGAGATTCTAATAAAAAATCGTGTAGCGATGACGATTTTTTCTTATTTATTAAGAATTTTAAAAAAGTTTTGAAGAAAAATAAATCTTCATCAAATAAACTTAATGTGGATTTAAAACATTCACCTAAATTTGATAAGAAAGATCGACATGAACTCAAGGATTTCAAATCAAAAAATACTTAAGGAGTTTAATGTTATGAGTGTAAAGATTTTGGTCACTATTGGGCTGAATGCTCAAACCCTAAATGCCAACAAGGTCAAGCGTTTAAAGCTAATATTACCTTAAACGATGACGAAGAAGAAGACGGTGAAAAATATTCTGAAGATAGCCCTGTTAAGTACATGGCTTTTATGACTTCAATGTGTGGCAATTTAGTAGAAAAGTTTAATCACTCTGATGACTCTAAGGATGAGTCAGAAGCTGAATTTGATGGACTTTAAGAAGCATATGATAAACTGTTTAGGAAATATTTAAAAGTAGAGAAACTAAATAGAACCTTAAATAGTAGGGTCATAGATTTGGAAAAAGAAAAAATTAGCTCAACAATCTGAGTTAGATGCTAAAATTTAAAAAATTGAGAATTTAAAAATCTCATTTACTAAACAAATCACAACTCTAAAATCTGAACTTGAGGCTACTAGAAATGATTTGAAACAATTTTTAAATGGGTCCAAAAAATTAGCTCATATACTCGGGTTGAAAAAAATTAGTGGAAATAAATAGGGTTTGGGGTATATTGAGAATATTTTCAAAAATGACGTGAAACCTAAAACTATTTTTATTCCCGCCACAAAAAATCCACACCAAAATGCTAAAACATCCAAAATCACTAAGCAAACGCCTCAACGTGTGGTTAATAGATTTAATTCACATCATTTGGCCAATCCATATAGTCTAAATGTCATGAACAAACCCACAAAGTCTCTGCCACCTTGTCATATTTGTGAAAAGATTGGCCACATTCTTCCGCACTGTTACACCATGAACTTTCCATACAACCAAAGACAAGAGCTAAAAATGAATACATTTGTTGATCACATTCAGACATTAAATGAATAAGTACAAAGATTGAACGAGAAAGTTAATTCAGTGAGACAAGTATGGGTCAAGAAAAGTGAGCTTTATTACCCATTGGCCATTCGTGACAAAAAAGGGGAGACTTGATTCACTTCGATAGGGGGAGATTAGGGGAGATGTGATTATTCATATTAGGGGGAGCCTTGTTCTTTTTTGTAAGGGGGAGTGCTTCTTAGATTTCGGTACTGCTTGTAGTTTATTCCTTTTACTACTACATATTGGTTTTCTACTTCTATTGTTATCATTTTATATTATACATTTATGGTACTAACCCTATTTGATCAGGCAACTCAGTTACAGTATTAACGTAGCAGTCACAACATCGACATAACAGTACTAGTATAGATTTATACATTTTCTTATTGTATCATTTATATTTCTCACTAGGCATAGATTTTTATGTACACGGGCTCTATCTCAGTGGTCTCTGAACCCGTAGTTTTCTTATATTTTTTTTATGGGTTTTGTCACGAAATTGCCAAAGGGGGAGATTGTTAGGGTCATTTTTATGATTGGCACATTCCATGACAATATATATTATTACATCCATGTCGGGTTATGAATTGTCTAAGTGTTACATCCACATACATCTGTTGCTATCAGTTCCGACTTCCATGGATACCGTGCCTGCCGTGTGCTCTCTAGCCGATTGAACCCAAAATCTCGAAGACCTGCGCTCTCCGTGCGCTCTCTACCGGCTCGACTCCAAAATCCCAAAACATTGCGCTCGCTATGCGCTCGAGCGCAAAATACATAAAGGGCCCACTCGCTGCGCGCCGCCTCCGTGCTCGAGCGCCGTGGTAACGGGTAACTTTTTAAATGCGAATTTTGTACCATCTATGAATACTTATCTTATAATTTTAAAACCCTAGGACTCTTAACAGATCAATTTTGTGCCCCACTTGAGAAGAACATTGTTCATACTCCACTGATCTTGTTTCTTTTGAGAATACCAAAAGCTATATCTTTGAGTTTCATGTTCTAACAAATTTTCTTTACACTTTTTCTTTACCATTTAAACACTTCCATCCTTCTACCTTCATTGGAGACGTCGGTACGTTGAAAAAAGAGACCTGATTGTGTTCGGTAATTCAAGTGGCTCAAGAGGGAAGATTGACGTGAAGACCGGAAGGTGTCCGATTCCGTTGCCGTGGGCAAATCCAAGGAGTTCCTTGGTAGGGATCACAAGATGGTAGTAAATCGGCTAAGTTAGCACGTCGTTACCACCCGGTCTGTAAGTTGATTTTCATAGTACATTACATCCCTAACCGTTGAAACCCGGAGGGTTTTTTTTCTCGAAAACTGTGGGTATCGAGTTTTTCCTTCGTCACCAAAAATCGTGTCTTTTTATTATTATTTATACTCATTTATATTTTGCATACTTGTTAGTATTATTGGCATCTAGAAATAAATATTTTTTACGTGTATTGAATATTTAATTTTTATTACTTTCGCTATTTTTATCGGAGTCAAAATTTAATTGTATAATTTAAGACAAAAAGTCCTTTTTCAAAAACCATATTGAATCTCCATACTTGAGTTTATGAAAAATAATTTTACTTCTATTTTTGGATAGCATACCGTTTTGCAGAGATTCTTCTAAATTTTATTTAAGATAAACCATTATAGGAAATTGACGAAAGATTAAAATATTATTATATATTAAAATATATTAAGATGTCCTATGGAGTCTTCTCACAGGCATGAAATAATAGTGAGTATGGCTCGATCCATATAGTGCTTGATAGATGGCCCATTTATGGATCTAAATAGTAAAATATAGTCCAAATTTATAGAATTAAAATATAAACCAATTTTTAAAAAATTATAATTTATGAGGAGAGGTATTTTATCTTTTAGTTCTTTTATATAATTGTTCGACAATTGTATAGTTACTCTCGACTTATTTATCTCATGTTTATTATACTTATATTTATTATAGTATTCTTTATTTATTTGCAGAGTATTTTACTTATCTTGCATTGTCTCACTACTCAGATAAACTTATTTAGTCTTTACAAAAGTTTGGAAAATTAGGTTTTTTACATAGATAATTGTGGATTATCACAAGTATTTTCGTATTTTGTACTTGATAGTTATAAGGAAACAACTTAAGAATTTGGTTAATACTATGGACTTGTAAAATTATTATAGCATCATCAAAGTCGGTACATCACTTTTATTTATGTTCCAATGTTGATGATAGGATATTATAAGTCATATATGTTTGTTATATAAGCACTATCTTAGAAGTTATGTTGGAAGAAATTTAATCAAATTCCTATGACAAATTATATTTTTGTGTCAAAGGATTCACCAATACAATTTTGTGCAACGTTCATATCCCAGTATTGGATTTATATATTGTATATATTATGATATTTGAACTGGTGTTGGATGGTGAATTTACAAAGATGAGTTAAAGCTTAATGAAGCATGCAAATATATTAACAAATGAATGACCACAACATTAGAAAAAAGATATCAAATGGCATGCTAAGTTATGGAATTTTTGAACCAAAATCCAATGATATCCCTATTGATTGAGCTAAATCAAAAAGTTAGTATGTTTGCATATTATATTTTGTAAACGGGATTATGCTCCACTCACTACAAAAAAACTAATTTTTAGTGCTAAAAAATTAGTAATAAATATATTTTTATCACTATTAATAATAAATATTTATAATTTAGTGACAAAAATATTATTTTGTCACTAAAAGTTTAAAATTAAATAAATACTAATTTATAAAAAATAAAATAATTAATACTAAATAATAAAAATAAGAGTGATAAAAATATATTATTACTAGTTATAAAAAATACATCCTAATACTTAAAAATATTTTTAAAAAAGTTATAATTTATTTGTTAAATTATTATTTTAAAAATCTAAATCTTATAAAAATTTAGTAAATAAAATTTAAAATTTAACAACCATACGCGTAGAAATGTTTTTAATTTAACATTTTAAATTAATTTAATAGCTCTGGAAGTTTCTAATGAATCACCCTCAGCCATGTGCACATTACTTTCTTTTTATTAAGAAACGAAAAAAGGGTGATATGTAACCGTTAGATAAAAAGACATCCAATGGTCACAGGCATCTGAGACAAATTTGACCCTCGTCCCATTCAGACTTCCCTTCATTTCACTAAGTGTCACACTCTCTCTTCCTCTTCTCCCATTCATTTTGTTGAGCATCGCTATTCAGCCGTTGTTGTTACTACCGTAACTTTTGCTGTCGCCTGAGAAATAGAGTTACTGTTGTTGTGGCTGTTATTTCTTGTCATTATTGTCCATCGTTACTATTTGGAACCGTCGTCACTATTCATCATCATAAATCAGGCAAATAATCTCTTCCATTCCTTGAAACAATTGTAAATCTATCTTATTATTGTTAAAACATAACGATTTATTTGTTAAAATTTTTTGAATCTCAATTTATAAAATAAAATTTATTTTTATATTAAATTATTTTTTACTTATTTATTGTCATTATCGTCGTCTTCTGTTCAACTATTTTTCTTTAATTTTTTCTACTCTCTTATTTTGAATATTTTCTTCAATCTTAAAGTTGACAAAAAGCTATGACTGAAGTATTGTGTTTGAAGTATCGTCCTCTTCCATTCAACGTCACTTTCGGAGTAGCTGTTGTTCTTTATTAACTGTTCGAGGTATGGTGTCAATTTTGAGCTATATTATTTGTTTTTTGGCCGTTAATGATTTATACTAATGATTTCATTTGATCTAGACTTGGCCGTTAAGAATAAGTTTCATATTTAGTAGTTAATTTGTACGTTATACTTATTTCGTTGGATTTGCTTTATCATAACCTTCCTGTTTTTATTTTCGTTGGATTGCTGCCTAAATAGACTTACCAGCTTGCTTTCTACTCTTGCCACTTCCTGTTTTTTATTTTTTTTCTCTCTAATTTTTTTGCTAGCTCTTCCAACTAACTGATGGTAATATAATTGGTAAAATTATTAGCCCTGGTCAAAAGTGTATGTCTGAAATTAAATGTCCAAGTTAGACGCTCAAGCTTTAAACGAGCCATGTTTTTTTCCAAAACTAACTAAGTTAGATTTGGTAGAAATTTTTTTATTTTTGACCGTTCATGAGGCAATGGCTAAGTTGTTTTTAGGCATGTTCTACCTCTCACTTACAGTCTGCGTTGTAAAATTTGTACTAAATTCAATGTTTCATCTTCTAGCCTATTATAGTATTACCTTTTTGTTGAGTTTTTCTTTCAAATTATTTAGGCTCTTAGTGACTAGCTGCTAAAGAATTTTCTACTGCTCATATAAATGAAAAATATTTTGGTGTTTGCGGAAGCTATACCCTTGTAGGTTGTCCTTTATCACTTTTATGTAGTTTCATACAACTTTAAATATAAACTAGTATTCTGACTCTATAGTTTATACTTTATTTCTGTGATTTTTCATTTTGTTATTTTATCATTTTGTTCTAATGATTTTGTCGGTAGTTGTCTTTGCTAACAATTCTTGTTCCTTGACTTTAAAGGAGATGATAAGGATTTGATTCTTATAGAGGATTTTTAGTGTATAGAAATGACTTTGTCCTATTAAATGCTCTGAATGATATATTTTTTTAGAAGAGTTTCACTCTGCCTAATAAATTGCAGGTCACATATTTGAATTACGAAAGTTTCTTTATAATAAAGGGATAGGACTAAGTGGACCCTTCGCAAGTGTATAGTGAAAGAAGACATCATTGGAGTTGGAAAGGGTGAGCATAGATTGAGGGTTACTCAAGGTAAGTTAGTGCATACACATGATATTTGCCATCATTATGAATTGAGAAGCTTCCTTTGAGTCCAGTTGAAGGAACACAAATCTGTGATCATCATGGTAGTGTTCACGGGGATGTGGGTGTCATCATGGTATAAGATATAACCACATTATAAAATGCCAGAATATCATTTGTTTAACCTAGCAACTTGAGCATATAATTAATTGTTGAAGTGATTGTGATGAAAATCATGGACTTGTAGAAACAAAGCGATTTAGGATGCTAGTGAGTTGAAGTAAAATTTTCTATTTTTGTGGTAGAACGGGTCATAATCCTCTACAACATTCCGTCAATAATAATACTTAAACAAATAAAACTAATACATTCAATCTAAATAATAAACCCTGTGCAATACATGAAAATAGATAAACCTCACAAATTTAATCGACTATACATACGCAGGATCCAAAAATCAAATGCTATTACATCCATGGCTTCAATACAGTAATCCCAACTATTATATTGAATCTAATAAGAGATGTCATCTAGGAACCTGTATAAACCTAAAATTTAAACCTGCGGAAACATAACAATACCCATAACAAAATGCGGAAGCAATACCATGCCATAATATTATACATCATGTCAAAATTAATATACACTAGTTGACTTGCATAAGTTAATTATATTCGCATTACATCAAATATATCCAAAATTTCGAGTCTCTGAGGTCCAACAAATCTTCCTTATCTAATCTTTTTCTTTACTCTTTCTCATCGGATATCAACTCATTAATATCATCTGGAAGAGTAGACAAATACAATAAAGGGGTGAGTTATTAGCTCAACAAAGTGCTACAAAAAAAAAAGGACATGCAAGTCTTTATAATATATATATATATATATAATGCAAAAGCATGAAACAGTGCATGGTCATAAAAATTGTGGCCGAGGACATGCACTGGCTGAAGACTGTATAAAATGACCAAGGACATTTTAGTGGCTGAAATATGCATAGAGTGACCAAGGACATGCACAAAATGACTGAAGTCATTACAATGGCTGATGACTTGCACAAAATGACCAAAGTCATTGTAATGGCCGAGGACTTACACAAATGACCGTGGACTTACACAAAATGACTGAAATTATTACAATGATCAAGGTCATGCATTGGCACATAAAGTAACCGAGGTTTCTACTTAATTTGATGACATAATGATCATAAATGTTTTCTTTTTTACATCTCGAGGACAGGATGATCATTTATTCTTATTCTTAGTTCTTAGTCCGAAAATAAATTGATCATGAATTCTTCCTTATTTATATCCTGAGGATAGGATGATCCTATCTTTTTAATTTTTTCCCTCCATAGTAATGCCCCAAGGAAAGCGGACCACATTTTACTCTATGGACGGAGTCATCCTCATGGCATACAAGAGAACATTACCATTGGACAACAATTCTTGGTCTAGTTTCTTACTGATTTTAACTGATGTTAAGAGGTTCAAATTCTTGTTTCTTAGCATTTAATTCTTATTCTTAGGGGCCGAAGCCTTCAGATAGCGTTAGGGATTCTCAGAAATTTTTATATATCATAACTTGTAGCAAAATTTTAGATAAAAATCGTTCAGTAAGCATTGAGTAATTCACAATATTATATTTTCCATTTACGAAACTCAAGAGTTACAAACCCTTGCCTTCTTTTTGGAACTTAAACTTGCAAGAAATGTTCAAAACAAAAACTCACACATGAAACACAAATTAAACGATAAAATCAAACCCATAAATCTTAATATTCATACTTAAACATACAATTTATTCACAAAATTATGAGAAAACTAGAAAACATGCGATATTATATCTCAAATCTTAGAGAATGAGGGTATTAGAGTAATAATACCCTAAAAAGAGAAGCAAAAAGCAATAATAAGGAAAAATAGAGCTTGGAGTACACTTGCCTCAACCTGATTCACTGATTTTCTTCACTTTGATTGAATCGAAAGTTTTTGGAATCCCTTCTCCTTCTCTATTTCTCTCTCTTTTCCCTTCTCAACTCTGCTCATTTGTGTCTTACTCTTTTCCTTCTCTTTTCCTATTTAAAAGCGCACAGTAAGTCAGTAGGAAGATTCAAGGTTGGCACTATAGTAAGTCAGTATTTGGACAAAATATCCGATCGGCTAGCACTTGAGCGTACTTCAAGCGTGCTTCGGGCGCAGCCTTCGAATTCTGGCACCTCCAGCTGTAATGTCCCAATTTTCAAAATATGAAAAATATGAGTAATTAAATCAAAATAAGGGAATCGGGGTTAAAGGATATGGAAGAAATTTGATTGAAAAGCCTAAGGACCCAAAATTGATAAATAAAAAATCGGCGTCATAAACTGTGAAAAGTTAATCCATAAATAAGATTCAAATTTTAAATTATGATAATTATGACTTATTAAGCTAATATAATCAAAATTAGGGTCTAAGGATATGAAATATTATGTTAGAAGGGTCAAAACAGGTCCCGGATAGCGAAAATATAAAATTTTCACGCTACAGGTTGGCGTCGGGTTAGACCCGCGCCCGACGAGCGCTCGAGCCCAGACTATTCTTCCTCAAGATGATAAAGGTTAATTTGAAGAATAAGTAATGTTTGAAATTGATTAACGATTTTCAGCATGTTTTCGGATTAAGAGAAGTGGAAGAATGACCAAGGGAGAAGATAAAGTAAACAACGACAAGATTTCGTTTATAAGCTCATGTTTATGCACTGTTAATGCTTTTATATTACCTATCTGCATATTGGACCTTAAAATCCTCCAATGACCAAAGAATAAGTGGAAGAAACAATTGAAGAAGAAAATAAAATGATCAAGGATAAGATCTTGTCCCAAGTTCATGTTTCATGCATCGATCTATTGTTCTCGTTTTATTCATATGCTTATTAATTCTCTAATCCTTTCTATGTTTCTTTTCTTTATTATATATGTATTCCATATAAATGCTTGCATGTTCTTATTATTATAATACCTTATTGAGTTGTTAACTCACAATTACTTCTTCTTCCTTCCAAACAAGACCTACGAGCCGGTGCTCGACTAGAAAGAGCAAGAAGAGGGATTTTGCTAGGGGGATCGACCGGACTTTGAGGACTTAGAATCTAGATTATGGCTAATGTTATGGAATCTAATTAGCTGATTAATATATTGTTGTGTATTAAATTGTGGCATAGTTTGTTGTATATTTTTATGGCATAGAATCCTTCTACAGCTATTCATGAATATAGAATGCTTCCGTAGGTATAATGTTGAGTTTTGCATAAGTTCCTAGAATGTCATCTCTCATTAGATCCAATATAGTAGTTGAGATATTGTATTTCAACCGTGAATGATACGACATTTGTTTATCCTGTGTATGTGTTATGGATTGAATTTTGGAGTCTATTTGCTTTTATGTATTGTACAGGATTATTTATATAGATTGTATGTATAATTTTTGACCATTTTTAGAAAAACTTCTACCCGATTTTTAATAGAAATTATGTTATTAAATTATAGACATTAGTTTTTTATGATTTTTGATGGAGGTCATTAGAGAAAAATAACTTGTTTCGTCACACTAGCCTTGCTCAAGCCTC
Organism: Nepenthes gracilis; assembly: GCA_033239525.1. Lineage (NCBI taxonomy): Eukaryota > Viridiplantae > Streptophyta > Magnoliopsida > Caryophyllales > Nepenthaceae > Nepenthes > Nepenthes gracilis. The sequence goes on from BSYO01000039.1 coordinate 11,450,513, forward strand.
CAGCGAGCTCGATACCCATTTACCTTAAATTATGATCTAAATCTCTATTTTTTTAAAATTCATTTATCCTAAACTTATTTATATTAACTTAATTACTAAAATTTACTATATCTTAGAAACCCGTACCTTACAATTTTCTTACTAAAGGTGATGAAACTTGGGAGCTAACATATCCAGTGAAGCTAATCACTGAAATATGTCTGGAGGGAAAGAGGCTTATATGATTCATTGTGTAGTAGATTGTAGAATAGTATCTCTTTGTACAAGTGTGGATTCTCCTTGTACACTTTTTTAGATTGTATATATTCAGAACCCTGATTTCAGAAATAGATGTGAATATTTTATGCTCGATTGGCTGCTTGTATCTTCCTTAGTTGCTTGCCGAAATTTTGCTAAACATTTATCTAGCTACAAGTTAGTTTAGTTCCTTTTTACGGTGCAGCTGATCCTATGCTTGTGTCAGCCCCATGTTCATACATAGCAATATCTACAATGTCTACTACAGTAATCAAAATGTACAATAGCCTGAATAAACAAATTCACCATTAACGGAATGGATGTAATTGTTCTAAAGTAGGAGACACTATTGCAACTAGACATTTATATATGCCTCCTTGATAATTCAGCATGTCTTGATTATTGTGTAATTTCATTTAAATGCAATATGTGAAATTCTAAGGACAAACAAGTTACATATAAGTGGTTTTTTCTTCTTCTTTTTCTTTTGGGGGATAGTTAACCTAATGATAAGTATAATAACAACAATATGGTGATGGGTACAGTGTTATCATAGATATGAGCTTTGAGTTCATAACACAGTGAAAGAACAGAAAGCAAAAGGCTGAGAAGGCTTAGGGCCTGTTTGGTAGAAATTGTTAGTTGAAAGTACAAATTAGATCTTCTCCAAAAAAAACTTCTTAAAAGCATATTGAAGTTTTCTATAAATTGTTATGGATCTTTTTTAACAAGTTTTAATTTATATTCCACATTTCATATATGAAAAATAATATGTTACGGTACTGGACGATACCTTAATGATGCATATTGCATGTGTGTCGGCCAATAATAGGTTGATCTAGTTGGTTATTCAGATTTTTTTTTGGTTGAGTTGTTACTGCAATTTCTGCATTCAAGAGCTTCTGATACCAAAGATTATTTTTACTCCAATAATTCAGGTTGGTATGCTCCAATAAAATCACTTGTTTATTGGGCTCTATTACCTCAAAATCTTTGAATGATGAAATTATTGCCATTAGCTTTCTGTTGCGTATATTTGTGATATTTTGAATACATATATTCATTTTTTTGCTTACCATGAATTGGCAAAAAATTCCTCTACCCTATTCAGTCTCATCTCGTCACCTATTATTCTGCGATGTCCCCTTATTTAGATAAAGTTTTATGCATACCATGCAACCAGTGGAATGCTCTAAATATCGGTGTGATGCTGTGAATCTGATATGTCCTATTATAAGAAGAGTGTGATTTAATTTTCATTATATATTTATTTACTTATCTTTTTGTAATATGGTTCACTTACAATTAATTTATTAACGTTAACTTTTTTCTTATTTATATTATAGGATGGATAACAGTTGGATAAATTATAAGACTGTTAATGATAGATTAAAGCCAAAGTATAGAAAAGGAGCCATCGAATTTCTTGATTTTACATTTTTAAAAATTAAAAATAGGGATAAGATACGTTATCCATATAATAATTGTAATAATCTTTTTTATCAAGATAGGGAGATGATCTTTAACCACTTAATCATATATGGAATATTAAGGGATTACAATCAATGAATTTTTCATGGAGAAAAGGAAATGACTCTACTAGTGATGAGGGATATGATGATGATGGGAAAGAAAGTAAAAATAATGATTTTGAATATGATGATACTATTTCCTTGATCCACGATGCCGCAAATGTTTAAAATTTAGATTTTAATGAGGATATTGACTATGTAAGTGATGAAACTGATCAAAATGATACAGTGCTAGGAAATTTTTATAGACTCATAAAAGATGCTGAATAGGAATTATTTTTGAGTTGTGATCGTTTTACTAAATTGAAATTTATTTTACTTCTTCTCAATTTGAAGTGCATTAATGGTTTAAGTGATAAATCTTTTTTAATACTACTAAATTTATCGAAACTAGTATTTTTCAATGATAACAATTTTTCAAGTAACTATTATGAAGTAAAGAAGTATGCGAGAGATTTAGGATTGAATTATGTTAAAATTGATATTTGCAAGAATAATTATATCATTTATCAAAATGTATATGAAAAATATCAAAATTGTCCAATTTATGGGTGTTTGAGGTGGAAAAGTAATAATAATGAAGGAAAAAAAGTTTCGCATAAAATTCTTCGTCATTTTTCACTAATACCTAGACTTTAAAGGTTTTATATGTTTTCAAAAATAACCTCTTATATGCGATGACATAAGAAGAAATGTCATGATAATGGAGTTTTGACATCCAGCTGACTCAAAAGTCTAAAAATCTTTTGATGAAATGTACTCAAACTTTACACTAGATCCCCGAAATGTGTGGTTTGGCTTAGCTTCTGATGGATTTAATTCTTTTGACAACTTAAGTACATCTTATAGTATATGGCCAATGATATTAGTTCCATATAATCTCCCACCGTGAATGTGTATGAAAAGTGAATACTTTATACTGTCATTATTAATTCCATGTCCAAAAGCTCTTGAAAATGATATTAATGTATTCTTGGAATCATTAATAAATGAGTTTATATAATTATGGTATACTAGGGTTGAAACCTACGACGCCTTTAGTTCAAACAATTTTAAATTGCATTCATCATTATTGTGGACAATCAATGATTTTTCAGTTTATACAAATTTATTTGGTTGGAATACGAAAGGAAAATTTGCTTGTCCTAATTGCAAAGTTGGTACTTCCTTGATTTTTTGATTTGGTACTTGGTAGCCTTTGAGCTGGTGAATTATTTTGAGCTGATTAGTATTTTGGACAAAGTGTCAGGATTTTGGCAGCCTTGACTTCCATTTGGGCAAAGTGAGGATGAGTAATGAGAACCAAAGTATTAATCAAAGTATCAGTATGAAGAAGCTATATTCGAATTCTCAGCAATCGGGACATGAAAGTTGCTGCTGGTTTTTTGGAGCATGATTTGCTGAAAATAGCTGAAAGCTGCTGTTGCTGGTTCTGGTATGAAGATTGCTCATTGGCTGATTTGCTACTGAAAATGGCTACTGTTGGTTTGCTGGTTTTCCTCAACTGATTGTTCAATGAAAATGACGGGAGCTTCAGAGCAAATACAATTCTTTTAGCTAGTTCATCAGCTTCAGAGCATGTCTTTGCTCTTTGATACAAAATTGTTGTTCTTTGTCTTCAGAGCTAATTGCTTTGTCTTTGTTCAATAATTTTTTTTGTAAAAAGAATTGTTGTAAGACAATTTGGTATGAAATTCATTTGTGTTTTTAATTAATATAAATTTAATATTTGAGTTAAAATTTTATTCATTAAAGTATATAATTTAGATGTATATGAAATTTATTTATATTTTTTGTGATAATTATTTGTCATTAAACATAATATTTAATGACAAACTAAAAAGTATTTTAGTGATGAAAGTATTTTATTACTAAAGAATATTATTTATTGACAATTTATTTTTTGTCATTAAAGAAATCTTTTAGTGATAAAATAAAAATCCGTTACTAAAGGTTTAGTGACGGATTTTTAGTGATGATTTAGTGACGAAATATTATTTCATCACTAAAACTTTTAGCGATAAATTTATAATCATTAGCGATAAATTATTTTGTCACTAAATATTAATATTGTTGTAGTGACTATTTTAACACATAAATGTTGGACATTTTCAAATCATTACATGAAAATAATATAGTAAAAATATCACTTGTTATGTTAACCCTTAATCCTTACAATTGGTCACTTAAACCAAAAAAAAGAAAAAAAAAATCTATACTTGACAAATATTTTTTAAAAAAATTTAAAATGAATAAACTTATCATACGTATTGTTGTAGATATTAGTCTTGAACAAATTGCATATATGCATGGGTCTCCAAAAAAAAAAAAAAAAAGTTAGGATTTTGGGTAACACTTCAAAAATATCAATATTTGCGGTAAGGTTTGTCATGCATATAAACAAAACTCAATAAAAGGTATAGGCAACCACATGCATGGAGACTTTATCTAATAAGCTTAGATTCTAACATAAGTGAAGAAAGAATTCTGATTTTTTTTAAATAAGAGAGAAGAAGAAGCTTGAGATACTCCTGCATTGAAATTGAACCAAAAATCCTGAATTTTTCACCCTAAGCATTCATTCTTTTTTCCCTTCTCTGTCTTTCTTCTTTTTATCCCAGTCTCTCTTCCTCTCTAGTTCCTCAAAAGACAGGAGAAAATGAAGTCAAAAGCATGCCCTAGACTATTCAAACTATATATATATTTTTTTTATTAAGCTTAAGATTTGCTATTCAATGAGGTGGTAAATGAGGACAAAGCTGAACCTTAATTCTTCACTGATTCATCAATTACATGAGCTGTCCTCATGCCATTGGGTGCCTTGTTTTGGTGTTAAATCCATTTAAAACATATCAGATGCACACACCAAATACAATTGTCACTCAAATACAAGTTCGAAAGGAGCTCAAACACTACTATTTTAGAACTCCAGCGTTGGAATGTGGCTCAGATACATTTCAAACGGGACTGTAAAATTTCAACAAATTTATCAATTGATGAGTCATTCGAATGTTAAGCCTTTAAAATTCTCACAAAAACCAAAACTGGCTCAACTCGATAAAAATTTCCAATATCATCTATCAACATACGCAAAGTTATCTCAACCACACGTGCCAACTATAATACTTAAAACATAGATCATACACATGATTAGACGTAAACTATCAGAAATTAAAGCTTGGCCATCACAATTGGGACAAGGGGATGGCAATAGTTCCCTGAGGAGTATTTATTTTCTAAATTTTAGCCGTAAAAAGACAGATTTGTCATTACATTAGCAACTCACACTTTTGTTGATAAGCGTAACTTCTAACTCAAACTTCTTGTGTCAATGACAACTGCACAACTGACAATGAAGTAGAAAAACCAAAAAAAAAAAATATTGGAAAGCCTAAGTTACAGTTGATGTATCTATGAATCCAAATTGTTATACGTATTAGGGAGCTACTTGATCTCAGCCAATAGATTAAATTGAAGCAAGTACGATCTTTGTCTCTGAGAACCTGAATCATGCACAACACAACTAATAAACGAAATGTCAGAGAATGCCAGGACATATTTTGGTATATCATTCTAAGCTTAAATTAGAAATAATTTTTAGAAGAATAAAAAAATGGGATGATAAGAAGATAACACATAAAGGAATCGAGTGTGGGATAGAGGATTAGGCTCTGATAGTGCGCTTGACGGAGAGCGATTTAGGGAAAGATGTGCACTCAATGGGGAGCAACTTGTAGAGAGAGGTGCGCTCGACGGGGAGTAGCTTAGGAAAAGAAATGCGTTCGACGAGGGAGTTGCTTGTAGAGAGAGGTACACTCGATGGGGAATGGCTTGTAGAGAGAGATGTGCTCGACCAGGAGCCGTTTAGGGATAGATGTGTGCTCAATGGAGAACGGCTTATAGAGTGAGTTGCGCTTGACGGAGAGCGACTTATAGTTACACTAGTAGGAGAGTAGCTACTGGTCGTCTGACTGCTAGGTAGAGAATCTGATCACTGCTTGAGGAGTTGAGAGCATTTAGACCAATTATTAGGCTGCTGATCCCTTGGATCACCTAGTTCGAAGAAGCCCCCTTCTCTGTGGAGCAAGGTGTAAGAACCATTTTTGTAATTGACATTTCCCTGACCCTATTTAGTCATGTGTCGATGTTAGGTTGTGTTTTATCGATGTGTTGCATCAACATATTTACGTAACTATCCATTCCCAGGTTCTAGGAGAACCATGCCTGTCGTGCATATGCCGTCGGCTCGAGTCGTAATTCCCATACCCCTACGCCTGCCATGCGCTCTCCACTTGCTCGAGCACACATTCCAGAACCTATCCGCTCACTGTCTGCCTCCTTCTCGCTTGAGCGCACATAGGGTTTCTTCTGAAACCCTCGATGCGCTCGCCGCATGCTCAAGTTTTGCTCGAATGCCGTGGCAACGGATAACTTTTTTAAACGGAATTTTCGAGCTCTTTATAAATTTCCTCCTTCCTTTAGTTTCCCTAACACTTGTTGGGACTACTGAACGGCCTTGGAACAGTATCTAAGTTGAAAAATCTCTCATTTTGTGTGCTCCATTTGTGAGAAAACTTCCCTCCAATGATTATGCTTCATTAATGAAGTTTTCCCTCCATAACGTGTTTTATTCTATGTACCTTTTTCTCACTGTTAACCTTCATGGCGACATTGATGGCATGGACACTGGGCTCCGGTGGTGTTTGGTCCTTCAAGTGGTTCATGAGAGAAGATTGACATGAAGACCGAAAGGCGTTCAGCTCCGTTACCGCGGACAAATTCTAGGAGTTCCTTGATACGAATCACAAGATAGAAGTAAGTCGGCTAGGTTAACTCGTTTGTACCACTCGATCTATAAGTTAATTTTCATAGTGGATATCTTTTCAGACCGTTGAAACTGGGAGGGTTTTTCTCAATTACCGTGGGTATCGAGTTTTTCCTTTGTTACCAAAAAATTCTCTTATTATTATTATTTATTGTCATTTAGTTTTATGAATATTATTGTTATTGGCATCTAGATATAAATATTTTTTACGTATATTGAATATTTAATTTTATATTGCGTTCGCTAATCTTGCACGGGGTTGAAACATTATTATATAATTTGGGACAAAATGTCCTTTTTCAATTGGTATCAGAGACTTACCCCGATCCACAACCCTCGATCTAAATATATACAAGTGGATCGCTCTCCATTCCTCCATTCTTTGATGGGAGTAACTATACATATTAGAAGGTTCATATAAGAGCATTCCTAAAATCTATGAATGAGCAAATGTGGGTTAACACTCAAACAGGGTGGACACCACCCAGAAGTTCAACTAACGATGAACGAAAAGTTCTGTCTTTGTAATCAAAAGAAGAACTTGATGCGTGTAATTGGAACAGTAATGAATTACACGCTATTTTTATGCCTATATCTCCCAAAGAGTTTGAATGCATATCTATACGTGAGACCGCAAAAGATATGTGAGATATATTTAAAATCACTCATGAAGGAACCAAACTTGTGAAAAATTTAAAATTGTAAATGCTAACTACCAAATTTGAAGAAAATCATATAAAAGATGATGAAACGTTCAATGATTTCTATACTCAATTAAATGATATTATGAACTCCACATTTAATTTAGGAGAACAAATTCTTAAAAATATAATTGTTAGAAAAGTTATTAGATCACTCCCTAAACGATTTAGACCTAAAGTCACTACAATCGAAGAAAGTAAAGATCTTGATAAAATAAAGATTGAAAAACTTGTAGGATATCTTCAAATTTATGAGCATACATTTTCACAGTCAAGAAAGCAAAAATCAATTGCTCTAAAATCAAGTAGGGAAGAGAGAAATCGGGACTCCAATGAAGAATCGTGTAGCGATAACAATTTTTTCTTATTTGTTAAGAATTTTAAAAAATTCTTGAAGAAAAATAAATCTTCATCAGACAAACTAAATGTGTATTTAAAAAGATCACCTAAATCTGAGAAGAAAGACTGACGAGAAATTAAGGATTTCAAATTGAAAAATATCCAATGAGTTCAATACCACGAGTGTGAAAGTTTTGACTATTATCGTACTGAATGTCTAAATTTTAAATGCCAACAAGGTCAAGCCTTGAAAGTTAGTGCAATATTAAATAATGAAGAAGACGTAGATAATGAATGATGCACTGAAGATGGCCATGTCAAATATATGACATTTATGACCTCAAAGCGTGAAAAATAATGAACGTTTAGAAAAAACTCTTAAGCAATCCAATGACTCTAATAATGAGTCAGAAGCTGAATTTTCTGACCTTCAGGATATTTATAATAGATTGTTTAAAGAATGCTTACAAATCAAAAAAACTAATGTGTCGTTGAAGTATAAATTGAGAAAACATGAAAAAGACAAATTAGCTCTTAAATCTAAGTTAGACAAAAATCAAGACGTCGAAAAGTTGACTAACTCATTTACCAAAAAGATCAAGGCACTTGAATCTGATCTCGAAGCTGGTCGCAATGATCTGAAACAATTTTTAAATGGGTCCAAATAATTGGATCATATGCTCGATTTGAAAAAATTCAGAGAAAATAAAACTAGGCTGAGTTATTCCGAAAAAGCCTTAAAAGCCCATATTAATTCAAAAACTGTATTTGTCTAAGCTACTTCAGTTCCAAGACAAAGCAGCATAACATCTTCCTATAGTGATCAACCGTTAAGAGTTTTCCCTTAGGTTTGTACCAATTTTCAACATTTAAAAAGTAGGAACAACCTTGATGTTAATATCTCTTGGAAGCCACGGTACAAATCCGATGTTAATAATTTGTTTGTCCCAATGTGTTATGGGTGCGGCACCACTGGTCATATTCGTTCCTGTTGCCCTATAACATCTTTTCAAAATAATTTTCAGTAAAATCTAATGATAGAAAATCTTATCAATTATATCAATCTTCTAAATGATCAAGTGACACATTTGACCAACACTATCAACCGTGATAAGAAAATATGAATCAATAAGACTGAGCTTTATTACCTTTTGGTAATTTGTGACTAAAAGGGAGAGTAGATTCCTTTCTTAGGATAGACTGATCTTGATAGGAGGAGATTACTTTGATAGGGAGAGATGTTATTATTTTTGTTATTATTAGGGGGAGATATTAGGGGAGTTCTTCTTGGATTAGTTAGGGGGTTGTGATATTTTTTCTATCTTACTGACTTTAAAGATTTCCCTGCCTCAATTTATTGTGATGCTCTTATTTCTACTCCTGCTCTTTTTTGACGTGTAGATTTTTCTGTTTACTTGTCTTAATTTTTCTTTCTCATTAGGTGTAGATTTTTATATACACGAGTTCTATCTTGATAGTATCTGAACTCGTGTTTTTCTTCAACTTTTTTCTTTATGTGTTTTGTCACAAAATTGTCAAATGGGGAGATTGTTTATGTACACGAGCTTTATGTGTTTTGTTGGAATAAAAGTCGGAGAAGTCTACCGGTCAACGGAGTTGAACGACTGAAGCTGAAAGGCCATGGAAGTTCTTTGGTGCCAAAATGGCTGGTCAACGAGTTGACCGGCTAAGAAAGCAAATGGAAGGCTGGCAGCCAGCTAAAGGTGCAAGGAAGAAAGATTTGTCCAAAATGGAAGGTTTGGCCAAACTTCTGGGTTTGCCATTTTGCCATGATGGCAAAATGGAAGGTTTGCAAAATGGAAGGTTTGCTATTTTGCCATGATGGCCATTTGGAAGGCATGTAAAATAGAAGGTTTCCACTTTTGGAAGGTTTGGCAAATTAGAATGTTTCTATTTTTAAAAGGTTTGCCAAAAGTGATAGGGGCTTGCTAGTTTGAGCCATTTTGTCAGGTTTAGGCAAAATGACAGCTTTGCACATCTTGTTAGATTTGTGGCAAAATGTCAGATTAGCATTTTTGCCCGGTTTTATGCACATTGGCGGAGCGCACGGACGGAGCATGCGGATGGAGCGTGCGGATGGAGCGTACGGACAGAGCATGCGGATGGAGCGCACGGACGGCCAATGGGCCAATGGGAAGAAGCAGAATTTACCGGTTAGTGATACCAGTATGAAATCGCCTGAGGATTCTGATTAAGGAATGGCTTGGAAGAGAAGCTGGTCAATGAATAATTGACCGTCCATCAGAGAATCCAATGGGGTCCATCAGTGCCAGCTTAGAAAATCTTTTGAGCATGCATGATCTCAAGAAAATATGCAGCACGATTTTGGGTGCCGTTTATGTAGAGTATCTTTATATTGTTAGTAAGGATAAATTTTGTCTGGAATGGAATATTCGACGGAACAACAATATATATATGTATATTGTAAACAGTTAAATTATCCAAGTGTGAAAAGAAATGAGAGGAGTGCACCATCAGTGATGAAGGAGAGAGAAAAATAGAGAGTGAAAAGAAAAGAGTATTTCTTATTTACTCTTGAGAGGTTTTTCTTGGTTATTCTCGAGTGTATGGCAGATACTCCATCTCGGCGGTTTTGTTATCAATTTTTCACATAGTGGACTTATTATGGATTTTATGTCTCGTGATTTTTTCTTTTGATCTGTGAAGGTTTTTTCACGTAAAATTTATGTGTGCTTCTTTTTCCTCTTCTCTTTCATTGTGTGTGATATTGTGTCATTCTGTCTGACCAGCTTTTTGCCCCAACACTCATTTCAATTCAGACATAAATTAAAATGCAGAGTTTTGATCGCGGGCGTGCATATTTTGCAGCCTAGATCTGCCGGCCTCATTTCATATGTTAACGTAGTCCAACTTTAACCACGCGTCATAAGCCTCTCACATAACCCAAATCCGACATCCAACGGCCCAGCTTTCAAGCTGGTCTTCCACCGACTTCCACCTGTTGCCGTTGGTCACCGCCCACCACTACCTGCCACCAATTGTTAGTAGTTTTTTGACTAGTTTTATGGTGACTTTCTATCAAGGTTCTGACCTGTCCCTCCCAGTATTCGCTGCTTGTTCTAACCACGCCACTGGTTTATCTCAGTTCGGTCTTTAATATTATTTTCTACTATATCTTTGTTACATGATATAACTCATTTTAATTTCACTTCCTACTCCACAGTATGCTCTTTATGATCGATTATTTTAGATGACACTAACTATAATACCTAAGTCTGGCAAGTATCTATTTTTTTAAACTGGCGATAGACTGTGACGATTTGTCATTGGATCAAAACAAAAACCCATAAGATATTGAATGAAATAGTGCACAAGATAATGAATGAAATAGCAGAAGCGTTCACTGAACACCTTAAATAATAGGAAGAAATTATTATAAGATACTTTGTTAGTCAATTAATACCCCTAATTTTTTCCATTTAGAGTCTACTTTTAAAGTTTCAAAATTCTAAACTTACTTAAGAATATCTTGCTAATCTAAGCAATTTAGTCATTGATGATATACTCTAATTTTAGTTAGAATTTAAACATTATCAGATGTATCATGAATCCATTCAAACAATCATTGAATTTCATTCCTAACTTAGTAGCCTCCACAATCAACTTTCTTATAATAATTTGACATTTTTTAATAATTAATTTATTAAACTCTTCATAAAATATTATAATCGTCATCATTTTATATATTTTATGATAAACATCTAAATGAACACAATAAAGCTTTTCTACTCTATCGCTCTCTCCTGCCTACGCCTGACATAGTTTCACAGAGCTTATATCTAGAGAGATTTGATAAAAGACTTGTTATGTTCATTCCGCTAATATAATCATGGATAATACCTCATCTAACTCCTTTAGTCTAGCTGTGTCTTATATTACTTCTACTTCTTCGCAGTAATTCAATAGAAAATGTCATTATTGTAAAAATGATGGACACCATATTTTTTACTGTCTCAAGGAAAGGCAAAAGGTACGAGAGATGCTCAAAAAGTCATGGAAAATACTTTTCCAAAAGCACATGGCTTGCCAGCTTTTTAAGTCTTAGCATGTTCTGCTTTGTCCTCTACGCCCTCCTCTCTCACTACTGTGGACATTGAGGCAATTTCAATCTAGGTTCTATTTTATAATACTATTGTACTAACCGTCTCCTCATGTACATTATGTTTTTGTAGTTTATCAACTCCACCAACCGTCACAACCATAGTTCAAACACCATAATAAATGTGCACGCAAATTTAAAACCAATAGCGAGGTGTTACATAGAACTACATTAGTGAACTGCTTTCACACATAAAAAAACAAAAACATTATTTGTCCTAAAAGATTAGTCAAGTTCACTCCAACTTAACTGCTGAATATACCTACTCAATAAACATATATAACTCATAATATTTTATCATTAACTATAATATAAGAAATTAAAATGATGTATTGGCCCTTGACTATATTGTAACATTTATACATGTTGACGATTAATTGAATTTCTTGATTTTTTTTTTATAGCCATCAACTACAAAATATATAAACAAATGTGAAAACCTACGATCATCCACTCAAAAACTATCTATTCAAACTCTCATAAAGACCAAATATACTAATCTGAATAATAAAATAATATAAGATTAACCAAATATTTAATAAATAAATAAATGATAATATAATAAATATTGACATAATAAATATAAAATAAATAAGCAGTGAGTAAATAAACAATTGTCAAATTATTTATGATAGCTTATTTTGAATAAAGTGTAAAAAAATCCTTACAAGATAATATCATTTCAAAAAATTAAAGCAAAATGACTTTTCATAAATTTGGAGGTAAAGATTTTAACATAGTTCTTTATGAATCTTAGACATGTAAAAAGTTTTTTTAAAGTCTTTGTCAAAAATAATAACATATAAGAAGATATTCAACCTTAAAATTTAAAATTTTTAAGGTTTATTAATAAAATTCAGCATATTTTTATAAATATAAATATTGTACTTTAGAATTTAAGAAAACTTATAAATAAAATATATGCATACAACTCAAATATCAAGGACAATATATATGAGTACTTTTATATAATTAAGAGAATAAAATATCATATTTTAGGTAAAAATGAGGAAAAATTTTAAAAATCTCAGTAAAAAATGAAAAAATAGGCTTCAAATTATTTTGTCTTTACTAAAATCCAATCAATCCTTGAAGGTTAAGCTTTCAAAACCTCTTTCTCTACTTCCCCTCTCTCTTTTCCTCTTCCCTCAGTTGTCTTTAAAAATTAGAAAAAATAGGGTAAAAAGTTATAGAAATACTTAATATAACAGATTGACACTTATATACCAATCAAATGCAGATAAATCATTAATGTTAATTTCAGCTTGTGCATAAGCATCCATCAGGCATCATAATTTTAAAACAAATACATATAAGTGTCATTCATGCATACATCAGGTATAACAATTTTGTCTCAAATATACCAATGTGCAGCTTTATACTTATCAGATGCCCTTCATACATTCCCAACTATAACCTAATATTTAATTTCTAACTAGAATCCATGATTAAACTTAATAACTTACTAATTTACTTTAATTCAATATTATTATATAATTATTGGCATTTAGACATCTTCAATTTCAGTCCCTATTATCTATACTGCAAATGGTTGTTATAATAAAAGTGGCTCTTTCGGAGTCTTCATATTTATAGGAATATTTAATTTTAAAAATACAAAGTCTTCATTGATATCTCTTAATTCTCTTCTAATACGTGATCTTACTATCAAATTTTTATTGATTTAATCATAGATTTCTTCCTAGATTTTTTATTTGATAAAAGTCATATAAACTCATCCAGTAATCATCACACAAATATAGCTCACAAGTTTGGATGGTCTACTGATTAACATAACCAGGCCCTCAAAACCTTCCTCCACCCTTGATATTTGATGCTCTAGGTAACTGAGTGGTCTTTCAAGTATGTCTTATGGCCAACAATCTTATCAACGAGTATGACATTAATTATATAAAGACCTTATATTTGTTGCTCATATCACTTCTATTACATCTTTTTTTTTTTTATTTTGGTCGATGCATACCAATGACATTTATTTCAAATATATATGAAAGATATATTTTTACTTGGTGATTGAGTGAAAAAGTCCATCTAAAACATCCTCTTGATTATCCTTAGTCTAATAGACAAATATTTCATTTTTTCCAAGTATTATATGGGCTTAAATAAGCTCCTCACACTTGGTTGCCAAATTCGGCTCTATTATTTATAGCTTGGGCTTGCCTCCGATCACCATGATTTTGCACGTCTTACTTATCGTATTAATGCTGGTATCACTATTTTGTTATTTCATATTAATAATAGGATCATTATTGGCGATACTATTTCCAATATTTTGAACTTAAAAGTTTTGTGGATCAATACTTTGAAACTAAGGATTTTGACTTTATTCATAGCTTTTTCATACTTGAGGTATCTCCCACATTTGATAGTCATTATTTGACACAAGTCAAGTATGCCCCTAATCTTCTTTCTTGTGATAGTCTCGCTTATTATAAAATAGCTAATAGTCTTCTTAAGACTAATGTAAAACTTTGTACTACTAATAATGGATCCCTTTTAGATGTTATCCCTTGTTACTAACTTATTGGTATTTTTATATATTTCACCATTATCGAACGTTAATAGTGAAGAGAAATGTTTATCGGTGTGAACATCATAAGAGTTGGGCATAAAAGTACTGTTAATAAGGGGAGCATAACCCAACAAATTATACCTTCTATTAGCAATGTCCTAGAACATTTCTATCAACAGTGAAGTAGACTAGGAAGTCTCTAATTATAACTCATTTTGACCCTTTTTAAATTTGCTGAATAAAAAAGTATATGAATATATAATACACATAAAATATAATTAGATCTAGATAAATTAAACAATCAAAATAATATAAGAAGTAAACACAATGAGCAGTAATAATTAAGACAGGATTTTGGTGATGAAGAAAAATCTCGAGAATAATAATTATCGAGTAATACCCTCCAGATTTCTAAGGCCAATAAAAAACAATGTACTAAGAAAGTCAACATATAAATCAGGTGGTATAGACGCACTAATGTTGCTAACTTACTCTTGACTTATTACTCCTACCAGGGAATTGCTTAGATTTACCTTCGACAATAGAATCGAATACCATTCGATCTTCTTATCAATCTTATTTTACGAACCGTAGAATTTTTGTATACCACTGGATCCCAATTTTTACACCATCTATATCTCATATGAAGGTTAACAGATAAAAAAAAAGGTATACATAACAAAGTATATGAGGCGAGAAAACATTAGAAATAAAGCTAATTGTTCGAGGAATAGTTTTATCAATAGAGAGCCTCTTACAAGCTTTAAATAGAGAATTTTAATTAAGACACCGTGAGCAATATAACACCAAAAAAGGTTTTTCATAAGATGGAAAAAGTGGGCATTTATAGAGAGGGTCCAAAATAAGATCAAAAAATGCGGACATTTAGACTCAAGCGTTGCTTAGACGGACGTCAGATGCATGCCAGGCTTGCATAGGGTCTTCGCCTCAGCGCTTCAACGTGCCTTGGACACACCTCGGGTGCACGTAATCAGGAAAGAGTGCTCTTCGTGAGCCTCGGGTACACCTCGAGCGTGGATATTCTAGAAATTGTGCTTTAAGTGTACCTTGGGCATACCTTGAGCGTGAGCATTCTGGAAAGTGCACTTGTACATGAATTAGGTAAATCTCAAGCCTAAAGACACTGGAAAAGGCACTCATGCACAGGTCAGGCGCAAGAAAGAAGTAGACACTGGAAGTTGAGTATTTGCGAATATCAATCGTAAATTAGATGCAGATTTTTATGACACTGAAAAATATACAAACGAACGACCAGATGCAGCCATAAAATATGTCAATATATAATATGCCTAACAATCTTATCATTTGACAATTTCATGATAAAACCCTATAAAAATGATAAAACTAAAAACAAGTGAATTACGAGTTTAGATGTCATCAAGATAAAAGCTGTATATATAAAAATTTACTCTTAATAGATAGCCAACAAACCAAATGAGATATGAAAGTTTGCTATTTTTATTCAGGCATGGTTAGTACAAAAGTAGATAGAAACAAAACAAGCAAGAAATATATATAAGGAAAGCATTACAATAATAGAAAATCACGTGTACATCACAAAGAAATATATATTGTAGGAAGAGTAGCAGTGACATCACATGTACAAGTAAAAAGCAAATATATCAAGGTCCTCCTCCTAATATATAACCAATCTCCGCCTACATGATAAACCATGTAACCAACTTCCCCCTACATGGAATAAACAACCTCCTCCTAAATAATATGAGAACAAGTGCCCCCTAAGGTATATGCTTCCCCTTTTTGTCATGACTGGCTAAAGGGATGGCATCACTTGAAGTCAGAAGGATCATGTTTGCGGAGAGGATGACTCAACCGCCAGACAAGTAAATTGCACGCCCATATATGCCTCCTGAATCACGAGATGGGTGTCAAGGCGCCGAAAGCCTTCAAGCATGTGTGAATCCTACTGCGCCTGAGAAGTAGATAGCCGCTCCTGAGAAGTAGACAGCCATGCAACCTGATCGAAAATCAAAAAGAGCTACCCCATGATCAGCAAGGAGGAAGAGATGGATGACAGCGGAGGATGGGATGTGCCAGGGTAGTACAGGCCAAAATCAGCCAAATATAAGGGATCCTTCAAAAGAAGATCATCCAAAAGGTCATCAAGAGTCTGGAATGACGGTGAGTGTGGCCTTGGCTTTGTTTAAATGTGGTACAAGTAAAGGGTCGGCCAAACCGAACACAAGGAAAGTCCGAAACTGGATGCCTAAACCCATAATTATGCTTTAGATGAGACAACTATGAGAAATGTTGTCATCATTCTTGAACACAAAAATATATATATTGTGAGAATAGAGTTATGAAGGAAGATTAATTGGCTGCCCACTCAGAACGGTAAGGAGAAATATTATCTTTTCTAGAGGAATGGAGGTAAAGTGTGTGACCAAAAAAATATTAGTCAACATAATATGGTATACCACTATCCTTAGAGGGTAAGATGTTTGCTTTTAAAAGATTTGCCTTGCCACATCATGGGAGAGCCATAGAGGAATGAGGCTATCTCATCATAATATAGAATGGTACGATAACTATATGGGTAGTCTAGATGGGAAACTCAGGAATACCTAGAGTACAGGAGAGCACATCTGAGGTAATTTGGAGGATACTCCTCAAGTAGGTAGTGAATGAAGTCAACGAGAGGTCTAGGTCATGCAAGTTTGTATAAAACTCTTGAATCAAGAGTGTGATGAGAGGAATTAGATTCATCATAACTGACTCCTAATGCTGGTCAATGAATAGTGAAGAAATGGTGGGATCGAGAGATGTGAAGTCAACTTCCCATTCGTGGGTAAGTTGCCTTTGGGACAAGCATTTTTTAAATAAATCATCAGCGGAGGGATTGATGAAGCTGTTAGGTACTGAGGGCGTACTAGCCTGGGAACACTTACCAACAGCCTTTTTTTGAGAAAGACATTCAAGGAACTGACATCTGTATAGAAAAGTAGAGAGAGATAGTTAGATATTCAAATCGGAGACAAAGCCTACAAATAATGAGCCCACAAACCCCAACATCATGGGACAAGAGAGAGAGAAAATCAAGACAAGTTTACTTATAAGAGGTATAGATTAGACTGCATGGAACTCAAAAATGTGTATGGGTTTCACACCGAATCACCCAAAGGCCACAAACCTCTCACCACCATGGGTTAAGAGAGGGGCTAAAGCATGACAAAATTGTACAAGACAGGTGTAGATTGGGAGGTGGCTAATCCAAAAATGTGGGTGTGATCCACATCAGACACCCAAAACCCCATACATGGAAAAGCTAGATCTATGTAATATTTGCATGACTAACTATAAATTGGTACTAAGGATGTGCATAATATGAACAACTCTAACAAAATAAGAAAAGAAAAAGAATGTTCATGGACAACGAAGAGAACTGCCATTAATGAGGAAAGTAAGCATAAGAATGGAGAGGAGAGGATGAATGTTTCCATGGAGGCACCCACGATTTGAAGGAGAAGATTAGATTAGAAAAATTTGGAGGATTTGGATGAAAGAGAGGAGGAGAGAAGACAAAAACAAGAGATAGGAGAGGATTTGGTAAGAAAATGGGAAAGGATGCTCAAATAGCGTTAGAAGATAAAGGAGACAGCAATGCAGCACTCGAGTACTCCTCAGGCGCACGACAGGCACGCTTGAGTATGAAAGCAGACTGCTCAAGTGTGAGGGAGGTGAGCATCATGTACGCCTAATCTAGATTCGATACTCGAGCACCGATAGAACGCCGGTCAAGTGCAAGGAATAGTACACCAAGATTTTTTTTTGATTGTATAATATGTGCAGGATGAATTATTATATGGACAATGTTGCTCATTGATATATAAGATTACTCTTTTTGATCCATATTTTCTTTCCAAATTTAATTATTTTGTATAAATTCAAGACTTGATCATTCAATAGTTTGACATGATTGAAGAATGTCTCCATCTTTTGACTTTGATGAAAATTGTTCCAAAAATTTATTGTTAAACAGTACGGGCGAATATATTCAATTTTTTCACAACCATAGCATGTCTTGACAAAGTTAGTAGAAATACAAGATTTATTTCCTTACTTCCTAACTTGATTAAAGATAATGTTCCTTCTACTATTTGAGGATGGAATATTTGGTGTATTAGCATTTATATTTATAAACCCTTTTGACCTCTGAATAATGGAGGTAGATAACATAATATTTCATCTTGGGATAGATGTGGCAGGGACCATGACAGTTTTTGAATTAATACTCTCATTTAAAGTGTTGTCAAAATATCCCCGGCCATTTTTGTTTCTTCTCACTTTACATAGACCAGGTATACAATCAAATTTCTTGGATTTACTTAAAAATTTCTTTAACTTATTTCAAGCACTATCAAGATCCGATTCAAGAGTTTTGATTTTTTCTGTCAAAAAATTATTCAATTTTTTATGTTCTTGAGTTTTTATGTCTAGTTTTGTTTTAAGAGCAACTTTTTTCTTTTCAGTTTTGGCCAATTTATACTTTAAGGACGTATTCGTTTTCTTGATCTTTATACATTCCTTAAATAATTTATCATATGCATCCTAAATGTCATAAAACTGAGTTTCTGATGCGTTCTTAGAGTCATCAGTTCATCCAAACTCTCTTCTAAAGTCTCATAATTTCTATACATTGAGGTCATGAAGGACATATAATTAACTCAACCTTCTTAGTGTATCTTTTATTATCTTTGCCTTTGTCACTGCTCAATGTAGTATTAGTTTTTATAGTTAGACCTTATTAGCATTTGCAATTTGGGTATTTAATTCTAGCATTTTTTAAAATCTTAACATTCATGACATTACACTCTTTGAGTGTTTTTCAGTTTTATTTTATGTCTTTGATCTCATGTTTGTCTTTCTTATCAATTCCAGGTGATAATGAATTCACTTTTTATTTGCCAAATGGATTTTTATTCCTCTTCAACAATTTTTTAAAGTTCTTTACAAATAAGACAAAATCTTTATTATTGAAAAATATAAACGGATTTGAGAAAGGCTCTCATATATACTTTTCATTAGGCTTAGTTGCTCCCATGAAAGTAGAGAGGAACGGATAGAGAGTGGCTAATATAAATCTATATTAGGGTCAAGGATCGGAGTGAGTCTCTAATACCGATTGACATAGATTAGAGAGCCTCTAATCACAACTTGTTTCGACCCTTTTTAAATTTACAAAATAAAAAATTATCTAAATATATAATATACGTAAAATATATTCAGATATAAATGAATTAAACAATCAAAAGAATATAAGAAATAAGCATAATAAGCAACAATAACCAAGACAGGATTTTGGCAACGAAAAAAATTGCAAAAACTACAGTTATCAAGTAAAATTATCAGGGCTTCTATGACTAGTAGAAAACAATGCATTAAGAAAATTAACTTATAAATTGGGTGGTATAAATGTACTAATTTAACTGATTTACTCTTAACTTATGACCCCTATTAAGAAAATCCTTGGATTTGCCTTTGACAATGGGATCGAATACCTTCCAGTCTTCTTGTCAATCTTACTGGCTTATACGGCTAAAAAAAATAATATATTAAAAAATCAACTACAAAATTGATGGTATAGATACACTAACTTAGTTGATTTACTTTCAACTTATGACCCCTGCCAAAGAATTTCTTAAATTTACCTTCGACAATGAAATCGAATACCTTTTGGTCTTTTTGTCAATCTTGTTTCATGAGCTGTAGAATTTTTGCACACCACTAGATCTCAATTTCTACGGCACCTACGTATTATACAAAAGTCAATATGTAGGAAAATGTGTGTATAATAAAGTATATGAAGTGAGAAAACTTTAAAATTAAAGCTCAACATTTGAGGAATAATTTTCTCAAAAGAGATCCTTTTATGAGCTTTAAAGAAAGAATTTAAACTGAGCTGCCCAGTGTAATATAACACTAAAAAAGTTTTTTTCATAAAATGAAGAAGATGGGTATTTATAAATAGGGCTCAAAATTAGGTAAAAAAATGCAGCCATTTAGAAATTCGCACAATAGGAGCACGCTTAGCTCACATAAGGTCCGCACCTCAGCGCTCGAGCGTGCCTTAGGTGCACCTCGAGCACACATAATTTGGAAAGGGTGTTTCATACGCATATCAAACGCACATTGAATATGGGCATTCTGAAAAATACACTTGTGTGTGAATTAGGCACATCTCGAGCGTTGACACACTGAAAAAGACGCTCGTGTATAGATTAGGCACAAAGTAAGCGTGAGTATTGAGAGTTGCATATTTGTGAATATTGAGTGTTGTTAGAGACATTTATCTTATTGGCATATTCCGTGACCATATGTATTATTTTATTGATGTCGGGTTGTGGGTTGTCGGCTTAAAATTCATTAAAATTCATTGGTCCGCCCTCCATGCGCTCGAGCACCGTCCAAGGACCGCCCGCTCGCCTGGTGCCCGCTTTCCGCTCGAGCACATAATCCAGAATGGGGGCCGCTCGACGCTCGCTCACTAGCCGCTCGAGCCAATAAACCAGAACATAGGCCGCTCGCTGCTCGCCCCATGGTCGCTCAAGCGGCGGCCCAACGGGCAGATTTTTGAACGCGATTTTTGGCTCCAATATAAATATGGGACTTATGTTTTTGAACCCTAAGACTTCTGGAAATCTAATGTGCATGCCTCTTCGAGAAGAAAACCCTCTCATGCTTCAATATACTTGCACATCTTGAGAAAACTAATCACCAAAGGATTGTTCTACATGCTCAAACTAGTTTTCTCACCAACTCTCTTTCACCATTGAAAATTTGCCTTCTACCATTGTTGGAGACTTTGGTTCGTGAAGAAGGAGACTCGTGCGTGATTGGAAATTCAAGTGGTTCGAGGGAAGATTGACGTGAAGACCGGAAGGAGTCCGGTTCCGTTGCCGCGGGCAAATCCAAGGAGTTCCTTGGTAGGGATCACGTGTCGGGAGTAAGTCAGCTAGGTTAGCGCGTCATTACCACCCGGGCTGTAAGTTGATTTTTATAGTGCATTGCTTCCCTGGCCGTTGAAGCCCGGAGTGTTTTTCTCGATACCGTGGGTATCGAGTTTTCACTCAAATCACCAAAAATCGGGTCTTTATTATTGTTGTTCATTATTATATACATATTGTGCATGCTTATTAGTTGCTTATACATTTAGAGTTAAATATCCCTTACGTGTATCGAATATTTAATTTAATTAATTTATTTTATTGCTTCCGCTATACTTGTAACGGGGTCGAAACACGTAAGCACCGAAACGTGCTTTTTCAAGTGTAAATCAAATGTAGATCTTTATGACACACGAAAATATACTAACGAACGATCAGATATAGTTATAAAATATGTCAACACATAATATGCCTAACGAATAAAGATATTAATAATCTTGTTCCTATTAAATCTATTTCTACCAACCCAAGCTAGAGAAGTATCCCATAAATTCTGCTATTTAGCCCCAATATGTTCTTTCCCTTAATTTGGAATCAAACCATGGCATAAGATTGCATTGCCCTATATGATATATGAGGTGTATAATGTACAAGTGTAAGCAAAATGGAAATGCATATCTAGAATAGTGTACGATGAGCGGTTACTTGAATTTTTGCTTTTCTGTTAAGATAAAATTTAAATCAATTGTTTTAAAATACGTCATACGATTATCCCACATGCTTATGGGGATCAGTGAAGATTGTCAGTTATATGCAAAAAATTCTCCACGTGGGAGTTACATGTATAGAGTCTGTTTCCTATAAGGATGAAATGGTATCTCTTCAAACGTATAGACAACCAAATTGACTGAAATGCGTGGGTCATCATCTTCAAAAGGCATAGTATCTCTAACCCCCTTAATTTTTTTTTTCTTTTTCTTTTGGTTTCATTTAAAAACACAAGGCTAGTCATTATCTAACTGATACTCCTAGATAATATTTAGATTGGCTTGAGTGCGTATGCTTATTGTTACAAACTTGTGCTTTCTTATCTAATTTATTTGGCTTTTCTTCCTAGCTATTTTGGGAGGGGAGAAGTAGCCGTGATTTCCCTTAGTGAAATTGAAGGATGAGACTAATGCTATATTTGGTTGTTGAAAATAAAAATTTTATTTTACTTTATTTACAGTGAAATATTTATTCCAATATTTGGTTACATTTTAATACGGAATAAATATTTTAAGAGAAATAGTTATTTCTAGATCTCTTAGAATAAAAAATACTACGTTTATATAGGTATTATTTATTTCCGAATATTTATTTCCAGATACCATATTTTTTATTCCCAATATACCTCTCGATACATTCTACCATTCTCCCTCACGTATTCTCAATCAAAACCCTTTTCCGCCATTCTCTCTCACTCTGCTTCCACTGTTCTCCCTCACTCTCTCGATTGAAATTGCTTCCATCATTCTCCCTCGCTCATTCTCTTGATTGAGCCTCTACTTCCACCGTGTGCACTGTCTAGTATAGTCATTTTCTACGGCAAATTGTGGAATTGGTAGTAGCGTGGATAGTCAATTGCAAATATGTGAAACTGATTGCAAATCGATTGCAAATTACAACATGGTCGATTGTACTGAACAGTATGGTCAATTGCCAATTTTGGCGTTGTAGGGTAGAGGAAAACAGAGACGGGGAATAAGGAGGGAAAACATGAAGGGGAAAATAAAGTTTAATATAATATATATATATATATATATATATATATATATATATATATATATATAATATTTAGAATATATTTTTTAAAATAAGGATAAAAAAATCATTACGATAAATTTTTTACTTTATTCATCATACCATTCTGTATATCAAATAGTAAAATACTAATTTTTAATATATTTTATTCTAACAATTAAATATGAGAATAGAAATTTTTAACTCTATTCTTATTTTATTTTATTTATTAAAAATAATTATTTTATTCTTATTTTATCCCATTTCATTAACTAATTGTACAATAAATGTATAGATTTTTACAATCTTATTAAAGGGTCATTGGCGCACGCACACGCGCGCGCGCACACACATATATATATATATATACACCGTTTGGAATTCTTTCAGGGTTATAACATGAAATGGGGAGGTGTCATCCACAAAACTTCATATTATCTGAAAGGTATGGGTTTTCATGTGGAAAAGGTCAATATGGCTGGAGATAAAGTGGAAGGAAATCGGATGATAACCGAATAGGATAAAAATGGCCGTAACTTTTTTAAAAAAAAAAAATGAATTCATGAAAACGAATGGTTTGGATAAAGTATTGCCTCACAACCTCAATACAGAGGACAAGTGGCATTCCGAAGCAAATTCACTGGGGGTACGGAAAGGCACAGTGGCTACAGAGAAGGCTCAAATTTCGGGCTCCTCTTCCGGAGATCTGCAAGGAGAAGCAGGCAGCCATTCATTATGGCGCCCATATTCTACGCACTCTTCCCAACAGATTTTGTTTTCTGCATTCGTTAGATCGGCGTTCATCCCGCTGGTTGCAATCGCATTGAGACATTTCGACGAACACCGTACATGCATCGAGGACGACCTAATGCTGCAACATGGATCGTGCAAACTAAAGTCAATATCCAACATGTTACCATTCCGCATGAGAGACTGACAGAAAGGTGCAAAGAACTGTCCATTTCAGCGAATTAACTGCCATTTGGAAGCCATTTTCATCAAAACGCAGCCTCCTTTCTCTCATCTCTCTCTCATCTATATCTTTATTTAAACCCATGAGAATATAATATACTAATATATAATATAAAATAATAATTATAAATAATAAGATATAATATTTTACATAAAAAATTACTTTAAAAAAAAATAATTATATATTATAAAAAACCCATGAGAATATAATATACTAATATATAATATAAAATAATAATTATAAATAATAGGATATAATATTTTACATAAAAAATTACTTTAAAAAAAAAAAAACTCACAAAACTATTAGTCCAAAAATATTTACTATACGGCAAGTTTAGTTACAAAACACCCAACAATACAAGGATACAACACATTATAAGAATATACTCGAGTAATAAAACATATAAAAGCAAACAAAAAAAATAATCGATAAAATATTTTTTACAATAATAATAACGTACCTAAGATCGATAAAAAAAAAAACGCAATTTAAAACCTAAATAAATGAGAAAAATTTTTCTCCTGTTCCTTTTATTTCACTTCATCTTTTTTTTTCTCACTATTTCGATACTTAAAGATTCAAAATATCCCTACTCAACAGTCTCAAATTGTATCATGATAATTTGTAATAATATCAACGCACAAGCGCCTCTTAGAGACACATCAGATGCACGTATACTAGACAAAAGGCACACAAATACCCCTTAAACGCAAATTAAGCATGCGCTTCTTATACAAATTGTGCATAACCATTCCTTGGGAGAACATTAGGTACCCCCATTTCGTCCCAAGTGCGCACAAACGGCCATCATATGCCACTCAAAAATTTCTTTCACTCAAGTGAACTTTGATACAATACTCAAAAATTTCTTTCACTCAAGTGAACTTTGATACAATATTTAGCAAATCACTGGATGATATGTCAATATGTATGAAACTTATAACGAAAAAACCTAAGATTTAATAAACTTCTCATTATGACCGTATGGGGGCTATCACCGTCACGACATTCATTCAGTATGCCTCAAAACAGTTTTCTTTGTAGCACCTTTGTCATCATATTCGATCCATTGTCTTCGATTTTGACTTCGTTGACTATTAGTAACTCCGAATCAATTACATTTATCTCTCAATGATCCTAAAACATTGATATACTTTGAGTTGAAATAAAATGACAAGTTCTTACGGAGATAAATAGCACTTCAATTATTCCAAAGTAATATATGCCATTCTTTCTTGAAGTTAAGTTTTCGGATTAACTTTTCTATCCACAATATTTCTTTACTCACTTTTGTCAATTCAATGAATTCAACTTTGGTGGTAAAGTGAATAACTTATTTTATAGCCTCAACTATTATAATACAGTTCCTCCCACAAATATAACCAAATAACCTAGATTGGACTTCCGAGAGTCAATGTTGTCCACCATATCAGCGTCTAAGTACTCAACCAAAAGCAGTTTACCATTATTAAAGTACGAACACATCTTAGAAGTATCTTAAATATATCATATCTTTCATTTTACCATGTACAAATGTTCTTTTCAAGAATTGGAAAGTAAATGACTAACAATTTCAATCGTATGAATTATATTTGACCTCATACACATCATTATATATATTAAACTTCCAATGGTTGAAGAATAAGAAACATGTTTCATATCGACCTTCTCATTCTCCATAGAATAACTTTGTTGAGTACTTCACTTACAATGGTTAGCAAGTGAAGTACTTACTAGTTTGGACTTCTCTATATTACAATGGTTAAAATTTTTTTCAGGATATCCATAGCCTCATCACTTTCTGATCGTGAAAACTCTTATAATAAGAATTTGTTTCATTATCCCTAGGCCACTCATAGCAAAAGACTTCCCATATTTCTACTTCAACTCTCCAATCCATTAGTTTTTTTCCTCCCCATAATAAGTATGTTATCTATATAAAATAAAAGGATTATAAAATCCTCTTTTTAGAATCTTTAGATGAAACACAATAGCCCGAAATAGTCATTTGGTAGCCTTGATCTACAAGATACTCATTTTCCTTAACTCAAAACCCCTCTAATTGCTCTATATGATTTTTCTTTCTTCAAGATCACCGTAGAGAAAAGTCATTTGCATATCAAATTATTCAATTTATCAGTCAAGGGTCGTAGCTAATACAAGAACAACTCAAATGGAAAATATATTCACAATATGAGAGAAAATCTCATGAAAATTAATATCCTTCCCTTGGAAAATCCTCATTACAACTAATCTCACTTATATTTTGGTTGAGAATTATTCTCTTTGGATTTCAAGTAAAAAACCCACTTATTCTGTAATGCACATTTTCCCTTAAATAATTTAATCAATTCTAAATTTTAATTTTCATGTAAAGATTTTATCTCATCTTACATAATATTTATCCACTCAATCTTATGATCATCCTTCATAATTTCATCAAAACGTTTGGGCTCCCTACCATCAATAAGCCATACATAATCATCAGCCTATGGGTGAGAATGGATGTCAATCTTTTGGACAGTCAATGTGGGATGGTTAGTGCTAGCATGGGAGCTTCATGCTAGCTTGGGAGCTTTATGATGAATATCATCATAAGTATCATCATTAATATCATCCACCTCATCAAATATGGGAATCTAATAGATCCATTGCCCTTATAATCATCATGAACATCTTCTTGAACTTGAATTATTATCAATGTCAATGGCATTAGATTTGTGTTGCAAAGGCAATTGTTATCATTGTTAAAGATTACATTTTTTACTTTACCAATATTCTCAATGGTCTTGTCTTCCACAAGCACCACATCTCACTATCTCATTAGTTTCTTCTCTATAGGATCATAGATCTAATAACCAAACTCATTTTCTTTGTAGTCAAGAAAAATGTACTATCATGTCTTTGCATCAATGTTAGACCTTTAATCCGTTAGAATATGGACAAAGTACATGTGTGACGTATCATATTTTCTAACTAAAATTTGATAAAGTCCAGGCCGTAATACAACCATCTGACTAATACAAACTTATACTAAACCATGTACAGTATACAAATTTTTAACAAAATAATCATAACAAAGGACTCGTATGGCCACAATACATATTCATGGCTCCAATATCGTATTTTCGAACACAATGCCAGATAGAGAGATGCCACTAGGTACCTATATACAAACCATAAACAACTTGTGAAAGCATATACATCTATCACATACATAGCAGAACTAAATTGTCTGTCCAACGTCCATATACAAGTACATTACCATCAATAATATACAAAAGTACTCCATAAGATACAAAATCATAAAATATAAATTCATAAGATCATCCTCCAAGTCTTCATACCTAGCCAACTTCAAAACCTCTACCCCGCCCCATCGGATATAACCTCGTACTTATCTGGAGACAAGAAAACATAGTAAGAGTAAGTCAACTGCTCAACAAATGTAATATAATCAAGACTAATATGTAATATACTCAAAATAAACTAGGGAAGGGAACATGAGCAATATATATATATGGATGCATATATATGAAATATGATCAAATGCACTTTTCGAAATACATTTATCTTTTTTATTTTATTTGTCTTTTAGGTTTTAAAATATGTATAAATTCTTTTACTTTGCAGACTAGAGCCAATAGGTCTTACTAGCTAACAGTGTAGTCAAATCGAGAAAAAGAATGTGTATGTCCCAACACATTCTAAGGCACTAACCACAAACCTTGAATTTAACGTCCCGTGGCGGACGATATGCCTTTCACCCAATATATATAGCCAAAAACAAATAACAAATGCACCACCAGAGTATCTCCCGTAGTCCAGGAGTAATTTCTCAATTTGCCATATTAATATTCTAAGGTATATTAGAAAATATCACCCTCTGAAATATAAATTCTTGATTTAAATTCTTAATTATTTATTCTTAATGGAAGGTTCCACTAGAAACTTCTACAGAAGTTCTCACTCTCTAGAGAACAAATCATCAAATATAACAGATTGTGGAGTTTCCTTCAGATACTTTGTATAATTTTTATAATTTATGATACAGATACAGATAATCATTTTCTTATATATTCATGACTTCACATGCTTTCAATTATATACATAAATCATCAAAAAGTTGGGAACGAGTAAGAAATTTTTACCACAAAGTGCCGAACATAACTTTAGAGCTTTCAGATAATAAATTCCATCATAATTATATGCAACATAATTTTTGAAATATATACAAGATAACATACGAAACATACATGTTGGTAAATATCTCAATTCATATCCGATAATATTCCCAAAACACGTAAAATTAATATATACAAATTATATGTACATAAATACCAAATAATTGGAATATCCACATCCATGAAACTAGGATTTTTAAATTTTAAAACCAAATCATGCATAAACCTCAAATTTTATAGGTAAAAGTGCTGGAGCATGGGATTAGGTTTCCAAGTGCACAAAACTGCATAAAATTACCAAATCGAGCATCTAATCGATAAATAAATATATACAAGGCATGGGTATCTGTAATCTAAAGCCAATTCATGCATAAATTTCAAAATAAACGGGTAAAATCGTTCCTATGAGGGTTAGGGTTCCACATGAAAAACCGTTCAAAATTAAATAATCAGACATGAAATCCACATATGTGCATACTCAATTCATGGGTAATATAAAATATAAACTTAATTAGGTATCGAAACGAAGATATCCAAAGAAAACTGAACGAAAGTACAAAGAACGAAAGAGAAGAGTTGTGTGTACTTGATTCAACCCGATTTACAACTTCTCTAACTAACTCCAAGTTGGAATCGAACCTAAAAGCCTTGATTTCCTAATTCTCTCTCCTTTCCTTCACATTCTCTCTCCCTCCTTTCTCCTAGATCCGCGTAATTTTACGTAGAGAAAGAGTTGTTACGGGTTTTATAATAAACTGGAACTCGAGCGCCAGTCGTGTGCTGGTCAAGCGCCAGCATGACAGAAGGGCCACGCTCGAGCGCTCGTTGAGTGAGCCTCAAGCGCGAGGTTCTACTAGTGCGTGCCATAGGGGATGGTCAGGCGCAGGACAGTCCTACATCCAGGCTACAGTGAGCCTGCTTCGCGCACACACCATCCGGGACCTATTTTGACCACCCTCCTAACCCAATTTTATATATCCTTGAACCCTAATTTTGAATATATTAGCTTAATATGTCGCGATTATCATAATTTAAAATTCGAATCTCATTTACAGATTAACTTTTTAAGGATTACAATATCAGTTTCTGATTTTGTTAATTCCGAGTCTTTGGGCTTTTCAATCTAATTTCTCTCATGTTCTTTAACCTCGATTAAGTTATATTAACTTAATTACTCCCAATTACCATATTTTTAGAACTGGTACCTTACAACTCTCCCCCACTTATAAAAATTTCATCCTTAAAATTTAACAAACCTCAAAATTTAACAGTTGAAAAAAAAATTCTTTCAAAATTCTTTCATCATGATCCTATGTCGCATCCTTGATCAATGACTTATCCATAGAGGCCTATCCAAATGAATCATCCTAATCGCCAATATCTCATGTTCTCTATCCAAATCTAAGTTAGAACCTTATTATAAGACAAATTTTTAATCTCCAATACGGTTTGACCCGATCACTCACTTCCTCAATCATCAATATGTGAGAAATTTCAAGGCAATCCATAAAATTTGAAGTCAACCCAGATTTATTGACTATTCCTCCAACTTAATTCAAGACCTTGAACGAATTAACGAACATCTACTTTAGTTCACCCCAAGCCTCAAAAGATCATTCATTTTAAACCTTAAAATATATGGCCATCAGCTCCACTGTGCCACTCTGATAGACCATTTACTTGTACACTAAAATCAATTTGCAAATATTATCCAATGATTCATATCAGATACTTAAGTTACACAGCAACTATAGACCCAAGAAAATCCCAAAAATAACAATATATCTAAGGCAAAACCCAAAAGTTTTATCGATATATCGAAACAATTATTCCAAAAGTTTTGGTACAGCCTCAAGTCACTATCAAAACCTTAAGACCTAAATATTCCACAATCTTATTATCTTGCTGGCATAGTAACTAGCCAACTTAATCAATCTGATCATACCGTCCGAATTCACAATAAATGAGTCGTCCATGTTAGCTAATCCATAATTATCCAAACATCCAGAATCCTTGTTGTTCTAACAACATCGAAACAAAGTCTCCATGACTTCCCATCTCATAGTTTTATCCCTTTGAATCAACCACTCTTCTAAAAACCAAAAGCAAGGCACCCCATTGGTTCAAACATTAGGACTTGCTCACGATTCACCTTCTAACATCACCAAAGAAGTACCAAAAATATCTAAAATCTAAAGACCCCTAACATTAAATCATTAGCACTAATGCTCGTCTTTCTTAAATGGCACTAAGATTCTTCTTCTCCTTATGACACAGCTATTCAGATATTTAGAATCATTAGATAGTAACTATCTCCAAAAGCAATACCTAAGTTTTTAAAGCAAAGACCTCAATTGCAACTCCAACTAGGGGTGGAGTAACTCTAATTATGGACTTCTCCCCAACTTAATCCAAGGCAACCACCCACATATGATGCTGCAAGACACAATCCTAAATTTTTCTCAAAATATCACATTCTACTACAATTCACTTGATCCATCAGGAATCAATCCAAACGACGTGGCCGACAATTACCCTTCATTCCTCGAAGGCTATCCCCACATAACTCATTCCCATAAATACCGATTGCTCCCAAACCAAACATCCCACAGATGCTACAGTCCTCGAGGAACACTTAACGAACGTCTTACCAGATTCACCTAGACCTAAGAGAAATACACACTTGTGTGACATTAATCAATCTTTTTCAAATGAGCTATTCCTCAAATCTCTACAAAATCACATTTATGCCATCAAAGAAACTATATGCCCAACATAATACTTTCCTTAATCAAACTCATATTTGCTTCCAATTGAACACACGGCTAACTGCCTTTCACAATCCTAGATACAATCCTGAATTTGAATTCATACGTCCTCATGATTATTCGAATTCATCGATGAGACCTTCACCAAATTGACCTAAATGTGGCTGAAAGACCCAACCTATAAAATCCACAAAACCCAAATGATATTATGGAAACTTGTAACAACCATATCTTATCATGAATGCTATCATGGGCACAACTCACAATCATCCACAAGTGACCTTATTAGCTCATCTTAATAACCCCAAATATTCTAAAGCATCCCACAGCGATACCTAACCGATGCCTTTTAATCCTATATGGAATCCTTAAAATCGATATTGATTGCGACACAATCTCGAATTAATGATCAAAAATAAATCGACCTAATCTTTTCCTTTAAGAAACATTCACAGGTGCTTACACAGGCAGAACTTCTTAGTAACCATAAGATGACTTTCAAATGTGCTCTCTTATACTAAGTAAATTAGATACATATTCTCATTAAATGACTTGCAGACACAACGATACCGATTTCCTGATACCTCAACCAACTTTGCTTCATATCCAAAATTTCACAATCCGGTTGCGAAATATATATCCTTACCAACCCAACTCATACTATAATGATGACTTACCAACCAAGTCACTACCAAAATAAGATCAAGGCTTAGATCCACAGAACAAATTAATTCGGCCTAACCAATTATATCTACGGACTCGAGAAAATATCGTAGATATCAATATAACTAGCACAAGTCTATAGTCCTCAAATAGACAGATAAACTTAGGAAACACAATATAAAAATATAGATAAAGAATTTTAAAATAACACACATGCTGAAATGTCAAAATTTAAGATCCTTTCCTCCACCACAATAGATGGCACCTCTACATTTTGTGCCATCACCACATAACCCCGATCCAAGGTACTAGATTTCTTCATTGTCCAACCCATGGGATAAGGATAATCATTGATCATAGGCTGGTGCACCGGTAAGGGGATTTAGTGTTGGAGCAGCTTAGAGAGGGCGCTCGGCAAGGAGCAGCTTTGAGGGATGGAGGACTAGGCTCTGATGAGTGCCCCTGACTAGAGATGCCTTTGGGATGGAGAACTAGGCTTTGTTGAGTGCATCAAACCAGAGGATGGCTTTAAGAGATGAAGGACTAGGCTCCAGAGAATGCGCTCAGTCAGGGAGAAGCTTTGAGATATGGACGACCTAGCTTCGATTAGTGTACCCGGCCATGGGGCAGCTTTGAAATGGATGCACTCATGGAATAACAGCTATCTGTAGGAGGAAGGAACTCCTGGGCAATGATAATGGAGAGAGGAATGCCCACTGGACTCCTCTCCAGTTGTCAATGAAGGGGGCTTCCTTTGCCTCGCTACATAAACTATTTTTGCCATCCTAGCAGCGTGAGAGTTTGGAGTAAACACGGTGCCTATGTCGTCGCATGCCTAGATCGAAGGGTTGCATTAAAAGTTGGTAGAGCTCTTGCTCTGCTAGGGTAATCCTTCAAGGTAAGTGAGGAAGTCTAAGGGTGAGCATACTCTGTCGGCCATCTTTTCCTCTGTTCAATTCTCTTTTCCCTTCTTGGGCTCTACTCTTTGGAATCCTCTCCTTCCTCTCGCTTCCTTTTCCCATGGAAAAAAGGTATTATATGTAAAGCGAGGACTGCAAAGCCTGTCGTAGGTACATGGCTGGCAATGGTTGCTTACAGGGAATCGCTAAACTGTCTTAGTATTTCCTTGATCAAGGGCATTATTTTGAAATTATTTGCTAAGCTATCAGGACGATTGTCGTGACTGCATTTAGGAAAATTCTCCTTACTTGCCCATACTATGCGTCGAAATTGATGAGTTAGAAGAATATTCTACGCTATGTTAGGCTACAGGAGCCGCGTGCTTGTCGGGACACATAGGCCTGCCTTCCGAGGTAGAGTCACTGAATTACAAGCCTTCTTTGAGACGAGTTATGTGGACTTCTCAGGTCCCTCGGGGCTTTGCGCTAGATTTTAGAGAAATCCTTGATGGGTCATCGATCTACTGTATTTCAAACTTTGAGACAGCCCACAGTACTAGACCCATCAAGTTAGTATATGAATAATCTCTATAATCTAGTAAATAATTTGAGCTAATTTTCATGGAATCATAGAAGATATTCTTAGAAAATAATTTACCATAATTTTAAAGGTTACCTATAAAATTATAATGGATAGATTTGAAATATATCTCAGATTTTTTTTGTTGGGTTGTGGGTCACTTTTATATTAGTTTCATACCCATTTGGCATATTGTTTGGTGGTACAGATGATGATGCACAATTCTTAGTTTGATTAAGAAAATTATTAAGTAACAAAAGATTGGTGCCTGATAAAAGTATGTGCGCCATTTATTTAGAATAGAAGTGCTCGATGAGCTTCTGAGAGATATACATTCATATTTTGTCCATAATAGAGGTACCTAATATGCACCTAAGAGATGTACATGTGCATTTCGTTCAGAATGCTCAATGCCTAAGAGGAACTTGAGGAGCACTCTTGCGTCATTTACACAGTAGGCTTGTATCTAATACGCACTTGATGGGTCCTCATACTATTTCTAATATGCAATCGTCTTAACCCAATTTTAGGATTATTCCTTTTACAGTTTTAAATTATTGAGCGTCAACACAATGAGAAAAAGAAGAAAAAGAGATAGAGAAGAAAGAAAAAAAAAATTTACTCATCTGATAGAATTTGAAATTGTATTTTATTCTCTACCGACCTTAAGAGTATTATTCTTATCATTGTGAATAATATTTTACCGGTCATATTTTTTTTCTTTTATACTACGTTCATTACTATTATGGCTTATTACTATAAGGTGTTATATCCTTATATTTATTGACGATTTTTATAACCAAGGCTTACCATTCAGTGTATATTGTTTTGACTTATAATTTTATAATTTTTTTTCCTTATTTAAAAAGGATATTTTGCGTATAACTTTGTATGGTCTTTTTATTTTTAATTATTATTATTTATTATAGATTATTAATTTATCATCTCACATGTTCAAAAAAAGGGGTTCGAAATCTAACAGATTTGAACTGTGCAACATAGATATAATAATAATAATAATAATCAAAAGAACTTATCAATGGTCAAGATTTTCGATGGAATAAAATGGGAAGCCAGCAAAAATTGGAAGCCTTAAAGATTTTGACCGACTAGAAATCACCGTATAATGGGGAAAGATTAACCCTAGAAATCATGAGGATTTCATCCCATATCTGTTATATAAACGAATACTGTAGAGAGGAGCGGGGAGGCGACTGCTACTAAGCCGAGGGGAAACTCACGGCGCCAATGTTTCTGTTGCCGGGAACGGGAGAAATCATGGCGAGTATCCATGAACCTTTTTCTCTAGATGTTAATTTGTAACGTTCCTGTTGGAAACTCCACGGGATTTTCCACTTTCATGCCATGAATCTTGAGAATTGAACAACATTCTGTCAAGTAAAATTTGGGGGGAAAACAGAGAATCACGGTTCTTGAGCGATGAAAGTCAGGATTTTCATGAATTAACGTTGTCCCAATAAAGAGAGGAGGAAGAACAGTGCATCAAATACTCTGTTGGTTACTGACTCTGATACTTTGGATCATCTTAAATATGAAATGGCTTGAACTATGTTAGCAGTTGATTACTGTATTTATGTCAGAGGAATAAAGTCAGAAAAAAATATGATGATGAATTAAACAATTGATCATGGGCGACACACGGCTCTTTAACCAAAACACGAAGGTTGAAGGTCACGCTACGGCGTACGTGGGCAATGCACCACACTTAATGCTTGGTTAATTAGTGAGAATCGGAGTTAAATAGCAAGGGAAAAAAAACTGGAGAGATGCTGATCATGGTGAGCTCCAGTGTCATCCATAGCCATCGAGTGACCTGGGAGCTGACGCTGTTCACAGTAATGGGTGATTTAGCGAAGTTCTAATTATCATTTATATTATTTTATTTTACGTTAGGGATACATGGTAACATTATTTGCAGAGTTCTAGTTCAATGAATTAATTCTATGAGACTTATAGATTTATTATATTATGTGATGTAACTCATATTTCTATCTAGTAGTGAATAAATAAGAGATATTTTGTAACTTTAGAAATAAAGATTTAATAAAATATTAAGAGTCGGATATTCAGTTCATTTTTTAATTTTCTTATCACCTTGGTAATCATTTCTTTGCGTAAACTTAGATCACGTGTGCATACTTTATTGGTATTTCGTACATAAATAAAGGAGCCCATGTAAAGATTCCAAGATATCTAAACGAATAGGAAATATGAGACCCTAGAAAAACCCATACTTTTTCAATATATGTTTTAGTCCAATGGTTAAGGTCATTGATCTTTAATAAGGACACTTATAACCTGGTAGTTATTGTAGAATGATATCTAAAATATCACAAGAAAGAGACAGTATAAATGGTAGAGTATATTATAGATATAGCCTTTAAAACGACTATAGGGATAATAAGGATATAACAAATATTGGAGACCTCATAGGACTTATTTAATGGGAGTGTAAATAGACAACATTTGACTTACTATAATAGGATAAGGTCTATCGAGATCATTATTGTATAGAACAGTAGTGACCTCATAATAAATTAATATTTAAATTTTGTAAAATTTTCATTATATTCCTAATATTTAATTGTCCTTATAACTCTCTAATCATGGTTACGATATAGTGTTGTGTCTCGAATAGCGGTTGGTTTATTACGTGTCGTTATTAATATTATACGTGTTAGATGTTATCATTCAAGATATTTTATTATATTATAATATTATTAATTATATTCATTTGTTGGATATTTAGTATACTTTTATATTTTGTTGACTCCAAAATATAGAAGTTTCATAATGTTAGTTGGAATTTATATATTTGCTACTGAGTATCAGGTAGAGATGATCCTAAAGTTTAGAAGTTTATGATTGAGAGTTTGAAAGTCATTAATGGTTTTGGCAACCTATAAGCGAGTCCTGAAACTCAACCCCCTAAACAAAGAAAGGCTCAAAAATTGGAAGCCCAATAGGATGCTCCCTTGGCCTAAGATCCTAAAAACAACGTGGTTGGCCCAAATAGGTCGACCGAAAATCATCCAACAGAGAGCAGGCAATTAGGGTTATATAATGCGCAGCCTCAACGGTTGTCCCTCCAATTTAGTAGTTAACAGCTTTCGCAACTTAGGGCATATAAGTAGGCATCACTTACCACAGCGCGATCCTATGATTACTCTAACATCTTTGCAAATATACCGAAAATATAATCCCATGATTGCGTATCGCCCTGGGATGGTAGTTGTACCTTCGTGAATCTTCTCAGGAGGCGGCTACAGTGTGGCGCCCCCATGGTTAGTGGAACGAATATTCCCAGACGGAAGCAATCACCATGACTGCTCCCCATGATCGCTAAAATAGCTCTGCAGATCAATGCGAACAACTATCACCAGCCGTGATGCCCAAGGATAACTAAATCGATACTCACTCTATAAATGTACCTCCTCCACAAGGGGTTCGACTATCGAATTCCCCAAAGAGGTTTCTAAGGCCCAAGCATCCCAACATACTAAGACCACATAGCCAAAGAAAAGTCGCTCTACCCATAAGTTCATTCTATCCAAAGCCGCTCTACTCATGAGTATATTCCTCTCATAAGCCGCTCCTCATAAAAAGTGCACTCTCTAAAAAGCCACTCCTAATCAAGTACACCTCTCGGAATTTAATCCTATAACCAACACTCAATTTCCCTCATTCATTCATCTACGCACCGTGCATTCCTCCATCAAAAAAGGATTTTTGACTTGAGTGTTAGAGAATATACTGATGAACGTGTTTCATATATCTCTAACTTTCTATTTGTTTGTTGTGGTATGTAGGACCTAAATATTTTAAATGAAGATTGAACCTATTTTAATTCAACATGTCGGGTGAGATCAAATAGTTTTCTAATCTGGACAATAATTCGGATCCAGTGATGAATTATTAGTATCGTCTGTGGGAAGCAACTAAAAAGACCAACCACAATACCTACGAAAGCAGACATGGTCAATACTAGGGCACAAGTTAGCGTACCGACTAGAAATGTCATCTCCCATGGTGATGACTCCTCCATAGATAATCATGGGAACGAACAACTTGCCCCAGACATGTAGACACTCACTGCCCGAATGGACACCATGTCCAAACTTCTCTAAACCATTTGTGCTCATCTGGACAGTCAACACTTGGGGGCTCCCTCGTCCAACTCCTAGACTTCAACATCCAAGAGGAGAAATTAGAACAAGAGACAAGAAAATCTAGCAGCCTTACAACCTCGAGGTCTGAGCAACCATGAGCGATAGGGCCTAGATGTGGCTGCAAGGATAAATGAGTCACAGAGCGCAGGATAAAAGCTCGGAACGATGGAACCTATGCTGCTCCCGTAATGACTGGAGGCTCCCAGCACAAGAAGAGGCTTCATACAGTACTCAACCAAGGAGGGCCCATAACCACTCGGTCCAGCGCATCTCTCCGAACCACTCTGAATTAATAACCTCCTCAATGCCAAGAGGGTTACGTCCTCCTCTCAAGTGGAGGAGAGAATATGGAAGATCGAACAACAACTGTTCAGAGGAAGTACTGAAAGACACTCAATTGACCTAAGAAAGTCACTATTCACAAGGGAGATCTAGATGCAGCCACTCCTTCATAAGTTCAAGATGCCAACTGTGGAATCCTACGATGAAAGTTTCAATCTAATAGATTATCTGGATTACTTCCGCACTCTGATGAACTTCTAGGGCCTTGATGATGCGGCCATATGTCTATACTTTTCTCTGACCCTCAAGAGAAATGCTCAGATTTGGCTCTACCACCTACAGCCAAACTCAATCTGAACATTCCAAGAACTAGCCAACATTTTTCTATTGTAATTTGCCTCCAGCTAAATAAAGGAAAAAAAACTTTGGCACCTTGTTCGCAACAAACAAGGGCCAAATGAAAGTTTAAAGCGTTTCTTGGCCCAAATCAATGCCGAGGCCCAAAGAATATCCAAGCTTATCGACGAGATGAAGTTGAACACCTTTGTGATGACTTTACAGCCGGGCAACTTCTTCAAATACTTCGTCCAACAAAAGTCCCAAACCTTCCTAGATGCTGAGACCATTGTTTGCACATACATAATTGCCAAAGAGGCCAACGAGGTGAAGCAGCCGAAGCACGTGGACCACCACTATTAGGGATCAATGAACGGAAGGCAGAGGAATGGTAATAACACTAGTTCCCAAGATCTCAGGAAGCAGCCAAGAGTCGAGCTAGGTGTTAGAAGGGAATTCAGGCCCATGAACCTGACTCCTCTAAATGACACTCAGAGAAATATTCTCATATAGATCTAGGACAAAAAGTTTCAAAAGTGGCTGAAGTATCCCAAGAACATAGAGGGAGGAGATCAATTAAAATATTGCTTCTACCATCGATCTCCGAGCCATAACTATGAAGATTGTAAGACTCTATAGAAGGAGTTCGAGGCCTTCATTTGGAAAGAACACCTCACCAGATTTCTACAAAACTCAGAATAGGCCCCGAGTGGAGCATGTGAAGATGAACTGTAGCATTAGGAGTAGTTGAGAAATCGGATTGCTGTCGAGGTAGTCAAAATAGTGATTATCAGACCACCCAAGAGTGACACCCCAGGCCACCCCGAGAAAGCTTACAGTAGCAAAAAGTTGAGAGTAGGAGTTAGAAATGATATCATTAATTTTAGTGACAATGATATGATATATGTAATAACTCCCTATACTGACTCTCTGATTATATTTCTACTTGTTTTGGATTGTACGATTGACTGCCGACTGAAACGAGACTTTTTTGATAATGAATACTCTAAAAATTTACTATATCTCGATATCTACTTTAAACTTGGACTAAAAATGAATTAGAGAAAATCAGCCAAGACCCCTATAGGGATTGTATAATGAACCAGTACCAATCTAGGGGACTATCCAACTAGAGGTTACACTAGGGATGTATCAAAAAATAGCATCCTGCATGCTCATATTCCTTGTTGGCATGATAGAGCAGTAGGAGCAGCCAAGAAATTGGATCACGGCTAGGGTAGCCAACATGGTAGTCAGAAGATCACCTAAAAGTGACACCTCAGACCACCTGAAGAAAGCTTCTAGCAATAAGATACTAAGGGTAGTACTTAAAATGACATAATTAGTTTTAGTGATAACGATATGATACATATAATAACTCTCCATGCTGATCTTCTGATTGTATCTATATTCATTTCAGACGGGTATGATTGATGTCAATTGAAATAAGCCTTTATTGATAATCAAAGCTTGCGAAATTTGCTGTATCTTGAAACCTACTTTATACTTTGATTGACAACAATGTTCCTCGAATCAAATAAGCCAATAGGAAAGTCCAGAGCCACCAAGGACACAATCTACTTGCAGAGGCAAACGTTGTCCTAGAATTTATCGTCTAGTACACGGCTAACTTCTTTCAGATGGCACTGGGTCCTCAGCTTTACCTCAAGTCAAGCACAGTCGCTCCAGAGATCAATGAGTTGCCGCTCAGCACCCCAAAGCGCATCCTCAAGTGAGTCAATCCAATCCAAAACCAGAGATTTCTCCTCTGCGAGCTCTTAAAATCTTTCCTTGGACTCGCACAGCTCGCGATCAAGGTTAGCAGCCCACTCTTGACTCTGTAAAGCCTCGTCAACGGCAGTATTCACTCACCCTCCATCTCTTTGAGCACTACAAGATTGACATGCAATTGAGAGAAGCGGGAGATCTAGACTTCTAGCCAATGCAAAGCCTCCACCATCACATGGAGCTCATCCTACACCTACCAAGCAAAAAGGAACGGCTGGTCAGGAATTGCCATAAAGATGTAATCATGGAATGAAAACTTTGTAAAGCCGTACCTCAAGAAAGGATGGATCCTCCTGATCGGGTGGACTCTCTAGATGATAGGTGATCCCTAGAAAGATTGGCCAGGAGTGTCCTGAGGTCCAGATTTAGATCAAGTCCTCCAACCTAATAGAGGCACTGCATCATGGTGGAGGAGCACCCTAGAACTTGGAGATAAAGGAGAAGCACCCAAAACCTCCGGGACATTAGGTGCCAGAGCTTCCAAGCGAGGCACCTCTACTTGAACTTTATCTACTCGATCACTACTTGGACCCTCCTTAATACAAATAGCAGGAGGGTTGGGCACAGGCTCATTCAGTGACAAATCGATAAAAACAAGAATCATGTATTCGGTTAAGGTTGGAGCATTGATCAGCTTGCCTGGCCCACCAGTCTTGAGGTCACTTATTCTCAAATTAGAAGTAATAGGAGGCTCACCGCCAACAGCAAACTCAAGCACCTCCTCAAAAACTTGGTGATCTAGAGAAGAAGAGATGGAACCTGGCCTCCTAGACAACTTGCTAGCATTCTGTGTCAGGTAATGATGCTCTGACACGCCATTTACCAAGATGGCAAGCTGGTGGCATGCAGCTCTAATGAGCTCGAGACAAGTTCAATTGGTTTACTTCTTTTCTATGCACATGGGACAGATTATTGACAGTTAAATTGTCAGAACACCAAGTTGTTAGTGGTCTGAGCCGTCAGATTGTCAGAAGTTAAGCAACAATAACACAATGTGTGTATAACAAACAAGCGCTTCAACTATTCAAAATAAACAAGAATATTGGAGTCATATAATATGAAAATAAATAATGCTTGGAAAGTTTCATTCATTAATTCTTTTTACAACGTACGATAAATTTACAATAATGGACATGCAATTCAGAAGGAAATAAAAAAATAGAGTAGCGAGCCTATTACTGCAGTCCAACCAACTGCTACATGGATGGACTGACAAGAAATGCTCATCTTCTGTCATCATAGCATCACCCGCTAGGCTGTAATACCAGCGGATGCAGTACAAAAGCCCTCCCCTATAAGAATAAGGTGCAATGCACTTGTTCTCATCCGGGAAGCAAAATGAAAAAGAAATCCTCAATCTTACCTAAGCTAGAAGTAGCACTACAGAGAGAACGACCTAGCGTCGAGAAGGAGGACAGAGAGCCACCGCCCAAAACCCAAGATTTTGCATGGAAATACCAGGTTCAATTTTGGGGCAGGTGTAAAAGAGGGAAACCAAAACTACTTCCCACATAAAAAAGGATAATCAAGATAGATTTCAAGAACATCCTCAAAACTCACCTTCGAGCAATGGAGAAGAGCCTCCTTGAATCCCAACTTATGGCGGCGTAGGCTCCATGCTAGCTCCGAACTCTCACACTACTTGGTTAATGAAAATGGTTCGTGATGCAAGGTAAAGAGTGTCCCTCCGTTTATAGCCAAGAAGAAGATTAGTGAGCAATCAGTGAAAGGTGATTACCGATGCCATCATTATCTGCAAAAGATCAAATCAAATCCTACCAAAATCCTACTCGATTAAGCGACGAATCAGTAGACTACTTGGAGAAGGGACACGCGTGCAGACCTATAGCTGGTGTCCCATCAATGAACATGTTGGGAGTTAAAAATTCAAACATCCTGATATGGGAGGCTAATGATGAGTATGACAACCCATGGGCCAGCCCAGAAATTCATTCCTTTGAAGGAAAAAAGTTTTGAAAAATGAATGCCTAGCAAGGCACTCCTTGGCCAAAGATTTAGAAGGTAATGTGGTTGGTCCAAATGGATCAACCCGAAACTACCTAATAGAGAGCGGGCAATCATGGTTACGTAATGCGCTACTCCAATAGTTGTCCCTTCAACTCAGTAGCCGACAGTCTTCACAACTTAGCGTATATAAGCAATAGGCACTTACCATAATATGGTCCCATGATTGCTTTGACAGCTCAACAAATATACTTTGAATATTGCGCTATAATTGTGTATTGTCCTAGGATAGTAATTGTAACTCAACAAATTTTCTCAAATGACAGTTACCATGTAACGCACCAATGATCAGTGGAACGAATATTCCCAAACGGCAGAGGACAAGTGTCACCAGCCCTGAGGCACAATGATGACTAAACCAGCACTCACTCTATAAATATACCTCCTCTTTCGCAAGGAAGAGGATCAACTCTCGAATATTTCAAAGAGGTTTCTAAGGCTCAGGCGTCCCAACACACTGCGACCAAATTGCCAAAGAAAAGCCACTCTGTCTATGAGCATACTCTGTCCAAAGAAACTCAATCCATGAGTGCATCCCTCTTTGATGCCACTCTTCATAAAGAGTATACCCTTTAAAAAGCCGCTATCAGATGAGCACACCTCTCAAAGTTCAATCCTCTAACCAATATTCAATCCCCCTAATTCGTGTATCTACACACCTTATATTCCTCCATTTTTTCTCCATCGAAGAAAGATTTCATATTTAAGTATCAGAGAATATATTAGTGAGCAAGTCTCATATATTTTTGACCTCCTATTATTTATTGTGGTATGTAGGACCTAAATTTCTAATAAATAGAAACTGGATCTACTTCAATTTGACTTGTTGGGTGAGATTAAGTGGCTCTCTAATTCGTATAATAATTTAGATCTAAAAACACA
This sequence comes from Nepenthes gracilis, assembly GCA_033239525.1. Classification (NCBI taxonomy): domain Eukaryota; kingdom Viridiplantae; phylum Streptophyta; class Magnoliopsida; order Caryophyllales; family Nepenthaceae; genus Nepenthes; species Nepenthes gracilis. Next base: position 11,493,105 of record BSYO01000039.1, read on the forward strand.
TTAGGTTTTTTTTAATATTTCCTTTCTTGATGGTGGTTAGATATTTATTATTAGAATTTTAATTTTTTTAATATTTTATTTCTCTCAGTGTATATTTAGGAATTAAATATTTGTTATTATTTTAATTAATAGCTTATTTATGTTAATAAATAATATGATTTAAAATGGATCCAAGTTGTCACATTATCAATCACCGAACTTGTCTTATAATTAGCCACGTTATTAATCACCCCGCTTCTCCTCATCTCTTCATTGAGAATCACACTTTTGACTATCTCCATGGTTACTACACTATCAAGAGTAGTGTTAACAATAGTGATTCAAAAAACCTTCCATAAGTTTGAGGCTATGGTCAATAATCATAATTTATGAACTCATCATCTAATTGAATTTCCATGCTACTTAATTGATCAATACAACTTTGAGACTTATTGAGATGACTAGCTATAGAATTGCCTTCCCACTACCTTACTTGCATAAATTTCATCAAGTGATGCAACTTGTTACCAATCTTCAAAGTATAAAATACTTCAAAGTTCTCTTATAATGCTTTTGCGTGTTTTTTATTGTGAATATGATTATCGGCATTAACGTCAACAAATTGTCAAGTGTATCCCTAAATTTGCTCATATTCAAATAGCTACTCTTCATAAGATTTCAATTCAAGCCCTTAGGTAACAAACACTAGAAAAATATGCCGTTTTAACAAATAATAGATCTTTCATCTTATTTCTTTATATGTCATAATTCATACTATTTATGCAAATTATTTTTTTTACCACCCTCCATCAATCCTAACAAATTTTAACACAACAATTCCAACCTATCTCTAATACTACTTGCTAAGCTCTAGGTTTGAAACTTAGCTCTCAAAGTCAAAAACTAATCTTTATATTGATCATTTTTAAACCTATTATTCAAATATATAGGAAGACGATATGGTAATTCACAATATAAAATAACAATAACCAAAATGAGGCACAATAATGTGACAAACCAAACCCAAATTACCTGACTTGGCTCGAGCTAACCACACAAAAAATTTAATAAATGTTCATAAATTAAATACTATTCATAAATATTAAACTCCTAGACATAAAAGATTATATAAATATTTATATAAAATAAAACAAAAGAAAATATAGCATTGATATATTATCCATTATTTATCAAAAACCCAAAAGAATGCTCTCATATCTCGATGTGATACTTCTAAATTTAGAAATCATATTGCAACCTAGAATCTCAACATTAATGACATGATCTCTGCTAGGATGTTATTAACCCAGTATAATTTAAAACCAAGAAAATATAATGACGAATTAAATATTCAATAAATGATATAATTAATAATATTAGAGTTTAGTAAGATACATTAAAAAATAACATAAAAATATAGAGCAATATAAATTCGCAAATAACTATAATCTATCTAAGACTCAATACCATCATGACATATATGTTATTGGACAACTATCAAGGGTTTCCTTTGAAACCAAATATCATTAATGTAATAAGGATTTCATCAAATCTAAATATCAGTAATGATTTAGGTTCCTCTAAACTTTTCTAAATACAAGTCATAGCTATATAAGATATCATAACAATATCTTAGGATCTTTTCTATCATTGTGAACAAGCAATTATGTGTCTACAACCAACAATTAGGTAAAATCAACATGGTATCGATGATCACAAGTTTGACAAATAACTATATGTCTTATAATACTTGCCACCCATGATGCACAAGTATTGAACTCAACTATGCCATACAATATTCTCGCCACCAATTAGGGTCAGTCCAAAATATGCTACACTTATATTTCTATAGTTCAACTACGATCTAGACATAAATAGGGAAACTTAATACTTTATCTCAATCTACATGTCAAATGCAGCACCCCTTGGTGCAATAACTCTCAATATCTTACCGTGTATTCTTCACAATGTGATAAGCATTCCTCCACAAGTATATACCTCTATCTACAATGGTATAAAAATCAATATCGGATAATTATAAACTATACTAAGGCTTCGCAAGTTTGATATTTTTTAAACCTGTAATATTTTTATATAATCTCTTTTATCTTAATTATAGCTATCAAAAAATATACTTACGCATCCAAAAATCACACAAAGAAAGATAGTCAATGATCAATGATAAGAGAAACAACTCTCCAAGAAACTAGGTATTTGGCTCATGACACCCTACTAGTCAACATAGCTCTAGAATAACCATCCTTGGCAATGCCAATTTAATGTTGAATATTTAGATTATAAATTCACCGATTTATGACACGCAATTAATATATCTTGCATCAAAATAATTTTCTACTTTAAGACCGAATATAAGTAGACTTCTATTATACATTTTAAGGTATAAAAAATAGATTTATATCATAAAAGTATGAAATGCTCATACTGGTCATGCACAAGCTAACGTTCAAATTTCATTCAAAACATTGACTGAATAATCACGTAGCATCCAAATGGTAACTTACTCACCAATTAAACATTGTACATAATAATGATGAAAATTGAGTTATACGAATATGAAATTAGGTATACAATCCTTATACTTGTTATATTAACTTATAACTGAAATCAATAAAAGACGGAAAAAATCTAATAGATTATAATCAACAAATAAATTTCAAGAAATAAAGTATCCAATGATGGTAGAGATTTCACTTATTATAATATGAATGTCTAAAAATAATAGATACCCCCTTGCTTGATGTGTAAAATTATGATGAGAGAGGAGTATTACTTACATTGATATACATAAAAATAATAAATCAACAAATATAAATAGCTACCACTACTATTCCTTGAATGAAGTATGAAATCTTCGTCAAAAGATGGGTTTACGGTAGAGAAGAAGACTAGATGGCAAATACTTACATAGGGAAAGCACATAGTGTGGAGATAATTATGGGAAAAGGTGGATAGGATTTAGAATCTTGAACCATAATAAAATCTACTAAGTCAAACTAATACTATTTTAATAATAGACTAAGGTTAAGTGTATTAATACAATAATATAGTGTAAAAATATTTACAAAGAGAAGCACCCAATGGGAGTGAATTCACCTCAACTCAATTTGGCTTATTAATAATAGCCATGCAAGCACATAATAAAGTCTTAATTAATATTCTAAGATACTAAAACTAATTTATAATTGTCCATATGACAATTACCAAATTAATCATATGATGTTTCCAAAAATCAACTCAAGCGATATCAGGCAAAGTAAATCTAAGTTCACCCGCAATTCATTAGCTTATTAATTACCTTCATTGATAACTACCTCCAGATCAAATATCTAATAAACCCGAAACAAAAAATTGGGTATTACAATTTTATGGGAAACACCCCTTTAAGAATGAGGAAAAAATTATGAAATTATAAGTCTGTAAATATTTATTATATAGCGAATTTAGTTATAAAAATCTTCAACAATATAAGGATATAATACATTATAATAATATAAATAAGTAATAGACTACATGAGAGAATGAGAAGAAAATAACTATTAAAATATTATTCACAATAATAAGAATAATAAGCATAAAATTGATGAATAATATAATACAATTCAAAGCCTAATCGAATGAATAAATCTTCATATTTCTCTTTTTCTTTTGGTTTCTCTTCTTTTCCTAATTGTGTTGATACTCAAATATTCACAAATTTCGTATTCGATATCCTAAAATTGCATTAGGATAATTTATAATAGCGTGATGCATGAGCGCTTTTCAAGTACAAGTACACTAGGCAAACATCACATGAGTATCTCTTGTGCACATCAAGTATAAACTCCTTGGACAAATAGTGTATGAACACCCCTTTGGCTTGCATTAGATGTGTCCATATGTCCTAACTATCTACAAGCATCCATTGTATGTTCGTCAAAAATTTCTTCCACTCGTGCTAAATTTTACGTGACATTGAATATATTACTAAATGATACACTAATAGATATCAAACTCATAAAAGAGTGACATTAAATCTAATATTACTGCCCCTTTCTTCTATCCCTCACACATCCTCTTAGACTAATGTTTGATAGAATCACTTATAGGAAGAGGGGGAAGAGCTAGATCCTTCTTTCCGGAGGCTTTGGCCATCATGAACCATTCACATTTATTCGTTGCTAAATATTCTAGTAATGAGATTAGCCATCCCAAGGTAGTGTCTCAAGCAAATTATATGATAATATTTAACATGAAAATTATTTTCAATTAAGAAAAAAATCATGATACAAATGCTAAAAAAATCTACTATGAAATAGCGATTGATTGCAAATATAACCACATTCAAAATACTTTCAATACAACTAGAATAAATAATGGTTGAACCCAACTCCACCAGAATTTATAATTTACAAGAAAAGAATACATCTAAATAATGAGCAACTATAGCAAAAATATACTCTAAAAACAAACTAAGCAACTTAATCGAGTTTAATAGAAAATGAAACTTGAATTGCATCTTAATTAGATACTGAAATCATTCCTCCAATCTCTTTTCTCTTTTCTCTCTATTTGTACTATGCCATTATATTGAAAATAATCTCTTATGCTAACTTAAAATCACGTTGGGTTTATACACTCAGAGCTGGTGTTCAAAAATGATCTCTTATGCTGACTTAAAAATCACGTTGGATTTATATATTCAGAGCTGGTGTCCAAATATCAAAGGCAAAAATTGATATTGCTACACATGCATCTATTTGATACGCACATATGGCACTCTATTCTATTTACCCATACACGAGCAACTCCTAATCGAGCACAAGCGGTTCCCATTCTATTTGCAAGTCCAACTTTTATCCGATCGAATCTTGGGCAAACCTCCAGTAAACTCCATTACTTAGGCGGCCCTCGCACAAATATCTTGCTATCCTTACTAGACATCTCTACTCAATTGTGCCTCATGCAACTATTACGTGTTTTTTTAATGACCTGTTTATTAGCGGTAATTTTTATGAAAGGATAACCCAAAATCTATCATCAATAATTTCTGAGAATTTGATTTTGATACATGCTTAATTATCCAGATCGTCCTCTGTTTCTGCGTAATGGCTTAAACAATCTAAAAAATCGTGATCCATGGATCTATTGTTTTATGATTTTTGCATTTTTATTTTCTTTTGGTTTTCTTTCTCCCCAGATACCAAACACAAGACCAATGCTAGCGGCGTTTCTTAACTCTGTCAACAGTACCTTTCTCCTGTATATAATTTTCAACGTGAAGGATGAGTGTGAAATTAATAGAATTTGAAGAATTTGGTTCCGTAAATTAGGAAGGTGTAGAAAGAGATGACATATGAATAGAGTACAACATATGCCTCCCTCTTTCTCAAATGCAAGGTGGCCCTTTTTCTCTCCCCTGTTCACTAAATAGAGTTTTTGTTTTTACAAACTGAATGTCAACCAGCCTGTCTTTCTAAACTCAGCATGGTTACACATCACAACAATTAATATAATATAAGAAGAATATAAAACTTGCTTCCTAGTATATTATTTAATATTTAAGTTAAAAATCTTTATAGAAAAATTAAAAAATTAATAAGAAGAGATGATGAGTATGAAATTGATTGAATTTAATGGATTTGGTTCCATAAATTAGGAAAGTGAAGAAAAAGATGACTTACGGATAGAGTACAAAATATGCCTCCTTCTTTCTCAAATGCAAGGTGGCCCTTTTTCTCTCCCCTGTTCACTAAATAGAGTTTTTATTTTTACAGATTGAATGTCAACCAGTCGGTCTTTCTAAACTCAGTATGGCTACATATCTAAAATGTTACATTATTTGTGCTCTAATCATTGTATTAACTTTGAACTATATAACTGTTAATACTTATCATTTATTTGACTATTATTACCTGCCTAAATGTTGTTAATCACTTATTAATTTTGCGTAACTATTCATCAAAATTTAATACTAAATTTATTCTTTTGCAGATCATTAATCATCCCTATTTTTATTGTCTCTAGCCACTTGACCTTTCAGTCAATCAGTGAATCATATGCCTAAATCAATTCTTGAATCAATTTTATATCAGTTGAGCAACTCGATTATCCGAACAAATGCTTTTCGGCTAATAATTTGCAAGCCCTGCATTTTTTCAGGTCGATTTTACCTTATATATACCATACCTAACACTAACCCTCCATATTTGAAAGTTGAATTCAAACTCCAAATATGACAAAAATAAAAAACCTGCTACCATCTTTGTCAAGCAAGCTATGAATGCTTTTTCTAAATATTTTTCAACAATTGATTAATCTTATCAATCAAAATTTGATTCCCAACTTTATTGTTTGAGATTCTTTGATCACTTAACTAGCACTATTTTTTTAGGATGCCTTGTTCTATTACAGTTTTAAATAGAAGATGCTCTCTTGTTTGTTTAGCAATATACATTCCGCTATACTTGATAGTGCTTTGTTCGGCCTTCTCTCTAACTTTTTATCTCAACATTCAATTGAAGTCATACTTGCCAAACTTGAAGAGAGAGTTTTTCTAAGTGTCTTTGTAGCCTTTCAAAGACATTCATAAAATTTATTTTAGTTACCCTTTTTTAAATAAAAAATCATATTAATTTTTCTCATTTTCGTAATATTCGAAACCTAGGTGACTCCACTTCCAATTGTCCTCTCCCAATGGTTCCTTTTTGTCTTCTGTGGATCATCAAGGAGGTCGAACCTATGCAGACGGGATTAGCTAATTCTTTGTCATTGTCTTTTATATCATGACATTTTGTAATATTAGATAATACAAACAATTGACCGAATGGTGCATTTTAAGAAAATGGGGTGAGGCCTACTAAATATTGTTTCATATTCAACTTTTGCTGCTAGATGGGTCAGCTATTCCTCGACTTATATAATTATTCGTTAAAATTTAATGCCAAACTTATTCTATTGGGTCATTGATCATCTCGATCTTTAATATCTTTAATCGTTCAGTTACTCGGTCAATTGACAGGTTATATGTTTAGACATATTCTTAACTTACTTTTATTCCGGGTTGAATTACTCAGTTAATTGCTAGTCTTCTACAAGCTTATGATTTGTAGGTCCGGTATTTGATCGGATTAGGTCAATTATATTTTAGACTATACCCAACACTATCTCCCTATGCTCAGAAATTAAATTTAAGTTTTAAATATATTTAAATGGAAAATCGGGTGGTGTACCTAACAAGACGATTGTACGTGCCTTTCCAAAAAATTCTCAATTAATGCTGATTGATACAATATGAAATTACTGCAATTATATATTTGTTTCGGTTTTGTTAAAAAAATAAAACATTATGGATGAAACCCAATTTTCCTGTTATAGCATACTAATTAACATATGCATGGCTGAATGTTCACATGAAATGCAGCCGCTGATTCGTCCTCAGAATTATTTTGTTATAGGAAAGGACCAAGAAGACTATTACAGCCTCTCTCTCTCTCTCTCTGTCATTCGGGATTTAAAAAAAAAATCCAAAAAAAAGATATTACCTAGAAACTTTTTTCCAAGGCAAGCAAAATTAAATCGCTAATAGATTGATTAAATCTGATCATCGGGAATTATTACATGATAACTGATTCTCCTGGTGGCGGGGCTGCAGGTATATACCAAAGGTGGTGGTCATCGTGGACAAATTAGAATCAGGGAGGTTCTGGTCTTGATGATCAAGTCGACTAATTGTATTTGTCACAGCTGCACCACAGCCAGGGTTGATATTTCTTGCATTTTCCATTCCCAGATTTTCCCAGAAGCATGGGAAACCCTGACCGTTTATTCGCACCTCACCGGAGATCGGTACCCCCTCGGGATACTGGTAATCGTAGAGTGAAGATGATCTCGAGGTGCCCAATAAGCTCTCTATTATTCCCACTGAAGTCATCTGATGATCTATTGACCGATGAGAGGAGCTGGATTTGTTTACCTCCACTGCTGCCTCTCCCGCCAAAGCTGATATTTCGATTGGTGAATTCTTTTCTTGGCTGCAACAGCCGGCTGATTCTTCTCCAGTTTCAAGTGTACTAGAACTTGAAGAGCCCAGCATCCCAGTGTTTGTGCTGATAGTTGAATTAGGGTTTGTCTCTGCAAATTTTTTCCTCTTCTCACTTTCCTTTTGCAACAGTTTCTCCCTTGTTCTCTGCCGTGCCCTAGCCCTTGCCTTATCTCTTGCCTCTCTAGCAAGAGAAGGAGGAGGAGGATGCAGATTTGTGTTCTTTCTCCTGAAGTCTGCCAGGGCTTTGCGGTCGGATGGGGGATCGCTCCTATTCTCTTCAATTTCCATGGCTGTGCATTCTTCTGACAGAACGCTCCCGCTGCTGAGGTTCTTCTTTTGCGGGAGGCTCCCCGTGAGCTCCTTGATGGCAGCCTTCGACTTCAAGAAGAGCCAATCGATGGTTTTGCTCGCCTTGTCGAAGCCCAACATGTCTTGGAGATCGAAGAACTTCCGGGCAATTTGGAGGGACAGTCTCATCCTTCTGTCTCTTGGACCTTGAGCTGTGTATATCTTGCTGTGCCTGTCCTTCTTTCCCGTCCTCTTCCTCGGTGTATCCAGTTGCCTTGTTCCTCGGCCCTGCTTCTTTTTAGCTGCTTCCGGCGACTTCTGCTGAACCGCCAGCACTGCCTCGCCAGCGTTGTCCTTGTTGTCAGCGGTAGAAGTGACATTTTTTGGGTTCACAATGCTGGCTTCTGGGACGTCAGGTAAAGCGGTGAGCGTGCCGTCGCCCCTTGTGGCTTGGTGTTGGTGGTGATGCAATAAGTGCCCCAAGAGGAGTTCGCCGTCATCAAGCAACTCTGAAGGGAAGTTAAAGAAATAGGTATTGGGGTTTTCTTCAGTGCTGTATTCAAATGGGTTTTGAAGGCTGTTACTAATATTTGAAGGAAACATCTCCTCTTTGAATTCCTATTAGGATATTGGGTCAAGTATTGGTTGCTAATCCCTCTTTGAGATCATGATCGCTTAAGGTTTGTCTTCATCATCATGAGGACACGAGAGTTTTATCTGATTTCTCGGTGAAGTTGCACCGTTGAGAACATATATGCGTGACCAAGATGGCAAAGAGGAGACGAGATTTATACGATGCTGCACGAGTAAATAATGGGAACACAGAAAACATAATCTTTGTGGTGAAGAAATAACTGAGAAACAGTTTCTTACAGAGAGAGAGGCTGTAACGGTGTGAGTTCATGAAAAGTATAGGGAACAGCCATTTCGACTCATCACCTAGGAGCAGAAACAGCTAGAATAATATCAACCCGTTCTTTTACTTTGAACGCCCGGGGGAGGAGAGTAGAGTTTGGGCATGTCTAGAAAACCTGCTTGGGGAGGGAGGACAATGATGTTAAATAGAGTAGAGGGGTTCATGTGAATGAGTTAAGCCGTACTCTTAAAGACCAATTATTTGTTGAGATTTAATTAGGACACAGACAATCCAGTACAATAAAATAAAACCCAAATCTCTCATTAAATATCAACTTTTAAATTTATAAGTATAAAAAATATAATAATATATAATATTTTTAATATAAAAAAATTTTTTTAACTAAAAAAAAATTACAAGATAAATTCTAAATAAATTTACTATAATAATAATACCGGTTATAAATAAACCACCTCTACAATCTCTTCACTATAATCTTGAGTGAAGAATGATTGATTATCACAATCCACAAAAAAAAAATATAACAAAAATAAATACAATCCAACAAAATACACTTTGCAAATTCACTCTAAAACAAATTACCTAATCTTGGTAAAGAAAACCTACTTGGGGAGGGAGGACAATGATGTTAAATAAAGTAGAGGGGTTCATGTGAATAAATTAAGCTATACTCTTAAAGACTAATTATTTGTTGAGATTTAACCCGGACATATACAATTCGATACAACGAAACAAAATTCAAATCCCCCATTAAACGTCAATTACAAAACTTGTAAGTATAAGAAATATAATAATATATAATATTTTTAATATAAAAAATTCTTGTTAACAAAAAAAATTATAAGATAAATTCTGAATAAATTTATTATAATAATAGTACTAATTACAAATAACCTCCATCTGAAATCTCTTTACTACAATCATGAGTGAAGAATGATTAATTACCACCTTGTCAATACATCTAACAACCTCTAAGAAAAAGTATAACGAGAAATAAGTGCAACGAAACTAAAGACACTTTAAAAATCTACTCTAAAACAATATATTTGATATTGGTAAATATTGGAATTCAAATCAAATTTTAATTAGATGGAAAATATCTTTCTTTTCTATTTTTTCTCTTCTCTCTCTGTGCGACACTTATTATATGAAAAATGATTTTTAGATTATCCTAAAATTGTATCAAACATGAATTTATACCAGGCATAGTGCTCAAGTACTAATTAGGAACACATCGAGTGCATGCACACTAAAATTGGTGCAAAAGCACCCCCTTAGGTGTGTTTTAGGCGATCCCAAGCCTGGAATTGACACACAATTGTCAATTAGGCACCTGTTATGCACCCTCTACTAACCTTCAACTTATCTTTTGCCGACCATCGTACGAATGTTACATGACCCTTCAATATTTTTTACTAATTGGATGACCTTTCATTTATTATGACACCTACAAGGGAGTAACTAAAAACCTAACAAAATTTTTCTTGCGACATTGTGAGGAACCATTCTCTTTTACCAATGATCGTCATCACTTGTCCTTTGACAACTTTCCTTCTAATGGGATCCCGACGTCGACCTATATAAATTTGAACAATGCCATTTTTCGCTCCACCAAACTTGGAGTATTCTCACGTTCCTTTAACTTCCCCTTTGTAGTAGAATCACTTCCCCTTACACTCCTCCTTTACCTCCTATTTTCATCACCTTGATCAATATCTCCATTGATTACGTTGGCGTTATCTTTAGTAACTGAAACTTTCATCAAGTACCGGCTTGATAACTTGCTTCCCCTTACCACAACCGAGGCATATTTGTTAAGTTTTCATTGATCTTTTTCGAACACCATATAAAAGTCTTATTCATCAAATTTTTTGTTGAAATCACATTCAATCGTAAATCTAGGTCATGTTGCACACCCTTCAACACTAATTTTATCACGTTGCTTATTTGCAAGCTGGCATCCCCAATACCAACAATTTTCGATAAACCATTGTTATCCATCTTCAAAACGCTGTACTCCCTGGACATATAGGTGGTAAAAATGGACTTCCTTGACGTCACATGATGTGAGGAACCGCTATCCATCACTTAATTCGTCTGCTGGTTCAAAAAGTTCCAAATCTTCCCCGTGTGAACAGCTAAAAGTTCTCTACAAGAAGTGACAGAAGTCTAATTATTTTCGTTATAATCCCTCCTCTCTTATGCTCACCTCTGCCCTTCTTCTACTTCTTCTTGAAACAATTTCGTTTCATGTGTTCATTCTTGTCACAATAAAAACACACCATGTCTTAAAATTTAGATCTTCCATTGCTCCTCTCCAATTTGCAACCCCGATCTATCTTCCATATCTCCGACTACTAATTGATACTAAAAGTCTTGACACCCTAGAAACCTCAATGCTTTCCTTCCGCTTTAATTCATTCATAAGTAAGAAAACGATAACCTCATTGAAATTGAGCGTGTCTTTTTCAAACAATAGCATTGTGATAATATATTCATATGAGGCCGGCGATGAAGCCAGTAATGCAAATGCCTTATCTTCCTCATTGATCATTTCATTAAATATTGACATTTAGGTCAAATTTTGATTAAATTCGTCTAAATATTTCTCGAAACTTCTCCCTTTCAACAAACAAAGGCTATAGAACTTATTCTTCACATGCAATCTCGTTGTTACGAACTTTGACTTATACCTACTCTTAGATTTCCATTAGATCCAATAAGCTAATAATTTTTTGAAGAGTGTTATTTGCGAGATATAATTTGATCGTATAATTAGTAAGATTTTTTATATCTTATAACTCTCCATCATTTATCTTCTCTGACTTATTTTCTTTACTCTGAAAATTTTTTACCATTTATTTTAGAGTTAAAATATTCCTCATCCTTTCTTATTAAAGAATGAAACTATTTTTTTATTAAATTGCTTAACACAAAATGGCAAGCTACTTGACGTCGACGTCATTAAATCATGACTTTATAACATCCACTCTGATACCAATTGTTGTGATTCAACCCAAACACATATAACTCGACATAGTAAAACAAAACCTAAACCCCTCATTAAACGTTAACCACAAAATTCATGAATACAAAAAATATAATAATATATAATATTTTTAACGTAAAATTTTTTTTTAAATAAGAAAAAATTATGAGATAAATTTTAAACAAATTTACTATAATAATAATATCTGTTATAAATAACCCATTTCGAAATCCATTCACTACAATCCTAAGTAAAAATTTGTTGATTATAACCCCCTCAAAAGATCTAACAACCCACAAGAAAAAGTATAAAGAAAAATAAGAATAATCAAATAAAATACGCTCTAAAAATTCATTCTAAAATAATGTATCTAATATTGGTGAAACTCAAATCATACCTCAATCGAATGTTGAGCCTCTTTCGCTTTCTTCTTTTTTTTTCTCTCTGTGTGGCGTTCCTTATGTGAGAAATATTTTTTGGATTATCTTAAAATCGCGTCAGACGTAATTTTATATCATGTGTGACACTCAAACGCAAGTTAAACACACATACCCGTCTACTAAAATCGGCACTTAAGCACCCCCTCAGATGCGCCTTAAGTGACCTCCAATTTAGAATCAGTACATAGGCGTGATTAGGCGCCAGTCATACGCTACTCTACTGACTTTAGATCGATCTTCGGCTAATTCTCGCATGAATATCATGTAACCATTTAATATTTTTTACCACTTAGATGATCCTCTGTTTGTTATGATACATATAAGAAAGTGATCAAAATTTAACATTATTTAGACTATAGAATCATAGGTTTCTAAATCCCTACTTTTATGAACTCGCAAAAGATGTGATCTCAACGAGAGCACTATTGTTACAAGCACAAAAGATGCTTGTTTGACTGGACAACCCAAGAGACGCCCCTTCCCCATCCCATTCGAAACTAAAGATACAAGCACCTTTTGAATAGCTAGTTTTTCCGCTTTTTAATTATATTTTTCTCTATTTTCTGAAGCATTTCTAGTGTGCCATTTCCTCTGCCTCGTCCTTTTCCTCTCTCTCTCCCCCCCTCTCTCTCTCTCTGCGTGTGCGTGCGTGCGCGTGTGTGTGTGTGTTTGTTTTGAAGAAAAGGACTGATTTATGGTTGGTGTCCTGCCAGTCGTTTTATATTTGCGCGTCGGACTAGCCCTAGTTGCCAACCCTACCCATGAAACCTCCTTTTCTAGATATTTTTTTCTTCTTTTTCCTGTGGTTATTTCGCTCTCGGATTGCGAGATGACGCCAGCTTAATTTCGCTACTCTACACTGACTAGTCTACTAGATCTTCAATGCCTAGCTATAATTACATTTCTCTCCGTGAACGTGGGATTGCCTCGATTATGTGGGATTAAAAGGGGAAATTACGTGAAATCAGGATTTGTTTGTAACAGAATATCGAGTAAGGTCATGTAAAATTACACTTATCGCACCTAATCGCCTGCCATCATGGCATTGACCTATTTATTCAATTGCACCAGTTAAACTCGAATAACCTTCTATTAAAGCTATTTTATGTCTGGATTGTGTGACTTGTTTGTCATGAATGAAACGAAAACTTACTTATTTTACTCATTGGAAAAATTAAACGATTTCCCCATTCACATCATAAAATTTCAATCTAACTACATACGATCCAAATGAGTTCTGACTAAAATTATTAATCTTCTGGAAAAAGAGTCCGAAGATCATGGTTGGGTGTTCCTCTGATAAAATGGCTAGCTTCTTTGATTTCCTAATAAAATTGATAGAATCTATATATATTCTCAGAAGGTTTAAATACGTTACGGTTAGAATTGTTCCCCTCTTTTTTTCGTAACTCTCACTGTGTTACTCGCACAGCAGGATCACGGTTTTGAACCTTGATCCACTTAGCATAGGCAGCCTCTTTCTTCTTGGCCATTCAATTTTTACAACTCTAGACTGCTTCCCTGCAAATTTCTGTCTAAAACGCCCCATGGATATAAGGGCACCTGAGGTTATCAAAAGTCCACAGATGTGAGGTTCGAAACAAGAGTTGGATTATTTTAAGTTTATTTTATGCGATATTAACTCATGTAAAAGTTTTTTTTCGGAAATTTATACCTATGATCACTAAGTGATAGGTGAACAACTCTATCTTGCATCATACCCCTATTGATTTCCGTCAAATTAATTGTGGGGTTCTGATAAACTTTTAAAAAGCCATGGTACATGAAATACAACTACTTGTAAAATTCACTGCTAAATGACTGATGAAGTCCGAGCAGTTTTGAACAACACCACATATCATTCCATGGTTTTCATTATTTTGGCTACATTCTCTCATGCTACCCAAACCATTATTGTTGGTCGCAAGTTCGAAGTGCTCCGAATTGAGACTTAAAACTTCAATTTAATTACGTAGGTTTTGGCTTTTGGGATCGGAAGGGATTTGACGATTCCCAACAAATTAACGGCGCCTACGGGAACCCACAAAATTAGGACCTTCTGTCTCAACGTTTGGACCAGAACTGAAATTAAAATTTAATTAAGTAGCTATAGGCTGTCCAGAGCCCGCAAGGGGACCAATAATACGCCCTCCCAGACCGTTCAACAGTCCGTAATAGCATTGGTTTGACTGCATGTTGCCTGGTTTCAATTATTGATCATGGAAATCAAAGGGTAAATTAACTGGTGGGATTCACCCGATCAGCGATCATCAACTTTCCGCAAACTACCGTTCTTGATCATCACGCAAGAGATGGTGCTGCGCAAGACTTGCGGGCCATTTCTTCTAACTAGCTATTATTAATAAGCGATGTTCCCGGATTTACTTCGCCGGCTATAGATCAAGTACCTATTTGTGAAGGAGATCACAGAACGGAGACTAAGAAAGAGATAGCCGCAGCACGATGCTCAAGAAACGTACATAACCCTCATTTGATTTGCATCCAAAAAAAAATATACTTTCCGTTCGATTCACGGTACAGTAATTTAAGACCTGCCAAACCAACCCTAGACCGTTTTCCTTTTGATGACAACCAGTTTTGATACTGCTATAGGTTTTGAGCACTTTGGATTTTGTTCAGATGTAAATAAATTATACGTATATATATATATATATGTGCGTGTATATTCACAAAGTCGACACAGTAGTAGAGTATTAATATTCTGTGACTTGATTGACTTATTATTACCACGTATTCAAATCGTAAAAATTACAACCCTTTAGTTTAAGATAAAAATATATACGATAAATTTAAAAATAATTAGAAATTTTTCCTAACCTCATCAATTCAAATGCTGAGTTAAAAATAACACTTGCACCTAATTACAAAGTGTATGGGCCTTGTCAGTAACAGTACCCCAACAAACTAATTACATAGGCGGCTATGTGTCGCTGCCCTAGCATAAAATTTTATTCAGTTACCATTAAAGACTATTTATAATTATTATATTTATCAATATTGTTTACATAGAATAAAATCTAGAAATTTTATCAATATGACTGCTTAATCATAATAAAATTTATTTGGAAGTTGTGTTGCAAATAACCTTGAATAATATATATATATATTTGTGATCACGTAATTACTGAAATATGATATTAGTGATTCTATCAATGAACATCATACTAATTACTCCACTATATTTTCATTTCGTTACATCGCGTCAGGAAACTCACGCTTTTATGACAACAACCAACAAAAGGCTAGTGTGATGAGAAAGACTGGTCGACAAGTGGCATGATCTACCCACCCATATAGCAAACTATACAAGATAGTTCATGGACCATAGTCCGTTATCATTTAAAGCTACGCATATGACGAGCAACTGACAAGAAGAATCACAATTTAGGGAAATAAAATTTTTAAGGACACACCAAGAAAAGAATGGGAGTGAGTTTTTATATTCAACAAATTTATATTTCTCTATTTCTAAATTTAAATTTTATTTCTAATCTCTGTAGGTTTAAATAGAAGGTATAATTAATCTAACTATTAAAATTAAGATCTAACACAATCATAGTACAACATCTTTCCAATCAAATTAATTAGAATAAATCTTTTACTTGAAAGATAAATTTTCATGAGGATATAACTATATAAAATTTTATCAACTAACTAATAAATAAATATTATCAAAATATCTCTATTAGACGTTATATATTGATATATTGCATGACTGAGTCTGGTTGATTGTTGGTATATTATCTAATATCATAAAAATCTATATCAAATTTATGCCCAATATTTACAAATGTGCAACTCCCAATATTCACACCTATCTTGAGCTCAATCCGTACATGAGCGCTCTTTTGAGAATGCATACGCTTGAAGTACATCCAAGGGACACACGAGTGCCCTTTCCAAATTACGCACGCCTAATGAGCGCTCAATCAGTGCTCAAGCGCTGGGGCATGGATCCAATGAGGGTCTAATGCTCGCCTATGCAGCGCTCGAGCACTAGGTCATGCATTTCTTATTTGTTATATTTTTTGACTTAAGTTCTATATATACTTATTTTTCACAACTTATACAATAGTTTTTGCGACTATATTGTACAAGGTGGGTCCTCTAAAAATTCTCTTTTTAAATCTTATAAAATGCTCTTTTTTGAGAAAACTCTTCTTTAATATTCAAGTATTAATATTAAAATTTTTTCATTACATATACTTTGTCATATACACCTTTTCCTATATATTAACTTTCATCAGAGATGTGGGTGGTATCAAAATTGGGATCTAATGGTATATGACAATTCTACGACTCGTGGAACAAGATTGATAATGAAAATCGGAAAGAGTTCAATTTCGTCGAAGAAGGCTTATCTAAGAAGTTCCTTAATAAAAGTCACAAGTCGAAAGTAAGTCGATCAAATTAATACATCCGTACTACTTGGTTGATAAGTTAATTTTCTTAGTGAATTATTTTTTATGATTGTAAAAATTCAGAGAATTTTACTCAATAATCGTAATTATCGAGGTTTTTTTTAATCACCAAAAATCATGACCTAGCTATTTTATTTATTGTGCTAACTATTTATATCCTTTTGATAGTTAAAAACATTTAGATCTAAATATATTTTACGTATATTATATATTTGTGTGTATTTTTATTTTACGATTTAAAAAGGGTTAAAACGAGTTGAGATTAGGGACCCCTAATTTTTTTAAATTGGTAACAAAGATTCACTCTGATCTTCAACATTGATCTAGATGTATACTAGTGACTCTCTATCTATTCCTTTATAATTTGATAAAAGTAACTATACTTATTAGAAGGTACGCATAAGAGCCTTCATCAAATCCATAGATTAACGGATATGAGGAAGCACGTAATCTGGGTAGACTCCACCTAAGAACATTACAATCAATGAGCCAGAAGTTTTTTCCTTGTGGATGAAAAAAGAACTCAATACTTGTAACTTGAATACTAAAGGGTTACAAGTTATTTTTAATGGTTGTATCTACTGAAGAGTTTAAACGTATTTTCGTATGTGAGACATCTAAAGATACTTGAGATATTCTTGAAATTACACATGAAGGAATAAAATTAGTAAATAGTTTATAATTGCAGATACTTACTACTAAATTTGGAAAAATCAGAATGAATGATGATGAAACCTTTAATAAATTTTACACAAAATTAAATAATATACTAAACTTCACATTTAACTAAGGTGAAAGAGTTCCTAAAAATATAGTTGTCTGAAAAGTCCTAAAATCGCTCTCTAAATAATTTAGATCCAAAGTCACTGCA
Source organism: Nepenthes gracilis (assembly GCA_033239525.1). Lineage (NCBI taxonomy): Eukaryota > Viridiplantae > Streptophyta > Magnoliopsida > Caryophyllales > Nepenthaceae > Nepenthes > Nepenthes gracilis. The sequence continues at coordinate 11,511,032 of BSYO01000039.1, forward strand.
ATCAAGGACGGTAAGGATCTTGATAAAGTAAAGATTAAAGAACTTATTGGATAACTATAAACATATGAACCCACTTTATCATAATCAAAGAATAATAAATCCATTACTTTAAAATTTATAAAGGAATTGATAGATAATAACTCTAATAAAGAATTTTTTAGGGATGAAGATTTTTTTCCTATTTGTTAAGAACTTTAAAAAAATTTTTTAAAAAAATAAATATCCATCATAAAAATAAAATGGACTTTAATGTCTCCTAAAAGTGATAATGATAGACGTGAGAATAAAGACCTAAAATCAAAAAAATTTTAATGAATACAATGTCATGAATGCCAACATTATGAGCATATGAGAACTGAATACCAAAATTTTAAAAGCTAATAAGGTCTAGCATTAGTAATAAAAGCTAATGCTACATTTGGTGATGATGAAGAAGAAGATAATAAAAAATGCATTGAAGATGACCAAATTAATTATATGGCTTTCATGACTTCTATGAGTAAAAATAATTAGAATTTGGAATAGAATCTTGATCAAACTGATGATTCTAAGAACGAGTCAGAAATTTAATTTTGTAGCCTACAGGATACATATGATAAATTGTTTTAGGAGTATCTAACAATCAAGAAAACTAATACATCCCTAAAGCAAAATTTGGTAGAAATCAAAAAAAGAAAAAATTGACCTTAGAACTAAACTAGACTCTAAAACACAAGAATTTGATAAATTGAATAAGTTATTTACAAATATATATATATATATATATTCAAGACCTTTGAATCAAATCTTGAAAGTACTCAAAATGATTTAAAAAAAAAATTGAGTGGATTCGATCAATAGGACCGTATACTCGATCTAAGAAAATTTGACGAGAATAAAATAGGGTTGAGATATTCTGCTAATACCTTAAATACTAATGTTAACTCAAAAACTGTCATTGTCTCATCCACTTCCATTTCAAGATAATATAGCATGTCATTTGCCCCTATTGATCAAAGACCAAAAGGTTTTACAAAAATAAATGTAAATGTACTTAATATCTCGTACTCAAATAGTAGAAGGAACCTTGGCACTAATCAAACTAGGAATCAAGGTAACAAATCTTACCTCTCTTGAGAATTTATCTTGACATATAATGGATGCAAAAAAATTGGACATATTTGCCCTGATTATTTTGCAACTAATTTCCATAACAATCTTAATCAAAGGACAAAGATGCACAAGCTCATAAATCATGTCAACCAATTAAATGATAAAGTGATAAAACTATGTAAAATAATTAAATTCAAATAGAATTTATGGATCAAGAAAAGTGATCTTACATATCATAGAGAGACAAGATTGGTATAATAACTCAATGCTATGTGTATGATACTAAATTAATTTATTTAAACAAAAAAAAACTTGACGTCTTGTTCCTTACCCATGAGAAGCGCCGATAGGCACTTCAGTACCATTTCCATATTAGGAGTGCCTAATGCACGCCTCCCTCACTCTTGAGCACTCTCCCTTCCTTCTCAGGTGTGCCTAACACACACCTAAGGCGCGCTTGAGTGCTGCCACACAAGACCCTTTATCTTTAAACACTGTGCGTGCACTCTTTATATTCTCTCACTCCTTTCCTCCATCTTCTTATCCCTCTCTCTTCTCTCCTCCCCTCACTACCTCCGAATTCTCCAAATCCTTCTGATCTACATGTTCCTCCTCTGATCATGGATGAATCCAAGGTACGTTTTTTCCTCTTCCCTTTGTTCTTATGCTTAATCTCTCCATTTATGGTATTTTTCATCCTAGTCCACAAACTCCACTTTTCTTCTCTTATTTTATTTGATATGTTCATGTTTTACCATATTTAATCATGATTTGTAGTTAGTTGTGTAAACCTTGTCATGGACTCAGGTTTTGGGTATTTCACTATTGAATGCACCCACATTTTTGAAATACCCACTATATGATCTATGCTTCTCTTGTGTAGATCTATAGTTGTTTCACACCTCTCTTGACCCATGGTGTTACGGTCTGGTGGGTTCCTTATTTGTAGGCTTTGTCTCTGATTGGTGTGCTTTATTGTCTCTCACTCCACTTTTCTATACAGATATTTGCTCCTCATATGTCCTTCTCCAAAAATGCAACTGATAAGCATTCCCGAGCTAGTGGGCCCTTAGCACCCAACTGTTTTGTTAATCCCTCCACAAAGGACCTATTTTAAAAACGTATATCCCATAGGCAATTACTCTTGAACGAGAAGTTCACCTCACGACCCTAGATCCATTGACTTCCTCTCTATTTATTAACTGCTATTGGGAGTTAGTTCTGATTAATCTAATTCCTCCCACTACACTCTTGATTCAAGAGTTTTATGTGAACATACATGATCTAGACCTCGCGACGGCTTCCTTCTTTACCTTCTTGAGGGGGAGTACCATTTGGATTACCCCAATGGTGCTCTCCCATACTCTTGGCATTTCGTGTGTCCCCAATCCAAATTACCCATGCTGTTTTTGTTCTATACCACTTTTCGATGAAATAGCCTCATTTCTCAATGGCTCTCCCATGATGATGCATGGCAAATCATTTAGGACAAAACACCTTACCCCTCGGAAGTTAGTGGTGTGCCGTATTATATTAACCAATATTTTTTCATTCACACACTTCACCTCTATTCCTCTTGATAAGACATTATTTCTCTATACCCTTCTTAGTGGGTGGTTGATTGATCTTCTGTCTCACCTATGTTCTCACATAATGTCAATTTTTATGTTCATGAAGGATGACAATATTTCCCATGATAGTTTCATCTAATGCCTAATTATGAGTTTTGGTGTCCAGTTTCCTAACCTTTCTCGTGTGCGGCTTCGCAGGAACCAGTACTCGAATCACTTTTGAACAGAGTTAAGCCACACTCATCATCTCTCTTCGACTCATGATAACCCTCCTGGATGATCCTTTTTGGAGGACCCCTCATTTTCGATCGATATTGGCCCATTTGACCCTCTATTGTCCTCTATTGCTTCCTCCTCGCTAATCATGGGGGCAGCTCTCTAATCTTTCTGATTAACTCGCACAGCTTTCTCTTCTCAGGAGTGACTAGAATCTCACGTTCTTGAGAGTTTTGGATGCCTTGACACTTGGCTCACTACCTAAGAGGTTATATGCGGAACTAGTTTACCCATCTGTTTGTCGAGTTGTCGTTTTAATGTATGAGTGATCACTTTAAGTGGTCATTCATAACAAAGAGGGGGAGTACATAGTGAGGGGGAGGTTACCTTTAGTGAGGGAGAAGTTATCTTTACGGGGGAGGTTATCATTTAGGGGGAGGTCAGTTATCTCTTAGAGGGAGGACCTTGATGTATCAAATATTAGCTTTTCATTTGAACATATGAAGTAATTGTTGCTTTTCTTCTGTAATATATATGTTTTGTGTGACGACTCAAACCTGAGTCACTCAACCCGATTCAGATCAACTACGAAAAAACTCAAAATTTGAATCATCCTCATAAATTTAAGATAATAGTTATAATTCCTATAACAAATTCCTTCAATATAATAAAGGTATACAATATTATTATCTTAGGAATACAGTCCCAATAACATGTTCAAATAAAACTTCGATCAATGAAACTGACTCTAAAGCTTCTCCTCACAAGCCTCTATCTCCAATATCTTCTCTATCTTGAGGTTTTGTAGCAAAAGTAGGCTCCCTTGATCCGTACTATGCAATCAACTAAATTTGGAGCCAATAACATGTAAGAGTGAGCCAAATATCCAACAAATGATAACAAATCTAAAAGAAAACAGGGAATGATAATACATATATTGGATATACAATATATGATGTATGCAAAAAGTCATGAACAATAATATAATATTCAACAGATAAATATATCCTAGTATTTATATTTCATTGCATCTATAATTCAAATGCCTAAAAAAGGTAGGTCACTCTAAACCCTAATGTGACAAAGATCATAAGATTTTACCAATAAGAAGTAAAGATCCCTCAAAATTAGATTTTACAAAAATTAAAGGGATCTTCTGGTCTGAATATAAGTGTAAAAGATCTAAAAATCAAATAACAATAAATAACATGGATTTCACAAAATTCGAAAATCGTAAAATTTGACACATGGATTCTACCATATATAGCTCGTGGATTCTACCGAATCCCAAACTCAATAAGTATTAACATTAACGAAATATCACAATGAATCTCATTGGACCTTATTCTACTACTATGAACCAAAGGCCGCATCTTTATGCCCCCAATGGCTGGGTAAGTGTAACATGGTTATCCATGGTATCCTCCCTACCCTTACAATCCTCCTAAAGGCTGTACTCGTAGTATGCCCACACCATCCATAATACCCATTGACAAATGATATCCTTGATATCATCTCCTATGATAGTCACATGGCTAAAAGTATCCATCCATAATAGACAATATACCACGCAAAGATGTCATAGCCTCTTATTTGACTAGATACCTTAATATCTTCATATACTCTCCTAAACCTTGACCGTAAAAAGCAAATAATCCAAATACTCACACAATCAAATATAACGCAAAAGAGGCTTTGCAAGTACAACGATAGAAATGTCGTACAATGCTAACAAGGACCACACTCACACCATCAAGATTAAAACAAAGGAATTTATTATGGAATGATAAAAGAACAAAAGATAACCAGGAATAATAAATTTTGACTAATTTAACATTTAACTAGTTTTTCTATTTTGCCCAGCTATATAAACCCTTTTACTAAGGCCATAATTTAATTGTCACATCCAAATAAAGCCTACAATTACCATAACTGATTTATATCATCCTAAAAATTTATCTAGCAATTCCTAGATAAAACTGTATAATACTTCAATGACGTTCTATTAATCAACTTGTACTCATATTTATTTATCACTATCATAAAATATCAATATTTACTTCACTAACCATTAATGTCCATATATACATATATATCCATATAGAAATTTGACAAACCTGCCAAACTCACATATGAATATATATATAAATAAATATGTGTGTGTGTATACACACACACACACCCACACACACACCTACACACTCTCACATGGCAGCAAGAGACTACACACAGCTTTACAATGACACACCTGCACAATGTCATGTATGTATAAATATATAGAAACACATAATTTCACACGTTCCTACGTACATATATCTATTATGTCCTCCGTATAGTATCATTGAACTATACAAATTTTCAACCGGAAGAGCATGAGGTTATGTTCACTCACCCATACTCACGCACCTTCAGCAATACACGCACGCACAGTAGAACATATCCACACACTGCACACATAGATACGGTCCACATACATTGTATACACATTCCTACCCGATGTACAGCATACTCATCCATTTACATATATATACCCTATACGCACAGTATACATACACACCTAATAATTTGATCACCAAATTTTCGAATCCCTCCCTCACAGAGTCTCAGCCAGAATAGAACATGAAGCCTTGTTTTTCCCGATTTTTGATTTTTCAATAGTTTCCACACAATCTTCCAATCTCAATAATATCATAAAGTTAAAGAAGAGAATGATTTACTTGAAGAAATGAAGAATTTTACTTGCAAAAATGAAAGATTTCATGCAAATGAGGCTCAAATCAACTTGCCTGATTTGTAGTGACACTGTAACAATGGCGTGGATTAACGACGGCAGCTTTGAGCAATCACGGAGACCTTATCTGGCATCGATTAATTGATGGCAATGGCAATAATAATAGTGGCCTGGCCTTCCTCTCTCTTCTCTGCTACTCGAATGAATCGGCTTCCATATATAGAGGAAGAATGAGGTTGGCCACGAAGAGGAATAAGGAAATCGGCTTATAAATTCTGATTTTTCCAGCCATTAGGCTGGAGAAGAGGAACCTACCGTGAAGCAGAAATCAGCCAAAAGTTTCTCACTCTTTCTTCTCCTTCTTCATTCGTCCCTCCCTCTGTTTTCTTCACTTATTATTATTATTATTATTATATATTATTATTATTATTATTATTATTATTATTATTATTATTATTATTACTTTTTATTTACTTATTTATTATTATTATATTTATTATTAATATTTTATTAAAATATCATTTAATATTATTATTTATTGCTAATTATTATTAATATTTATTTGTACATATTATTACTCTCATTTATTATCATTATTATCATTTGTCATTTATTATTAATTATTTAATACCAATTATTATTTATAATATTTATTAATGTCAATATATCATATTATTAATTAATATATTAAGTCCATCATTATATAATCCAATTCAAAATATTGGAGTGTTTGTAACAAGCCAACCAATTTTACCGAAAATTCGGTAGAGTTTCGTTTATAAAACGGATATTCGTCAAATATAAACCTGTACAAAACCTATAAATAATCAAAAAAATACAAACAATATATACACAGGATCCCCAAACGCCACAACATACATACGGGTTGCACCGATGCCGTAACTCCCGTACGATGCCAGCTCAGAAAAGATGCCATCTAGAAAACCCAACATAACCACAAAAGTGAACCCGTGGAAGCATAATATGCATCATGCACAGTGAAAACTAAACTATATGTCCATTATCATCATAAAGACATATATATACATAACCGTAGGAATTAAAATAAATAATACATTATCCATATCTCATACAAAATAATAAAACTAAGTCCTCAAAAGCTCTCCAATATGTATCAACTGCCTATCATGCGCTTACGGCTTATTCGGACTTATCAGGCATAATAGCTTGCTCATCTGGAAAGAAAGAGAAGTAATGGTGAGCTAATAGCTCAGTATGTGTATCATATTCAAAAACAATAGATAATATAAGCAATGTAAAGTAGAAGAAAAAAATATAATTATGAAGGAGATGCATAAGCAAAATCATGATCAATTATGCATTGGAGCGCAATTTACTTCTCCTTGAAATATAATTTGTTCATGATTATTCATATTTGAGGATCAAGATCAGTAAGTTTTACTAACTAAAGGTGCAGGAGGACGAGAAAAGATCATGATACCCCTCATCATCTAAGGTCGAACAACATACTTAATATTCAATAATAAACTTTTTCCTAGAAAAGGCCGAACACCACGTGGCATAGCGGTATGCTTATCACCCAGTCATATAGAGCTGATAAAACGCTACCCTAACTTTCTATGGTCTAGAGGCAGTCCTAGTCCTTCCACAATAATATTCTAAGATTTACCAATAGTATTACTAGCTATAATACGCGATCGGAGTAATCCTCATGTCTCTACAGTAATGCTAATGGTAGACCAAGGGGTATTACTTTCGTAGCACAATTTCATGGTCCTAGTTTCATGGCTTCTTATTCATTTGAGAAAAGGTCTACCATAATTTAATTTACAATATCTCTGTTTGGGAGAATGATTCGATCACATATTACATTGTGGAACTTCCTCCGATTATATATACGATTATTATCTTTTCTTCGAATTTAAATCTTTTCACAAGTCAATTTGAATGCACAAACAATATAATACATAGGAAGGATTAGAATTCTTTACCACATTAGATAATTATCACTTTGGGGGCCTCAAGGATGCATTTTATTTACAAACGGAGCACAAACATATATTCTTGGGGCTTACAATTAGTCATATACAATTAGATATAAATTTCATAAACAATTAGGTGGGGTTAAAGTATGCAAAATTCTCATTTATTCTCAAGTGAACAATGATAGGGTCGTTTTACAGTGTCTGGACGTCGCGAACGAATCGATACTTGTGAAATCAAATGCCCGGCCAAAGTATATGCATAACTAGGATGTGATAATTCATAATTTAGGGTCAGTTAAATATATAATCAAAGGAAAAATGGGGAATCCTGAGCTGGGCGCCAGTTAGGGTTTGGCGAAGCCAAACCGAGCCAATCAGAAGGGGATTTGAGCATTAAACCAAAACAATTTTACGTACTAATCATGGGCCACATATTTTTTATAATTTGGGTGGATATCGGAATGATAATACTCGACAAAAAACGAATAAAAATCGAAAGAGGAGATAAAAAAGGTATGGGAGCACTTGCCTCGACCCGATCCATAACTTTTTCAACTAGCTCATACTCGGAATTGGACCCGAGGACCTCATTTTCCCCTCTTTCTCTCTCCACCCGTGGCTCCATTTCTCTCCATTCTCTTCTTCCTTCCCCGCTTCCTGTTTCTTCCTTCCCGTTCCTAGTCCGTTCCCCCACTCTTTTTATTATTATTATTATTATTATTATTATTATTATTATTATTATTATTATTATTATTATTATTATTATTATTATTTATTTTTTTAAAAAAAAATTTAAAAACTAAGTCGATACTCGGGCGACCAAATGGGTGCACTTCGGGTGCTGGCCTAACAATCCCAAATATCTTCTAAAATTTCATAATATTTAATTAATTTTAATCATACCCAAATTACCACAAAAATAAATATTAAATAATTAAATAAACCAAATTAAATCAAATAGAAATATTTAGGATATTACATTCTTTTCCACTTATAAAAATTTCATCCTCGAAATTAACGAATCTTAGGAATTAATTAAACCTACCTACCTCAGAACAAGTGGAGATACATTTTTTGAATTTCGTCCTCTCTTTCCTACGTCATCTACTCACGGGAATAATTCCTTCGTAACACTTTCACGAGAGGGATCATCTTTGAGCGCAAAATTTGGTCCTCGCAATCCAAGATCTCCACTGCTCCTCAACATATGATAAATTTTCGTTGATAGCCAAGGGACCATAATCAATTACATGCATTGGATTGTAAACGTACTTCCTTAATATCAAAACACTTTCTCGAGGATTTCGAAGGGTCCAATAAATCGGAGTTTCAGCTTCCCTTTAACACCAAATATGGAGATTTCCTTCCATGACAACACCTTGAGGAAAACTAAAAAATGAACTTTTTGTCCCAATGTTTACAATAATGTTCCGACCCTGTACACAACTAGCGAAAGCAGTACAGAAAATAAATTCTCAATACACGTAAAGAATATTTATTTCTAGATGTAAAAACAATAATAATATAAAACATACACGATAATAAGTAATAGTAAAAAGATAATTTTTGGTAATGAAGGAAAAATTCAATACCCACGGTAATTGAGAAAAACCCTCCGAGCTTTAACGGCCAGAGAATAAATCCGCTGTGAAAATTAATTTACAGATCAGGTGGTATGGACACGCTAACCTAGCCAACTTACTCCCTTCTTATAATCCTTACCGAAGAACTCCTTGAATTTACCCAGGGCAACATAATCGGACGTAGTCACGTCGATCTTCTCTTACAAACCGCTTAAAGGACCAAATGCCACTGGAATCCTGTATTCACGCCACCGACGTAGCCATGAAGATTACACAACAAGTAGAGATGTAAATAGGAGAGCACGATGAGAAGAGAAAACTTTGTCAATGGAATATAAGTGTTGATATCAAGTTTTCTCAATAATGGAACATAAAGAAATGGCTTTGCAAGAGAGAAAAGCTCCTTAAAATTATGCTGGAAGAAGTTAGAGTTTTAAAAACATAAGACATATATATATATGGAGCCAAAAAGGATTTCAAAAATAATGTGCAGTTAGACACAAAGACCCACGCCTCTCGAGAGCTGATCGAGCGCGCGATGAGCGTAGGTTAGGTTTAGGAGAACTCGGGTGCGGGCGCTCGAGTGCAAACGGGGTGCACAGTGACCGCTCGCTTCTATTCAATGTGCTCGTTGCACTCCTCGGGTGCTCACCGAGCGCACATGGTATGGGCTCACCTAGATGGCGCCTCAGGTGCCCAGTGGGCGCCGATCCCGGGAGGGGCTAATATAGGAATAATGCGGCATGAACGCTAAGATGGGACAATAACGATCTGCTAGTATGAGGCAGATGAAAGTCTTCCAAGTACGGGTGATGTTGCAGAAAATCAAATGCCCCTACAAAGTCACGAAATGTGCCAATACACAAGGCGACTAACAATCTTCTCCTTTGGCAATTCCATGACAAAACCACATAACAAAATAAAAATAAAAATACATGATAATCATAGGTTCAGACACTACCGAGATAGAACCCGTGTACATCAAAATCTACACCTAGGAAAAAATAAATATAATACAAGCAGCGAAAAAGAAACTACACTATCTCTGTGGTGTCAATGCTGTGGCTACCGCGCCAAAACAGTGACTGTGACTGTGTTGTTTGGTCAAACATGGTTAGTACACGTAGATATAAAAGAATATAACTATGCACAAAAAACGATAGTAACAATTACGACAGAACATAATTAAAAATAGAAGAAGTGCATCACAATAAATGAATATCCGTAATACAAAAACATTGCATCCTCCCCCTAACAAAAATAATAGTGCCCCCTAACAACATATATAAGGGATCCCCCTAACATCAAGGGTAGCAAAACTGATAAAAAATGATCACCCCCTTTTTGTCACAAAGTGCCAAAGAGAGGGAATCACTCAAAGAGATCTCTGAAGGAACTGCCGAGAAGAGGACGAACGAGGAGCGGTTGTTGTGGGATGACCGAATGGATTTGCCTGCATAGGGAGTTGAGAGTCAAGGCTTGCAAGGACTTCGGATCGAAATTGATCCTAAGTCTCTGCCACGTGCTAAAGCCGAGATGCCATCTGCTCATGAGTCTCCTCCATGCGCTGAAGTCGGGACACCATCTGCTCATAGGATATAGACAGGCGAGCCAGCTGATGAGAGAGGTGGGAGAGAAGACTCAAAAAGCACGAAGAGGTAGATGTAGCTAAGCGAGAGAGGCGCAAGGGGCCAGGAGCGAACGGGCCGGCCATGTCTGGAGAGGAGGGAACCGCAGGACAAGAATCATCGAGAAAATCATCACAGGACGGGGAAGGCCGACGAGTGTGGGAGCAACTCTACTCGAAGGTGGAGCGAGAGATCAAACGACCAAGAGAAGCTCGAGGAAGATTCAAACGCTGAACGCCTAATGACCCAAGAAGGCGCTGAATGAGACAGCCGTGTGGGAGGTTGTCATGCTTCTTAGGGTGAAAATGAGCGAGCATGTCATGACATAAATGGGTCGGAAGGTCAATCGTTTGGCCACTAAGAAGGGCGAAAAGAAAATGCGCATTATCAAAGGGAATGGAGGAAAAGTGGAAGATCGAAAACAGATTGGTCAACACAATCCGGCTCACAACTAAGCGCTGAGGACTAAGGAGCTGAGTTTTAAAAGCATACCCATTCCGGGTAAGAGGGGAGCCGTGAAGGAATGAGGCGACATCACTCGGTCGAGGGAGGGACTGGCTGTCGTAGGGATAGGAAGCAAGGTCGACACGAGGGATGCCCAGGGTGGCGGAAATCACATCCGGTTAATCCGGAGGTGACTCCCCCTCACAAAGGAAGAGAAGGTATCGAAGGAGACATCGTGTATATTTGAATAGAATTCTTGAACAATAATGGGAATGGGAGCAGTCAAATTATTGAAGATCGCCTCCCAGTGACGGTCAGTGAAGAGGGGCGAGATAACTGGGTTGAGGAGAGCGAGAGCAACTTCACGCTCAATGGATAGCTGTCGCTGGGACATTCGGGAAGTAAATAGGGAAGCAGCGTCAACACTACGGAAACAATCTGGGTCAAACTTGTCACTCGGACAGGAGCGCTTACTGGAGGCTTTCTTGGAAAATGTTTTCTGGAGGGCCGACATCTGAAAAAAAAACACACACAAAATTGGTACAAACAAAAAAAACACAACAGGCAGACGGCACAAAAAGGGTCGCACATCAAGGCCACCCCAACATGGGATTCCATTGTGGCCCTGTCAGGACCGGCTGGAAGCAGGGAGTAGCCGGTCTAGGCCCCTGGTTTGAGCAACAGGAAAAAACAAAGAGCGGAAAGGGGTTTAGCCACGGGGTGTTTTGTGCAGACAGAGAGGAAGAGTGGCCACCATCGACAACACCGTCACGGCTCGTATGGGTCTGCACGATGCAGCGTCGGAAACCCAACACTTGTAGGCGCAAAATGGAAGACACTGTGACCGGTCGGACAGACCACTCGGACGCCAACAGATGAGTCATCCTTGTACTGAATCTGCATGAGCTTCATCAAGTGAAAGATTTTGTTATTGCCGGTTTTGGAGGTGTATAGCTTTTGCAATTTCTCCCACAACATCTTGGCATTCGTCTCTCCTCTAACGTGGTTGTACACGTTATCATCGACAAATTGTCAGATATAGCCGCACACTTGCTTGTTTTCTAGCGCCCACTCCTCATCCGATTTTGCCATTGGCTTTTGTGTGGCAAATACCGGACTGTGCATGGACTTCACAAAGAGCAAGTCCAACATCTTACTCCACCAAGTGTCAAAATTGGTTCCGTTTAAACAAGTCATTTTGCTCCCGACCTCCAAAGTAGCCAGCAACAAGGTCACCGTTCAAAGAACCACCTCTCTGATACCACTTGTTGGCACAAAATGGAAGACACGGTGACCGATCGGATAGAAAACTCGGACACCAATAGAGATAACGTTTGGACGGATGGGCAACAGTAGAGATAGAATAAGTGAAAAAATACACACAAGATTTTAACGTGGAAAGACCCTTCTCAAGTAAGGGAAAAACCACAAAAGGAATGTACTATAAATAGTTGATTGTTTACAAGAATGTTAACTACACAAGCCCAAATAAAAAAATAATCACAAGTATATATCTCTCAATATCTCTAGAAAAGTGTGTCTCTCTCTCTATCTTTACACCAATAGCTTGCCCACAGCCCTCTCTATGCACGCACAAGCAATACACACCAAAGAAAGAGCACAAGTATATATATATACACAAGGAAGCTAGTGGGCGGCCAGCCACTCTAGCAGTAGGGTGGCGGGACCATGCCTCCTAGGCCTGCCACAGCAGGCGCACACCCAGCGTGCAGAGTGGCAGGCCTATCATCCATTGGAAGTTATAGCCGCCTCAAACTTTCAATCAGGGTAGGCCAACTCTCCACCTGTAGACGTAGCTGTAGAAGACCTACGGAGAGAGAGAGTCAATGCCTAAGCTTTCAGAGTCATCGTATATGTCTTCAGCTACCTCTCCGACATGACGTTCTCGAACATCTCCAAAAAGTTCGTGTCCATTTTCTTCTACCTGTCCACGAACAAATCACCACGGAGGGAGTGTCCCTGACAAACTTCCCCTCATGACCGAGTGGGAACAAAGTTAGTCAGACCGGCAATGTCACAACAAGCTTCCAGCTTTCCCTTTGGCAAAACTTTGGTCAACATGTTCGAGCCATTGTCATCCGTTTGGACTTTTTCTATGGATAGCTGCCCTTCATTAAGAACATCTCTCACCCAATAATATCGAACGTCAATTTACTTTGACCTGGGATGGAATGAGGAGTTTTTGCACAAGTATATGGCACTTTGGCTATCATAGAGGACCGCGTACGTTTCTTGCCTTAGACCTAACTTTTGGACGAATCTTTTCATCCATAAAATTTCCTTGCAGGCCTCGGTCACCGCAATGAATTTTGCCTCCGTAGTCGAGAGGGAAACGCACTTCTGTAACTTGGACTGCCAGGAGACTGCCCCTCCCGTAAATTTCACCAAGTACCCGGATGTTGATTTTCGAGAGTCAACGTCCCCGGCCATGTCGGCATCCGTGTACCCAACCAGCTGAAGCATATCCCCTTCAAAATGCAAATCCATCTTTGAAGTCTCATGGAGATATCTGAAAATCCACTTCACTGAGGACCAATACTCCATTCCTGGGTTTGAGAAAAATCGGCTAACAAGACTAACCGCATGAGCAATGTCCAGCCACGTACACACGGCCGCGTACATCAGACTACCAACGGCCGAGGAGTAAGGAATCTTACTTATGCGTGCTTTTTCTATGTCCAAGGATGGACATTGCTGCTTGCTCAGCTTAAAGTGGTTGGCCAGAGGCGTATTGACAGGCTTGGAGCTTTTCATGTTGAATCGCCGAAGCACCTTTTCAACATAGCCTTCCTGGGACAGCAAAAGCATCTTGTCCCCTCGGTCACGAAATTTTCTAATCCCCAAAATCTGCTTCGCCGATCTGATGTCCTTCATGGCAAAGGACTACCCTAGTTGCTCTTTCTGCTTCTTGATTCGAGCACCGTTCTGTCCGACAACTAGCATGTCAACCACATAGAGGAAGAGGATGACAAAATCGTTCTCGAAAAATCTCTGGACAAAGACATAGTGGTCGGAAGTAGTCTTATGGTATCCTCGTCCGACCATGACAGACTCAAACTTTCGGTACCACTGTCTCAGAGCTTGCTTTAACCCGTACAAGCTCTTCCTTAAACGACAGACCAATCCTTACTTCCCCTCGACCTTGAACTAGATCTCTTCCTCAAGATCACCATGAAAAAATGCTGTCCGGATGTCCAGTTACTCTATCTCCATATCCAAAGCTGCTGCCAGTCCGAGCACCACATGGACCAAGGACATCTTGACAACTGGTGCAAATATTTCATTAAAGTCAACGCCCTTGCGTTGACTAAAGCCCTTAACCACAAGCCGTGCCTTGTGTCTTGGGTGCAAAGTGTCCTCGGTCGTTTTCAGTCGGAAGACCCACTTATTCTTCAGGGCCTTCTTCCCCTTGGGTAGCTTGGCCAGCTCAAAGGTATGGTTCTCATGAAGGGAGGTCATTTCTTCCTTCATTGCCTCAAACCATTTATCCTTCTGAGCGCTACACATAGCCTCATCGAAATCTTCAGGTTCTCCATCATCAGTGAGCAGGATGTACTCACTTGCTAGCAGGCGGACGGACGGACGTCTCTCCCTTAACGATCGTCTCACAAGGGCCACCTCAGCCTGTTGAGGTGCCTGATCTTCAACCTAATTCTCCTGAGGGGTTGGAATTGCCTCATCATTGTTACTGGCCATTCTTGGTCCGCCGTCCTTGGACTCAAGAGGTACTGGACGGACAACTTCAACATCAATTCTGTCCGTCCGGGAAGTGTTGGGTTGAGACTTCTTCTCTTTTCCAATGTCCTCGATGGTCTCTTCCTCAACAAAGACCACGTCACGGGATCGAACCAACTTTTTTTCCACTGGATCATAGAACCTATACCCAAGCTCATCCTCGCCATAGCCCAGAAAAACACATTATTTTGTTTTTGGCTCTAGCTTGCTCCTCTCATCTCTTGGAATATAAACAAAGGCTTTGCAGCCAAATGTCTGAAGATGGTTGTAAGTTGGCTCCTTTTCGGTCCAGATCCTTTTTGGGACTTCCTCGTTTAAAGGCTTACTGGGCAACCGGTTGATCACGAGGGCAGCCGTCTTCAAGGCCTCGGCCAAAAAGGATCCCGGAAGCCTGGCCTCGAACAACAAGCACCTGATCCTTTCCATCAGGGTGTGGTTCATTCTCACGGCCACGCCGTTCAATTGTGGCGTCTTCGATGGAGTCCTCTAATGTTTGATGCCATGTGCTCTAGAATAGGCATCAAAAGTCCCAATATACTCTCCACTGTTATCACTCCGGACAGCCTTCAACTTCCTCCCAGTCTCACACTCTACAAGGACATGGAACTGCTCAAAGATTCCCGCGACCTGATCCTTGGTCTTGAGCGGGAACACTCACAGCTTTCTTGAGCAATCGTCAATGAAGGAGACAAAATACTGTGCTCCTCCAAAAAACTTTTTTGGGAGGGGTCCACACACATCTATGTGGACGAGCTCTAGGACCTCTGACATTCTGGATGATGCATCTCCCTGAAAGATGGCTCTCCGTTGCTTCCCCACCATGCAGTGAGAGCAAGTTCTTGGCTTTTCTTCATCTAACTTTGGGATGAGACCCTTCTTGGCCAGATAACTCATGCCCCTCTCACTCATGTGTCCGAGCCTTTTATGCCACAGGCCCTAGGACTCCATGCATCTTGTGGCATTCACCTCTGCCACCTCGGCCATGGCTTTCAGCGCATAAAGGCCTCAAGTCTTTCCTCCTCAGGCAACCACCATGGATCCCTTTGTCAGCTTGAAACCGTCGTCATAAAAGATGCTGCAGTAACCTTCATCATCTAGCCATCCTACTGAAATGATATTCGTACGAATATTTGGGACATGTCGGACGTCCCTCAAAATCATTCGGGTTCCATTATTTGTCACCAAGGAGACGTCGCCCCGTCCAATGATCTCGGACGTCTCCATGTTTCCCATCTTCAACACTCCAGGGGCACTCAGAGTGTAAGTAGAGAACAGCTCTCTCCTAGAGGTGACATGTATGGATGCGCCAGAATCCACGACCCAGTCTGAGACCTGCTCGGCCACGGTCACAAAGTCCTCAGACTCGCAGGCCAAAAGGAGGTTACCTCCTGTGACAACAAAGACCGAGGACTCTTCCTCGCCACGTCTCTTTTCACTCCTATCTTTTCCAGCGTTTTCACGCTTCTACTTGTAACAAAACCTCTTGATGTGCCCCTTCTTGCCACAATGATGGCACTCCATGTTCTAGTATCGAGAACATGACTTACTCCGCCCTTTGTCTTTAGAATTTGGGCCACGTCCTCGGCTCCTTCCCCTTGATTCGGTGACAAGGGCCTCAGAGTGCAGAGAGGTGGACGTACCTTAGACTGTCGTCTCATCTCCTCGTTCAGCATAGCTCCTTTAGCCATCTTCAAAGTCACCACGCCGTCAAGAGCTATGTTGGAAATGGTGATCCTCATGACCTCCCATGTGTCCTGGAGGGTTGCCAGGAGCCAGAGTCTGAGCACCTCATCCTCAAATTTGATCCCCAAGCCACCCAGCCGGTCCACACAGCCCTGAAATTCGTTCAGGTGGTCAGCGACAGATGAGCCATCCTTGTACCGAATCTGCATGAGCTTCATCAAGTGAAAGATTTTGTTATTGCCGGTCTTGGAGGCGTACAGCTTTTGCAATTTCTCCCACAACGTTTTGGCATTCGTCTCTCCTCTAACGTGGTTGTACACGTTATCATCGACGAATTGCCAGATATAGCCGCACACTTGCTTGTTTTCTAGCGCCCACTCCTCATCCGATTTTGCCACTGGCTTTTGTGTGGCAAATACCGGACTGTGCATGGACTTCACAAAGAGCAAGTCCAACATCTTACTCCACCAAGTGTCAAAATCGGTTCCGTTTAAGCAAGTCATTTTGCTCCCGACCTCCAAAGCAGCCAGCAACAAGGTCATCATTCAAAGAACCACCTCTCTGATACCACTTGTTGGTGCAAAACGAAAGACACAGTGACCGGTCAGATAGACCACTTGGACTTCAACAGAGATGAGCGCTCCGACGGACGGGAAACAGTAGAGATAAAATAAGTAAGAAAACACACATAAGATTTTAACATGGAAAGACCCTTATCAACTAAGGGAAAAACCATAAAAGGAATACACTATAAACAGTTGATTGTTTACAAAATGTTAGCTACATAAGCCCAAACAAAGAAAACAATCACAAGTGTATATCTCTCAATCTCTCTAGAAAAGTGCCTCTCTCTCTCTATATTTACAGCAAAAACTTGTCCACAACTCTTTCTATGCACGTACAAGTGATACACACCAAAGAAGAACACAAGTATATATATATACACAAGGAAACTAGTGGGTGGCCAGCCACCCTAGCAGTAGGGTGGCAGGACCACGCCTCCTAGGCCTACCACAGCAAGCACACGCCCAGTATGTAGAGTGGCAGGCCTGTACCTATTGGAAATTGTAGCCGCCTCAAACTTTCAATCACGGTAGGCCAACTGTCCACCTGTAGACGCAGCTGTAGCAAAGCTACGGAGAGAGAGAGTCAACGCCTAGGCTTTCAGAGTCCTCGTCCATTTCTTCAGCTACCTTTCTGACATGACGTTCTTGGACCTCTCCAAAAAGTCCGCATCCATTTTCTTCCACCTGTTTGTAGACAAATTACCACGGAGGGAGTGACCCCAACAACACCGACACATGGAGCCAGTGCACGACGGCAGCAACAAAATACAAACACAAGGCAACAAAGGCTTGACCATTCCACATCGGTGAGCCAGGAACGAGGTGACCTAGAACAGAAACGATGAACACGCGGAAGGACCGCCATAACACATCGGGGTCGCCGGCGAATGTCATTGACGGAAAAATGAAAACGCTATTGACGCTAGGAAAGGAGAGAGAATAGAAAATACCTGGATTTCGGCTCAGATCTGCAAGTGAGAGGACGATCTACAGAGTGGCTGGTCGATAATGGGAGTGCTAGAGAGATGATAATGGCAGACGGTGCTAGGGTTAGGGAAAAACGAGAGAGAGAGAGAGTTGGCGGTAAGAGAGATGAAAGCAGAGTGTGGTGAAAAGGAGAAGGCCCGCAGTTATGTTGTAATTTGATGTCTCCATGTAATTGTTTTTTGTTTTTTTTGTTTTTTCCTTGGAAATAAACGTGGAGATTATAATAATAATAATAATAATGATTATTATTATTATTATTATTATTATTGGAAATAAACATATGACGTGAAAATTATAATAATAATAATAATAATAATCATTATTATTATTTTAAAGAAATATGGGTCATTTCTCGGGAGGTGAGCAAACACCGATGGCGGTTTGTAAAAATTCAAAATGTACACTGTCTAAGGGTTGGTGAGGATGTCGGCTAGTTGATGATCAGTAGGAGTATGTTCAAGTGAGATGACGCGAGTTTTCACAAGCTCACAAATGAAATGATGTCGAATATCGGTATGTTTTGTGCGAGAGTATTGGACAGAATTTTTAGAGATATTTATGGCACTAGTATTCTCATAATAAATGAGTATGATATCCTGAACAATACTGTAGTCAAGGAGCATTTGCTTCATCCATATGAGTTGGGTGCAACAACTCTCCGCAGCAATGTATTCGGCTTCGGCAGTAGATAATGAGATAGAATTCTATTTCTTATTCATCCAAGCCACCAAGTTAGATCCGACATAAAAATATTCACCGGAGGTGCTCTTATGATCATCAATACTGCCAGCCCAATCAGCATCGGAATAGCGGCCAGATTAAAATTTGAGTCATCTGAGAAAAGAATCTTATAATCGGAGGTCCCGTTGATGTTGCGAATGATACACTTAATGGCACTTAAATGGGATTCTTTGGGATTGGATTGATAACGAGCGCAGACACCCACACTGAATGCAATGTCGAGTCGGCTAGCAGTCAAGTACAGGAGATTACCAATCATACTTCTATAAAGAGTTGTATCGACATTCTTGCCTACAAGATCACAATCCAGTTTTGAGGAGGTGCTCATGGGTGACCGGGTATGTTTGGAGTTATCAAGATTAAAGTGTTTGGCAAGATCCTTGACATATTTGGCTTGGAAAATGAACGTACCATAAGAGAGTTGCCAAATTTGTAAGCCAAGAAAGTATATAAGTTCTCCGACCATACTCATTTCGAATTTCAAAACTATACAGTCAGCAAAAGAATGAGCATGGGAGTCAACGGTAGCACCACAAATAATGTCATCAACATACACTTGAGCTACCAATATACATTTTCAGTCATTTTTACAAATAAAATTTTATCAACACTGTCCCGAACAAAACCATGATCACTGAGGTATGAGGTGAGACACTCATACCAAGCTCTGGGAGCTTGCTTAAGTCTATAGAGAGCCTTTTTTAATTTATACACAGGGTCTGGAAATATAGGAATCACAGAGCCATTTGGTTGTTAAACATAGACTTCGTCTTGAATGAACCCATTTAGGAAGGCACTTTTTACATCCATTTGATACAGTTTGAATCGCATAGTATAAGCAATGGACAGAAGAATACGAATAGATTTGAGATGAGCCACAGGGGCAAAAGTCTTGTCATAATCAATGCCTTCCACTTGAGTATATCCTTTAGCAATAATGTGAGTTTTATTACGGATGATATTCCCATTTTCATCAGTTTTATTTTTGAAAATCCATTTGGTCCCGATGACATTTGTATCTGTAGGATGGGGAACCAAGAACCAAACATCATTCCTCACAAATTAATTTAACTTCTCATGCACGGAATTTATCCAGCACTCATCGGATAAGGACCCTTTAACCTTTTTGGGTTCGATGTGCGAGACATAACAGGTATAGGCGAATTGATTTAGAACTTGATAACACAACCTCATACCTTCACTCAAATCCCCTAGCATAAGGTCTTTTAGATGATTGAGTTTAACTCCAGAAGAAGGTTCCTTTGTGGGAATGGCTTTAGGAGTTGCTTGCTCAATATCCGAAAATGCTGAGTCGGTGAAGATTCCAGCACGATCATCCTCTTTATCCATACAGTCACGGCTTTCAAGGTGCTCATGAGGGATATCATTTACGATAACATTAATGGATTCTATAACCGTTTGAGTGTGTAAATTGTAAACCCAATAGGCTCGACTGGTTAGAAAATATTCCAAAAATATTCCTTCATTACTCTTTGAGTCAAACTTTCCTAAGTTTTTCCTATCTCGTAAGATAAAACATTGGCTACCAAAGATATGGAAATATTTAATGTTGGGTTTCTTTCCTTTCCAAAGTTCATATGGGGTTGTTTCTGTCCCTAGTCTTAGGTAGACCTGGTTAATTATGTAACAAGCCGTATTCACGGCTTCGCCCTAAAAATGTATGGAAACATTTTTACACTGCATCATAGTTCTGGCCATTTCTTAGATGACACGATTTTTGCATTCAACAATGCCATTTTGTTGAGGGGTGATAGGGGAGAAAAATTCATGAAGAATTCCTTCTTCAATACAAAAATTTTCAAAATTTGAATTTTCAAATTCCTTTCCATAATCACTACGGATTGTAATGATAGAAGTTCCTTTTTCGTTAGTGAGTTTTTTACATAAAATTTTAATGTGATCAAATGTGTCAGACTTTTCTCGAATAAGGTCTATGCAAGAATACCTAGAGTAATCATCAACAACCACTAGAATATATTTTTTTGCCCCCCAAAATTTCAGTTCTAAAATGTCCCATAAAATCCATATGAATCAGTTCAAGGGGACGAGAGATCTGAATGTTTCCAACAGAGGAATGATTGGTTCTGATTTGTTTACTGAGTTGACAGGGCCCACATACATGGTGTTTGACATTAGCTAATTTTGGAAGGCCCTCAACACAGTTGTTCTTAGATATTTTGACCAAATTTTTAAAATTTAAGTGCCCAAGCCGTTGATGCCAGAATTCAACAGAATCGACTTTAGCGGGGTGACATTCTAAGACGGGACTTGGGTCTATCCCGTAGAGATTATCGAGGGTTCTCCTGCCTTCCAGCACGATAGAGCCCTTGGTGTCATAAATGCAGCATTCATCTTGATGGAGTCTTACTTCAAAGTTCTCAGAACACAATTGGCTAATACTTAAGAGGTTTGATTTAAGGCTACAGACATATAGGACATCACACGGTTTCGAGAATCCTGAAATATTAATTAACCCTTTCCCAAGAATAGGAGCCTTCGCTCCGTCACCAAAAACAACCGTCCCATTGGGATGGCTAACCAGAGAAGAAAATATGGCTTTATTATCACACATATGTCTTGAACATCCACTATCTAGATACCATAGTGAATGATTTTGAACTTTGAGTGCAATATGTGCAACTTTACTTGGGTAAATTTTCGAAATCTGTTTTAGATCGCACTTGTTTACCCATTTTATTTTCCCAAATTATCCTTTCGATCTAAATTTTTCACATGTTGAACATGATTTACCAAGTTTCTTATCTTGGTCCCTTGTCTTTGATTGTACAGCAGATTTATAGTGTAACAACGGGAATGTATGTGTCCAATTTGTCCACATGCATGGCATGTAGGCACAAACTTAGGAATGATGTTTGATTTTCTATAATCATGTCGAAAATGAGTATTATGTTCAAATATTTGTAAGGATCTCACAGGTTGACTTACAAATATTTTATTCTTGGGGTTAGGCCAAGATTTTGATTCAGTGTGATTCTCAATACATTTAGATACAGTTTTAGAAATTTTTGAAGAACTCATATTTTTATGGGTAGGTTTTGTAACAGGAACAAAGATAGGGTTTTAATGTTCATCACGTTTGGTCTCATTCTCAATATAACCCAAGCCCTTTTTATTTCCAGCTTGCTTTTTCAATCCGAACATATGATCTAACTTTTGAGTTCCACTTGAGAATTTCGTAAAATCACTTTTAGCATTTTCAAGTTCAGATTCCAATGATTTTATCCTAGTACGTAAAGTCTCATTCGTCATTTCCAACTTCTGATATTCAACAGTGAACCATTCAAGTTTTGTTGTGAGTTCTGTTTTGTCCTTCTCTGTCTCTGTTAGTTTTCCATTAAGGGATTTATTGAGCTTCTTGACCTTTAAGCATTCCCGAAATAACTTGTCATAAGCCTCTTGCAGACCATCAAATTCATCATCTGATTCCTCATGAGAAGAATCCGATTGTTCTAATTTTGTGCTCGTAGCTTCATCGCCATTTATAATCGAAGTCATAAATGTCATATAATTTACTTCGTTATCTTCAAAGGATTTTTCCTTTTGATTTTCGTCATCTTCATCATCTGTTAATGACACATTTAATGCTTTTCCTTTCTGACGTTTACAGTTTGGACACTCGGTCCGGATATAATCGAAGCCGTAGCATTCATGACATTGGATTCCTTGGGATTTCTTGTATTTCGAATCTTTAGCTTCCTTTTTATCTTTCTTGATTGAAGTGTGAGATAAATTAATTCCTTTGGAGGGTCGTTTGCTATTTTTATTTTTGAAAAATTTCTTAAAGTTTTTGACAAATAGTGCAAAATCCTTATCACTACATGACTCATCATCCGAGTGATGATTTTTCTCTTCCTTTATAGTTTTTAAGGCAATTGATTTATTTCTTTTAGATTGAGGAAGGGTGTGCTCATACGTTTGTAGGGACCCAACAAGTTCTTCTATTTTTAATTTATCTAGATCTTTACTCTCTTCAATAGCCGTGACTTTTGGTCTAAAACGTTCAGGCAATGATCGTAGAACTTTTCAGGCAATTCTATTCTCTGGAATACGTTCTCATAAATTAAATGTAGAGTTCACTATGTCATTTAATTTGACATAAAAGTCATCAAAGGCCTCGTCATATTTCATTTGTATTTCTTCACACTTTGTGGTGAGCATTTACAATTTTTAATTTTTAACCAATTTAGTTCTTTCATGGGTGATTTTAAGAATTTCCCACATTTCTTTAGATGTCTCACACATAGAAATACGTTTAAATTCTTCAGGAGACACTGTCATAAATATAGCATGTAAACTCTTACTGTTCCAATTGCATGCATCAAGTTCTTCTTTGGACTACAATGACAAAACTTTTGGTTCGTCAACCATGGTACTCTTGGGAGGAGTCTACCCAATTTGAGTACTAGCCCACATGCTCTCATCTATCAATTTAAGAAAAGTTCTCATACGAACCTTCCAATATATATAATTACTCCCATCAAAATAGAGCGGAACGGACAGTGATTGACTAGTATATATCTAGATCGGAGTCGTGAATCGGGGAGAATCTCTGATACCAATTGAAAAACGGACTTTTTGTCCCAATGTATACAACAATGTTCCGACCCCGTACACAACTAGCGAAAGCAGTACATAAAATAAATACTCAATACACGTAAAGAATATTTATCTCTAGATGTAAGAATAATAATAAGTATAAAACATACACGACAATAAGTAATAGAAAAAAGATAATTTTTGGTGATGAAGGAAAAATTTGATACCCACGGTAATTGAGAAAAACCCTCCGGGCTTTAACGACTAGAGAACAAATCCACTATGAATATCAACCTACAGATCGATGGTATAGACGCACTAACCTAGCCAACTTACTTCCGCCTTGTGATCCCTACCAAGGAACTCCTTGGATTTGCTCGGGATAATGGAACCGAACGCCTTCCGGTCATCACATCGATCTTTTTGCACAAACCGCTTGAAGGACCAAATGCCACTGGAATCCCGTGTTCATGACACCGACGTAGTCACAAAGATTACACAATTAGTAGAGATGTAAAGAAGAGACCATGATGAGAATAAAAAATTTTATCAATGGA
Organism: Nepenthes gracilis; assembly: GCA_033239525.1. Classification (NCBI taxonomy): domain Eukaryota; kingdom Viridiplantae; phylum Streptophyta; class Magnoliopsida; order Caryophyllales; family Nepenthaceae; genus Nepenthes; species Nepenthes gracilis. Next base: position 11,535,132 of record BSYO01000039.1, read on the forward strand.
ACACGAGTGTTGGTATAAGGTTTTCTCAACAACGGAGCATAAAGAAATAGCATTGCAAGAGAAAAAAGCTCCTTAAAATTCTGCTAGAAGAAGTTAGGGTTTCAAAAATATAAGACATATATATATTTATATATACGGAGCCAAAAAGGATTTCGAAATTAATGAGCCGTTAGACACAAAGACCCCACTGCTCGAGCACCGATCGAGCGCACGGCGAGCATGGGTTAGGTATAGGAGAACTCGGGTGTGGGCGCTTGAACTCAAATGGTGTGCACAGCGAGCGCTCATTTCTGTTACATGCACTCGCTGCGTGCCTCGGGCGCTCACCGAGCGCACACGACATGGGCTCGCCTAGATGGAGCATCGGGCGCCGATCCGCTAGCATGAGGTAGATGAAAGTCTTCCAAACACGGATGACGTTGCAGATAATTGAACGCCCCCACAAAGTTAAAAAATGTGCCAATACACAAGGCGACTAAAACAAAATCGCCAACCTGAAATTTAAGCTCAGATCTCCTCTAATCAATATAACTTGTTTGCCAACTTTGGGCAATTTTCAACTTCTAAAAAACTACCGTGATCTTTTTCGATATTTTTCAAATCACATCAGAACCCAACAAATGCATATCTCCTGTCTCCTCCCAATGGATGGGAGATCGACATTTCCTACCATCAAGTGCCTCATAGGGAGCCATACCGATACTCGCCTGGAAACTATTGTTGTAATCGAACTCGGCCAACGCCAGGTGTTCATCCAAATTCCCTCTCATCTCCATCACCGAGGCTCTAAGTATATCTTCTAATATCTGAATCATCCGCTCAGACTGGCCATTGGTCTAAGGATGGTAAGTTGTACTAAATTTTAGATTCGTCCCTAATTCTCAATGTAAGCTCTCCCAAAGTTTAGAAACGAACCATGAATCACAATCAAACACAATAGATGGTGGCACACCGTGCAATCTACTGATCTCACTGATGTACAGCTACGCCAAATAATCATGGAAATAAGTAGTCCGAATAGCTATAAAATGGATAAATTTTGTCAGCCAATCCACAATGACCCAAATCTCATCATGGTTCATCGGAGTCCTGGGCAACCTAGACACAAAATTCATCAAAATATCCTCCCACTTCCAACTAGGGACGGGCAAGGCCCGTAATAACCCAAAAGGCTTCCACCTCTCAGCCTTCAGCTATTGATAAAGAAGACATCAGCCAACAAAGGCCATGATCTCCCCTCACATGTTCTTCCACCAAAATATTTTTCTCAAATCCTGATACATCTTGCTTATTCGGGGTGGGTCGTGTACCGAGTCCTGTGAGCGTCCTTCATAATTTTTTCCTTCAGCTCCTTATTATCTGGTACACAAAGTCGCTCCCAAAATCTCAGAATTCCATCTGCACGCACATTAAAATCAACTCGATAATCTCTACCAAAGTCGCCAGCAATGTCCAACAAAAACGGGTCATTCACTTACCCTTCCTTGATCCTTTGGAGGATGCCAGGCTGCACCTGCAAAAAGGATAATATCATCCGGTTACCCTTGACAAAGCGTTGGATGTGATAGGATTTTAGATAGTCCAACATCTCTATTTGTTTAATTTGCATCGTCTCCACCAAAAAAAATTCGGTGACTCAAGTCATCCGCAACAACATTCACTTTCCCCGGTCAATATTAAATCTCACAATCGTAATCCTTAAGGAACTCGATCATCGCCGCTGCCTCATGTTCAACTCTTTCCGTAAAAACAAATACTTGAGGCTTTTGTGGTCGGAGTACACTAGAAATTTCTCGCCATAAAAATAGTGCCTCCAGATCTTCTACGCGAAAACCACGGCGGCTTACTCCAAATCGTTGGTCAGGTAGTTCTTCTCATGGATCTTCAATTGTTGAAACCTATAAGCTACCACATTCTCATTCTGCATAAGCACACAACCGAGCCCCACCTTAGAGGCATCACAATACACATCGAAACCACCTATGTTATTAGAGAGAGTCGGAATCGGAGCAAACATCAACCAATCCTTCAACTCTTGGAAGCTTCGGTCACACTCCTCATACCAATCAAAACTTGTTTCCTTCTTCATCAAACGGGTGAGAGGTAAAGCGATCTGAGAAAAATTCTTCACAAAACAGCGGTAATAACTGGCGATCCCCAAAAACCATCGGACCTCCGACATGGTCGTGGGTCGACCCCAACTAATCACCGCCTTAACTTTCTTCGGGTCCACCTTGATACCTCCATCAAAAATGATGTGGCCTAAGAATACTACCTCATTGAGCCAAAACTCATATTTCCTTAGCTTCGCGGACAACTGATATTCCCAAATAGTCTGAAGTATGATTCTCAAATGCCTCTCATGCTCGGTACAATCCTTGGAGTAAATTAAGATGTCATCAATGAAGACCATGACAAATTTATCCAAGTACGGCTGGAAGACTTGATTCATCGGATCCATGAACATGGTTGGTGCATTAGTCAATCCGAACGGTATCACAAGAAATTTGTAATGACCATACTTTATCCAGAAAGTCGTCTTTGCTACATCCTCCTGTTTGAGTAACTAGAGCTATCTATCATAACTTGGTCCTTCTATATCTATGTTCACCTATTCAGCCTTAGCCTATACTATCCTAAATTTTTGTATAAGATTCAGATCAATTTTGAGGCATCCATTCTCTCTGATACCAATTGTAATAAACCGACTAATTCTACCAAAAATTCGGCAGAGTTTTTATCAACAAAATAAACGTCCACCAAATACAAACCTGTGTAAAAGCCTGTACAGAATCCAAAAATACAAATAATATATACACAAGATCCCCAAACGCCACAACAAACACACGGGTGGCACCGAAGTCGTAACTCTGGTACGACGCCGGCTCAGAAAGGATGCCAACTAGAAAACCCAATGTAATCACAAAAGAGAACCTACGGAAGCATAATATACAGTATACACAATGAAACTAAACTATATGTCCATACATATACATAACTATAAGTATCAAAATAAATAATATATTATCCATGTCTCATATGAGATAATAAAACTAAGTCCTCAAAAGCTCTCCAATCTATATCAACTACCTATCCTGCGCTTACAGTTTATTCGAACTCATCGGGCAGAATAGCTTGCTCATCTGGAAGGAAAGAGAAGTAAGGGTGAATTAACAGTTCAGCAAGCGCATCATATTTAAAAGTAGTAGACAATATAAGCAAAGTGAAGTAGGAGAAAAACATATAATCATGAAGGAGATGCACAAATAGGATCATGATCAATTATGCTTTGGAGCACAATTTACTTCTCCTTGAAATATAATTTATGTCTGATTATTCATATTTGCGGATTAGGGTTAATAAGCCTTACAAACTAAAGTTGCGGGAGGATGAAGAAGGATCATGATGCCCCTCATAATCGAAGGCCAAACAATGTACTCAATGTCCAATAACAGACTTTTGCCTAGAAAAGGCCGAACACCATGTAGTATTGCGGTATGCCTATCACCCGATTATATAGGACTGATAAAACATTACCCTAACCTCCCACGGTCCAGTGGCAGTCCTTGTCCTTCCCCAATAATATCTTCAGGCTTGCCAATAGTATTACCCGCTACAATACACGACCAGAGTAATCCTCAAGTCTCTACAATAATGCTAATGATAGGCCAAGGGGTATTACTTTCGTAGCACAATTCCATGGTCCTAATTTCATGGCTTCTTATTCATTTGAAGAAAGGTCCACCACAATTCAATTCACAATGCAACTCCAGTACAACTATGGTATATAACTTGAATCGGTAATTAAAGCACTAGCATCCTGCTTCATTGCATTATGTCTTCGACCTTAATATTGATGTCGTTGATCACAACTTAAATCGTTCTACAACCACAACCTACTCTTGATTGTCCTATACAGGTCAACTCTACATGACACCTTTAATCGTACAGTATCAAATGTTCTTATTGAATTCTCTGGCTCCTTAATATGATTTATTTTTAATGTACAACCATCCAAAATATTCTATAAATTAGTGAATTATCAACCTTCAAACGCATCCATCATAAATTGATGATTACTCCTTACCAGCATACACCTAATTGTCATCACATTTTAATAATGCATTATAACTCAATAGAACTTCAAAGTTGCATATCATTCAGCTCTTAAATGATGCAATCCAAAGTTATAATTATCTTTATAACCTTTAACTAATATTATCATCTCCTAACTCATGCAATAACCATCTCTAATTTAAATTTTACTAGTGGGTTTTCTCATACCATCCTTTGTCTCATTTCAATAATCATTTCACCTTCTCAATTAAATTTAATTCTTCTAGAGAATAGCAACTCCTAAGAATTAGTTTCCCAAATTTCAAGACCCATAATCCTTAAATAATTGCAATCATCATTGATCTAGATCATGAATTAATCACATTAAATTTCTCGATCTAACTAATTAAATTTAAAACTTTCACAAGCAATAATATGTTTATCAACACACAGGAGATAATAATCATACCATCTATGAATTACCTTTAAGATCTTTTAAAACTTTTCAAACATAAATTTTTTTTTTTTTTGGCAATATACCATTGATTTAATTTGGGGGTCATCCAGTTCATTTAAATTTGAAATAGGAAAAAGATTGGCATGAGTGATTCCAATTTCAAATGTTTGGTAAAGCTAACCCCATTTCTAATTCCGTGCAAGGGAAAAGAGAATTACTCAATAAATGGATACATTCTCAATCAAAATCATAAAATTCTACTCCAATAAAAACTAATACCAATTCTCTAAATGGAATGGAACATATAAAGAAAATCGTAACTCCGATTCCAATTCCATCATGTTCATTCGATTCCAAGTACAATTTCAACTCAATTGAGCCACTAAGTTTTACAACAAAAAATTAAAGAGGTCTATGAAGACATGGCTGAATTCGCTGAAACAATAAAGCAAATAGACATTGAAAGAGAACTTAACAAAACTCGATTGGAGGAGACCTCACAAGCTTGATGTTTTTTTTAATTGCAGAATTGGTGACAATACAAGACAATTTTGATATTCCCATAAATACAGTACATGTAAAGCAATTGAACTAAGAAAACCTGTGGAATCAGGCAGCTCCTAATCTCTCGTTCTACAATATTACAACATTAACTTCTGACTTCTCAAGCCATAATATATCCTCAGGTCAAGATTCAAGATAGCTGTTGAAAGATTGGATTATATATATATATATATATATATATTCAAAGAAACAAATGACAAGAGCACGTAACACATTCTTAATATAATGAATTGAGGTATCTATCCGTATAAAACCATGAACACCTATCACGAGTACTTTCCTCTTAACTTGAGATGTATTATAAGAAGATACTTCATACAATATACCCTTGGTAACAATTATTATTTTAATCTTTAATTCTCAAATCATCTTACCAACAATTAACATCCTATAATGACGAGAATTAATGCATGATACTTATCTACGGTGATGAGAATGAATAATGGTTGTCTATTGCCAAGAAACCAATGCCAACTTCATGCTGAAGGCAGTAGCAATATCTGCAGATTTAAAGCCGACTAGTTCAAAATTGGCACTTTTAACATAAATAAAATATGACAACTGACATCTGGTACTGAAATAAGACCTTCTAACTACCTCATGTGATCCTGGCATACAACATGTATCAATTTTTCAAATTCTCATCAAGGTTACTCAGAAATGTCTTCCTTCTCAACACTTAAAACAACGTTGGTTGTTGTGGGGCTCGCTACTCTTTTGCCGCTTAATTGATGATAACAGTGATGGCTCACTCCCAAAATATGGAGTAACCAACTTTGACCGTCCGTTCTTATCAAGTGTTGAAGCGTTAGAAGTAGATATCTTTGCCATCTGTGAGCTGCAAGTCAAAGTGTGAATGAATTGATCTACAAGTTGGGCCACTTGTTGTAGTGCTCATAAAACTTTAGAATTCTCCGCATGGTTGCCATCGGAAGCTCTTGATGAATCTGTTGTATACGTAGTTTGTTGTTGTGACATTCTACAAAAACAATGAGCTTAAAGTAAACCTAATTTAACATTTTTAAAGACGTCCACAGACTATCTATCAAAACTATCAACCAATCCTAAGCCCCGAGATATACATTCAGTTCATTAATCAGAGTTCACCAAAATATTATAAGTCCTCAACTCATTTAAGGAATCCCAAAATTTTCTTGAGTATCTCCGATTTCTAAGTCCTCGAACTACTTGACAAATCACAATTATTTGTCTTACTAAATCCTCTAAATCCCTTGAAAGACTTACAATCCTCCATTTGGATTTACAACTTGTAGGATTACTCTAATTCTACATATCTTATTGTGTCATCTAATATCCTTGATTCTCAACAATTCCTAAAATCCCCAAATATTCACACAGAACCTTAATTCTCTAATAGCATAAAGTTGTGACGACCCGAACCGAGTTACTTGATCCGATTCAGACGGACCACGAAAAAACTCAAAATTTCAATCATCCTCATAAATTTAAGATAATATTTATAATTCCCATAATAAATTCTTTCGAGATAATAAAGATAAACAATATTATTATCTTAGGAATACAGTTTTAATAACATATTCAAATAAAACCTCGATTAATATAATTGAATCTAGAGCTTCTCCTCACGAGCCTCTATCTCTAATATCTTTTCTATCTTGAGGTTCTGTTGCAAAAGTAAGATTCCTTGGCTCGCACTTTGCAATCAACTAAATCTAGAGTCAATAACATATAAGAGTGAGCCAAATACCCATCAAATGATAACAAATCCAAAAGAAAACAAGGAATGATAATACATATCTCAGACATATAATATATGATGTATGCCAAAAGTCATGAACAATAATATAACATTCAACAAATAAATAAATCTAAGAATTTACATTTCATCGCATTTACGACTCAAATACATAAAAAAGGTAGGTCACTCCAAACCCTGATGTGACAAAGATCATAAGATTTCACCAATAAGAGGCGAAAATCCCTTAGAATCCAATCTTACAAGAAATAAAGGGATCTTCTGGTCCGAATATCATCGTGAATAACCTGAAAATCAAATAACAAAGAACAACATGGATTTCACTAAATTTAGATATCATAAAATTCGACACATGGGATTCTACCATATACAACTCGTGAATTTCACCGAATCCCAAATTCAAGAGGTATTCATAATGACAAAATATCAAAATGAATCACCTTGGACCTTATTCTGCCACTGTGAACCAAAGGCCGCATATGTATACCCCCAAAGGCTGAGTAAGTGTAACGAAATTATCCATAATATCCTCACTGTCCCTACAGTCCTCCTAGAGGTTGTACCCATATATGCTCATACCATTCGTGATACCCCTCGCCAAATGATATCCTTAATATCATCTCCAACAATGGTCACATGATTATAAGTATCCCTCTACAGTTTACAATATATCTCATTATCACCATAATATGAAAAATAGTATCAGATAAGTATAGATCACGCTAAGGTGTCGTAACCCCCCATTCGACTAGATACCTTAGTATTTTCATTCACTCTCCTCAACCTTGACCGTAGAAAACCAATAATCCAAATACTCACGCAAATGAATATAACGCAAAAGTAGCTTTGCAAATATAACGATAGAAATGTCATTCGGTACTGCTAAAAATCATACTCACACCATCAAGATTAACACAAATGAATTTATCATGGAATGATGAAAAAACAAAAGAGAACCAAGAATAGCATATTTTGACTAATTTAATATTTAGCTAGTTTTTTCATTTTGTCCCGATATACAAAACCTTTTATTAATGCCATAATTTAATTGTCACATCCAAATAAAGCCTACAATTACCATATTTGATTTATATCATCCCAAAAATTCATCTAACGATTCCCAAATAAAACTATATAATACTTTAATTACATTCTATTAATCAACTTGTACTCACATATATTTATCACTGCCATAAAATATTATTATTTACTTCACTAACCATTCATATCCATATATACATATATATCCATATAGAAACTTAACAAACCTGTCAAACTCACACATGAATATATATATATACACTAATATACACACACCCACACACACACACCTACACAGCCTCACACGGCAGCAGCAGATTACACACAGCTTCACAATGACACACCTGCACAATGTCATGTATATATATACATACACACAATTTCACACATTCCTACGTACATAGATCTATTCTATCTTCCATATAGTATCACTGAACTATACGAATGTTCAACTGAAAGAGCATGAGGCTCTCTTCACTCACCCGTACTCATGCACCTTCAGCAATACATCCATGCACAGTAGAACATACCCACACACTGCACACACAGATACAGTTCACATACGCTGTATACACATTCCTACCCCATGTACAGCCTACTCATGCGTTTACATATATATACTTCTATATGCACCATATGCATACACACCCAACAATTTAATCACCAAATTTTCAAATCCCTCCCTGACTGAGTCTTGGCCAGAACTGAACACGAAGCCCTATTTTTCTCAATTTTTGATTTTTCAACAGTTTCCACACAATCTCCCAATCTCAACAGTATCATGGAAATTTGAAGAAGAGAAGGATTTACTTGAAGAAATAAGGAATTTTACTTGCAAAAATTGAAGATTTCATGCAAATGAGGCTCAAATCAACTTGCCCGATTTATGGTGACACTATAGCAACGGCGTGAATTAACGACGATGGTAGATTTGAGCAGTCACGGCGACCTTATCCGGCATCGATTAATCAATGGTGACGACAACAATAACAGTGGCCTGGCCTTCCTCTCTCTTCTCTGCTACTCCAAGGAATCGGCTTCCATATATAGAGGGAAAATGAGATTGGCTACCAAGAGGAAGAAGGAAATCGGCTTATAAATTCTTGTTTTCCCAACCATTTGGCTAAAGAAGAGGAAGCCGCCGTGGAGTACAAATCGGCCAAAAGTTTCTCCCTCTTTCCTCTCCTTCTTCTTCGTTCATCCCTCCCTCTATTTTCTTCACTTATTATTATTATTATTATTATTATTATTATTATTATTATTATTATTATTATTATTATTATTATTATTATTATTATTATTATCTATTTACTTATTTATTATTAATATTTTATTATAATATCATTTAACATTATTATTTTTTGCTAATTATTATTAATATTTATTAGTATATATTATTACTCCCATTTATTATTATTATTATTATTATTATTATTATTATTATTATTATTATTATTATTATTATTATTATCATTTGTCATTTATTATTAATTATTTAACACCAATTATTATTTATAATATTTATCAATATCAATATATCATATTATTTTACTATATTAAGTCCATCATTGTATAATCCGACTCAAAATATCGAGTGTTACATTTTGTCTATGTTTTAACTACTGCTTTACTATTGTCGATTTACTGCTTTCCTTATACATACTTAGCTTGTTTCACTTCTATATATTTCTATACTAACTATGTCTGAATAGGAACGATAAACTCTCGTATCTTCTTCCGTCTGAGTTTACCGTTCGGCTATACAGTTAGGAACAGATTTTTATGTACACAGTTCTATTTTGATAGTGTCTGAACCTATAATTCATATTTTTTTAGTTTTATGATTATTTAGGAACTCTGGCATGAAATTTCCAAAGAAAAAAAAATTGTTAGGCATGTTATGTGTCAGTATATTCCGTGACTAAGTTTGGCTAGTCGTTGTGTATTATCCAGTGTCATGAAGATCTGTATTAAGTTCACACTTGATATTTGTAAATGTACAATTCTTGGTATCCATACCTGCCTTATGCCTAATCCACACGCAAGCGCCCTTTCTAGAATACTTGCCCTTAAGGTGTACCCAAGGTATGCATGAGCTCCCTTTCCAGATTATGTGTGCCTGATGAGCATCTGATTAGCACTCGAGCACTGTGGCACGGAGCCAGTGCGGGCCTAACACCACTTGTGCGACGCTCGAGCATTGGGGTGCATTTTTCTTATTTGTTATATTTTTTGATGTAATTTTACACCTTCTCTATATATATACCTACCTTTCACCACTTATGTAGTAATTTTTGTAACTATATTGTACAAGGCGATTCCTCTAAAGATTCCTTCTTTAAATCTTATGAAAGGCTCCTTTTTAAAAAAGCCCTTCCTCGATCATTAAGTATCAATCCTAAATTTTCTTATTATATATAATTTATCGTACACATATTTTTCTACATGTTGACCTTCGTAAGAGATGTGGATGGCATAAAATTTCAGATCCAATGATGTGCAAAAATTTTATGGCTCATAAAGTAAGATTGATAAAGAAGACCAGATGGTATCCAGTTACGTTGTCGTAGGTAAATCTACGAAAATTCTTGATAGGGATCATAAGTCGGGAGTTAGTCGGCTAAATTAGTCATTTATACCATTTGGTCTGTAAGTTCACTTTCTTAGTGCACTGTTTTTACTACCTGTAAAAGTTTAGAGGATTTTACTCGATAACCCCTGGTTATTAAGATTTTTTCATAACCAAAAATCTTTTCTTGGCTATTATTATTTATTATGTTTACTGTTTATACCCTTTTTATAGTTGACTATATCTAATTCTAAATATATTTTATGTATACTATATATTCGTATATAGTTTTATTCCGTAATTTTAAAAAGGAATTAAATGAGTTAAGATTAAGGACTCCCTAATCTTTTTCAATCTCCTTAGTAGACAAAAGTGGGTGGATGTTATACTTTAAGTGAGGCTTTAATGATAGATTGTGCAATGCATTATCCTCTTCAAGTGAGAACAAACTCATCTATAAGTTTACATTCAAGTCGCTAAATTATCTGGTTAAATCTTGCACAAAGAAGATTGAATGTGTATTGATGTACGGAGGAAACTCACTCTTATAAGTATTGTTTTTTATCTTTTTAAGAATTCGATAATAATTAATCTTTTTCTCACTGAGTTTGTTGTAAGTACATGAGAAAAACCACCCTTCCTTAAAAAGAACCATGCATGATTTTCTTCTTTAACAATTGTAATATATGGATGAACATTCGCCAATCTTTCGTATCTTGTATTGATCTCTTTGAGCTTCTTTAGTATCCCTTGATAAATTTTGGTCATCAATGAAACAAAGCCTTCAAATCTTTTAGACAATGGATATTTGAGATATGGGTAAAATCTAGATAATGTACTAGTGACTTACCATATAACACTTCAAATGAACTCATCTCGATAGAACAATTCAACACGTAATAATAAAAAAACATTGCTTATGGAAGACTTAAATCCCATTGTTTGAGTTGTTGAAAAATTAATAACTGAAGTAAAATTTTTGAAGTCTAATTTATCGTTTCAATTTGACTATCTGTTTAATAATTATAAACACTATTATAGCACTAGTTTATGCTGATCTTCTTTCATAAACATTTCCATAAGTGGTTTATGGAGTTTGGCATCCCCATTTATGATAATGGCCTCGAAGATATCATAAAATCTCATAACTTTATTAAAATAGAGACAATCCACATGTAAAGTATTCATGGTATTCTTGCTAGGAATAAAATGAATCATCTTAGAAAAGCAACTGATAACAATAAAGATGAAATCATTACCCTTTTCAATTTTAGATAATCCACACACAAAATCCATGCTAACATCTTACCATGGAGCCTCTAAGATAGGTAGAGCTGTATAAATATCAGTGTTTTGCATTTGGCCCTTAAATGTTTGACAGATCAAACACATTTTTATAAAACGAATCACATCTTGAAAAATTATTGGCCAAAAATATTTTTCTCTAATCATTAATACGGTCTTATCTCTTTCATAGTGTCCTTTTAAACCTCCAGTATGTAATTTTTTTAATAAGATATTTTTAAGAAAACACTTGAAAATACATAAATAGCTTTCTCTGAAAAAAAATCTCCTATAGAAAATGATCATCATAAGGTCCCTTTTGACAAAATTTTTAAATTTTACAAAAGTCTTCATCGCTATCATACATGTCTTTGATTACTTTCAAGCCATCAAGTTGAATGTGTATGGCATTAAGAAGGGTCACATCCCTAATAAGAGCATCAACTACTTTGTTAGAGCCTCCAATTTTGTGTTTTATGATAAAGGTGTACTTGTAAGAAAGAAACTCACTTGACATATTGTCAATTCAAGTTATATATTGGTTGATGTGCCTAAGTACTTCATGATTGGATTGTATGGTAAACTCTCTTTGAATTAAAAATGTCAAGTTTAGGGAGCTTGGACAATTGCATCAAACCCCATATCATAAGTGGAATACCTCTTCTTACCTTTAATAAGCAATTCGCTAAAGAAGGCAATGGGATGACCTTTTTGGCACAAAACTCCACCAATGCCTATAGGAGATGTATCACAAACAACAATAAAAATCTTTTGAAACCAATAATATAATGATGGTGACATTAGATAATCTATCCTTAGTAAGTTGGAAACTCTCCTAGGACTCCTTAGCCCATTAGATAATCGTCCTTAAAGTGAGACGATTAGATCGCTCTTATCGTTCATAAAGAGCAATATCAACCAAAATACTGGTTTCAATAAGAGCAGGTGGTTCATCTTTCCTTATAGTATACTCAATGTCTATCCGTCCTAAATGAAGAAGAAATCTTTTCTTCCAAACATTATAATTATTACCTTTTAGTTTGAAAATATCATATCTAATATTGAAAAGATTAACAAATTATACAACTGTATAAAAATAAAACTACATGCTTCACAAATAATAAATGAGACTAACAAATAAATACGAAATATATTTTACCAATGCAAAGCATATATTATGAATCAATAATATAAAAATTACCCGGAGGTTAAATTTTTAATTCAAATAAATTCATATCCACACTTTATGATAAAACTATCAAATTATATTCCAATTCTTATTACCTGTGGATAAATTAAGAAAAATAATTCAACATTTTATCATAATTAATCAATTGAATATAATAAAACTTCCTGTATGATAAATTTTATTATATTAAAAATTACTAGTCGTAATTAATATCCTTATATTATATGTGATCTTAATATATAATTTTATTAAATATGAACGATGTGGTCAATCCCTAATTAATTAAATTATATTAATCACTAGACATTATACACATATATATATTATATAATAAACTTTATATATAATAATAAATATAATTATATGCATATATATATATACGTATTATAAAATTAATAATAACATGAAAAAGTATGTAAAGGGAATAAGAACCCCTTATAGTTAACAAGCGCACACAGATCAAATCCTGCCGTGTGTGTTTATGCCTCCAACACTGGTTTTACTCGAAATGGGCCTTGCGGATCCTGGGTTTCACCGAGGGCCCAAGTCTGCACGCATGGATGCAGAAGCACTAAGTAGCAAATCGGCCCAATTTTTTTTTAATTATTGTAACACTGTAGCAAAACAGCGTCATTTGAGTCGTCTTCAACATGTAGCCAGACTCGCCCAGACCCATTTTTATCCGATTTTTTATCCGATGAAAACTCCACCATTTTTACACCAAAATTGATGGAAAAATTATGAAAATATGAAAAATCAAATTCTTTAATGATTTTCAACATTAGTTTTCACCAAATCTTCACAAAAATTAAAACCTTACAAAATTTCAAAAATTTGGGAAGACGAAAATTTTGCAAAACAGATTCAAGGCTGAGAGTTTTAATGTCTCTGATACCAAATGATGGATATAAACCCATCTAAACATGCTATATATAGACCAAATGCGGAATAAAATTAAAAATCGACTGATCTCCAGCTATTAAATTTGACGCACGTTGCTTCTAATATTTGTGTAATTTATCCCAATGGTTTGATCTTTCACATTTGAATCCCTTTAGCGATGGTGTATTCTCAAATATTAGACTTAGGGACAAAACCAAAATCACCCCATATAAATAGATAATTTGATGGGAGCAACTATACCTATTGAAATGTTCGAATGAGAGCTTTTCTCAAATCTATAGATGAGCGCGTATGGGCTAGCACCCAAATTGGATAGACTTCACCTAAAAGTGGTGATGAACCAAATGTTCTGTCTTTGTGGTCAAAAAAAGAATTTGATGTGTGCAATTAGAACATTAAGGAATTACATGATACTTTTATGACCGTATTTTTTGAAGAGTTCAAATGCGTATCAATGTGTGAGATTACAAAAGACGCGTGGAAAATACTTGAAATAACTCATAAAGGAACCAAACTTGTAAAAAATTTAAAATTGCAATTGCTAATGACCAGAGTTAAAGAAATCCGTATGAAAGATGATGAAACGTACGATGAGTTCTATGCGCAATGAAATAATATTGTGAATTTTATATTTAATTTAGGAGAACGTATTCTTAAAAATAGAATTATTAGAAAAGTTCTTAGATCTCTCCCTGAACAATTTAGATCTAAGGTCACCGCTATCGAAGAAAGTAAAGACTTTGATAAAATGAAGATCGAAGAACTTATAGGATCCTTTCAAACTTATGAGCACACACTTCCATAGTTAAGAAAATAAAAATCAACTGCCCTAAAATCCATTAGGGAAAAGAGAGTTCGTGACTCCGATGATGAGTCAAATAGTGATGAAGATTATACCACATTTATTAGAAATTTTAAAGAAAAATAAATCTTCATCTGACTTGCCAAGTGTGGATTTAAAATGAACTCTAAAATTTGATAAGAAAGACTGAGGTGAATTTAAAGAATTCAAATATAAAAATACCAAAAGTGTTCAATACCATGAGTGTAAAGATTTTGGTCATTATTGTGCCGAATGCCCAAACCTTAAACGCAAGTAAGGTCAAGCCTATAAAGCTAATGTGATCTTGAGTGATGACGAAGAAGAAGAGGCTGAAAAATGCTCTGAAAATGGCCCTGTCAAGTACATGACCTTTATGATCTCAAATTCCGAATTTGAAATTTGAACCTAACGCCTCTCCCGTCTTCGACGGCGCTTGTCGTCGGCCATGGCCGACTCCCCTGTTCCTTCTACGGCGCACGCATCCCCCATTCGTCCCCATCATTCATCCCCACTGAACTTTGCCCCGTCTGCTGAGTACCCCATCTCGATTCAGAATCCACTTCTTCCTGAAACCCATGCGACCCCAAAGCTCGCTATTGACATATCTGTCAGCGCCGCTATTCATTCCCACTCTTGGGCCGATGTTGTCAAGAAGGATGGCTCTGGGCAGTGCTCAAAGTTGAAGTTCTTCTCTCACCAAGACTCTGTGTTTTCTGACGGTGCTCTGTCTCCCCCGCCTGAAGTCATTGAGCAAGGTAACCTTTTTGGGGCCACACTGTGGTGGGCTATTTTCTCAACACCCCTCCCCATTTCATGGCTGTCAAGGCAGTAGCCATGAAATTATGGGCCCGGTTTGGACTCAAGCAAATCGCTGGAAACGAAGGTGGGTTTTTCTTCTTTCGTTTCCCATCTGAAGAGATGTTGGCAAAATGCTTGAGCGCCGGACCTTGGACGTTCTCTGGCAAGCCTATCTTCCTTAAACGCTGGTCGCCAGGAATGGAATTGACAAGAGAGGAGCACAAGAGGTTCCCAATTTGGATAAAGATGTCAAACATTCCACTCGAATTGTGGACCACTGCTGGCCTTTGCTGGGTGGCCAGTGCGATTGGGACCCCTCTACAGATTGATCCCCGGACTGGCCGAATGGAGAACCTTTCATTTGCTAAGATTTGTGTTGAAGTTGGAGTGGATGGGCCGTTTCCCAGTTCCATTGCTGTTCAACCTTGTCCCTCTTCTGAAACAATTACTTTAGTGAATGTGGCATATAGCTGGAAACCCACTCGTTGTGCTCGTTGTAATCTGATTGGTCATTTGGAAGCTAAATGTCTGTCCAAGACAGCCAACAATAATTCTGGTATTTCTCAACCTTTTGATTCTGTCCCAGTCGACTGTAATCAAAATGATAGTGTTAGGCATCCTGAAACAAGTGATGATACTATTCGTTCTGCTTCCTCCATTCCTCTCCTTAATGTGGATGCTGGTGGCCTCTCGGTTGAGCCTCCAATTGATGCTGAAGACAGTCCTAGCCATTGCCCCTCATTGGAGTTTGCTGGCTCTCCTTCCCAGCATTCTGTCAAGGTTCAGGCCCCCTCGGACTCTGGCTGGACTCCTGCCGTCCCACTCCCTTCTGATATGGGGGATCCCTGGAATGTTAATCAGGGTGTTCTCCCCTCCCTATTAGGTTCTGAAGATTGTATTCACATTGAGAATGTTCCTTTACAATCTTCTGCTGATTGTGTGCATCCATACTGTCTACCGGATGGATCTAGGGGTTTGGATGGCTCCCATGATATGCAAATGGATGATTTGTCTCCAAATTCCCCTGATTCCGAGACCCAACACCATCTTGTCGATTTAGATGAATTTATGCTTACCCCTTGCTCTATCAAGAGAATTTCTAAGAAATATTCCTCTAATTCCTATTTGGTAGAGGACTTGCGGGGCATGGAGGCTAATTGGAAGACTCCTAAATCTAGGAAAAAGAAAAAAGCTTCCTCCAAAAAGTCCAGGGGAGCCTCTAGCTCTTAGGCTTTTGCTGCGGGGGTTGTTTTGTCTGGGTCTTGCTGCCTTGGTTTTGATATGAGGTTTTTGGTTAGTTTCTGTACAGCTACATTCTATGGCTTGGCATGTAGCCTGATTAAAATATATAAGACTTTTTTGGTGCTTATTTGGCATGGTATTCCTGTTCTCCTGGGATCTTCATCTGCCTCCAGAAAGATGTTGAAACCTGATCCTGCTGCTGCTTAGTCTTGTGCATCATGCTGCCTAGCTGTTGAGGGGTTCTGTCTCATGGGCTTCAGCTGGTCTATTGGATGCTGCTGCTTCCATGGGTGTATTGACACTGTTTTGGTAAGCTGCCTGTGCTGTAATTTTGGCATCTGATGGTCTGGCTGATGAGATGAGGGTTTGATTAGTATGTTGTGATCGGGCTCGGATGGAAGCATGATGACGCCTCTACGGGATTGTAATGACTTCCCGCTAGTATTGTGTGATTGAGGTTGGATATGTGGCCTCCATTACCATCGGCTGTTCCTTGTGTATGGGCAATCGGCCCGATGGTTTTGAGTTGATGCAAGAATGCCGCACTCGATATTATTGTTCTTGCTGTGGGTGTTGAATTTTGATGTTCTTTCTCTGGACGAGCTAGTATTCTGCTGTCCTTGGAATGGCTGTTCTGCTGCCAGTGGGGGTGCTGAACTGCCTCTGCTTCTATATGTAACCACCTTATGGATGCTGATGGTGGGCTGGGGCTACTGCAGGAATGGCTGCTGTCCTTGTGTTGAGGATGCAGCTATCTACGATCTACCATCCTGATTGGATTTGCTGGAATCTGGTGTTCCTATATCAGCTGTGACTATGTTACTGATTGGGCTGCAGTGTTGGGATGTTGATCCTGGTGCTTGGAGCTTGATGATGGATGTGTAACTGGATCTGTTGCAGCAGACGGAATTTGGAATGCTGGTTTTGTCTGATCTTGTTTGCTTGCCAAATTTACTCCCAGTTGTCACTCCTCGGTGAGGATTGCAGCTGGAGGTTAGATGCTGCTACTAGTGGTCGGCTGGTGGTGGATTGGATGAATTGCCCTGTTGCTGGAGTTTCAACTGATTGGGCCATAAAGCCTTGGTTTCGCTGATACTGACTATTGTTTTCAGTGGCCATGCTTGGTAATGCTGGGATGCTGAAGGCTGATCAGTCTGTGTAGGCTGATGGGGATTTATGCGCTGTACCTGCCGGTGGGTGTCCTGAAGTGTGTCTTGGCACTCTTTCTATGGAGAGTAGGGGCAGTGCGTGTCGGTTTTCATTTGCGGCGGTCTCGTACTAATTGCTAGATGAAAATTGTTGGACCGTTGTCTGTTGCTGTGGCTGGAAATGCGGATGCATGTTTCTGTCGCCTTAGAAGTTACTGATTTTGAATCTGATATTGTAAAATGAATGTATTTTCTAATTCTGTTAGATCGCTCCTCTTAGAGGTTTTTGTGGTGTTCTCTGATATACCAACTGCTCGGGGTATGCCCCAACATTTTATGTTCTAACTCCACGTCAAAAAACCTGGAGTTATAACATAGGTCTTCTGTAAATTTTTTCTCCCGCTAATCCAAAATACACACTTACTTACCAAAAAAAAAAGTTATTCGATGACTCTAAAAATGAGTCAGAATCTGATCTTTATGACCTTCAGGATACTTATGACAAATTATTTAAAGAATACCTTTAAGTTAAGAAAATGAATGTGTCACTCAAGTACAAATTGACTAAAATAGTAAAAAAAAAATTAAAAAAATATTAGCTTTAAAATCTGAGTTAGATATAAAAATTCAAAAAGTTGAGAACCTAAAAAATTTTTTTACTGAAAAAATTACAACTCTTGAATCTGATCTAGAAACTACTCGAAATGACTTGAAATAATTTTCAAATGGGTCAAAAAATTGGACCATATGCTCAGTTTGGGAAAAATAAGAGAAAATAAAACTGGGTTGGATTACTCCGAAAATGACTTGAAAGCCACTGGTAATTCTAAAACTATATTTGTCCAACCCACGTCCCTCCTTAGAAAAAACAGTCCCTCGTTTGCTCATATTGACAAATTTTCCACAGGTTCTCTAAAGAAGAGTACTAATACATAAGACCTTCAAAACTTTACAAGTATGAAACAGTTTGGTCTTAAATGTACTAGGAAGCCAATATTCACTTCTGAGAGCCATGCTAAATTCACTCCTATATATCATGGATGCGGAATTATTGGCCATATTCATCCCCATTATCCCGTATCATTACAACAGAATAAGTTTCAGCAAAACTCTGAAATAAAACATCTCATTCTCCCCATCCAACATCTAAATGATCAAGTGATGAACTTAAATAATGCCATAAAATGTGGCAATAAACTATGGATCAAGATAAGTGAGCTCCATTACCCTTGGGTCATTTATGACAAAAAGGGGAGTAGACCTCTACCATAGAAAAGCGTCTCATATGTGGTTTGAGGGGGAGATAGGGGGAGGTTATTCTGGATAGGCGGAGTTTTCATTTTCTCTGTCCTTTATGTTTATGTATGTTTTCCTCCTGTTATTATATTTTTGCTATTTCTGCACTAACCGTGTCTGTCCAGGAACAGCTATTCTTCCCTAGTGCACAGCAGGCGGCTGCTTCCAAAGTTTGGATTTTTTGTAATTCATTGTACCATATTAATTGTCTCAAGGAGTCTTGTATTTTATTATGTTTATGTGTTTCTTTTACTATGAATAGATTTTCATGTACACGAGTTTTATCTCAATGGTGTCTGATCCCATAAATTTCTTGTATTTTCTTTATATTTTTTGTATGGATTTTATCACGGAATTACCAAAGTGAGAGATTGTTGTGCATAATTTTAATTGGCATATTTCCTGACAGTGTCGAGTTGTTTATTTAGTCTCTTATCGGTGCATTCGATAACTGCAACAACAATATTGGCTTGGAAGATTTTTATCCGTTTTATGCCCGAAGATTATTGTCGTCAAATTCCAGTGTTCCCGCCTTTTCTCACCGTCTCGTGCCAGATTTTTCTCACCGACCCGGGAAGGGCACCTGATGGGCGCCCGAGACACCATCAAGGCGCGCCTCCCATCTCGGGTGCTCAAAGAGCGCCTGAAGCAGGCTCAAGCGCCATTTTACGAACCGGTCGCTCATTGCAGCTCGATCGACGCGGTTCAATTTCTGGAACCCTAGCCAGCGCTCGCTGAATGCCTGATGGGCACTCGAGTAGTGCAGGTTCATTTACCAAACCCTAAACAGCGCTTGAGCGGCGCAGAGTATGTGTCTAACGGCTCTTTTTTATTTTGAATATTTTTGAGCTCTTCTGTATACTCATGTCTAATAACTTCAACCCTAACTTACTTAGAACATCTTTGGGAGTGCATATTACATGAAAAGCTCCTCATCTTTGTACTCAATTATTGAGAAAACTTAACTCCAACCTTTGTGTTAGATTGAAAAAATGTTCTCTCCCTCATTTTACTTTCTCTTCTCCCGCCGGTTAACCTTCGGAGCGACATTAGTGGCGTGAATATTGAGATTCAGTAATTCGGCAATTCAAGTGGCTCGAGAAGGAAGATCGACGTAAAAATCAGAAGGAATCTGATTCCGTTATCGTAGGCAAATCAAAGGAGTTCCTTGATAGGGATTATAAAATGAGAATAAGTCTGCTAAATTAGCGCGTCGTTACCACCCGGTCTATAAGTTGATTTTCATAGTATATTTTTTTCCTAGCCGTTGAAGCCCGAATGATTTTTCTCGGTTATCGCGGGTATCAAATTTTTCCTTCGTCAACAAAAAGCTTGTCTTATTATTATTATTACTTTATTTTTATACTCGTATTTATTGTATCATTTAGATATAAATATTCTTTACGTGTATTGAGTATTTGATTGTGTACTACTTCCACCAACTTATTGTGAAAGTCGAAACATTTATTGTGCGATTTAGGAGCAAAACGGCTTTTTTCACTCTAGTTTAACCTTTGGAGTGGGGACAACCCTTTGGATTATAGGGCTTCCTCCTTCCTCCGGTTCAATTTTCACTTAAGGATCTTTTGTTCTCTATCATATAGGAGTTGCCTCGGATCATCAGAGTTCTCACAGACCTCTTCATCAATAAGGTTTGCACTAGCCTCCTCATACTTTTTAGGACAAGTATGGAATTGATAGTCAATTTAGCCACTCATAAAACAAGAACTAGAGTTGTTTGTATGAGCAAAATTATTCCCATCGTGAGCACTATTTATACATTCTCAAGAAGCACCACAAAAATTAGGAACACCACCTCCTTATGAGGACTCACCTTTTGGAAAGTAAGAGCTTTGATTATCAAGCCTCTCTGCCTCCACAAGAGAGCTTAACTCTACTTTTAATACTAGTTGGTATGTATCAATGAACCTCCATAAAATTGATAGAATTTAGTAATCCTCTAATGAACCTTACTACAAGATGCTTGTCATTTTAATAAAGATCGTTCTAGGCCATGAGTCCATAACACTATTTGGTATACCCCAGGCACACTTTTATCATTTCGACAAATGTGATTAAATTAAGAAAAAACCATCTGAGTGAAATCTATCAAAAAAAAATTTCGCTAAGTCTAGATTTCACCTTCCCCAAGAAGAAATCTTTAAATTTTCTTTGCAAAGTATCATTTCTTGAGTTTTATCCCACATTGACAAAGCATAGCCACAAAGGTTTGCTATAAAAAGTTTCAAACATTGATTTTCTAGCATCTCTGTGTAATAAAAGAACTTTTCAATGACACTAAATTATTCAAAAAAATTCTTTGGTTTAAAAGTGATTAAAAGACTCTGGTAGATCAATCTTCATAGTATCAAAAGAATAATAAAACATTCTTTGTGAATGTCCTCTTAGATAGGCAAAAGGATTTGTCTTGATTTTGTTATTAGAAGATCCATAACTTGAGCTATCATGCCCGTGGCAAGGATCTTAGTTTTCGAGGCATAAAATTAGTTCTTCAACTTTTCATTGAAGTGGTTAAAGATTGTCATCTTCTTCATTCCTTCACTTCGGTTGCTACAGCTTCCTCTACCTCCATGAATTGCCAAAGAAAATTTAGAGAATGACCAAAAATATTAACATGGGCTCTAATACCAAATGATAAGGAACCGAGTAAGAAAAATAAAAATTTAGAAAGAAAACTTGAAATATAACAAGCAAAGAAAAAAAGTAAGCTTCAAGTTTTATCAAATTCGTATTTTTCTATTCTAAAATCTAAATTTTACTTCAAACCTCAATAAAATTAAATAAAAATATAATTTATCTAACAATTATCAAAATTAAAATCTAACACACCCGTAATGTAACATTTTTTAATCAAGATCATTTTGGCCAAATTAATTAAAGTAAATATATCATCTAAAAAATAATTACTAATTAGAATATTTCTTACCAAAATTATTATTAGTTAACTAATAAATAAATATTATTAAAATATTTTGTTAGGGGACAAGAACGAGTGAACGTTGTACTTTAAGCGGGCTATATGTCACTGATGGGCCATACACAGCATGAGAATAAGAATGTTAATAATCTCTCTTCAGCTATTCCATTAAACATATTTTTAAAAATAACGATATTTTTCACATTGCTAAAAGAAGTGGCCAATCAATTTGACATAAAACATGTTACATAGCATTTGTTAATAGTAACATTTAGTGACAGTGGCGGTAGATATTATGGTATTATATATCATTGTTCAAATTGTTTGAATGACACAGAACCATATATATATATATATATATATAGGGGGAAAAAATAGAATAGTATAGAACCTGCGACTGGTTTTCAGTTTCATCGTATATTTTGTGCTGAGTTTATTCGTTTTCAGTGTTGTGAAGCTTCAATTTCAACCACTTCAATGAAGACTAAAAATTCCAATAAAAAAAGAGTCGTCCTCCTACTAATAAATGACGAGATTAAACGACATTGGGTCAGCCAACTAGTAATTCTTTTGTGGCCGGCCTAAGCACTTCCACACTGCCCGATATCTTGCCGAGGAAGAGAAAATGGGCCCTGATTAGTCTTGAATCTCGATGGGCCCGTCCATCAAAAAGGAAAAGCCCAACAACCCTCTGCCTTCAGCCCCGAGCAGTCTCTCTATGCCCGAAAATCTACGGTTAGGAAGAAATTTGGCTTCGATTTATCAGAAACAGAAGATTACAAAAGGAAGAGAGCAAACGGCAAGTGAAAACAGAATTTTCAAGTCCAAGTGACCCGATAAATGAAAAATGAAATACAATAAAAGCAAGGAGTTCCAGAAAGGGGATTGTTGCTGTGGCAGACACCGCTCTAAACTCTACATGTGGTTTGTTTATGTTCGGTCCAGAATACGTGAGATTAGACGAGCGTCCGGGAGTAATATATTAACATCTTATAGCGTAGATTTAGCGCAAGGTGGAACATATTTATCCCTGGGAGTTTAGACTCGTGCCTGAGAATTAATTAAACCACGGAGAGAAACTAGCAGTCCGGAGCATCGTTTCATGGAATTCAACTGCTAACTATGCAGTATGGCTGCATTGGCCGGGACGAGAACTTTATATATCATCCACTTAAAAGTTAAAAAGAATAAAATAAAAAATAAAATTTAAATCGGACGTCAATCAGATTTTAAAAATCTTTCTTTCTCTTCTTTTCTCCTTTCTCGCTATTCATGCGTCGCTCCTGTGCCGAAAAATCTATCTATCAAATCCATCCTAAAAATCGCATCAAGACGTTTTATATCAATATCGGCATATGAGCGCCCATCATTTGTACATCAAACACAACTCCTTTAAACAAACAATGCCAATGCACTCTTTAGGTGCTCAAAAGGTACTGAAATGTTGCCTCATACTGACACGTGCCCACCATCTACTCATATGCCTTTCGGGCACCAATCATACGCCACTAAAAAAATGTCTCTGTTTGAGCAAAATTTTGCACAATATTGAATATAATTTCAGATGATTTGTTTATTGAAAGTAAAATTCATAAGAAAATAGTGTAAAATTTAATACTAATGAACTGAGAAAATGTTTGGGATGATTTTCATTTGTTATAAGGTATCAGCCATGAATGTGAAAAGCAACTTTCATAATCTATCAATAAAAGAGGCATGCAGAGTGAATGCAGTGATGTTGGTGCGGACCTTTACCTGAAGTTTAAGCATGAATATATATATATAATTAATTGTCTGTATATTATTAAAATTAAAATATACAATCAACTCCATAAAGGATTTTATATATACGTTCTTGGAGTTGGAGAAACCATTAAGTTGTAATAACTAAATATTAGCTAGTTCTTTTTTTATAAGTAATTGATATATATATTGCACAAATAAAGATATCACTGACAATCATTGATTTCAATGACTATAAAAAAATCAAAACAAAATAAGAAAGATCATTTATTTCTTTTTCAAAAAATAGGCGCCCATTTAATACATTTATCCTAATGGTCAAACGATAATAAAGACCCAATATTATTACAAATTAAAGATCAAGTCTTCTTCATAGTAAGATAATGAAAAAATAGATATGATATTATTTTAGAATATCCTTCAAAATAAACGCAAATATCAAACAAATTTATAAAAACTAGGCCATTTATGGTGCTGGGTTGACCCCTACTAGCAAACTAAAAAATAAACACAAGTAGGTGTAAAGTAACTAAGCCACATCAGTAAAACAACTCAACCTTAGTCTGAAAAATATGTTACCCTATTTTAGAAGAAAATTTGCCATGAGAATGCCATATTCCACTCATCCATCCAGGCCAAAATTCTGGCCAAGGAATGAATGAGCCCACCTGTAGCCTAGTGCCAATGATTCTTATCAAAAATAGCATAGTTGGAACTACTTTTTGTGATCCATTTTAACATTCTGATATTAGTTTTCATTTTATTTTTCCATCAAACTATTTTATTTTCATTCTAATTTATATAGGCAGTTTACTTCTTTGACTCAGTGAAATTTTATTATAGTTAAGCGGCTTTTGAATAGTCATTTTTTTAGAAACTTGTATATTTTATTTTCGTGGGATGGGATCAATGCAGAAGTTGCGAGAGCAAGAAGCCCGTATTCCTTTTTAGTTGATTATAGAGGGAAACTAATTAACATCAGCTAATTGATCAGCAGAGGGCAGGGAAGAATTAAACGTCATGCCAGGTGGGACTGATGTCATCATTAAACGCCACTCCACGCAGGAGGATAATCTTCCAGGTTTGTTGGTCAGTGGTGGGGCTGCTGCAATAATCAAATCTTTTCAATAACCCGTTTTAAACACTTGGGAAAAATAAAAATAAAAAAGAACAATAATATTAGAATAATATTTAATATATTTAAATAGATAATTGTAAATTATATTCATGATATAATTATATATATATATATATACATAAGAATTTATTTTTTCAGAGTAAGGCTAAAATGACTATCATCAAATTCCTTTTAAAAAGTTCTTTTAAGATGTACAAGAAAAGAATATAGATGAAAGTTTTGAAAAAGTAGTATGAGGGCCAAAGCATCATTGAGCAACGGGTGCGACAGCCAAAAGTGTCCATAATATACTTTTTCTAATCTCTGAC
Source organism: Nepenthes gracilis (assembly GCA_033239525.1). Classification (NCBI taxonomy): domain Eukaryota; kingdom Viridiplantae; phylum Streptophyta; class Magnoliopsida; order Caryophyllales; family Nepenthaceae; genus Nepenthes; species Nepenthes gracilis. Next base: position 11,560,367 of record BSYO01000039.1, read on the forward strand.
CTCACAATTCTCATCCATTCACCACTTGTTCCTACACCATAGCCATCAGCCAGTAGCCACTGAGATATATGGCCAATCTTATTCAATAATAACAGTAATAATTTTTTATATTTTGATAAAGAGGTTAGACCATATAAATTAGGCATGTTTATTGGATCATTTATAGTGTAATCCAATACCTCATGCTGTATCAGGCTATACATATTAGCCAATTCATATGTCATGCCAGCCTATTTTATAATTGAGTTGTGTTAATCCGTATATTATGTCAGCCTATAACACGATTAGGTCGTGCCTATCAATAGTACGAATTGGGTTAAACACAACCTAATAAAATTTATATACATATAATTGTCTAAAAGAATATAATTGTGTGTACACACGTGCATATGCGTGTATGTTGGGGGAGAGAAAAGAAAATTAAAATTTAAAAAATTCAGAATACCCTCTTCCCTTACACCACTCACCACATAAAAATACTCTATTCTCTGTCTACCCTCTACTCTTTGTTCTTTTATAATATAAAAAGTGATAGTGTTATATTAATTAATATATTTATATTATTTTTATTTATTATTTTATAATTTATATATTATTATTATTATTTTATAACTTAATTATTAATTATAATTTAAAATTTTTTTAGTTTCAATAATTAAGTAATATAAAAAAAATTAATCTGATATTCTTATACTGACCATATCATATACATATATTGATAACAATTCTAAAATACTGAAATCACAACCTACAGCAAATATCACCACTATCCCTCATTCTAGTTTTGGGTGCGGCTAGAAAATATTATATTTTTGAAAGTTCTAAATATTCTAAACACATAAATAAACATAAAAAATATAGAAAACAGTAATTATATATAACTCAAATTGAACTAATATTTTTAAATAGTATAAATCTAAAATTTTTTTGAATGATTAGAGATTAAAATTAAAAAGACTTATAGAATATATAATTTACTCAGGGAGCTCTTTTCTTATTGTGAAAGACTATAAGTTTAAAAGATACATATAGAAATACTTATAATCCACATATATTAGAATATATCAATATCTGTTAAAAGTAAAGTTATTCATCTTTTTTTACAATTTAAATAAAACTTAATTTTAAAATCAACACAAGTAAATCTAATATTTTCATTCTATTTAAAATTAACACAATTCAAACCGTTATACTAATAAAACAAATTGAGATATAAGAAGATGAAAATTGATTGTCTAGTATGATGAAATTCAACATAGTAGATATTAAAGAACACATATCGTTTTCATTATATTTAAACTATCTTTCACAATAAAAATATTTTAACTGCTAAACCAACTATAAATATCGATTGAAAAATTATTGAAATGATTAAATATCTTTGAAAATATTTTATTTTAATAATAAGCTTACATGTACAAATTACAATATCCAAAATACACTATTAAGCTAATTATTATCATTTATTGATATATTTATACTTTTTTAAAATAATTATGATTTTTGTATATAATACTGGTGATTGAGGTAAATATAAAATTTAAATCTATATATTAAAATTATTAAAAATAATATATTTACTAATATTATATTGAATTATATTTTTTAGAAAAAAGTTTTAAAATATTAAAGAAATCCTTTAATATTAATTTATCTCGTTACAATTATAGACTCCGTATGAATTTATATAAGGTGTGTATCTATTATGAAGAATTCTTCACTAACATAAGGATGACCGATATTATAAAAGAAATAAAGGCTCATGTTTATTACAACCTGTATACAATATATGGTTTATATGAACCATACGCAATATCAAAACTATCTACTCTAAAAAAAGAAGTAAACGACAGTAGTAACAAAGTTGGCTGAAAAGATTTATTTTGTTTCGGTATGATCTCGATGTATAATATAGTCTATTGGTAAAAATATAGTATTGGTTAAACTTTTTCACTATTTATAATCTAATTATATTTTCAACTTCACAAGTTGTAGATTAGAGTTTGAGATTTTAGGCTGGTAGAAGATTAAGGAGCACATAATTTTTGTATTTACATTGATGATACAAGATTTCTTAATCCAAACAATAAGTAAGGTGCCATTAAAGTCAGCATTCAATATCAAAAATTGAATAGTTGACCAAAAAGAAGTAGAATAATATTAAAATTTATAGAAATCTATATATTTTTTAAATATTAATTAGATATAAAAGATTATATAAAAAATTAATTATTTTCAATTCCAATGTAGAGGATGACTCCAAAAGTGATAGTAATGAAAATATAAATGAGTAATTGGTCAATCTATTTCTTTTATATATTGTAATATTAAAAATCTTTGATAAAATAAATATAATATAATATATTTTTATAATATTTTATATAATTTTATTTTTTTATTTTTATTTTTATTTGACAATGGTCCCTGATATAATATGGCCTGTAAGCATGCCCGATTTAGCATATGTAGTTTACATGCCATGATGGGCTGAGATACATTTATCCCATGCTATTCTAGGATGGTATATTAACATACGGATGACTCAAATAAATGGTATATGTCAGTCTGACATGGCTCCTTAACACATTATAAATTTATTTTTGTTATTCTATTTATTTTATTATAATAACTTTTGATGGAAAAATTAATTTTAATACATTTAGTCATACTACAAAATTATTCTAATTCTTTCATCAAATAAAAAATAACTCATATTTTCTTATAAATGTTTTTAACTTATGTTTTAGGTGTCTAAACTATCCTCTTATATATATATGTGTGCCATTTTTTCTTATATATATATCATTTTACTTGAATGAGCTAATTTGGAAGAATTGTTTCTTTCTTATGGAAGAGGATAACTTGATGACATTGCTCGTAGTATAAGTTGGATTTAGAGCAAGTGACAAACAAGCAATACTTAACAAAAAATAAGCATGCAACTAGTGTAACGAAACGTCAGTCATCTAAAGTTAATTTTATACAAAAATTCTTTTCTTTTTGTAAATAAATAAATAAATAAATAAATAAAAATATATATATATATATATATATCTTGGTTCGTTCCTTTATTTTTCGTCCTTATTCTCATCAAACGTTATCCAGACTGTGAGCCCACTTGTGCTTCGGCTCCATAACTAATTATTATGGTGGTGTAAATCGTAGGCAATGACCTTTTTCTCACAGGGGATTAGTACATAATGAGCTCAGGTTTACATACATAACAAACTATATCACTTTTACTGCATATTTTTATAATTTTACAAGAAATATAGTATGGCACTTAAAAAAGTGCTCTTTTCTTCTTTATTTTTTTTTACAATAAATAATTTTTTTCCTTGTTAAATGGACTTACACATTAAGTGTCATCACTTTTTGTAAAATTATTATAAATATGTGAAATGAACAATATCGCTTGACATTGAATAACCACCATCCTTTTCTTATGGTGATTCTAACTCAGATCCCTTCAAAACTACATAAAAGTAATATATATATATATATATATATATATATATTTGTGTGTGTATATGTATGTATGTATAACAAGTATCAAAATGCAGATACATTTTGTGCCTCCTAGGGTTGTTTTGAGTTTGGCTTGGTTACTTTTGAGTTTTTTGGCTTTTTTCTTACAAATTTGTTTTTGCCTGTAAAACTTCGGTGTTCTATAGATGATATTGACAATGAAGTTTTAATAGTATTAGAAATTCACTAGTAAAATTTGTGAAAGATTGGGTTGTATTAGATTTTATTATTAAGAGCAAATTTGAAAATTTATTGGCAAAAATTTCTTATTAAGACTAAGTCACCTATAATTTAGTACATCGGTGCAACATGTATTATAAATTGACTTTCACTTATAGATTTTCTTTAACTGCTTTGCAAAATTTGAACGATTTTTCTAAATATTTAAATGGTTTAAATTTTTTTTATTATTAATATCTATATAATTTATTTTTTACACAGTCGAATATTGGTGATGCTGTATGTTTGATTTCTGACTTGGGGTTCTATAAAAAATCTATGTATTTTGTAATTTTTCATTATCGAAGTTTTGTCTTAAATGTAGTCGCTATTGAGTGTTGATTTCTTTCAAGTTTATAAAAGCTTGTACGGTATCCTATTTATATTTGAATGCATGGGAATGAGACGTTCAAATGTTATATAACATCAGACTGTCGTATAAAAACTGACAATCTTTACCATGTTCTTTGCTTCTCTGATGCCTTAGGTTCTGCAATTACATTCAACAGTAGCGTTGTTAGAATTGATAAACACAAGTGAAACTAAAGTAAGAAGCGGTTTCACGATTTATGTTTACCTTTTGCAAGCCAACCTATGACACGGAATGACTAATCACCCAAAGGTTGTTGGCTTTGAACTCCGAGCTACTATACAATACAAATACACATACATGTATACTCTTTTAGTTATTTTTTACTTTTTGAATTGACTGCTCTCTACGATCTGTGTGCTCTATTTTGTTACCCCAAATACACACAAGTTGAAAAGACAGATGAGAACCCATTTCGGACCAACCAACCAACCAACACAGGGCCATATATAACTTAAGGTCTAAGGAGTCCTATGAGAAGGAGCAATCTCCAGGTCTCAATCACCGTGCCACATTTATTTTCAACTAACATGAACATTTTATTCTTCTAATAAATAAATATTTATATTTGAATATATATATGTGTGTGTGTGTGTGTGAGTATATGAGAGCATGTTTTTAAGCCAAATTAATTGTTCAATATGAAAGATAAATGCAACTCACTAGTTTGAATGATCTCAAGGTATGTGTATGTGTTGAAACTAAAGTTAGAACTCCTAATTCAAGTGGCATTACATCTAGGATTTCTAGTTCCTAGACTTTGATTATAAAATATAACCCAAAATGTGGAGGGTGTATCCAACCTTGATCAAGTCATTTTCCACCAGAAGAGAATGGAGAACCAAGCTATTCATTGTGAGTTTGAGACATGTAGTGATAGATTGATGTCTTGTTTTTCCTTTGTCTATGGTACCAATGATGCTATTGAAAGATATCATTGTTGGAGCAACCTAGAGGCCTGCTGATTTCTGTATTACTTGGTATGTTTTCATGTGGAGTAGTCGCCAAAATGTGGATGACTATTCGTCTTACAAACATGATCTTATTCTGGTTAATGTCTCTTAGAATGGCATAATTTTCCTCTTCAACCATACTGTTCCCTCCTCCATGGTTCTTGATAATTTGCTATGTGTATTGATTAATAATTTTATCCAGTCGATTAGGAGGGGATCCTTTAAATTCAAAAGTTTTTGGCGAATACATGAAATTTTGCAGAGATAGTCAAGGAAGGTTAAAATACTCGTATAAAGGGAACCGATATACCAGCTAGTAACTAAACTCAAATAGGTTAGAAAAGGTCTCAAGGACCCTAATGATGAGCACGATGAAGTGTCTCATGTGGTTCTCAAGGCTAGAGAATCTTTGGAGAAATAGCAATATTTGTTGTTTCTTTCATTGGCTTCTCAAGTGCTTATTGAGCAGCAGAGGATCCGCGGACAAAGTTCCATGATATGAGTGTGACTAAACAATCACTATTTAATCATAAAGCTAAATTGGTGTAACTTAAAGATGTTGACCAATGTTCTTGACTTTATTGAGTCAGTGGCTTCAAGAAATAATAAAAAGAGAATTCTATCTTTGATTTAAGAGAAAAAGAAGCACATGACGAGCCTTGAGGATATCATGAGTGAGGTGATTTCTTACTTCAAAAACCTCCTTGGATCCTCCTCTAATTGGTACAAGGTGAATTTGGATTGCATTTTCCTATTTAATTTCAAGCGGGTCCCTATGTGTCAATTTAGTAATCTATTTGCCTCGATTACTATTTATGAAATTAGAAGTTGTGTTTTTGGCTTTGGAGATGATAAGGCCCCTAGGCCGGATGGCTTCAGGGCTACATTCTTCAGTAAATTGTGAGATATTATTGGCCCACTCTTTTGCAAAGCAATTATGGACTTCTTTAAATTAAGGAAGCTCCACAAACAAATTATCCTTGTTTTGTTTGATTCCAAAGGTTCTTTCATCGGTGAGGATTTTAGATTGGAAACGTATCTTGTGCTATTATATCTTGTATAAAATCATCTTTAAGATTATTACAAATTATGTGGTTGCTTGCTTCCCAGACCTTATCTACAAGTGCTAGTCAGCCTTTGTTCGTGAAATGAGCATCGCGAGTAATATCTTAGTTGCACAAAAGTTGGTCCTTCACTATCATTTGAATGGAGGTGTGTTGAGATGTGCTATGAAGGTAGACAATAGGAAAGCACATGATTTGATGGATTGGATTTCATTCTTAATACCATGCAAGCAATGGAGTTACTGGGGCATATACTACTTTAGGTGAGTCAATATATGCTCATGCCCTCTTTATTTATTTCCTTAAATGGGAAGTCAGTTGGATTCTATGCTAGAGTGAGGGGTTTTTGTCAAGATGATCCTCTCTCTCCCTTTCTATTTACTATTATAATAGAAGTTTTGCATGGCATGATTTCAACTAGAACTAGGTCCGATAGAAAATGTTTGGTTATTATTGAAAGTGTAGGGATATTATGATCCTAATGCTCCAATTTACAGATGACTTGTTACTTTTCTATTAGGCAAACATTCACAAAGTATTCTAAAGGATAGTATGTCACTTTTCACGGAATATTCGGGCCTTCATCCCAATATAGATAAGAGTGAAATTTTCTATGGTAGTCATAAGGATACTAAGGTTGTGGATATTTCTTCTTGCCTCAGATTTCATGTTGGACAACTACTGGTTAGGTATTTAGGTGTTCCCCTTATATCCACTAGGCTTAAGGTGGTGGATTATAAGCCTATTTTGGATCGAATTTCACATTTTATTGCGACTTGGCATGGTAGATCTCTATCTTTTGTAAGATGACTTTAATTTATTAAATCCATTCTATCATCTATCCTCACATTATAGGTGGCCATCTTCATTATCCTAATCGGTATATTTAGGCATATTGACTCTCTTCTTTGTAATTTTCTTTGGTTTGATCTAGAAATAGCTGTGCCATAGCTAAGGTTGCATGGGTTAGTGCTTGTAAGCCAAGGGAGGAAGAGGGCCTTGGCCTCTGTAATTTTGAAGGCTTCTGGTAAGGCTATCCTTACTCGGCAGTTGTGGAGCCTTGTTTTAGCTAGGGCCGAGTCTGTGTGGGTTTATTAGTTTTATTCATATAGACCAATGAACAAGTACTTGTGGTCGCTCCATGTTTCTAGCAACACTCCTTGGAGCTTGAGGAAGATTATGGGTCTCCGAGATCAAATTAGACTATTCATTTTCTTCACCATTGGCAATGGCTTCTCAGTCAAGTTTTAGACAAACTGTGGACACCCTTCTCAGTCAAGTTTTAGACAAACTGTGGACACCCTTTGGGTATTTAATGGTTTAATTAGTGATTTTTTTCCATTATATTGCTTATGTGCTTCTGGAGCTATCTCTCGTAGCTTCTATCATTTCAGATAATTCTTGGTACTAGCAAATGAAACCTCCCTTATTGCTTAGCCAGTTATATCTAATATAGCCATTTATGAACCCAGTATTCTCACTAAAAATAAGGTGGTCTCATCACATAGTAGGTTTGGGGAGCTTTCTTCGAGGTCCACTTGGAAAAGTTTTCAACTACAACGCCATGTAGTTTGTTAGAGCAGATTGGTTTGGGAGAATTATAAGATGCTAGCGTACTCTTTCATTTTTTGGTTGGCTATTTGGGAGCATCCTAACATGAAACATCACATTTTTAGATTTATTGCTAGTGGATTGACTTGAGCATTATGTAAGATTTGGGTGGAGATCTAATAGTACCTGTTCTTTTAGTTTTGGTTCTTGCAGGCACTTTGAAGGATTGTGTGCTACCGAAGTTGTTGCTATTGGCCGCTAGATGATTGGTAAGTGGGAATGAGATGGGCTAGTATTAAATGAAAAGGAAGAAACACAGTTGCTACGATTGCTTCATTATCTCTTATTGCATCTTCGTCATTTTGAGGGAGAGGAACACCGCCATTTCCAAGGAGGAGATGATTAGTGATCCTAAAAATTAGCAAAAACTATTATTGCTAGTGTCTATGACAAAATCAATTTGTTGGTCTACCCTTATTCCAACCAATCATGGACTATCCAAAAGAGTAGGGCCGTGACCTATTCTCATATCCAGACTGCCAGTGTGTCTACTTGCTTTAGCTTTTTTTTTTTCCATTTTTAGATATAATTATTCCTTGTTTGAATTATATTTTTAATTGACTCCGGCTAGTGTCAACTTTTTGTAATGAGGCCATCAAGGATTGGGGTTTGTAATATAATGGGTACGGCAACATCCAGATCGGTCCAAAACCCAATCCTTAAGAGGAAGGAAAGCCCAAGTAACAGCAGCCCATCTGAAGACCTTCTAACCTTAATAATCAAAGGGCATGACAGTTAACTTAAGAAGTATGACCCAAAACCATCCAATAATAAATTGGTATTAATGGATAATTAATAGACTGTTACCGATATTTATAACACCAACTCAACAGTCAGAAACCACAACAGTCCAATTGATAAATACAGGTGGCAGTTACACGAGAAATGCTCCTTAGTCACTTTGTAAAATCAGAGAGATTAGTGAGCACTTGCTGGTAAAAGAAAGTAAAAAAAGAGAGAAAAAAGTTTTCTTACTCTTACTTTAAAGTTTTCTACTACTCCTCGGGTCCATTGATACGAGAAGTCAGATTCTTATATTGAGGTTTATGTTACTAAATTTTATATAGTAAAAATTTATGGACTCACAGTCTCGTAATTTTTTTCTTATTCAGAAGATGATTTTTTACATAAAATATTTTGTATTTTATTTTATTTGTAATTGTCTTTCTATGTACTGTGTTTTATCATTATCGTCGTTCATTTTTTTCTTATCAATTCATCCAAGCCGGCGATGGTTATTTCCAACATTAACAACTCCCATCTCTTAACTGAGCCTCTTGCACGGCTTGGCGCCATCATCACTGCTCCAACAATGGCTTCATAGCTCAAACGTAATATTTCTTTTCCTATTTTTTTTAAATTTAAGCTCTTATCGATTTTTTATATTTAAAGAATTTCTCTATGAATATAATCTAAATCCCGTCACTTATTCGTTTGTGGCACGTAGGGCCTAAGAACTATTTATTTGAATATGAGTTTCATCTTGGGTCATCTCTATTTTGGATTAAATATCAGTTGGTATGCATATCTCATGTATGTTCAGGGATATCATATCTATTTTTGGTGAGTATTGTTGTCTATCTACCAAAAAAAAATAAAAGTATGCTGTCATAGGTCTTCTATTTGAATGAATATTTTGTGTACTAAATATTTTTAATAGAATACTAATCCACTCGTAAACAAATTGAGCACGAACGTAAATATCGATGTGATCATATAATTACCCAGGGAAATGGCACGCCTTACATTCCCAAAAGCTACAGTAGTAAATTCCAAGAGGACGCAGCAAGGGAAGTGTATTTATGCTACTGAAGCTGAAAACGAGGTGCACCCAGAGAGAGAGAGACAGAGAGAGAGAGAGAGGGAGTGTGTTTCAAGACACAATGATTACGAGTGGTCTTGGGGAGAGCACAAAGGGTGGCGTGGAACTAGCAACGCTATCCGGCAACGAGTTGTAGACTTATTGACCTAGGCAGCAAAATTAAGCAGCTGTATATGACCTAATTGCTGCCACAATAGATAGCCTGGGAGTGGCGTTGTTTAACATTTGATTAACGGCAGATTTATTGCGCTCTTAGCTTAAACAAAAAGCTAAGTTCAGTAATTGTGAACGGTTCTATCTGTTTGGCCACGTATGTGGTAAACCGAGTGCCAAGGCATTGGACTGTTTGTCAGAAAGGAAATTATTCTTCACCACTTAAAAAAGCGCATTAAATAGTTCCAAGTGGGTGATTTTTTTTTTTTTTTCATTTTTTAACATCTACGAATCATAGAATTTATGTAATGTCCGTTGTAATGCAACCTCTTCTGGAAATTCATTCAGCTCAAACGAGAACTTAACATTTATAATATAAGTTAAGGCTAGTGTAATAATTAAGTGTTTAGTGAAAGTTATATTTCAAGTTGCAGTTTGTAAAAAGTTCTTCAACAAGTTTAAGTTCGTTACATAATAAATAACACGAGTTTAATTAAGCAGGATGGTATACTTTTGCGGGGGGGAAAATCTCACATTTAATAAAACAAAACTGAACGAACAAATCTGAACATTTCAAAAGTTCCGGTTCACTGCTCATTTACACACCACCCCACCGATGGAGGAGTATTCGCAAAGTCAAAGTTCAAAGGAATTCATTTCACCTTTTATCATGAGCAACCATGACTACCCCCATCAGGCCTCAGCCTTTTGGTCTGAGCTCACCGCGACAATCCGTTCTGGTTTTGTGCTCTCTTTCTTTCTTTATTTCTCTGTTCCCATTAATCATTCAACTCTCCAACTTTACATCTTACGCTTTCGTTTCTACTTGGCAGTAACACACATGCTCTATTTTTTACTGCATATAATTTTCTTAACAATGTACGTCACAGCCATTAAATACATACACACACACACACACACACACACATACATACATACATACATACATACATACATGCATACATACATACATACATACATTAGGGATATGTGAAATTATCATATGACTTAATCTGTTCATTTATTACACTCTCAAATATATATATATATATAAAGGTGGTGGAACTATATTTACAATTTTCCCAAGATTCAATTTATTTTTTCCCCGATTTATGTACTTTTTAATTATATAAAATTGATGGCTTCCAAGACTCAGCAAATGTCTAATGGCTTTTACATTCTTCTATACTATACATTTAATGGATTTTGGAAAAATAAACCTTAATTAATTACCTATCATCCTAGCTAGTAAAAGAGAGAGGTTCAGGGATGATGTTGATATTATATTCCTCCCGTTTGCATGGCATGTAGCGTCTTATTGGATTAGCTCTTGTGTACACTGGACATGTAGATCAATGGTTCACTTCGCTATATCATCTACAATTCAGTTTACATACACTCTCGGAACACAATTTTTAAAATCTATTCACAATTCAGATGAAAAAAATATTTTTTAAGTGCAAGTATCACCATATATCTATTTTACCGGTTTATGATTTTTTCATAAGTAATTGATGCATATAAATAAAAATATATATATTCTGTGTAAATAAAGGGACCGTTAACAACCATAGATTTAAAAAATTATAAAAAATCAAAACAAAATAAACAGGTAAAAAAATATAGAAAATCATTGATGTCCCAACAGTGACAATAAGAGCAACAAGTTCTTATAACACTGTCAAAATGCCCCAATGATTAAAGATTTTTGTGTCAAATTTACTTTTGAATTCCTTTATACATAAAAAATTCATCCAAAGAGCATTCCATATAAAAGCCACAGTATAATTGTTGTAAGAGATGACTATATTATTAAATATACATTTATTTCTGACATTTTAAATAAAGTAAATAGTTGTTATCAATGTAATTTTTCATACTTTCTGCTTGAGAATGTTCATTTTCCATAAAATAGGTGCCAATGTAATATCTCCATCCAATCATCAAATGACCAATAACACCTATATCTGCTTTGTAGTAGGATATTTATAAAACAAGTGCGAATGGTTTCAAAGTATCTCTCACGAAGGACACAGATACTAGATAACTTGACAAAAATTAGGTGATCCAAGGTGTTGACCCAACCCCTACTAGCATACCAAAGAATAAACTTGCGGGAGGAAATGAAGTCAACACCCCAAACGAAGCCATACTTGCAAATCTGCTCAACCTCAAGTTGAAGAAAATACGCCACGTAGATTTGAAGGGAACTTGCCATGCAAATCCCGAGCCGTAGAACCCTAGTCTGATCAATCCTGTCTAGGCAAGAATTATACATAAATTATAAATACATTTCCACAAATGTCAATATATAAAACTGCAGGATTATATATAATGAAATCATTATGGAATAAAAATAGATAAACAGTGCGATATATGAACCTAAGATGAAAAATTATGCTAGTCAATTACAATATTTCATTGAAACATTTATTTATCTTCTGTTATCTCCATCAGCCTATCTAAATCGCTCTCTCCATTCTTCTTACCGTAAGCTTTCCAATCGTTCGTGGACTTCCATGAATAATTTTAACTTCTAAGAAAAATGAGGTTATTTAACCAGGAATTAGTTGCATGGTAAAAGTTTTCTGACCAGGAAATTGAGAATCGAATAAATGATGATTTTGTGGAATAATTATATATGAATATATATTTCAGCATATTTTGAAAAATGAGGGCCATGCTTACTTCAGTTATCTTCAGGCGGCCAGGAAAAACCAGAAGGAACTAAGATCTGAAGTTTCATTAGACTATGTATGACTGATAAATTGCTATGCCATAAGAACGAGTTATTTTCTGAAGATAACATCTTAGTGTGGGATTGATGAGGAGCTAACCAAATTAGTTAATTTTAATCAGTAATGAACCCCTCCACCAGTATTAGGTTCAATCTTATCCACGAAAAGAAATAATTTTTTTTTTTTTATAATTTGAACTTCGGACTCTAAGTCAAAATAAAACAATATGATTCGCTCTCTCTTCCGCAGCTTTGCTAATAACTTTCCTTTTGACAAATATTTAAGAAGTTTTTTTTTTTTTTTGGGGGCGGTAATTGAACAAATATTTAAAATGTTGTGGTTCATAGTTTTTTTTTTTTTTTTCAAACAGAACTTTTGATGCATCTTTAAAAAAAAATTATTGAAAAAAAATTTAAAACAGCTATATAAGATTAGAAGATATAAGAAAAAAAAAATACGGAGAAATATATTAAACTCTAATAGGAGTTTTTTAAATTTTTTACAGTCTGTTGTTTCGTGGGTGGTTCAACAAGTATGATTACACTCTGCGAGTGCTGGCTTGGCAGCATATGGATTGAGAGAGAAAGAGGTACAAAGAGGAGAGTCTAGCGTAAGAAGAAAGGAAAGGGGCTTACCAGTGCCACAGAATTGGAGCCTCTAATATAAATATACATATATGCATAAATAATTATATATATATATATATTTATATATATTATATTATATTGAGAATGCGACTGACTCCAAGTCTAAATATGTATTTAGACTGGAACTGACTGGGAAGGGCAGATGAGAACTAACCAGAAGAACCAAACAATATAAAAGATACCCAATAAAGAATACAGTAAGAAAACCAAAGCCCAGTTAAAAAGTTCTTTGAAAATTCTATTAAAATGAATGTTTTCGTTTAAACATTAAAAACATATTCAATTCTCATTTATAATTTTTTTAAATTATATTTTTCATGATTTTGAAAACACGATATCTGAAACTTTTTTTGTTAAAAAAATTTGTAACTGTAAATTAATATATTTTAGAAAAATGAATAGTTAGCATATGTCGGTGTGTGTATCTACGTAGACTACGGTAGCAGGAAGGCAATGTCCTTTGGCTTTTCCAGAGTTCAACGGCACGTAGGCACAGAGGGAGGGAGAGGGATCTCCTACAGTGTCACCACCGAAGCCGCCCAATTCCATCATCATATATCAAGTAAAGAGTGTCTCACGTTCTCTTCGATTCCTTTCTCATCCTTACCCTTTTTAAACCCTATAGTATAGAAAAAAAATTAAAAAAAAAAAAAAGGTCAGTCCCTTTGCCCCCCCCCCCAAAAAAAAAAAAAATTCTCTTTCTTCATGTTTTCCCCGTCTGACAACTGACAAACGAATATCCCATTTGCATAGTCTTCGTATATATTAGAAACAGAGGGATTGGGGAGGAGGGGGGCATGAGTGACAGGAAATTCGAAGAAGAAGAAGAAGAAGGAGGAGATCAGTCTTCTCATATTAATATTGCGATCCCTCAAACCTTACTACTCCATCAACTTCATAACAATCAAATATCACCACCGCAAGACCACCAGATGCAGCATCAAACTAGTGATGCATTCGCCACCCCCCTTGGCGGTGGGAGCAGTGGTGGGAACGCGGCAGGTTTGATGTTTCCAGAAGTTTCCCCAATCATGCCATGGTCGCTCCCTCCCGTCCACGCCCTAAACCCGACCCATTTCACCGACCCGTTTCTATTCCCACCTCCTTCCTCATCATCCTCCTATGCTGGTTTGTTCGGCAGAAGACCTGCATCTCTGCCGTTTGCTTATGACGGGCCGTCCTCAGATCACCTTCGGATCCTATCGGATGCGCTTGGCCCTGTGGTCCAGCCCGGTTCGGCCCCCTTTGGGCTCCAAGCCGAGTTGAATATGATAACTGCGCAAGAGATCATGGACGCTAAGGCTCTAGCAGCTTCTAAGAGCCACAGCGAGGCTGAGAGGAGGCGAAGAGAGAGAATCAATAACCATCTGGCCAAACTCAGGAGCTTATTGCCAAGCACCACAAAGGTAGTACGAATTAATTAAGAGATCACCCATCCTCGAATTGATTACTTTTAATTTCGGGGGAAAACTTTATAAATCAGGCGACAACTCATATTAGTCTAGTGTTTTTGCTGTCTTTAAATATACCCAGGAGCTTGCTATTATCTTTGAAATCCTTTTGCTTCAAAGATCCCTTGTAGATTTCCTCAAGATTCAAATTGGTAAGTTGTTAAATAATATATGTTCCTAGTATACAGATTGTAAGGGAAAAGAAAACAAAAGAATGTGTTAGTGGGAGGGGATACATTTTTTTATTAACAGAAATTTTAAAGAATGTATTGGCGGTGCACATAGTGCAGTCACATTTATTGGATCCGATTCATTCTTCTCTTTACGGTGTTTTCCATTGATTTGCTCTAATTTAGGCGGGCCGGGGGGGGGGGGTGTTGTGGTAGTTCCGAGAGAGGAGAGAGAAGATGAAAACGTTAGCGTTAATGTCGCTTAGGTGACATGATAAAGAGAAACCATTGAGCAGTGGAAAAGGCTTACATGGAAATTTCCTGCCGGATAAAGGGTCAAACTAAGAAGCAAATCAAATGATTTTAAGAAAGAAAAAGATGCATTTTTTTTTGTCAGTCACTAGTCACTAATCTACTTATAAAGCATGTCATGCCTTCAATAAAAACCCTCCCACCCAAAACCACCTTCAACAGTTGCATGCTTTTGTGAATATCAAAAAAGAAAAAAAAAAATCAATTGCATCAAATATAGTAAAGCACTCAGGGTTGATCTCATGCCTTCTTTTTATACATTAAATCAGTTTTTCCCACAAAAAATTACCTATATTTCGCATTTATTTGTGTGAAATATGATGCAGCTGAAGGTAATAAGCTCATTGAAGAAGTTGTGAGGGGTTCAGTTTGACGTGTTGTTTTGAAAATTTTATATGCCATCATATCATTTCACGATCTTTGATTTTTTTAGGTAACTTTATATGCCCCATTCTCTTCTATAACATTCGAGATATGATAATGTGGAGTTGTCTTTGGTGTCAGAGGATAGTTAAAATAGTAGTCTTCACTAAATAGGTCAAGTTATTTGATTGAATTGACTCGTAAACATTGTGGCATTTGTCTTTTATTTTTTTTATTTTAGCTTTTTACATATAAAATAAAAATGTAGAGAGAGTATTATAAATCACTGAACAGATGCTCTAATTTGGTGTTTATCTACACATGGATGGCTATATCCTTCGCAGACGGACAAAGCGTCACTGCTAGCTGAAGTGATTCAACACGTGAAGGAGCTGAAGCGCCAAACTTCTCTGATAACGGAAACAAGTCCAGTCCCATCGGAAGTCAACGAGCTGACGATCGACACATCGGAAGAGGAAGGCAAGTTTGTGATAAAAGCCTCGTTGTGCTGCGAGGACCGGCCAGATCTGCTGCCTGACTTAATCAAGACCTTGAAAGCTCTTCGACTGAGAACGCTCAAAGCCGAGATCACGACGCTTGGCGGACGTGTTAAGAACGTTTTATTTGTCACCGGAGAAGACGACCCAAACACAACAGACAGCAGCGAGCAGCCGCAGTACTGCATAAGTTCCATACAAGAAGCACTTAAAGCGGTGATGGAGAAATCAGGTGCTGACGAATCTACTTCGGGAAACGCTAAGAGGCAAAGGACCAACATCAATATCCTTGAACACAGGTCTCTCTGATTTATATATACCACTGCTATATGCTGAGAAGGGACCGTGTCAGCATGTCCTTCTTTTTTTGTTTTTGCGTTTTGTTTATGGTGTGGGTGTTGTTTTCCTGGTGTGTTTACGTGATCTCCATCATTTTAGTAAATGGGAGATTGCGAATACTGATAGTTGTGTTTTTCTGAATCTAAATGGAAGGAATGAGATCAGCAGGCAGTGCTTGTTGGTGGGAAATGATGGTATTTTGTCTTTAGGGTTTGTAATGTGCATGCATAAATTGCACTGTGAGAAGGAGCGGAGGAGGGACGGGACTGGGGAGAGACTTCCAAAACTGCTTAGATTTAGAAGAACGGAGAAAAAAAGACAAGGAAGGATCTTTTTCGTGGGAAGCGATACCTTGGTTTAAGTCCTGACGTAGAAAATAATAATCTCTAAAAATATCGTTGTTGGATGTGTTATACACCGTCCGGATGCTGATACTCTCACACACGCACGCGCGCGCGCGCGCGCACACACACACATATATATATATATATATATATAACTTATTAAAAAATTATATTTTTAAAAAATATTGTTTGATTCTTTTAATAAATTAATATTATTGTGTCCACGTCATAAAATCCACAATTAATTATACCATAAATCAAAACCCATGAATAAATTTGTTCAATAATTAACTTAATTCAAATCTAAATATCGAAATTTTATAACTAATGTGGTTAAACAATTTGATAATAGGTACAACAAAATCTAAGATCTAAAAGCCACAACCGAATGTGGCTTTTATAGCTCTTCACTTAATCAACCAAAAATTATAAGTAAAAAAAAAAAAAACTATCAAACTCAATAATAAAAATCTGCAACATTATAACTGGGATGTAAACTAAAAGCCCACGGCTAATTGCAAACTACCCAAAACAAAACTAGAACAACAAATTCCAAATCTTATACTCAAAATACAAATAAACACCCTAAACTAATCCTTAGAAAAATCTTCCCAATGTCCAAAATCTCTACAAGCTACATCTGAGTCCATTAGTCTAAAATGTTAGGAAAACATGACAATAGTAAGTCTATCATTCAATAAAATATATATAATTATATATATATATATATGATAAATAATATGTAAAGGATAATAATCATGATCAAAAATTAAAATACTGAATATATCAAAAAAAATGACAAAATATACAAAAATTGTGTAAAAATATAAGAATTAATTATCGGTAATGATCTGACTAATAAATATTAAACATCAAAATTTAAACAATGATTATTTTCTTGTACTTAAAGGCTATATATTACTATTTATGATCAGTAGGTTGGTTAATTACATATTATTTTTTATAGTCATAGTCAAATGTCATTTTTTGAGTCGTTAATGTTAAGTTCGACCTTAAATTTAAATAATATGTTTGAATATATTCTTTTAATTTTTGACAATGATTTTTATTTAATTAAAATTAAAAATATTTTATTGAAATATAATTATATAATTTTTTTCTCAAATATAAAAAAATTATTGATATCAAATTATAGTAGGGTTTTTGTCAAAATACTTATAAGTAAAAGAAATAGAATAATAAATATTCAAAGATTTAAAGATTTTAATGTAACATGCAGAAATCTAGAAAAAAAAACTTTTAAAATTTTAAGGAATATAAGCAAAACTAACATAAATGCAACATATAATTAAAGAAAATAAATAAATATTATATGTATGAGCTTCTAAATAAGAAATATTTAATTTTTTTAAAAAATAGTAACAAAAGAAGAAATAAATTTAGATAACTTACTTTTATTTAAAATTATCAAATATTAATTTAGATGTATTTGGATTTCACTTTATCCTTCTTCCTTTTTCTGCTCTTTCTTTTTCTATTCTTATTCACTTGCTTTTTTAAATTTTTTTAAAAAAAAAAACATAAAATTGATCAAATAATTTATATATAATAGACTTACCTATGTTTGCCAATTAACAGTAGGTCAAAAACAAAGACTTTTTTAATTCTGCGCATAAGCACACTAATAGGCATGCATCAAGTGCACTATGTTATATTACTCTCATGTGCAACTCATACAAGAATATTTTATTCAAAATGCGCTTATATGTAGCTCAGTGTACATGGCAAGCGGCACCTATGCTTGCACCATTTCGATTTAACATTTAACTTCTAACTCAAACTCATAATCCATCCTAATAATTCATCATTATATATAAATTTATGGTCATTTTGTAAATCTTAGGCTATAGGTGTCACAAATATGGATTTTTCAAATAAATTTCAATTCAAATATTTATAAAAAATAAATGTAAAATATCTAAATATCAAAGTAAAAATGATTATTTTTTGATATGTTATAAATTTTGTGACACTCCTGAGGCTGATCCTTCAAAAAAAAAAAAGGAAAATTAACTCTGACTTCATCCTCTCTCGTATATTGCATTATAAAAATAAACAGATGAAATTTAGAATTTAAATTATAAAAATTATCTATTTTTTCTTTTAAATTTGTTATTCATATTGAATTAAATATTCAATAAATAATAAAACTTTAAAAATAGTTAAAATTAATTATTTTTATATATTTTTAGTTGTAAAATTATCCCTATTAAATTTTAATCCAATCATGAAAAAACATATAACAGGAGCTACTTCCTGTTTGAGAAAATCAGCCACCCCTAACTATATTGTGAGGGGCAGGCTTGGCTGGTGTTTTACTGGTCCGTGGGGAGAAGACATCATCATCATCGGTGTCCACGTATGGAGGGTGACGATAACTGGGGCAAAGGTCCGCCTCTCTGTCCCCACTCTACATTGTTTCTGTTTCCTTTAATCTAACGGCTACCCGAGACAAGAGTGGCGTGCAGCTTGGGGATCGAGCTGAGATCACGTTGACTACGTGACCGGGTTTGGTTGGTGAGGCATTTGGAAAGACGAAGATATTTGGTAAGGATGAAGGTCTCTCATACGCGTAACCGTTCGATCGAAAAGCCTCCAAATTGTCTTTACTAAATATTTTCGTGTCGTCTATATTTACATATTTCCTTATAGTCTTCACTAAATATTTTATCTTTTTTAATGAGTAAGTGCTTATATTTATATCATTCAAAACAAATTATATACAAAAAAATCGATTACAATCTAATCCAGGCCAAACGAAAAGCTCAAAATAACATACCAAAAAACACTGAAGAAAGAGAGTGAAAACACGAGTAGTCTAAAAGTAAGTATCTTATAGTGGACGATCAATTTTACAATGTAGGCTCTTATAATATAACAAGTTCAGGATGATCTAGATAGTCACATTCTCATCATAGTAAAAAAAAGTATAAAAAATAGTAGTATTCCAATTACTTCAAATAAAGTAAATCATGACTATTAAAGCCAACCTAATATAAAAAGTGGACGTGGAATATGAAATTCTATCTAAGCGCTACCTATTTGATGGGTTTGCTTCGGTCTTCACACTGCCATAGATTACTAATATCTGAATGAATAACTCCTAAATCTTCTTGGTAGCGCCGCAAATAAAGAATAGGTAACTCATTATTTCATCTTTAAATCTACAAAACACACAATGAGGGGAAAGGCCGAGGAAGTGCTGACAGTCTAAAGCCCCAGGACAATTACAAATTAAGGATAATTTGAGATATGTTGAGATTCTTGTATAAAATTTGGAGAGAAGAAATCAAGTTTTGTGTATCAAAGTAATTTTGTTGATTAAAGTTCTTTGGAGAAATAATTTTTTCAAAGAAAGTGACTTGAGAATACGAGGTGAAAATCCAAAAAAAGTACCCTTATTTCTTTGTGCAGTGAGGTATTTAAATTTCAAGAATAAAATTATGAGGATGGAGAGTTGTAATGCCCAATATTTCATTATGATTAATGATATTATTATAATATGTATTTGATTAATTTAGAAAATAATAGTGTTGCATCCCTGGTCTCAAGTTATCGTACGGATTAGGAAGCCTCCAGATTCCTGATCTGGAGCGAAGCTCGAGCGAGCCCGGTCTCCGTCTCTATGAATATGAAACCTGTACAACACAAATTATAAATAAGGGTCAGAGGCTAGCGGGATTTCTCCCACCGAAAGTATTCAGACGCCAAGTCAATTACCTCCTGCAATAAATGGAAAAGGGGCGCGCGCGTAGAGGCGCACTGGAATATGCAAAGCATGTGGTGGAGTGTGTAATACAAAGGTTAGAGATTGATGAGCGTTTAGTGGGAGGCGTGGCTCCTTGAGTGGACCACAACGGGTGGCTAGCTCTCGTTGCCTGAGAAGGCTGAGAAGGTGGAATCTGGAAGATGGTTTTGGAGTTCAACTCGTGTGACGTAGAGTCAATTATCCAGAATCTAATCCATTCCCTTGTAGAAGGTGAGAGATTTTATAGGCCCCCAAGTTGGGGGCTTTAGGCGCGAGAATCCTCATTGCAGGGATTTGTTGTCCGTTGCCCAATGGTTGTCGCCGACGTGTCTGTTGTCGCCTTGTGGTGACGGGGAGACCATTGTGTCTCGCAGGCTACGCCTGGTCTACCTTTCGCATTGGGATTGGCTAGAGAACTATGAAGAGCAGGGCCAACCGCGGTGAGCAGCGTTGGCCTTTTCCTCATTAGCCCACTTCCCTGCGCTGCTTGCCGTCGCATTGACGAGCTGCAGGTGGCGATGATTGGCTAGGCGTGTCAGGCCACCACGTGGGATTTCCATGCTCTTGGGCTTATTCAACTGTCAGGGCCGTTTCCCTTTGGTTTGGGCCCCGTGTCTCATGGACCGCATCGACATTGAACCGAACACTAGCCCCCATGCCTAGGCCAACCTATGGTTGTGGCCTGGCATGTCCTTCTGGGTTCGGTTCACGGTCGATCGTCTTCCCCCAAGATGTGCCAATGTTTGTCGTCTTCCAACCTCATGCCTTTCCTAGGCGCAGGCTTTTCTAATGCCACAATGATTCGATGTTTGGAATGGAAGGATTCACATGCCTGAGGTTACGTCGGATTTGAGAGCTTTTCTATTTCATGAAAGATGTCCATGGGATAGCATGCCCCATTAAGTGCTGAAAAGGCGCCAACTTGCCTATAAATAGGAGAGCCCTTCGACCGGTGTGGCTCATCTCTTCGCTGACTTTGCAGGAGCAATGTGAGGGTCTCGGTTCATCCTGCTTCTGGTGGGAGTCCACGAAAGAATTGGATGGGCTAGTTGGAAACCTAGAGCTTATGACAAAGATTGTCCTCATACCTCTATTGCAGGTGGTTCTTCAAGCAAACAAGGGTGGCTTGGCCACTCTGCCAATGTCATGTACCCCCCTATGAAGCGACGTCCCCCAGTGTGCAGTGAGATTGCGGCGGAGCTATCTCGGAGGGCTTCACCTCCGGTATAGCACATCACTCACGATCTCTACGTTATTGGGATCGCCACTCATACTATGTGGAGGGGAGGCAGCGGGTGGAGTCTTCGTTGGGGGAGCGCATGCCTTCTGCGTCCCTGCTAAGGCCTCCTTGGCGGTCAACTACGGTCAATTGTTAGGGAAGGGCAAGCATGGGCGCTCCTGTGCTCGGGCGCATCGGAGTTTTGGTGATGCCACTGGATTGATTTGGTGTGGATTACGGTTCCCGGTTGCGCCCCAAAGCATCCAGCGATGCCGCCTTGGGCTTTATGTTCCACGTTGTATTTTTTTTCCTTCTTTGTACTTTCTTTGCCGCAAGCCTTGTACTTGTTAAGGAACTTTGATTAATAAAAGTAGTAGCCAGTGCTTTCATTCTTCTTGCTGTCATACAGATCTTCCTCCTTTTTTATGGCTTGGATCATTCCTTGTTGTCCACGATATGCTCTGCTGGTGTCGCCCCTTGAGCCCTAAAGGAGGCTGTCGACCCCGAGCCTTAAAGGAGGTC
Source organism: Nepenthes gracilis (assembly GCA_033239525.1). Taxonomy (NCBI): domain Eukaryota; kingdom Viridiplantae; phylum Streptophyta; class Magnoliopsida; order Caryophyllales; family Nepenthaceae; genus Nepenthes; species Nepenthes gracilis. The sequence goes on from BSYO01000039.1 coordinate 11,582,458, forward strand.
GTCGACGGGGGGACACAGTGCAAAGAGACTGTTGACGTGTGACATCTCAGGAAGCTATACATTGTTGGCAGGCGTTGCATCTGCCAGATGTCATGGCGCATTAATTGTGGGGGAGATCGTAGGGCGTTGCTCCATAATGATTTGCTTTGGAAAGGTGCGTCACCTCAGGGATTTGCCACGTGGAGGGCGTCTGTTGGCTTTCTACCGGCACGCTTTGTCTTTAGAACACTACTGTTTCAATGGGTAACTCTACTTCTTTAAACGCATGAGTTCCCTCCAAGGTTGCATGCTCTATTGCCTTTTTGACGGCGTGAAGCTTCACGTTACCTTCGAGCATTTTTCTCTTTTTCTTCTTGCATTGCTGCTTCAATGGAAAGGTCATTCTCGTCATTCGGGTTAGAATCTTCTTCCGAAGAGCCTGAGATTGGGACGCACGCCTCGGGGATCCTTGGTGCGGCTTCGGCTAGCGCAGCGATGGCAAAGGGATGTCATTTAGAGGCCACTGTTGTGGGTCCGATGCGATTTTTGAGGGCACCTCTAGGCTTTGAGAGGGAGGAGATGTTAGCCTCCTCACGAGATCGTAGGTCTAGGAGGGCGGATCCCCTGCTTCATCAAGTTGCCAGGGTCGACGAAGGCGTTGAAGTTAGGGTGTAGGTTGTAGTCGGAGAGATGGAGCAAATGAGGGCTTGCGTCGCATACTTTGAGCAGGCATGAGTTGAATCGGAAGCAAGGGCATCTAGGTTTGCTGGTGCTAACATGCAGGGGTAGGCCCGCATATTGGCTCTTCTAGATGAGCTTGAGCGACTGTAGCTACAGTTCAGAGAGGAGCTTGCGTAGAAGGGGATTAAGCTGAGGTCGAGGTTCCTGTCGGAGGAGGTCGGTCCTACACTGGAAAGAAACTTTCAGGATGGCATCCTTCTCAACTGGAGACTAGTCTCGCTGGAGGATCCGAACTTCCATATCGGCATCCTGGACTCTCGAAACGCTGGTGCCCTGACACGCACAGACCTATTAGAGTATCCAGCTCTAGATCCTTCTTAGCCCAGAGGGGGCCGTTAGTTATACTTTGCGGCCATAGGCTACTGTAAAAGAGTTATTAATGATCCATATAATGAAAAGTAATACTTAGCTACTCTGGCTATTTTCCGTTGCTTGTTATGTTTGAACGGTCTGTTCCTTCTTTCGTATGTCTGTCTTGAAAATCTTTTCACCGCCGTCCCTTGCGATCGAGATCCCCGCATTAAATACGGGTGTGATAGCCAGGATTCTAGTGGGCGGCCGATGTGATATCGGTCTTGTAATCGACGAGGGGCCATGATTGGCTGCTGTTTGGGAATTGTGATGCGCTCGTTGAGTGGGCACGTGGCTTGGTCATTAAACGAGGGCGTCGTTTGAGCTTTCCCGCGCTTTGGTACCTCATCGCCTATTTTAGCAATGCTCCAGTGACATTCCCTTCCTTCATGTTTCCCTACACTAAAGGCTTTCAGACTGCCAGAGAGAGAGAGAAAGAGCATTAGCAAAGAGGAAAGGGTCCCCTTCTTCTTCTCAAGTTGCCCATGTTGTTTGCCACAGGGTTAACAATATTGGGTCTGGCCTAATAGCAAGTGCCATCGTGGTCCTAATGGTGGACTACGGGATCCCCAACGATTGGGCATACCTTACCCCAGGTTCCACGGGCAGAGCCAACGTCCGTCCAGAGGGCTTCATTTCTGTTTATGAGCACCATCTGAAAGGTGGGCTTTGTTACCCCATGATGTGTGAGCTATATGCGCTTACTGACGCACTGCGTATTCCCATTGCTAGGCTTCATCCGAATACCGTTCGCTATCTGGTCACTATGTGCATTTTCAGCCACCTTCATTCTTGCTCGTTCGATGCGAAGATAGTGAAGGTAATTTTTTGCTTCTCCGAGTTCAAAGACTGGGTTTTGATATCTCCCCACTCCGATTTTCACTTTAGGGGTACCAATCCTGACTCGGTGAAGAACCGAAAGAATTGGTTTTTCTTCTTGCAAGAGCCCTCAGACTTGGAACTCTCCCACGAGTGGGGCCCAATTCCTGAGTACTTTGGCGAGACTATGACCACAGAGGAGAAGAGTGACTCAGCAAAGCTCCTCACCGTAATCCACTCAGAGATGAAGACATTCTCTGTCCAAGGTCATTATTTGACTAAGGATGCCTTGGAGGTCATGAGGTGGGGACCGGAGTCTAGATGGGCGATTGTTGCCCCAGAGAGGAAGAGGCTTGATGCCGTTGTGCTCTGTGAGGCATCGAGGGAACCCCCGAAGGAAAGTGTCTCGCTGCTGAAGACCTTGTCCAAGGAGGAGGTTGAGGCTCCTTTGAAGAGGTTGAGGGAGGCTAGTGGCAACTTCACCCAGAGGTCACAGAGGCGGCTCATGGGGGCTCCTATGCACGCCTTTAATGGCAATCCGGTTCATGCATCAGACTTCGAGTCACAGGAGGAGGAGTCTGACCGTTCGGTGATTCCTGCTGCCGTACTGGCAGAGTATGGGATCCCCATGTTGGGTCTTTGTCTCAGCGCAGAGTCCTCACTAAGTCCTATCGTCGATCTGGAACCGCGTGGATTGGCGGCTCAGGATGTGCCAATCTGGGTCATCGACGCTGCAGCACCTACTGGGATCGAGGATATTGAAGTGCCAGAGATCGTGCTGGGTTCCACTCGGGCTCTAGAATCCACAGGATTGCCTGTTGGGGCGTCCCAGGATGAGTGATGTTAGGAAAGTGCTGCTACTGGGGTCGAAGTCATAGCTGAACGGGTTGCCGGTTCATCTAGCGTCGACTTGGTTCTTGAGGTGTCCGTTGTGGAGGTGGCTCGGGAGTTGGAGACCCAAAGCCTCCCTTCGTGGCCGGCGTCGCCTCTTGCTCCTTTTTCTATTCGGGTGGCTCTAGGGCCTTCTGAGTTTTTAGGCGTGCCGCCAACAGGACGCAGTCCTAGTGGCACAGCTGTGTCCTCAGGGTAGGTATGGTTGTCTCGTCTGCGTGCTACTTCGCTTGCTATAATTTTCGGGATTGCTAACCATTTGTTTGTCCTCACAGGTCTCTGAGGGATCGCCCTTCCTTGCCACGATATTCGCTCAACTGCTTGACTAGATTCACCAAGTTAGGAAAGAGTCCCAGTAGGAGACATCTCAGCGCGCAGGAATTGAGACAGCCGTTCTCAAGGAGGAGAATGAGCTCCTGAAGGCAGAGATTGAGCGGCTGACGCAAGGGGGCGAGCGGCTGAGGAGATGAACCACCTCTATGATGGATGATATATCTTGCCTCACCACCGACCTTAGGCTGCGGCTCACTCCGGAGGAGATACGCCTTGTGCTTGACGCCAGATTCTGGATGTCATCCGCCTATGTCACCGAATCGTCTCCATCACCCTTCCGAATGTTTTCGTGGGAATTTTCCATCCAGGGAATGCTGGCGCCACTGATATCTCTGACCTGCGGGACTTCCTGGAGGAGGCCAAGCCGTTAGGCCTACAGAGTTAACTCAGCTTCTGTAAAGTTTCTCCATTTTGTAATTTGGGACAATGCCATCTTGTAATATCATTTGTTCTTGATAAATGAGAAGCAGCAACTTTCTTGGCATTTCATGCTTTCGAGTGTGTAACATAGCCCTTTGAGTGGCTATATACGTTTATGCGGTCTTGCGCCGTAAACATTTGGGAAAGCATTTCATGCTTTCTGAGCAGCGATTCGACAAGTCACATGGGGAAGGAGCAATTGAGGAAGACAACAATTAGTGTCTCATCAGTGAACATGTCGGGAGTTAAAAATTCAAACCACCAAATATGGGGGGTTAGTGATGGATATGGCCATAGATAGGTCATACCGGGAACTAAGCCCACCGAAGGGGGAAGGGCCCAGGAATATGCAGCCTACAGCACAGCCTCATGAGCCCAAGAGTCGAGCTGGGATCTAACGAGCCCAGTGGGTTGACCCGGGACCACTTGGCAAAAAATGGACAATTAGGGCTGATCAACGAGGATCTCTCCTACTCACCAGCCGGCTTGCAGTACGGTTCTACCCACGAACAATACTTGCCATAACTGTCCAGGATCGCAAATCTCTTTTGAAATGACAGTTATAACTCAGTAAATATTTTTAAAATATCACCCCTAATTACACGTTGCTCCCAAAACGGTAATTATGACTCAGTAAATCCTCTCAGACAGATATTGGCATTTGGCAACCTCCATGATTACCATAATAAAAGAAGGAATATCTCCAATAGTCACAGTTACCATGCTCGCCCCACACGTGATCGCTGACATAGCTCAATGGATCTACCTGGCGACCGACAGCCAATCTTGATGCTCAAGTAAGGCCAAACCAGCTCCAATGTTATAAATACCCTTTCTCATTTGTAGGAAGAGACAGAACAATCCTACCCTCAAGAGCCTTTGAAAGATCAAAGTACTCTTTCTTTCTCTCTAGTCACTCATCCTCTGAGTACACCCTCACAAAAAGTCGCTCCCTGTGGTGTTAATGGGATTGGGCTTCAGAAGTTTTTTGTAAAAGCCCATACAATCATCCGTGAAGTGCCGGACTCAATTTCTTCATTTAAAACTGGATCGGTTATCCATATGTGAGGCCCCATTTAGAAAGCCCTTAATTTCCCACGTGAATTTACGGGATGTCTACAGTCCGTTATTTATGATTAAAAAGAAATAAAATTATATAATAAAAATATAATTTAAAATTATTTATATTGGTAAATGATATTGAACTAAAATGAAAAAAATTATATATGTGATTTGAATTAATAGAGTATAAGATTTTAATTATAGTTAGTGCATACTCACGTAGCATGCAAGGGGAGAATCTGAGGTCATGTAAGAAATTCCACGACATTTTTGTGACAACGCGGAGCATTATTAATTTAAGAGTTTTTTTTTTATTATTAATTTTTAAACAGGAATATTTAAAAATACTCAATATCACATATTTGATAACATAATTCTTATTTATTTATCTATTTTAATATGCTAACTAGTGTGGAGAGAATGAATTAGACGGCATATATTTGAGGATGTTCTTTAACGTAATTTAATTCAAATTTTATGTCTTTTAAATGTGAATGTAAAATAATAATATGATATAATATTAATAGAAAAAAAAAATTCAGAAATTTGTGAAATTTTTAAAAACGAAATGTCCCATTAAAATTCTTTAAATTACTCTAATCTGCCTGCCAAAAATACTAAGCACAGTTCTCATTTGCATTTAATCATACATGCATCAAGGCTAGAAAAAGTTGTAACATACTAATGAAATACGACTATTAGCATATTTAAAGAATAGATATTAAACGATAATTTATTTGCAAGAGATGATTATTGGTTAGGTCGTACTTTATATTTTATCTTTCAATCTCACCTGCCATTATTAAATAATCAAATCATCCACCTTTAATATTAAAAGACATTTTATAGGGACTTATTATATCTATATATTTATTTAAATAGAGCATTAGCGGAAGTTGAGTCACTTTGCCTTGAGTCAAGTCAGCTATAATATTTATAAGTACCAATCAATTAATTAGGGTCTGAGTAGCCCTTAGAGACTTCAAAGAGGCACATAAATAAGAAAAGTTAGCACATCAATGCCGGCTCTTTTATCAAAGCTTACTTGGGCGGGGGGAAATGAGCTTCATGGCTTGAGATTCCTAAGACCCCACCCCGAGAGGACATATTGTCAATAGATTAACAAACAAGTGTTGGGAGGTCACTCACATGTGAAAATCCTAATGAACGAAGGATTCAGACGGAGCTCATGGACTGTGAAGTGAATAAGCAGAAGGAATTCTGGTCAACTTTGTTGACTGAAAATAATTAGACAAGCAACAATAACTAGTCAATTTTATTGACCGAAAATAATTGGACAAGCAACAATAACTAGTCAATATGTTGACCGGCGGATGGCATAAACTGCCATGCATTATTTGAAGATCCTTGAAGGATTGCAGACCGATCTCCTAAGGGATTGGCGATTTTGTGGAAAGAACGGTCAACGGGCATTGACCGGTCTTGTGAAAAACGCGGGTGTTAGAATATTGTCCGTCCGTCAGGAAATCCAGAATGGTGCCAACTCAGAAGATCTTTTGAGCGTATGTGATCTCAGATGGTTTTACAGGAATCGCTTTTGTACAAAGTATATTCATATTATTGGTAAGAACAGATTTTGTCAAAAAATAATAAATATTCCTCTAATTTGCTGAATATTAGCGTCTGTTATTTTAAGAGTGTGTGAGGCTCTGTGTGGTGTGTGTGAAGGTGAAAAATTAGAGAGAGTGAAAGACGGGGATAAAAAAAGAGAGAGAGTTGTGAGCAAAACGAAGTATGTTTTGTATTACTTGTGCTATGTTCTTCGGTTTTTTTTCTCTTGTACCAGTATAATTGTGAGATATTATTTCTAGCCTCACACATAGTGAAATTGGTTCATGGACAAATGTCCCGTGGTTTTTTCCTTACTTGATAAGGATTATTTACGTAAAAATTCGTGTGTTCATCCTCTTCTTCTTCATTCCTTTACCATGTCTGTTCGTACGTGGAGTTCAGCGTCCTACTATCCGCCCGATTATGTCTCTTTTGAGACAACAAGTGGTATTAGAGACATGTTGAGAACTCTGTCCAAAAGGCGTCGTCGTCTTCAAAGAACTTGCCATTCAGCGTGCCTTCAGTGTGGAGCAGTTCAACGGGCAGAGTAATTTTATTCTCTAACAAGAGAGAGAGAAAAACATTCTGATCAGAGAAGGAACAATAAAAACGTTGAAGAAGAAGGAAGAGAAGTCGAAAAACTTGTCCGAGAAGGGGTGGCAAGATAAAAGAGATCCTGCCAATTGTACTATTAAATTATGCCTGGCAGACAATATGCTCCAGGAAGTCCTTGGCCTGACTGATCCAATGGAGGTCTAGGAGAAGTTGGAGAGCCCATATAAGTTCAACTCCCTGACAATCAGGCTGCACGTGAAAAAGTAGTTCTATGACCTGCGGTTATTGGAAGGAGGGAGTTTTGAAAAATACTTGGACGTGTTCAACCGAAATGTGACACAGATGGCGGCTCTTGATGAGAAGATTAAGAAGGAGGGCAAGGCGTTGGTTTTGCTGGCGTCTCTGCTAGCTTCTTATGACCATATTATCACTACGCTGCTGTTTAAAAGAGACACTCTCAAATTGGACGAGGTTATTACTTCTTTACTCATGAATGAGTCAAGGTGGTCACAAGGGGTCTTAACGTCCTCGCATTCTGAGGTACTTGTGACCGAGTCTAGGGGAAGGAACAGAGGACGCAGCCAGAAGCCGGGAGAGAAAGGTCGCAGTAAATCCCAGTCAAAGTATCAAAATCTTGAATGCCATTACTATGGCAAAAAGGGCTACATCAAGAAGTAATACTTTAAGTGGAAGCGTGAGAACACAGAAAAAGAGAAAGAAGAAAAGGGACGAGGTGAAAAGAAGTTCTCGGTCTTAGTGGTCACAGAAGGCGATTTCTTATTGACATACGAAGAGAACGTGATAGGCCTGACGGACGAGGAGTCAGGTTGGGCGATTTACTCTGGTATCTCCTTGCATGTTACGTCTAGAAGGGGATTGTTCTCATCCTGTACTCCAGGAGACTTTGAAGTGGTAAGAATGAGCAATGAAGGAACATCCAAAATTATTGGTAGAGGTGACGTTGTGCTGGCCACCAATAATGGGACGAAGTTGATGTTAAAGGATGTTCGACATGTTTCTGACATCCGACTCAATATCATTTCAGCCAGTCGGCTGGATGACAAAGGTTATTGTAATACCTTCTGCGAAGGTGAGTGAAAATTGACTAAAGGGTCTCTTGTTGTGGCAAGAGGAAAAAAGTGCTCCGGCCTATACATAATGAATGCGTCCGTAACGGCCGAAGATGTGAATGCTGCAATCAATAAGGAGTCCGAAAACTTGTTGCATCGAAAGTTGGGCCACATGAGCGAATGTGGACTATCTTATTTGGCCAGGAAGGGTCTTATTCCGAGAATGAATGAGGACGGATTGAGGACGTGTCCTCACTGCTTGGTCGACAAGCAAAGAAGAGTCTCATTTCATGGAGACTCGTCTACTCCAAAGGCAGAATTGCTCGATCTTGTATACGCAGATGTGTGTGGACCTTTTAGGGAGAAGTCGTTTGGTGGAGCTCAGTATTTTATTTTTTTCATTGACGATTGTTCCAGAAAATTATGGGTCTACCCACTGAAAACCAAAGACCAAGTCATCAATATATTTGAGCAGTTTCATACTCTTGTTGTGTATCAGATGGGGAAGAAATGGAAGGTCGTCCGAAGTGATAATGGCGGCGAGTACATAGGGCCTTTTGATGCCTATTGCCGGTTACATGGTATTAGACATCAAAAGACGCCACCAAAGACACCACAATTGAATGGAGTGGCCAAGCGGATGAACCGCACATTTCTAGAGAGAGTATGCTATATGCTTTCTGAAGCTAAGCTTCCCACACACTTCTGGGCCGAAGCATTGAAGACGGCGGCCCACATCATAAATAGGTCACCCGGTGAACCCTTGAAGAGTGAAGTGCCGGAGAAGATTTGGTCGGATAAGGAGCCATCCTATGATCATCTACGGGTGTTTGATTACAAAGCCTTTGTTTATATTCCAAAGGATAAAAGGACAAAATTAGAGTCAAATACGATGCAGTGCACCTTTCGTAGATATGGGAAAGATGAGTGAGGTTATAGATTTTATAACTCAATTAAGAGAAGGCTTGTCCGATCAAGGGACGTGATTTTCATTGAGAATGAAATGATTAAGGATATCAACAGGAAGACCAATTTTGATGTTACTCGAACGGACTAAGTTAGTGTTGAAATTATCCGTCCGGTCTCCTTGGAGGACGAGGACAATGGTCCTGAAGTGGCCGAGGAGAATGGTGAGACGGTCCTGGCATCTGATGAAGACCAGGATGAAGTTATTTCTCAACCGACCAAAGATGTTCCTGTCAGATAATCCTCACGAAACAGACCGTCGTCCGTCCGTCTGTTACCTAGTGAGTATGTTATACTCACTGATATTGGAGAGCCTGAGACTATGAAGAGACTATGGAGGATGAGAGTAAGGAGAAATGGTTGGAAGCCATGAAGGATGAAATATATTCTTTCCATAAAAATCACACATTTGATTTAGCCAAGCTTCCTAAGGGGAAGAGAGCTCTAAAGAACAAGTGGGTCTTTTGACTGAAGACGTCCGAGGACACTATGCAGCCGAGATACAAGACGCGGCTAGTGGTAAAAGGCTTTAGTCAACGAAAGGGAGTTGATTTTGATGAGATTTTTTCTCCAGTGGTGAAGATGTCTTCCACAAAGGTTATGCTGGGATTGGCAGCTGCCCAAAATCTAGAAGTAGAGCAGATGGATGTCCGGACAGCCTTCCTCTATGGTGAACTAGAAGAAGAAATTTACATGAAACAGGTGGAAGGATTCAATGTTAAGGAGAATGAAGGACTCATCTGTCATCTAAGGAAGAGTCTGTATAGGTTGAAACAAGCTCCAAAACAGTGGTACAAGAAATTCGAGTCGATCATGCTCAGTCAAGGGTACCAGCGGACTACTTGTGATCACTGTGTATTCACAGATGTTTTCCAAAGATGATTTTGTTATCCTTCTCCTATACGTAGATGACATATTGATTGTTGGATGGAATGGTGCTCGGATAAAGAAGTTGAAGGAGCAACTTGGACGGTCTTTTGCCATGAAAGACCTCAGACCGGCGAAACAGATTCTTAGCATCAAATTTATTCACGATCGGGAGGCAGGGAGACTATGGTTGTCTTAAGAAAGTTACATTGAGAAGGTGCTCTAATGCTTCAATATGGACAAATCCAAGCCTGTTAGCAATCCACTGGCTAACCACCACAGGCTGAGTAGTCGTCAGTGTCCATCCTCAGACGAAAACAAGACATATATGAGAGGCGTTCCCTATTCCTCAGTTGTGGAAAGTCTGATGTATGTCCTAGTATGCACAAGGCCAAACATAACATATGCTGTGGGTACAGTCAACCGTTTTCTATCAAACCCAAAAAAGGAGCACTGGTCCGTGTTAAGTGGATCATGAGGTACATCCAATGAACTTCTAAGAAGTGCTTATGTCTTGGAAGTGACGAATATCAGTTGGTGAGCTACTCGGATGCTGTTATGGCAGGGGACATTGATAGTCGCAAATCCACTTTAGGATACTTAGTAAAGTTTCCTAGAGGTATAGTTTCCTGGCAGTCCAAGTTATAGAAGTGCGTCACCCTTTCTACTACAGAGGTTAAGTACATTACCGTAACAGAAGCTTGTAAAGAGATGTTGTGGATGCAGAAGTTCTGTGACGAGCCGAACCCAAAATATCAAATATAGCTCGGACTGCTTACGCGAAAATCTCAAAACTTAAAATTATTCATAATATTCCATAATAACAACACAATTAAATTAAACTACTATTAAATTTATCAATACATTATATAATCATCCCGAAATAACAACTGCTAAGAATCACTGGTCGTAACCCGAATGAAAACTACTCAATTTTTGTTAATAACATATTTAGTTTGTCTCCCACTGATAAATAATATCTAACTTCTACAACTCGTTTTACCTGAAAGTCCTATAGCAAAAGTAGGATCCCACGGTCTGCACTATGCAATCAGCTCAATTTGGAGCCAAGAAAACAGAAGGGTGAGCCAAAGTCCAGTAAGTGATCATAATCAAAAACACTAATAACAATAACGATCTCGAATATCAAACTATCAAAATCTCAGTATAAATCTAATCATTTACTATATCCGAGAAGAATTACAATACGTCGTAAATACGACTCTAGACAAGATAGGTCACACTTGACTTACACATCTCAAAGATAATAAGAATACCAATAAACTAGCGAAATCTCCCAAAATCCGACATCAAGAGATATGTAGGGATTCCCTGATCCGAATGTCAGCGTGAACGACCTGAACATTAATATCGATAAATAATATGGATTCCACCAAATCCGAATATCGTAAAATTCGACCCATGGATCCTACAGAATATAACTCGTGGATTCAACTGAGTCCCAAACTCATGAGATATCAACAATGATGAAACATCACAATGAATCTCCTTTGACCTTATTCTACCATAGTGAACCAAAGGGTGCATATTTACACCCCCAACGGCTGGGTAAATTCAATGAGGTTATCTATGGTATCCAATTACCCTTACAGTCCTCCCAGAGGCTGCACCCATAGCATGTCGATACCACCTCCGATACCCCTCATCAATGATATCGTAGATATTATCTCCTACGATGGTCACTAGGTTATAAGCATCCCTCTCAATTCACTGTACGAGATAATTAGAATTTGATTATTAGCTCAAACTGAGGTCACCACTACACGAGATAATAAGAATATCTTTGGATCTTATTCTGTCACCATGAACCAAAGGCCGCGCATTTACGCCCCCAGCGGCTGAGTAAGTGCAACGAAGTTATCCATGGTATCCAATTATCCCTAGAGTCCTCCCAGAGGCTGTACCCGTAACATACCATACCGTCCGTGATACCCATCGCCAAATGATACCCATGATATCATCTCCTACAATGGTCACATGGCTATAAGCATCAATCCACAATAAACAATATACTTCATTACCATCATGATACGAAAATCAGTATTGGATAAGCGTAAACCACATTAAAGTACCGTAGCCTCCATTTCGACCAGATACCTTAATATTTTCATACACTCTCCTTAACCTTAACGGTAGGAAGCCAACAATTCAAATACTCACACAATTGAGTATAACGCAAAGAACGCTTTGCAATATCAATGACTGGAACGTCGTTTAGTGCTGACACAGATCGTACTCACTCCATCAAATTTAACACAAAGGAACTCATCACGGAACGAACAAAGAATGAACATAGACCGAGATATGATTTATATGCTTAACTCAACCACTTAACTGTTTTTCCATTCTGTTCCGGTGCGATGTCTACAACTAAGGCCAACATATAAATTAACTAATTCTAATATAATATTTTATTATCATTATTATTAACAACTTACCCATCTGCTAAAATTAAACATTCGTGGTCATGTTACCGGTTCTTGCACACTCAACCCATTTCCACATATTTTATATCCATTTTTCTAAAGTCCACTCCCAATCATATGTTCTTGCTCAAATAATATAGACACGCGTAATGCCCGCATGCATATATAAATTTATACACACACACATATATATACACACATATTACCAACACCGACATACACCACATCCGTACACGCGGCAGTTCACACAATTACATTCTCTTGCTCACACCATGCACCCACACACCCGGACTACATCCACACACACGCCATTGTTATGCACACACACCTCCAGCACCCGGGTAACACCCCATGACACTGCCAACACCCACAGCAGCACTCTCACACACTAGTCACACTGCCAGCACCGTTATTCCATTTCGAACACTTCACACACTCTACTATACCCACACACAGACGGCAGTATACCCAAAGCAGTACACACACGCGCCTACTTGTATACAGAAATACATCCAAGATATATACATATATTTATGTACATACCCACACAAATACGTATACTCACACCCACGCTACCAAAATTGCCACTGTCACACCCGTTTTCGCAAAACAAAGCACAGCCCTCCGTTTAAGCTTATTTTGTCCGATTCTCACAATTTCCAACTTTCATTTTCACTCTCGCAAAATAAGAAAATTTATGACATTATTACATAATTTGTCATGCCCCAATTTGATCTAACACCCTTAAGTTATCAGGTCTTTTGACATCATTACCGCGTCTCTGTTTTTCCCCATTTCTTCACCAATGGCCTGTTGTCACCGAATTCCACCAAATCACCCACATACAAGTAAATAATGCCCAGGAACAACAATTCATTCCTCATCTTAATACACAAATAACCAGAATTAACATGAAAATTTGAGAACGAAAATCACGGATTTAATCAAGGAACTCAAATCAACTTGCAAATGGGGAAGAATGACATTTATAAGGGATTTACTTACAAATTGAGTAGAAATGACAGTAGAGGGGTTCACTTTCTTGATTATTGCAAACCACGGCTAGGTTAGCACCGGTTTGGCTTCGACTTCAATTTCGGCTTCTGCTTCGGCTTCGTCTTCGTCTTTGTCTTCGGCTTCGGCACAATAGCAACGGCAAACGACGGTGATAATAATCACAGCGATAGCGACTCTTCTTCCGGCACTGGTTGACGATGACAACTAGCAGTGGCAACGACGAGGAACAAATGTGACAGCGAGAGCAGCGGCAACGGCGACGGCGACGGCGACGGCAGCACAGCCAGGGTTTTCATCTCCCAACTTCCTTGCCCACCCTTTCCTTATATAGCGAATGGCATCGATTAAAGCCTCAACTTCTTCCTCCTTCCTTGCCGCAACCCTCGTGCGCCGTTCATCCTTTCTCTCCTCTTCTTCCTTTTTCCTTCTTCTCTTTCATCTTCGTTCGTTTCTCTCTCTCTCTCTCTCTGTTTTAACTACTTCTCCTTATTATTATTATTATTATTATTATTAAATATATCTATTATAATAATAATTATTATCATAATAATTATTATTAAATACATATATTATAATTATTATATTATATTTATTATTATAAATAAATTTTAATATTATTTAATTAATTATCTAACTACCACTATAATAATATTTTAATCTAAATTTTTAATATTTTAATTTTCTTTAAATTAATTATATTTTTAGTAAATAAATACTGATAAATTAAAATTTATCAGATAAATATTTATTTAATTAGTTTAGTTTAAGAATTAATTAAACTTTTTATTAACTCTAAACTTTAAATCAAGGGTCAAAATATCTAAAATAATTACTAACATAGTCAAATAATTATTCTAATAAATTAGATAATTTATTTTTATAAAATAATAAATTTAAAAATATTTGAGACGTTCAAGTTTATTCAGGAATTGGGCCTCAGATAGAAAAAATATGTAGTACTTTGTGATAGTTAGAGTGTCATATATTTCTACAATAACTCCTTATTTCATTCCAGATCGAAGCATATCGATATTCAATATCATTGGGTGAGGGATGTGCTTGAAGCCGGTCTACTGTCACTAGAGAAGATTGGCACTGAAGAGAATGGGGTGGACATGATGATCAAAATTCTACTGAAAGGAAAGAATGAAGTTTGTTAGGGGAAGTTTATTAGGAGGTCACTCCCATGTGAAAGTCCTAATGACCAAAGGACTCAGACAGAACTCATAGACTATGAAGCGAATAAGTAAAAGAAATTTCGGTCAACAAAGTTGACCGAAAATAATTGGACAGGCAACAATGACTGGTCAATATGTTGACCGGTGGATGGTATTAGCTGCTCTATATTGTTGAGAGATCTCTAAAGGATTACAGACTGATCTCCTAAGGGATTGGCGATCTTGTAGAAAGACCAGTCAACGCGCGTTGACCAGTCTTATGAAGAATGTGGGCGTTAGAATGTTGTCCGTCCATCAGAAAATCCAGAATGGTGCCAGCTCAGAAGATCTTTTGAGCGTATGTGATCTCAAACGGTTTTGCGAGAACCATTTTTTTACAGAGTATGTTTATATTATTGGTAAGGAAAGATTTTGTCGGGGAAAAAAGAATATTTTCTCGATTTGCTGAATATTGGCGTCTGTTATTTTAATAGTGTGTGAGGCTCTGTGTGGTGTGTGTGAAGGTGAAAAATTAGAGAGAGTGAAAGATAAGGAAGAAAAGAGAGAGAGTTGTGAGCAAAACGAAGTGTGTTTTGTATTACTTGTGCTCTGTTCTTCGGTCTTCTTTTTCTTGTGCCGGTGTAATTGTGGGATATTATTCCCAACCTAACACACAGTGAAATTGGTTCGTGGATGAATACCCCGTGGTTTTTCCCTTACTTGTTAAGGGTTTTCCAAGTAAAAATTTGTGTGTTCATCCTCTTCTTATTCATTCCTCTACTGTGTCTATTCGTCTGTGGAGTTTGGCGTTCTGCTATCCGCCCAATTACGTCTCTTTTGAGACAACAACAAGTGCCATACCTGTGTACTACCCTTCCTTGCCTTGGCAGGCAGGACGTCGAATTAAACTGCTACCTTTTTGTCACCTTCTTCATTAGACCGTAAATTCAGCCTAAATTATTATGCTACTTGGCAAACATTAGTTTTCTCCCTCTTTGAAAATCTATGTGATGGGTACGCCGGAATATGGGCTGGTTCAGGGTCAACGGAGGTCCAAGACGGCCTACTGAACGGTCAACTGAAAAGCGGCCCAACAGGAAGCGCAGGGCCAAATCCTAAAAGACCCATGACGGTTAACGCCAGTGTTGACCGTCTAGACTTTAGCAGGTGGCCAACTCGCGTGCAAACGGTCAACTCAAGCGTTAACCGGATGCACTGTAGCAGCAGGTTTAAAAAGGCTTCACACCTGCTTCGGTCCAGGCCCAAACTAGCAGGCGAACAAGTGTATGAAAAGTAACGATCCTTTCACGATCACATGCCTTTCCTAAAGCTAATCTTCTCCAAAAAGGGCGGCAATAACTTCAGTGCCAACAAAACGGTCACAAAAGTATGATACAATCTGAAGATCCGTTGCACTATGCAGTAGAAAGAGGATCCGTCAAATCACGACTGTCAGGCCCACCAATTCTGAGAGGGCCACCATTGCCAGTCCAGGAAGAGCACGCCACCTTGCCAGAGAAGGATGCTCTTCTGTTGTCCATAAAAGCTTAAGGTCTTTGTTTTGGAAGACATATGCTCATACACACGCTTTTACATGCTTTTACAGGCTTTGACACAATCTCACAAAAAAACAACGAAAGCTTACTGAGAAACAGAAGCTCTTTTACTCACTCTGTAACTTGTCTTCCTAAGAACACTGAAAAGGAGCTTCCTGAAAGACTTCCGGCGGTCTCACCCGCACGAACGCTTACAGAAAATTGGACGGAGGCTTATCTTCTCCTCCTCTCTGCACAAGCGTTCGTCCTCCAATCCCACCAGAGGTATCCTGATTCCTGGAGACCTCTTTGACTTTCTGAGAATCGTCCCTTAAAGCTTTCACGCTTTCGGGACGTCGCTTCCTTACGCTCTCTGCGAGCAGGAAGTGAGAGCTCACGTTCTCAACAAGCCAACACCTCCGACCATCCTATTCTCTCTCTCTCTCGCTTTCCAGTTTACCTTCCCTGCTTAGAAGGCTTTTACTAACTTGAGCGTCGGAGTGTTTTCAGTGGGACAACCTCCCGCCGACACGCTGACCTCTTATTCATTTTAGTAGTGTGCAAGATTCGAACTCAGTGAATAGAGCCGGGTCAAGTAATCCAGACGAATCTGAATCTGTTTGAAATTGGATCCAGGTACGCATCACTATGTCTGACGTTTTATTTTTTTATTTTCAAGTATGCATTAGTTTTTAAAAATCGTTCTCGCACAAACTCAAAATAATCAGGATAATTATAACTCTTACTGTTTTTGCTGTGGATAAATCATTCCTACGGCTCCCAATATTTGCATTTGCGTGAATAAGCAACAGTGTGTGCAATATTTCATTCTACTTTGTGCTATTGATTTACTTATCCCATCACAGTTGCAGACGTCAGATTTACACAGAGTGCTTCACTCCGATATTTACTGCACTAACAGATTGCCTATCTGCAACAATAAAGTCCGATTGCAAACGAGCAAGTGCCATGAACTGCTGTCACAGCAAGAGGAACAATTGCCATCTGGTATTTTATTTACTCAAGAATAATTCGGCAATATTTTCATAGCTTGAAAAACTAAAATTCAGCACGCCTTGATCAATTCCTACCGGCAAATTTCATATCCTCAGAGTGAATTGTCTATCTCATTGATATCTAGACCAAGTTTTTTTTTTTTCAATCTTCCCTACATTCCGATCTGATGATGGTTGCTGGGTAAAGGGCGAAGGTTCCCCACAAGGTCGTGAGGGGGAGTTTGTTGGGTTTTGGTCTCTCCATTGTGGGTATTCAACAAACGAAGATGTCATCTGAGATTGCACAAGATTTGTGCTGAGTGCTACAGCAGAAGAACCAAAGACTTTATGCAGCAGAAGGCTCAAGGATTGGCTGCAACAAGGGGCCGAGGACTTTGTGGAGATATGGCCTGAAGATCTGTGCAGGAAATGGCCGATCAAATGATTGACTGGCCAAGAAGTAAAAGACCGGTCAACGAAGGTTGACCAGATAGAGTTGCGCGGCCGGCTAAGGCGCGCAAGTTTCACGATTGGCAAAATAGCCGATCAACCCGTTGACTGGCCAGGAAGGCACTTCGCGGACATAATGGATCCTGCGGACTGAAGAAGGCAAATGGCAGGACGGCTGATAGTGCATGGACGACTATGAAGCCAAAGTTGAAAGGCGTCCGAAGGCCTTTGGTGCACAGTGCTGGTTAACGTGTTGACCGGCCAAAGTGGCAAATAGTCGGTCAACATGTTGACCGGCCAATGAAGACACAACGTCAGGATTTGGCAAAATGGAAGGTTGGTCCTTTTGCATGGAATGCCCATTTTAGGCGGTTTACAGCAAAATGTCGGAATGACCATTTTGCCCGAAATGCCCATTTTGGGCAGTTTGCAGCAAAATGCCGGAATGGCATTTTGCCAGGAATACATTTTGGCGGAATGAAGAAGGCAAAATGCCAAAATGGGCATTTTGCCTAGAATGAAGACAAAATGCCGATTTGGAGCATTTTGCCCCGGTATGCCATTTTGAGTGGTTTGTAGCACAAGTGGCGGAATAGGCAAACTGACGGGATGGCCATTTGGCTGGTTTGGGCATTCTGCCCGAGATGGAAAAATCGGCTACCTGTTAGAGGAGATGCAAGTGTACTTTTGCACGGTTTGGCGCATGTGGCAAGAATGCCGGTTTGGCATGAATGGATTTCCGGTATGGAAATCCCGGTTTGCCTTGGTTTGCACGGAATGCCGGTTAATAGGAGATTGATCGGCCAAGTGAAGAATCCGATCAACGCGGTGGTTGACTGGCTGGTTTTGTACAGCAAAGTTAGCAAAGCTTTTCTTGCGCTAGCAAAGTTGCAGGGCACGCCTTTTGTGAAGTGCAGAGCATGCGCCGTCTTGCAGGGCATACGTTTGTAGGAAGCTCGGAAACTGGTGAAGGCGTAAAAATGAGAAGGATGGCTTGACAGATCATATTGCTAAGTCAACAGATGGAAATTTAGAGCTGGTCATTATAAAGGCGCACCAGATGCTTTAGGAAGTATGTGAGTAATCACCATGTGTGTGAAAACACCAAGGGGCTAGGGTGTTAGGCACTAAGGGCCGTGCTGGTGTGGGAGATAACACCGGGGGCGCTATGCGCCGACCGTTGTATGTGTGAGGTAAAACAGAGGTTGTCCTTTCACCAACACTTATAAAATGTTTGAGTAGAGAGCACCACAGTGAAAAGAAAAGGAGAAGAAAAATAGAGAGATAAGAGGGACGGAGAGTTTCCTTACTCTTGGTGAGGTATTTTCTTATTGTCTATTCTTTAGGGGCTTGTGTAGCCGGGGTGGTTGCTTGTATTCTGTCTCTGAGTTTGTATAACCATTTTATATAGTGAAATTTATTCACGTACCATGTGTCCTATGGTTTTTTCCTTCGATTTGTAAAGGGTTTCTATGTAAAAAAAATGTTATACATCTCTTTTATCCATTATCCCTACTAAATGGTGGTTGACGATGATGGAAGATTTGGGTTTTCCGTTGCTGCTAGATCGGGTGGATTTGGGTTGTTTGAAATCTAATAAGTGGTATCAGGGATAATTGAAATCGGCCTAGGCCAGAAAAGGGATACCTACGCAAGTGTTGACCTGCTGTCGGAGTAGAGTGAAGTATTACAGAGGAAAAATTTGTTGGGCTTTGATCACTCTCTTGTGGGTGCTTAGCAAACGGAGACGTTATCTTAGATTGCACAGGATTTGTGCTGAGTGCTGCAGCAGAAGGGCTGAGGACTTTATGCAGTAGAAGGCCCGAGGATTGGCTACAGTAAGAGGCTGAGGACTTCGTAGAAATATGGCCCAAGCACCTGTGCAGGAACAGGCCAGCCAAAGGGATGACTGGCCAGGAAGGAAAAGACCGGTCAATGAAGGTTGACCGGATGGAGTTGCACGGTTGGCTAAGGCGCGCAGGTTTTACGGATGGCAAAATAGCTGGTCAACCCGTTGACTGGCCAAGAAGGCACTTCGCGGACGTAATGGATTCTGTGGACTGAAGAAGGCAAATGGCAGGACGGCTAATACTGTGTGGACGGATAAGGAGGCAAAGCTGAAAGGTGTGCGAAGGCCTTTGGTGCAAAGCACTGGTTAACGTGTTAACCGGTCAAAGTGGCAAATGGCTAATCAACGCGTTGACTAGCCAAGGAAGACAAAACGCTAAGATTGGGCAAAATGGAAGGTTGGCCATTTTGCCCGGAATGCCTATTTTGGGCAGTTTGCAGCAAAATGTCAGAATAGCATTTTGTCCCGAATGCATTTTGGCAGAATGAAGAAGACAAAATGCTGGAATGAGCATTTGGCCCGGAATGAAGACAAAATGCCGATTTTGAGGATTTTTCCCGGTATGCCATTTTAACTGGTTTGTAGCACAAGTGGCAGAATGGGCAAAATGGCGGGATGGCCATTTGGCTGGTTTGGGCATTCTGCCCAGGATGGGAAACCGACTGCCTGTGTGAGGAGATGCAGGTATGCTTTTGCACGGTTTGGCACATGTGGCAGGAATGCCGGTTTGGCATGAATGGATTTTCGGTATGAAAATCCCGATTTGCTTTGGTTTGCATGGACTGCCGGTTTACGGGAGGTTGATTAGCTAAGTGAAGAATTCGGTCAACGTGGTAGTTGACCGGCTGGTTCTGTATAGCAGAGTTGGCAAAGCTTTTGTTGCACTAGCAGAGTTGTAGGGCACGCCTTCTTTGGAGTACAGAGCATGCGTTGTCTTAGAGGATGTGCGTCTATAGAAAACTCGGGAACTAGTGAAGGTGCAAAAATAATAGGGACGGCTTGACAGATCGTCTTGCCAGGTCAGTAGATGGAGATTTGGAGCTGGTTATTATAAAGGTACACTAGGAGCTTTAGAAAGTGTGTGAGTAATCACCATGTGTGTGAAAACACCAAGAGGCCAGGGTGCTGGGCACCAGGAGCCGTGCTGGTGTGGGAGATAACACCAGAAGCGCGGTGCGCTGGCCACTGTGTGCGGGTGGTGAAACGGAGGTTACCATTTCACCAACACTTGTAAATTGTTTGAGTAGAGAGTACCACAATGAGAAGAAGGAGAGAATAAAACTAGAGAGATAATAGGGAATGAGAGTTTCCTTACTCTTGGTAAGGTTTTGTCTTATTGTCTGTTCTTCAGAAGTTTGTATAGTTGGAGTGGTTGCTTGTATTCTATCTCTGAGTTTGTGTAACCATTTTACAGAGTAGAATTTATTGGCATATTATGTGTCCCGTGATTTTTTCTTTCGATTTGTGTTGGATTTTCACGTAAAAAAAATATTGTGTATCTCCTTTATTCTTTATTTTTCCCCACACAACCCCCCACCAAAAAAAAATAAACGTGACCTGTAAAATTAAAGTTCAATCTATCAATTATGATATCCATGTACATTTCTTCTCGAGACTTAAAGCTAGTAACTAATCAATGCTAATTAGTTATGTCAATCAAATACTGCCATCTTGTGATTTTGTTAGAGATTCCTCGACTGCTGACTATATAGGTTTGCTTTAAAACATTTCGTTTTACAATTTATTTTTAGCCATAAAAGATTTTAATCTCTAATTCCATCTTCATTCATTTCCCTTATGATAGAAGCTGATGGGTTCAGGTGGATCTTTCCATCCATTTCTTGTTTAGTGGATTTTTTTATCCTAGACAGAAGAGAGATAATCCTAATGCCATGATACTCAGCCAGGTGTCATCAACAAAGTCCATCATAGTTTCATTCTTTTGGAGGGAAAACCATCTTAGTTTCTCTCTTTAACATAGTATCGTCAGCTGCTCTGAATTTTTACCCAAGCAATTATTAGTGGAACCTTATATCTTGGGTATACGCTAACTCATGCATCATTCTTTGATAATACTAGCATATGGGTAAGGATATATTCCTTACCATGTATTCATTTGTCCACTATTATTTTGCAATAATCACCTGATTAGATACAACCCTTTCTCTTTCCATTTAGACAAGTTGCTATTAGAGTGAGATATGATGAATCTTCAATCACTACTGATGAAATTTATCGACCTGATTCTTTTCTTTTTCCACAAATCAATTGGTTTAGTATTTTCATATCAAAATATGTCTAGTACAACATAATTACTAAGAATGAATAATAAAAAACTGATACTTTTTATTCCTATGTTCAGATTATATTCTTTAATCCATTTCTTTCATATTTGGATTTGTGCACATTCTCATGAGAATATAAAGTCAGTGAAAATTTTGATTAATCGATAAATTCAAACAAAATTTTCTTGATTTTTAATCTTGAAGTTTAAGAGTATGTCTAGCAATAAACTGACAACTAACTTTTAAATTTGATAAAATTGGATGATTCAACCATTTGACAAACTTGGTGCGTTCAGCAAACAAAACCAGAATATTAAGTACTTAGCAAGTTTGTCTCTTGAGACCAGTTATATTTTTATTTTATTGTATTTGAACAGTTAGTTGAATGATAACTAAATGATGTCTGTGTTATGATCATTCCTATCAGTGAGATGACCCATTGATGACACATTTAATGCTATATCAGATGGCATTCTTCTCTCTAAGACGTGACACATCATTTGGAATTCTATTATTATTGGTTGTCAACACGCAGTGTTTGAATTGTTTTAAATGGAGCAAAAAAACACATCTTATTATTAGAGGTCCAAGGAAAAAGATGCATTATTTGCATCAACGTTTTTCTTAAAACACATCCTTTTCAAACTTTAACCTATTTTTTCTTTTTTTTTTCTTTTTCCTTTTTTCAAATTCTAGCATTTTCCCATCCTCCATTCAAACTTAAGTTAAACCTTCTTCCTACTTCTACACTTTTCTAAAACAAAAATTTTTGAACTTTTAAGTCCTTAAATTCCTACAATCTCGTTACTTTTTGCCAATAATAACTCTGCAAGAAACTCTTCGAAATATTGTTGATATTTTATCATATTTATCACTATCTGATATGTTAGATATCTACAATAGGTTTGATATTTCTACTTCCATTCCATTCATTTTACTTTCACCAAAATGAGAGGACGTATTCTCCCCATGATGACTTCTTTATAATTTATGAAGCACATATAAAAGATGGGCTTTGCATCTTTATAGCCAAGGAATTTGTGGAGGTCATGGAGGGCTTAGAGGTTCTTATAGCATGGCTCCATTCAAATGCCATCTGGAACTTAGTATCCTTGATTATCTTTTCTAGAGTCATGAGCTTAGACTGGATGTCAATATGGTAAAAGTTATTTTTCATTTTAATTAGAAAAATGATTAGATTTCTTTATCCTCTAGAAAAGGTTTTAAATTAAGTAGAGGAGATCTTGATTTCGTAAAGAATTAGAAGAATTAGTTCGTCTTTATTAAAGTCCCGACTAACTAGATTTTGTTGAACAATTAGAATGATGTAATCCATCCTGAGCTTTGTACCAAGCCTTGTGTGGATTTTATGAAAGAATATGTCACCAAGTTACACAATACTGGTATCTTTCTCACCCCCATTGCCTTAGATTCAGTGAATTAATATATTGCTACTAGGGGTGATGTCGTTGTTAATTTGCATCCTTGCCCTTTGAAAAGGAGGAGGTGCATCCAATTGGGGACACCCACTAGGGTTCACCATGATATTGGCCAGTCCAGCAATTGCTTAACTTCACCGGCTACTTTTGTTGTTAATAAAATGTCAAGTTAATACTATTTTTGCTGAGTATGTGGCTGAAGTGAATGATACTATCCTAATTAATGATAATTATTTTATTGATGATTTGGCCACTATCTTGTTCCTCTTCATTCAAAACTCTCCTTCAAATACTGTACAATATAAATGAGAGCCAAGATGAGAGTCGAGGAAGCTATACTATATTTGACTCCAGTCATCGCCTCTTCTCTCATTAGGTCTCCAAAGGGATACCTGTTTTCATAAGGAAGAGAGAACCCAATTATTTTGTTAGATGATGAGTATGATTCTTTGCACAACTCTATAGGTATAAATATGTCAGCTATTGTTACTCCCATCACTGCTAAGTACGGAACTCCCATCATTTTTGGCTCTATTTCCTTAGTTGAACCAATAATGGAAGCTCAACCACTTTCATTGCTTCTTTAGAATCAAAAGATGTTATCGATAACACCTTTGTTGCAAGGGATACTGCAATCCTATCGACATCCTTTCATTGTGTGGTAAGAAGGCTAAAATTTTAGGGGCTTCATCCTCTTGGTTGAGGCTTTAACACCTTGTGTTTCAGCCAATCTTATTACTTCTTTGATTGAGGCCTTCATCTTGTCTGGACTCTGTGTCGCTGGCCCTTCATCTGACTCTATTGTTGAAGAAAACTTTTTCAATCAGAAAGTACATATTTTTTTTAACTTTAATTTTGATACTAACTTTATAATGCTAACATGCTCTTTGTAGTCTTTAGTTGACAAATCAAGTAAGTATAGACTCTTCTTTTAGGATTGAGGAATTACATGCTTGTTGAAATCACATATTGATACAATTGTAGTTAGGGCCTTGGAATGTAAAGTAGTGACTACCAAAGCCAAGACATCAAGTCTTAATGATATATTTGTCCACCTAGAGAATGAATTAGCCAAGTGGATTCCTAGGAGGCATATGTGGGGGGGGGGGGCATGAATTGAATCTTTGACAAGCTTTAATCTGTAAGAGACAAGAACACTCCAATACAAATTAATATAGTTTCTTTAGTAATTTGTGACAAAAAGAAGAGTAGAAAAAAGAAAAAGTGAATATTAAAATAATAAAAAAGGGGGAGTTGAATAAAAAGGAAAAGAGAAAGTAGAGGCTTGAACTTATTGTTTTATATATTGTACTTGACTATATATTTTTTATGTACTGCATTAATTCTGCACATATTTTCTATAATTACACTAGTCATATCTGATCACGAATAACAAGTGCTATTGTCTTCACAAGTTTAATGTATAAATGTCATTGTCAATCATTTATTTAGGAATAAATTTTTATGTATATGAGTTCTATCTCAATAGTATTAGAAATATTTTATATTGATAGATTTTATGACTTGGTAAACAAGCATTTTAAAAGATTCTCATGTATTAGTAAAGGCAAGCGTCTTCAAAAGAAGCTATTTCTGCTATGCATAATTTGCATAACTAAACTAACTATATTTGATCATAAACAATAAGAGTTATTGCCTTCAAAAGTTTAATATGTAAGTGTCAACATAAGTCATTTATTTAGAAATCAATTTTTGTATATGTGAGTATTGTTGCATCTCAAATTTTCGGTTGTTATACGGATTAGGGAGCCTTTCAATCTTTCGCTGTAGGTTGATCTAGATTGAGTCTGATCACCGCCACTGATAGCCTGGAACATGCACAATACAAACTACAAATAAATGGTCAGAGGGCGGTGGGAGGTTATCCCATCGTCGCCACTATGACGCTCAAGTTAAATGTTTTCCACAATAAATGGAGAAAAGCACGTTTTAAAATAAATATGGCGGGAGTGCAAAGATGTAGTGATGAGGAGAGTGTGAATGGGATGTATTTGGAGGACTGAGCTCCGAGGGCGCACCCGGTTGAGGGGTGGCTTACTGTGCGGAGAATTGAGCTCCAGTGGTGTGCCCAACTGAGGGGCGGCTCACAAATATGATGATGACTGAACTCCGAGGGTGCGCCCGGTTGAGAGACGGTTCACAAATGTGATGATGACTGAGATTTGAGGGTGCACCCGGTTGACGGGCGGCTCACTATGTGGAGAACTGATATTCGAAGGTGCGCCTGACTGAGGGGTGGCTCACTAGTCGAAGGATTGAGATCCGAGGGTGCACCCGGCTGATGGGCGGCTCACTAGGCAGAGGACTGAGCTCCTTGGAGGAAGAGGGATAAGTGCCTCTTGAAAGAAGGAGGGTGGAGTGCCTCTTGGCTGGACGGAGGGCTAAGGGACTCCATGCTGGAGAAGGGTTGAGTGCCTCCATGCTGGAAGGAGGAAGGTTGAGAGCCTCCCGAAAAGAGGAGGGCTGAGGTCCTTCTAACTAGACAGAGGGTTGAGTGCCTCCTGTAAGGAGGAGGGTTAAGGACCTCCATATTTGAAGGAGGAGGGCCAAGGGCCTTCTGGCTAGAGGGCTAGAGATCTCCATGCTAGAAGGAGGAGGGTAGAGTGCCTCCTGGAAGGAGGAAGGTTGAGGACCTTCTAGCTGGACGGAGGGTTGAGCGCTTCCTAGAAGGAAGAAGGCTGAGGACCTCTTAAAAGGAGGAGAGCTAAGGACCTCTATACTGGAAGCAGAAGGGCTGAGGGCCTCCTGGTTGGAGGGTTAGAGACCTTTATGTTGGAAGGAGGAGGGTTGAGTGCCTCCTAGATGGAAGAGGGCTGATGACCTTCTAACTGGATGGAGGGTTGAGTGCCTCATGGAAGGAGGAGGGCTGAGGACCTTCCAGTTGGATGGCGGGCTGAGGGCCTTCTAGTTGGATGGAGGATTGAGGACCTCCATGCTGGAAGGAATAAGGCTGAGGGCATTTTGGCTGGAGAAGGGCTGAGGACTTCCATATTGGGAGGAGAAGGGTTGAGTGCCTTCTGGTTGGAGGGCTGAGGACCTTCATACTGGAAGGAAGGCTGAGTGACTCTTAGCTGGAGGGCTGGAGACCTCCATACTTAAAAGAGGAGGGCTGAGTGCCTCCTAGAAGGAGGGCTAGGCGACCCCTTAGAAGGGAGGTGATGGAGGGTAGCTTGCACATATGGAAGAGTGGCTAGTGGCTATTGTGCACCTCTTCCAACCGTTTTCAGCCCGTTCCCACCTTTAAGTCTATTGTGTGTGACGTCCCATATTTTCTAACAAAAATTCGGCAAAATTTCGATAGTAATACGAACATTGACCAAATATAAAACCTATAAATATTCTGTACAACAATTACAATCCACAAAAACATCCCAACCAGGGACCCAAAAATAATCCACAAAATCTACTACAACACTTCTATAAAAAACACACTAGATCCAAACACTACAAAATTTCACGTGGCACCAATGTCATAATTTCGGTACGACGTTAGCTCAGAACATATGCCATTAGGTATTCAAAACAAAACATAAGTACCTGTGGAAGCATAGATATTCAACAATATAGCGGAAACTATACAATGGACATTCATTATTGTCAACATCATCATATGCAAACATCTATGAACAAAATTCATCAGAAACACAAAATATTCTATCAGAAATCCCAAGGCTATAAAGCTAAGTCCATAGGGACATCTTCAACGCCTTCGAGCTTAGCCGACTCAAATCTTCTACCCTGTCTCAACAGGTGCAACTCATGCTCATCTGGAGGGAGGAAAACAGTAAGGGTAAGATAAAAGCTCAACAAGGCACATAAAAACATTGAGGAACATGCATGTTCGTATTCAAAACGTAATGATGTATAGAAAGACATGCACAGTTTTAGGTTTAAAACATAATAATGCATAGACGAAGAACAGCGATGCATATGAGACTAAATTCATGATTTCAAAGAGAATGCTTTCATGATTCGTTCCATATTTCTTTGGTTCTTTTCATTATCATTTCCTTAATTATCAATTCATTATTGAAACTTATTTTGTTGAGAGATCAGAGCTAATAGGTTTTATTGACTAAAGAATCAGTCGGTCATAGCCCGGATTGTGTGCACCTACGCAATCAAAAGTCCATTTCCTCCTATTCTCAACCCAGAGGCTGGCCGTCTACATATTAACCCTATAGATGGGGCCATGATTCATTGCTGTAAATGGCATCCATACAGATAACGACTTTCCACTATAATATACTAAAGCATGCCAAAGAATATTACCTACTAAATGCGGTTAGGATATACGGTCAGAGTAATCCTTGAACTTCCACAGTGATATTATAGCATGTCAAAGTTTATTATCCCTAATCCTCGGTCCAAGTTTCTTATTTCTTTAGGAAATTTTGCTGTTAAATACATAATTCCTTCGTTCACACTCTGTTGGAGAACGTTTCGTATTTGTATTCGCAATTCCTTCGTTTCCACTCTATTGGAGAACGTTCATAATTTCATCAATTCTTTATTCCGAAGAACAGTTCATAGGTCTTTCACTTAATTATAAAATTCCCTTCTTCAGCAGATATTCTTTTCATTTGTCTATTTTGATACAAAATTTCATATTTTTTCGTGAGTTTAAGTCCTCACGTATTTTTGATTCTATACATAATTTCATTTGGAGCTTAATAGATTTAGGGTTTCTTTTACATTAATCCAAGAGAATCTCAAGCGTTCGATCAATAATTCTTGACAAATGGTTCATAACACGATTCCTGGAATATTTCAGATTAATATATTCGTGATACGTGCATAAATTATCATAAGATTTTGAACATGTAGGAAGTTCTTACCATGATGAGCTAAACATACCTTTAGAGCTTTCGAATAACAATTTTTTTCATAATTGCATGCATCATAATTTTCGGAGCATATATCAGATGACACAATTAGCATACGTAGGGTTAAATATCATTGTTTATGTCTGACTATATTTTTGTGATATGTAAAAATTATCATATATAATTCCTTTGGCATAAATACCAAACATATAAAGTGCCCGCGTCCATAAAACAAGAATTGTGAATTTTTAATACCAAATCATGCATAAATTACAATCAATTGGGGTAAAATCCAAAGGGGCGTGGGTATGGGTTTTGAAGAGCACAAAACCATATAAAATCACCAATTCGAATACCCAATTAATAAATTAACATATTCAACATGCAGGTAACCATGTTCTAAAGCTAATTTATGCATAAATTTCAATTTAATCAGTGAATTCCTTCGGGGCGCGGGTTTAGGGTTTTGTGTTCGAAAACGGATCAAAACTACTAAATTAGGCACGAAATTCGCATATTTGCATGCTCAAGATATGGGTAACAATTGCCTAGGGCCAATTTATGCAAAAGTTCCAAAATAACAGGTGAAATTGGTCCAGGTGTGGGTGAACGGGTACTGGGTGCGAAAATCCACATAAATTACACAAATTGGATGCAAGATCGAAATATTTTCATGTAAGGGTTATGGGTAATAATACTCTAGAGCAAATTTAAGCAAAAACCCCAAAAATTGGAAATCGAAACCACTCGGGACGCGGGTAAACAATGCCGACCCAAAATAAATGTGCATAAAAATGAAAATGGAGATTATGGGTGCACTTATCTCAACCCGATTTATGATTTTTTCAACTAGCTCGAAGTCAGAATCGGGCTCAGGGACCTCCGTTTCCTCCTCTTTTCCTTTGTGTAGTTCTCCCTCATTGCTGGCCTCCCACAACTGCTACCGCTGCTTCACCTTGCCGCACCAGCCTGTCAATGCCGCTCGGCCATCGCCGGTCACCGCTGCGCGGCCATCGTTGGCCACCACCAACCACCGCACCCCCCCAACGTTGCCTTCCTCTCTCTCTCTCTCTCTCTCTCTCAAACCGTCGCCCCCGCAACCCCCTTCTCTCCTGATCCCTGTTTTCCTTCTGCTTATATGTTTATTATTACTATTCTTATATTTATTATGATTATTATATTTATTTATTTATTTATTTAATATATATATATATATATTCTGTTTTCTTTAATCTAAAATCAAAATCGATACTCGGACTACCGAACAGACGCACATCGGGTACCGACTTAACAAATCCAAATATCTTCCAAACTTTGATACTATATAATTAATTTTTATCACGTCTAAATTATCTAAAATAAAAAATAATTCTAATTTAATCGGATAAAAATATTTCGGGATGTTACACTATGGCAATGACCT
Organism: Nepenthes gracilis; assembly: GCA_033239525.1. NCBI lineage: Eukaryota > Viridiplantae > Streptophyta > Magnoliopsida > Caryophyllales > Nepenthaceae > Nepenthes > Nepenthes gracilis. The sequence goes on from BSYO01000039.1 coordinate 11,611,528, forward strand.
TTTATAAAGTGATCCCAAGGTGGCCTCTCCTTACCTGAGTAATGTGGGACTTTTGGCTAAAGAAAATTGTTGGGCTTAAACTATTGGGCCGTGATGCTTGGGCCTTGGGCCAGCCTATTGTAATTTGGACCTTGGGCCAGCCTCGGTTCCAGATCCATCACTAGCCCCCCAAATCGGGTGGTTCGCAATTTCAACCTCGACCTGCAATGATGGGACGTTGCTGTGTTGGTCCACACTCGTGTTCCTTTCCTAATCGTCATGCAGATTTCGGTCCTGCCTGGTTCATCCTTTTGGGGGTGACTGGAGATGGATGCGCTCGTGGGAGAGCGGCTAATCGACGGAACGTGGTAACCCGTTCCAGGGTTGCATCCTCACACGTGGCTGGGGCATGGGATGGTCAGTCCCACCTTGAGCCTGTTGGGGTCAAGCACCTTCTGATACTTGCCCTTTTTTAACAACTGGACAGGTTGATCGGCTTGCGACTCATACTTTTGGCGATTTGACTTATGGTGTTAGGCCATGATGCTCCGTTAGAGAATGGTTGGCCGCATCAACCTCAAATCTGCTAGAGCCGGGTACCGTCATCCGGCCACCTTCAGGACATGGTGTGCTAAGGGGCACCTTGCCTGCTGAAAGAGGACCCGCATTTGCTGGAGGGAAAAGCTGCTCGCTCCCTTTGGGCATGCGCCAACTCTAAGGAAGTGGGTTGCTGTGTCAATTCTATCATTACTGAGGCGCTTTAAAGGTTAGGAGCAGGCCAGCTACCTCGACCGAGCACCGTCTGAGTCCGAAGCAGGATCTTAGATACTCTCAAAGGCTAATGCTTGGGCTATGAATTGGATCTCGTCGCTCACGGACAAGCTTTGGGAGAGCCGGCAGCAGCCCACTGATTTACTGAACATGTGTGCCTGACTGAGCAGAGAGATAAGGGTTATACTCTACTTAGGTGGGGTCGCCTTGATCTGCCTCTGTTGGCAAAATATGGATACTATTGTCATTATTCAAACAGTGTTACTTGGATTATCACAGGATCCCTCTTTGACTTCCTGGTGTTGGAGTCCTCTTGGGGCTGGAGAAATCATCAGACTGTAAGGGACCAGTGAGGCACCTTCTTTGGTGCCTGCTTGAGAGAGGATCCCGGTGGCATATCTTCTGTATTCTCTAGTCAAGTGGCCATCCTTTTGCGACTGGGACAGGCTGGCATCTTTGCCGCTTCTTTCCTCTTTTTTTTTTTGGAATGATGTAGATCTTCTCGTTGCCCTGGCTAAGCTGCTTTGCTGTCGTTGCCAAGGCTCGCCTCAGGGGCCTTCTTGCGCTATACTTGTCCTTTGGTTGAGGATATCATTGCATCTCGCGCGTAGTGGGGTGCTCTATCCAGCGACTTGGATGTCGTCACATGCTCGGCGGAGTTTCTTGAGGGCTACCTGGGTTTTGAGGCCACAGTAGCCGAACTTCGGGTCTTAGGCCATTGCACAACACCGTCTCAGCGCTCAGTCCTGCTTGGGGTGTCATCACTTTCGTGCGCATGGTCCTAGCCCACGATCATCGTTGACTGATGGTGTTCTCTCATTCCGGAGGAGGTCACCGCATGCATGCTGAAACCATAATTTGAAATCATTTACGTCTTCAGTCCTTCATCTTCCTTGTTACCGTTTTTTAGAGACGTTCAGAAACCCTAGTCCTCTGTGTTACCATAACTTCCGTTACCAATTTCGCCTCCGTCTTGAGAGAGAACGACATTAAAACCCTGTGTGTCAAGTTCAATATCCCAAAGGAGATTGCGTGGAGAGTTCCAGGAAAAGACGACAGGGCCTATGCTCCACCGGAGGGGCATATTACTGTTTATGAGGCCCACCTGAAGAGCAGCTTCCGCCTCCCGTTGCCGGAAGACTTGGAGTCTGTTCTGAAGGCTCTACGCGTCCCCATCGCCCAGCTTCATGCCAATGCCGTGAGGTACCTCTGTACTATGTGCATTTTTGTTCGAAAGCGTGGCAAGAAGTTTAAGATGTCCGCTGTTAGGGTTTTGTTCAAAATAAACCAGGGGGGAGAGTGGATATCGCTCGTCCCCGTGCCGGAATAAAGATTAATAAAGCCATACACGACTCGTTGAAGAACTGATTCTTCTTCGTGAACGTGGGGGCGGCCTGGCCCATTGCGAGGGAATGGGGCCAGGTTCCGGAGGCATATTTTGGGATGCCGACCACGGCGGAGACGACAACCTACAAGTGGCTGCTGAAGACAATAAAGGAGAACCCCGATGATTTTATTCGAGATTTTTTGGTTTCCCGAGAGGAAACAAGGAAGGTGAACTGGGGTTCGCCCTCCCCAGTTAAAAAACCTATGCCGCTTGTGAGGATGATGAACCCGAAGGATTCCAAGGGCATCATCATCCGAATGCGGCCTACAGATGAAGGTTTCATTGGTCCGCTGCCAGAGAAGGTGCTGGAGACACCTTCGTTGTCGTCGTCCTTCATCGACTACGTGGCAGCCGGGATCTACAGTGGGGATGGCAGCACCGCGGGCCTGGAGAAGTCCCATGAGGATTGGCCAGCTGATTCTGGAGTCATCTTGGCGTAGCCTGCGCCGCAAGAGCTTCCCGGTGCTATATCGACAGAGTCTTTCGAGGAGCCCGCTTGTGAGCCGGTGGTGGGTGCGCGGGAGCCATCCATTAGCTCTCCAGCAGCTGCTCCAGAGGCTGCAGCCGAGGAAACTGCTGCTGCCATGGGCGTGACTGATGAGCTCTTAGAGCGCATTCTAGAGGAGGCAGCTACTAGTTTGGCTCGAGAGGATGCTCCTGGTCCACCACCACCTAGGCCAAGTCTGGAGTCCAGGCCCGTGAGACCCACGAGGAGATTATGGGAGGTATGATTCTTGGCAATGGCTTTCGTTTATTTTTTCCTTTTGCGGATTTCTAACATGTTATTTGTTTGCCTCTTGTGCAATCGAGGAAGCTGGCATCCGCTATCATCAAAGTGGTAGAGCAGCGAGACCAGGTGATCACCGAATGGGAGGCGGAGATCGCTGGCTGGATGCCCAAGCTGGCGGCTTCGGGGAGCGAGCACCGTGAGGAGACGGCTGCTCTCGAGGCTGTCATGGCAGGCATGGAGATGGAGATCGCCAGCTTGAGAGTTGAGAATGCCCGTTTGAAAGAGGAGGAAGACCGGAGCAAGGCGAGCAAGTAGCGGCTTGCAGATTGGATATCCACCTTGGAGAATGAGCTAGGTCTTCGGATTCGCCCCCACGAGCTCGAGGGCATGCTGCACGCCCGGATGTTTGAGGGGGTCCAGGTCTGTCGGTGTCTTGTGAGGTTGATCGACCCTGACTTCCCCGTTCATACCTTCATTTAGAAAACCACGGGGTGCAGTATAAGGATGACCTCGTAGAGGAGTCCCAGGACAGTCAGAGGCGGCCGCCGCCTCCTTAGCCTTTAGTACCCCCCTTTTTTTACTTGTAGTTTTGTAACTTTGTAATATTTTTTTAAAGCAATGAAATGGAATTCTTTCACTTCCGTGTCCATTTATGCTCACTGCTTGTGTTTGTATGCTGTGTCACATGGGACAGCCAACTGAGTTGGCCAGTGACCGTTGTTGGGCTGCCTAAGGAGCTAAGTTTTAGGCTTGGCAGGTGGTTATGTTAACTAGCCCGGTGGTGCTGCCCAAGTGGTGACTTGGACAGCCAGTGTTGGAGAAGAAACGCTTCTCGTCGCTGCACAATCACGCTATCTTCTCATAGAGAGGGTTGTTGCATGGGGCGGCCAGCCTGGTTGGCTGACCGTCTAAGGAGTTAAGTCCTTAATTTGGGCAGACGGTTGTGTGAAACCAGCCCAGTGGTGCAATACAAGTGATAACTTGGGCAGCCAATGTTGGAGAAGAAATGCTTCTCCCTTCGACCGTCGCTAACTGATCACGCTATCTCCTCGTAGAGGCGGTCATTGCGTATGCTACGTAAGCCCCCTAAGGTTTTCAACCGCTATTGCGCCACTTGGATGACCGAGGTTTAGACGGCTCGTGGGCCACCTAGATGACCAGGGTTTAGACCACTCAGGGGCCACCTGGATGACCAGGGTTTAGACCGTTCATGGGCCACTTGGATAACCAGGGTTTAAATACGACCGCTCGTGGGCCACCTAGATAACTAGGGTTTAGACCGCTCATGGGCCACCTGAATGACCAGGGTTTAAATACGACCGCTAACGGGCCGCTCGGATGACCAAGGTTCAAGTTCGACCGCTTTTGGCTGCCTGGATGACCAGGGTTTAACGAGAGGGTGAAGACCCTCCTGACTTAGGGGCAGTCTAGGTCGGGTAACTTGCAAAGAAAATACATGCACACACATATAGGAGGGATGCTAAGTAAACACTTATTTTTTGTAAATTGAAAACAAGCAGGCGAATGTAAACAATAATGCAGTTACATACCTGTGTCCGCTACTGGAAGTATCGTTTGAGGTGGATGGCATTCCACGTCCGTGGAACCAGCTTTTCGTCCTGGTTTCGGAGTTTGTAAGCTCCGTTTCGCAGTACGGCAGAGATGAGGAAAGGCCCTTCCCAATTAGGGGAGAGTTTATTACGGCCGGCCAGCTTGCCTGTGGCCTCGACTCCTTACAGGATCAGGTCCCCCACATCGAATTGTCGCGTCTTAACTTTTTTACTGTAGTATCAGGCGATCTGATATTGGTAGGCCGTTTTCCGTACTCTGGCAGCGTCGCGGGCTTCTTCTAACAAGTTTAAGTGCTCCCTAATTTTTTGGGAGTTAGTTTGTGGGTCAAAGGACTCCACCATGAGACTTGAAAGCCCGATTTTGACCAGAATTACCGCCTTAGTCCCGTAACAGAGACTAAATGGCGTCTCGCGCGTTGGTTCCTTCGGGGTTGTCCGATAAGACCAGAGGACGGATGGTAGCTCGTCAGCCCAGGAGCCCCCGGCTTCCTCCAAGTTAGTCTTTAACCCGTGGAGTAGCGTACGGTTTGTAACCTCCACCTGTCCGTTGGCTTGGGGGTATACTACCGAAGTGTGGACTAGCTTGATGCCAAGGCTGGTGCAATACTTGGTGAAGCGTTTCCCCGAGAACTGGGTCCCATTGTCGGTCACAACGACCTCGGGGACGCCGAATCTACAGACGATGTTCTGGCGGAGGAATTCCAGGGTGTTGTGTTCCGTTATCTTGGCTAGTCGGACAGCTTCGACCCATTTGGTGAAGTAGTCGATGCCCACGATGATGAATTTCCTTTGCCCCGTGGCAATGGGAAATGAGCCGAGAAGATCGAGCCCCCATTACGCGAAGGGCCAGGGTGCCTGAAGGGTCTTTCGGTCCGCGGTTGGCTGGCAGTGAAAGTTGCTGTGAAGCTAGCAGCTTTCACACTTCTTCACAAATTCTAGCGTGTCTTTTTTCATTGAGGGCCAATAATAGCCTTGGCGCACGACCTTGAAGGCCAAGTTCTTTCCGCCAATGTGTGATCTGCAGATCCAGAGGTGAACTTCGCCTAAGGCGTAGTCCGCCTCCTCAGGAGTTAGACAGCGGAGGTATGGGTTGAGTAACCACGGCGATATTGCCGTCCGTCAACCACAACATACCAACCGGTTGTCTTCTTGACCCGTTTGGCTTTTTCCACATCATCTGGCAATGATCCGTCCGCCAGGTAGTTAAGGACAGGGGTCATCCAGTTTTCCGCTTCGGAAATCTGCATGGCCTCTTACTTCTCAATGTTGGGAGTATTCAAGATCTCCCGCATGTCCCTCGAATACTGTTTTGGGGTTTCGGCTGCAACGGCTTTGGCCAGCTGGTTTGCCTTCTAGTTTTCAGTTCGAGGAACGTGAACCAGGGTTAGTTTGTCGAAACCCTTGATGGCCTCCCTCGTTCTTGCCAAGTACTTGGCCAAGAGAGGGTTGTTTGCCTCGAAGCACCCGTTAACCTGGTTAACGATTAGCTCTGAGTCGTTGTAAATCGCCAGTCTCCTGGCGGAGCACTCTTTGGCTAATCGTAAGCCGGCTAGTAAGGCTTCGTACTCGGCAACGTTGTTGGTTGCTGGGAAGTCGAGTATGAGGGAGTATTTCACCTCAAACCCATCGGGAGTTACAAGGACAACTCGAGCGCCACTGCCCGTGTCAGTAGACGATCCGTCTACGTGGAGTATCCATTCCGGAACTCCGATAGGCAGTTTCGCATTTTCTTCGGGCTGTTCCTCAAGAATTGGGGTTGTAGTCTCGACAATAAAGTCAGCCAGCGCCTGTACCTTTACAGCAGGCTTGGGCTGGAACTCGATGTCGAACTCGCCCAATTCGATAGCCCATTTAACTAACCGTCCAGAAACATTAGGTTTCTGGAGTATCGTTTTCAGAGGTTGGTCCGTGAGGACCACTATCCGGTGGGCCTAGAAATAGGGCCTTAGCTTTCGTGCAGAGAATATTAGCGCCAAGGCCAACTTTTCTGCGCGAGAGTATCAGGTCTCTGGGCCGGTCAACATTTTACTTACGTAGTAGACCGGCCGCTGAGCGTCTGAATCCTGACGCACGAGGACAGAACTGAGTGATGTTTTTGACACCGCTAAGTAGAGATATAACTCTTCTCCGTCCTTGGGTGACACCAACAACGGCGGGCTGGCTAGATACTGTTTCAATTCCTCAAAAGCAGTTTGGCAGTCTGCTGTCCATTGGAACCCGTTGGACTTTGTTCCTCTAAGGGCATTGAAGAAGGGCTGGTATTCGGCGCCAGACTTCGCCAGGAAGCGGGGCAGTGCTCCCAACCGTCCAGTTAGTCGCTGGACGTCCTTTACGTTTCGCGGCAGCGCCATGTCGGCGAGCTCCTTGATTTTCTCTAGGTTTGCCTCGATCCCTCTTTGGGAGACGATGAAACCTAGGAATTTGCCCGGAAGCGACTTGAAGATATATTTAGCTGGGCTCAGTTTCATGTGATGCTTACGGAGCACCTCGAACGACTCTTCTAGGTCGCGGATGTGGTTGCCGGTGACCTTGCTCTTAACGAGCATGTCGTCAACGTAGACCTCCATGCTGCAACCAATCTGTTTTTCAAATATTTTGTTAACCAAGCGCTGGTAAGTTGCTCCAGCGTTTTTGAGTCCGAAAGGCATCACCTTGTAGCAGTAGGTGCCTTGATCGGTCATGAACGAGGTATGCTCCTCATCCTCCGGACTCATCCGGATTTGGTTATAACCTGAATAGGTGTCCATGAAGCTTAGCAGCTCATGTCCGGCTGTGGAGTCAACCAGCAGGTCGATCCTGGGCAAGGGAAAGCTATCCTTTGGATAGGCCTTGTTGACGTCGATAAAATCGACGCACATCTGTCATTTCCCGTTGCTTTTCTTTACTAAAATGACATTAGAGAGCCAGTCCGGGTATTGGACTTCCCTAATGAGGCCTGCATCCAGCAACTTTTTAACCTTTTCACGGATGGCGATTAGTTTTTCAATGGAGTGGTTCCTCTGCTTCTGCCTAACGGGCTTTCGGCTCGAGTCAAGTCCCAATTTGTGGACCATCACTTCTGTCGAGATTTCAGGCATGTCTGCCGGAGTCCAAGCAAAAAGGTCAGCGTTCCTTCGCAGGAACGCGATCAGCTCATCGCACAGTTGTCCGATGAGTGAGCCGCTGATCTGTACGTACTTCTCCGGATTCTCCGGGTCTAGTGGGATTAGATCGGTGGCTTCACCGGATTGCGCTTGCTGAAGGGTGGCCTCGTCTCTTTGGTCAAGTTCCTCAGTCATTTTAGCGCTACCACTTGGGGCAATCTGCGACATATAGCAGGTTCATCCGGTAATTTGGTCGCCCAGCACCTCTCCGACACCGTAGGGTGTTGGAAACTTCATTTTCAGGTGTGGAATTGAGGTGACCGTCCCGAACGTTGTTAAGCAAGGTCGGCCCAGTATGGCGTTATATACTAAGGGTAGGTCGACCACCAGGAAACTGAGAGTGCGACTTGCTGTTTTTGAATACGTGCCAAAGGTGACCTCTAACTAGATGGTCCCTTGAACAGGCACAGGCTCGTTGTCGAGGCCGTATAACGGGCCTTCGGCAGTTTTTAGTTGGTTCTTTTTTAAGCCTAATCTGAAGAACGCATCCAAGTAAAGCAAATCTTTTGAACTACCATTATCAATAAATACTCGCTTCAGCTGGTAGTCTATACTACCGTCTAAAACAAGCGCGGACACAATGAGGGGATCAGCATAGGGGGACATTACATGGGCTAAGTCATCATCACTGAAACTGATAGAGTTATCCACCGTGCTTTGCTTCTTCCTCCCAGTCTGCTACTCCTCGTTGCCAGATGGGTTTTTAGCGGGTCGGGTGGTGACCATGCTGACCACCCCCGCTGTAACCTGATTTCGGGGTGGAGTCTGCTCCTGCCCCTCCTCGCCAGGCGCTCCAGAACTCTATCCAGGACCTCTGACAAATTTAGTGAGGTGGCCTCTGCAAATCAGCTCCTCGATCTCCCTCTGTAGTGTCTTGCAGTCCTCAATTGAATGGCCAATAGAGCGATGGAAGTCACAGTACTTTGACTGGTTTTCAAAGTCCTTCTTCAGCGGTTTTGGCCACCTTAGGAATTTTTTCCACGGATCTGCATGAAGACGTTTGAGCGCGTGTCCGTCAGAGGTGTGAAACTGGTGGGCCAGTAATCTCTACGGTTTGAGGGCCCAATCCGGCGCTGCTTCTAGCAGGAGTGTTCTCCGCCGTTGTACTTCCTCTTCCCTTCACCAAGGAACGATCGAGGCTGATCTTTCCGTTCTGAACGTTTTGCCTTGTTGGCCTCTTCTACCGCAGCGTAGGCCCGGGTGATGGACTCCGCCTCTCGGAAGGTCTGGGGATTTTTATGAGCCAGGTACTTGAAAAAATCCCCGTAAGTTATCACAGAGATGAAACTACCCAGTTTCATCTCCTCTGTGATCCTGGGAATCCTTTTGGCCTCCACCACAAAACAATCCAGGAAACGCCGTGGGTTCTCTCCTGATTTCTGCTTTATGTGGGAGAGATGTCATGGCTGCTTCTCTTCCCGTCGGCTTGAGGCGTATTAAGCTAGGAAGAGATCCGTGAGCTCACAGAAACTGCTGATGGTGCCTGAAGGGAGGTGATGGAACCAGATTCGGACATCTCCCTTCAGCGTGAGCAGAAAACAGCGGCACATCACTGAGTCTTCTAGCCCTTGTAGACTCAGATGGGTGCGGAAGTGATCCGGGTGGTCAACCGGATCACTACCCCCATCGTATAAGTAAAGGGACGGCATCTTGAACTTCGTAGGCAGTGGACGGCTCAGGATCTCCGCAGTAAAAGGAAATCGGTCCAAGTCGATGGCGCGCTCCTCATCTTCGACGCGAGCGGTGTTTGCTGATCTTTTGGAGTTGAGGTAATCCCTCAGCTCCGTCTTGTCCTTGGAGGGTTCAGCAGCCGGTCGGGCTACTGCCTCCAGTGGATCTGGCAGTCCTGGAGGCTCGCTCCTGGACTGTGTTGTTGTCTTTCGCCCTAGAGTATTGGGGATTTCTTCTCTCTGGACTTTCTCGCGAAGAAGTGCTCCCGGAGCGTTCTTTAGGTCTATTTTAGCCAGGAATGCAGGAGGATGCTGGAGTTGGATTGTTCCCGACTTTCTCGGGCTTTTTGGCCGGCTTTTTTTTCCTCTGGCCACCCCTTTTGGTGGCAGGTGCGGGGATGGCTGCTGGTGGAGCCGCTTGCAGTCGCTGCTCGTTCTAAGTGCAAAGTATCTGGAGCAGACGATTGTTGGCTTGCATCTACTCCACCAATTGTTGAAAATAAGGCGGTAGGACTCCGCCCGTAGCCCCGTTGGCCGTGGCACAAGCAGGTGGTCCTGGTCGGGGTTAGCAGCATCTCTAGCGGGATCGCTAGTTTTGGCTCTCGTATTCACCATTGCAGAATCAGAAGGTGAAATAGTGCGCTTGTACAGATTTATGGATGGCTTTTGTAAGCGCTTCCCACAGATGGCGCCAATGATGCGTCTCTGGATCCGAGCTTTGAACAGATTCGGGGTGATCCGCTTGTCCTGGTTCCGGCTCCGTTTCCTGAGTTGGATCCTGCACACCACTAAACAGAACAAGAGGTCAGCGTGTCGGTGGAAAGTTGTCCCACCAAAAATACTCCGACGCTCAAATCAGTAATCAGCCTTCGAAAGAATGAAACTGTAAATTGAGAGAAAGAGAGAGTGTGTGTGTGTTTTCCAGATGAAAGAGAGAAGAGGATACCCTCTTGAATCTAGAAGGTGGGGAGGCAGGAAACGGCCGTGAGAGGCGCCCTTGTATGCCTTAGGTTTTTTGGGTTACTTGTGTACGTGTTTACGCAGCAGAAAGCGTTGGTAATTCAGAGAGTTTCAATTAGCCGAGAATGTAGGTAACTGAGAGCATGCCCTGAATGATAATTCAATGGCATATTTATGATGGAGAGGGCCATCTCCCTCCTTTGGAAGGAGTGATTCCCCCTGCGATTCTTGGCGGGCTTGCCTTCTTGAGTTGATGCCAGTTGCCAAACTGTGCAAGATAGTTTCCTTCTCCAGCAGCTTTCCGAATGGCCCACCTTCCTTTGGCGTTCTTTACCGTTAGAATCCCCAGTGGGCAGGATATTGAAAAAATCTGGCACCTTCCTTACATGAAGGGTGCCAATTTTGTCAATATCCATTTTGAAAACCGACAAAGATCGTGGATATTGCCAGGAGAGCTGTTGCTGGCCGTCTGATGGATCGTGGGCTTGAATGGGCCTGGCCTGTAAAAGCCTTTTTATTTTTGGCATGTTGCTACATTGATTCCCGTCAACGCTCGCGTTGACCGTCTGCGAGCGTTGTCCGTCTTTCGGAGTCCGGACGGTCAACGATGGCGTTGACTGTCTTGGGTCTTTCACATTTTGAGCCCTTGGGCCCTGTTGGGCCATTTTTGCGTTGACCGTTTGGCATTCCTTTTGGGCCTTCGTTGACCGTGGGTCAGCCCGTATTCCGGCGTACCCATCACACACCTTTATAGAAACTTATCATTTCATTTCAAATTAAAGTTTATTGATATTCAATATCAATGGACGAAGAATATTATTAGCCCAAAGTTGTTGATACTCAATAAAGTTAATATCAAAAAAAATGGGTCAAATATGATAACAAAAGTGATACATAAGAGAAAGCGTGAAGCGTGTTGAATGATAGTTAGGATAGGGACGGCCCCCACGAAGTCTTAAGGAAAAATTTCTTAGATTTTGAGTTACTTCTTTTTGAATCTCATACAGATTAATATGTCATCCAACAATATGCCCAATGTTGCACGAGACTTAGTTCTAGCGGAAATAAATTTTGAATGGTACATAATAGCCACCTGAAGAAAGTATGTGTGCTATTTACCTAAAAAAGTAGCACTTGATGCACAATTAAAGGGAGTATGTGCTTGGTTTGTAATACCTAGATCCCTATTTGGTATATTTTGGATATATTTATTAGTTCTAGATTTCTCTGATGTATTAGATTAATGGTATTTTTATAAAAATTTGGTAAAATTTGAATTTAAAAATCCAAGCCCAAGGCACACTTGTACGGCGCTTGAATGTCGATTCCAAAATGGTTGGCGCTCGAGCTCTGAAACCCAAGAAGTCCAGTGCTCAAGTGGCACTTGAGCACAGATCGTGTATAAAAAGGGTCGCGGTTCATATTTTTGCCATTTTTGCGCAAAAAAGGAGGAGAGAGAATGAATGCAGGGAGAAGAGAGAATAAGCGGCGTTCAAATAGATCATAGCCTCCGTTCTTTAAATCTATTTGGTATAAGGTTGAGAGAAGTATTTTCTAACTCTATCATTTGTTTATTTCTCCGTTAAATGTATTTTATTCTCGATTTATAGATTTAGGATTTGTGCATGTATTTTGGCTAGCCCCCGTGATTTCTTGAAACATATATAATAATTTTATCTATTAATTTGGAAATTTTATTTTGTCTTTGTTAATATTCGAGTTTCCCATTGTTTCTAGAACTATGGATATGTATGAGCACCATTGAGGTCCTAGGCGGGCTAGTTTGTGTGCAAACCATGGTAGTCTGAGACCCGATGGGTCGATTGTGCGGGACTACGGTGGTCCAAGATGTTGTAGGTTGATTTGTGTGGGACTGTGGTGGTCGAAGACCCAATGGGGTCGATTTGTGCAGGACCATGATGGTTCGAGACCCGATGGGTCGATTTGTGTGGAACCATGGTAGTTTTAGGCCCCAAGTGAATTGATATGTGATAAAAGATGGCTAAGATCTGTAGACCTAAATTGTAAATAGGTGTCAATAATATTAGATGGTCAAGAGTTATAGGCTTAAAATGTAGTCGGGTTGAGATCTGCAATCCTAAAATGTAGACGGGCGTCAATGATATGAGATGGTCGAAAGCCTGCAGCTTAAAATATAATCGGGCTAATATCTATAGGCCTAAAATGTAAACGAGCGCCAATAATATAAAATGGCTAAGAGCTATAGGTTTAAAATATTATTGGGCCAATATCTGCAAGCCTAAAATCTAGATAGGCACTAATGATATGAGATGGCCTAGAACTATCGGTCTAAAATATAACAATTATGATATGCAAATTTGGATTCTAAATTACCTCTATTTATGTGGATGTATCATTGGTTTTTATTTGTTGTTGGCCTCTATTTATGTAGGTGTGCCGCAATCTTTCATTTATGTAGGTATGCCATGATTTTTATTTATATGGGTATGCTGTGGCTTCTGTTACGTAGGTGTGCCATGGCCTATGATTATGTATAGAGGTATTAGAGTACAATTTATTATGCATTGGTATCAGCAGGATGGTACGATGAGATTCTACTTTGGGTGTGCTGGTGATTTGACTTCTAATTTGAGCTCTCGTTTTGTATATTATGATTTGGCTTCTAATATGGATGATTTGAAATTTGTTTCTGGCATCCATTTTGATATTCGTTTATGCATTCTCCATCTAATTTGCATATACTATTTTGTACATATTATAATGATACTTTTTAAGCTTTCGGCTCATATTTTCATATTTTAATATCTTCAGATTTATAGAGGGTTGGGTAACTTTGCAGGAGATGGATGAAATCTGATGCAGTATTACTTGATCTGATGGGTCAAGCATTGGTTATAACTCAGATGACATCGGTTGTATTTCTTTATTATTTAGATTGAGTTTGTTATGAGTTTTGTTATTTTTGAATAGTGGAATTAGTTGAGAGGAGGCCGTTGGATTGTGTGATAAGGACCAATAGATTTAAAAAATATATATATAATCTAGATGAATTGCTGTCATATTTAAATATCTTTCTTATGATATTTAGAAAAGGTTATATTTATATTATTTAGATGATTATTCAATAATGTCTTGTATGGGTTTGACTCATCGGGTATTATATTTTAGTTTGTTACACTCAAATTTTAAGATTTAATTTCATGAATAACAAATAATTAGACTTATTAAATTTTGAGGTGTGACATGGTTTGTCCAAAAAGATCACGCTTAAATGACATTCTTGCGTTGTTTGTTTAGTAAGTCCACGCCTAATAGGCCCCCGAAGGGCAATCATGCACCGACACTGTTATAAATCTTCTTGATGAAATTTTATGTAATTTAATATGTTTTTTATTTTAAAAATTGAAGTACCAATACAGTGAGAAAAAGAAGATAAAGAAAAAAAATGATACAAATTTATTCATTTATTTGGCTTTCAATTCATATTTCATTTTCTACCAACCTTAGTACATTGTTCTTATTATTATAAAGAGTTTTTATCGTTCATTTTCTTTTTAATCACTCTTTATTCTCTATTACTTGGATTTATCAATATAAAATATCGTATCTTTATATTTGTTAAAGATTTTTATAATGGGACTCACCACATATTGGATTTTTTTCTCATTTCTAAATTAATTTTTTATATAAAAATTATATATCATTATTTATGATTATGTTTTTACATTGTACATTATCATATTATCTTTTCGTTGGTTTAAACAAAGAGTTTGAAAACAATTCTCATAAAATTTAGATCTCTATTTTATGAGTAAAATTTTGATGCCTGTGACTCTACAAATATAACCTGAAATGCTAGTTTTAAATAATTAGCACAGAAAAAGGAGCATGAATGACAAATGAAGAAAATAAACACTTTATTTTTCGGCCAACCTTTGTTAATAAAATAATTACTCAATAAAATGAAATGCAAGAAGGATAGTAATAGAGGAAGCGGATAAAGGAGCCGTTGATCTTATCTAGTAGTCGGTAAAAGAAGCCAGCAAATTACTATGTACCTCGCAAATCGTTTACGTAATTGTCAGCATGACAAGGCGACGGGTAAAGTGAATCGCACCTTGGAATATTCATCCGGTCTGTTATCGGAGAGGCATCTCGAATCTCTCCCTTCTAAACAAAGCCAAGACACTTCCACAGCGTTTTGATTCGTTTTTTGTATGCGACGGCCCGACTTTGATTCCACCGCTTCTCTCTCTCTCTCTCTCTTTCTCTCTCTCTCTCTCTAGGTAATTCTTTTTCTTTTTACATGGGTTCCAAGTTTATTCTCTTCTGAGATTCTTCTGCTTAGATCTCTTTATTCTTCATCGCATACGATTCTCGCAGAGCCTCTCGGACAATATTATTAAACCTTCACAGACTAAGGACTAACGGATCATCCTTTCTTCTATATTTTCTGACGAGGATAATTTGAGGGAAAAGAGGTGCGAATTTGAGGGGTTTTCACTCATGATGATGGAGTATAGAGAAAATATGCAAAAATGTCGGGATTATATCAAAGCTTTAGAGGAAGAGCACCGCAAGATTTTGGTGTTTAAGCGTGAACTTCCTCTTTGTTTAGAACTTGTAACTCAAGGTGCGGAAACCCCATTCCATTTCATCCTTTTTCTCATTTTCTTTTATTTTTTTGTACACTCGAATTTCGAAGGAAAAACCTTAAGTGTCAAGTTTCGTTTCTCTTTCGTTTATGTTTATGCTCCCCCCTCGTCCTCTTTTGGGTCTTTTGCTGTATGAATGAATTTTGTATTTGGTTAGAGGTCCTGAAGGGTCTATGGGTGATGGTTTTTTTTTGTTTTTTGTTTTTTTTTTTTTTTTTGATGGCAGCTTTGGAGGCGTGTAAGCAACAATTCTCCAGGACGACTACAGAGTGTCTGATTGGGCACCCCGAGTGTTCAGAGCAAACAACTAGCAATGGGCCAATATTAGAGGAATTTATTCCTATAAAGAAGAGGGGTTCCTCAACAGATGAAGATGATGAGCTTGAATCACAGAAGCCCAACGCCACCGAGACCCAAAACAATGAAAAACCTGCGAAGAAATCAGATTGGCTTAGATCTGTTCCGCTGTGGAACCAAAACCCAGATCCAACCGCCAATGAGGTTTGTCGAATAATCGGTGGAATGCCAATTTGTTATTTTAAATTAATGGTTGTTATGTGTGCTGGTTGACTATTTAATTTTGATGAGTTTGGGTGTTTAGGATTCTCGGCCTGGGACGGTCTCTGCATTTCAGGTTACGAAAAATGGAGGTGCATTTCACCCATTCCAGAAAGAGTTAAGTGCTTTGAACAAGGCCACCTCGGCGGCGGCGGAGGCACCTGCAGCCTCCGCATGTTCCACCGCGGAGACGGAAGCAGCTGCTGGAGGGGGAAGTGGTGTCAGCAAGAAGGATGAGAAGGAAGGGCAGTCTCAGAGGAAGGCGAGGCGGTGCTGGTCACCGGATTTGCATAGGCGGTTCTTGAATGCTCTTCAACAGCTGGGTGGCCCCCATGGTCAGTTTAAATTACTAGTGCTCAGTAATGAATCCTCCAACATTCAATGTGAAATTGACCAGCGATGAATGCAGTTTGCTGATATTGGTACTAATCAAAGTTTACTTGTTCATTTAATCGCAGTTGCAACTCCGAAACAAATAAGGGAGCTAATGAACGTACACGGGCTCACGAACGACGAGGTTAAAAGCCATTTGCAGGTTTGTATCGATGTTTAGAAAACTGTTTCAAATGTGAATTTAGAAATCATTCCCAAATATTCATCTAGTCACTGATACATTACATTTCCATATTGATTTTTTTTTTTTGTACAAAACGTTTTTAAAATTTTAAGATAATACTTAACATATTTATAAGCATAATAATTATAGTAATTATACTTCTTGATTTACTATAAACTACAAAAGATTTTATTGATAATAACTTAATCTAATCTACTTCTTATTGACAGCATTCTAGGAAAGAAAAAAGTGTGTCAAAACAAGAGAAAACCAACCTGGTCTATTTTCTTATGCTCCTGTTACAGCATTACAAACCTCTGTTTTCCCCCCTACAAACTGTCCCTCTCCTCCATCTTTGCCACGGCGTTTTCTGTTCTGTGCTTCAACTCTCCGAGTTGGGCAGAATCTTGCCGCATCGCTAGGGTAACCAATCAAAAGCATTTTAGCACCATATTTGATCACCCTCATTTGATTCACTGGGCAATCTGTTGCCCCATCCTGCGAATTGTGATTTCTAATTGAAAACCAGTGATGAAAATTCAGCCATTGGAAACGCTGGAGATCTCTCACTCTCTCTCACAGAACATTTTTTTTCCCAAACTGCTCCCGCATATCCCCTCTGCCTCCTCTGCAGACAAGTTTTCCATTATCAGCAACTTTTATCTGTAACGGCGGCAGCCACGATTTCTTCTTCGACGAATCTGAGTATAGAATGCCAATTGAGAAATATATCTGCCTTCTAAACCAGTTTGTTGATAAAAGCCCCATCGACGTCAGCTGTGTTAGGATTCGACTCAGATGCATACAACCTAATACAGTGGAACAAGGCCCAAATTCTCCCGTCAACCGTCGGCCACTAAAATTACGAGTACAAAAATACAACAATATATAACGATTTTTAATGTGAAAAACCTTTATCAAATAAGAAAAAAAATTACGGAATAAACTCTAAAATAATCCACTATAAAAATGCTGATTATAAGAACTCCTTTTAAAATCCTTTCACTACAAACTCGAGTAAAAATGGACGATTACAACCCCCTCAATACATTCGGCAGCCCACAAGAAAAATACAATAAGAAATAAGAGTAATTAAACAAAAGTATACTTCTAGAAATTATATCCAAAACGACATACCCGACCTTGGCGAAGAACAGAACTTAAATCGGATCTCAATTGGATGTCGACTCTCTTCCTCTTCATCTTCTCTCTTCTTCTCTCTTCTCTCTCTGTGCAGTGGCCCTTGTGGAGAATAATTTCGGAATTATTAAAACAAACCCTAAAATCGCGTTAGCGCAATTTTATAAACTCAAACCGCGCTTGAGTGCCACTCAAGCGAGCCTCAAGCACGGGTGACTTCAGAGTCGGCACTCAAGCTCTACTTGAGCAAGCCTCGAGCATTGATGTATCTGCAGAAATCTGAAATCGGCGCTCGATCTGCGCTTAAGCGAGACTCGAGCTCACCAACTCTGCCATACCTCTTGGTCGCTCGCCGCGCTTGCTTCGCGTGCATAAACACTCCAATTCTCACACGAATCTTGCATGATTTTTTGATAATAATTCGTTTATTAAGACACCCATAAATGAGCAACTGAATCCCAACAAGCTGGACCTCTGCCAAGCGGGTGGACGCCGATCTTGTTGCTGGGCTCCTCGAGGGTCAAAATGTTGCCTTCAACGTGCGTGTCAGTGACGCAGCCGTACCCGTTGCTCTGATGGGCATTATTTTCCAAAACCACGAAAGGATTCTTGGAGTTATCTGAAGGTGGCTAAAATGTTCCAGAAACCGTCGGAGGTGGTTCCTTGACAGCAGCCTTTGGCGCTGTTCTGTGTCTCCAGTCTTTTTATGCAAATGGTCATCAACCAGGCCCAGTTTTCCGATTCCATAGTCCTCTTTTTCTTCACCTTCAGCCGTCAGCCCAGCGAGCACCATTTTTGTAATCGTCAGCGGTTTTGTTATGCTTAAGCTGTGGAAACCCTTCATCAGTTTCATCAATATCTCACGATCGCTGAATTCCTTCACCCATTTCTTAAATTCATCCAGTTAATTGTTGAAGTATTAGTGGTCAATTTAAATGCTGATAACTCTCTAATTATTGTGCCCTATTATTCTTCTTCGAAGCCGTTTCGTTCGCGCGTATTCGGTAAAGGCAATTGATGGTTCTGCCTTATAAATAGTGTAAATTGGTTTTGTCCCTGTCACCAATTCTCTACAATACACTATCTAGAAGAGAAGATGAGTGTCTAGAAGGTCAAAATCATCCAAAATTCAAACCCGAAAATAGAACAGCTTAATGGCGGGAAGTTAGAACGCGATCCTTTATTCTGCTTTTGTGGTTGTTTATACAACATAAATTGCTAATATTTGGTATCAGAGAAAGGTTTCGTGCATCTTCCTTTGCCGTTCTGTATTTTTCCAATTTTTTCAATTCTTAAAAATTATTAAAGTTTCCATTTTTGTGATGATTCGGTGAAAATGAATGTCAGAAATCATTGAAAAATTTGATTTCCGATATTTTCATATATTTTTCATCAATTTTGGTGTAAAAATGGAGGAGTTTCAACCGGGTAAAAAATCGAGTCAATACGGGTTCAGGCGAACCCAGCTAGTGGTTGAAGACAACCTAAACGGCGTTGTTCTGCTACTGTGCTCATATTAAAAAAAATGAAAAAAGTGGATTGGATTTGGGCCATTTTCGTGTGCGAGCCCAAATCCCGCGTCTGCTGGCGTTACCCGTGTCTGTCCCTGGGCCGTTGGCATACCGGCCTGCATACGTGCAGCCCAATCTCTCAGGCCATTACTGTAGAAAAACATAGAAAAATAGCGTTGCAGCTGGGATTCAAACTCGCGTTGCGGCGTGCAGCGGGGAACGCTTCACCACTGCATTGCCGCGTGCTTGATTAATCATAAAGGATTTTAATTCCTTTTAAATGATATCAATATATACTATAGCAGAATTGGAAATTGGCTCAAAAATTCTGCATGCGCCTGCGGCAACGGACTTGAACCCGAGACTGCTTGCATAGAAAGGAGCCGCTGCACCACTGGACCACGCGCGCGTCTTGTTATAAATAAGGGGTTTTAATTCCCTTTAAATGATATCAATATATATATATATATATATATGTGTGTATATATATATTTATATTTTAAACATTATATTTTAATCTTTATATATAATAATAAATATAATTATATATATATAAATATATGTATATAAATACACACACACACACACACACACACATATATATATATATATATATATATATATATATAATGTCTCGTGGTTAATCTAATTTAATTAATTGAGGATTGATCATAGCGTCCTTATTTAATTAATAAAATTATATTTTATTATCACATATGGTATAAAGACATTAATTGTGACTAATTATTTTTAATATAATAAAATTTATGCCATAGAAAATTTTATTATATTAAATTAATTAATCATGATAAAATATCAAATTATTTTTCTTAATTTGTTCACAGGGATTATGAATTGGAATATAATTTAATAGTTTTATTATGAAATTGGACATGAATCTACTTGAATTAAAAATTTAGCCCACAGGTAATTTTTATGTTAATTAATTCATGATGTATGTTTTACATTGGTAAAATATAATTCTGTATTTATTTATTAGCCTCATTTATTGTTTGTTAGGCATGTATTTAATTTTTATACAGTTATTCAATCTGTTAATCTTTCTGATATAAGATGTGAAATTCTCAAATTAAAAGGTGATAACTATAAACTATAGAAGGAGAGAATTCTTGTTCATTTAGGATTGATGGATATAGATTATACTAGAAGGAAAGATGAACCACCCGCTCTTACTATAACTAGTACTCCGGTTGATGTAACTATTTATGAACGATGGAAGCGATCTAATCGCCTTAATTTAATATTCATAAAGACTAAAATTTTTATTGGTATTCATAGTTCTATCGATCAGTATAATAAAATGTGGGATTTACTGAAGGCTATCGATAAATAGTTTAAAATTTCAAGATAAAGACTTGTTAGCACCCTAATAATGAAGTTTTCATCATTAGGGCTCACCATTGTTAAGGGTGTGCGTGAGCACATTATGCAGATGAGGGATATAGCGGCTCAATTAAAAAATTTGGAGGTGAAAATGTCTGAATTTTTTCTTGTGCATTATATTTTGAACATGATTTCACCACAATATGGACCTTTTAAAATCTCTTATAACACACATAAAGATAAATGGTCGATCAATGAACCTATGACTATGTGTGTTCAAGAGGAAGAAAGGCTCATGATAGAACAAAGTGAAAGCGCATTTATGTTCAAAGAAGAAAAGTTTAAGACTTAAGTCAAAAAGAAGGGGAAAGGTAAAATACCTCGTCAATCAAATATTAAGAAGAAATCCAAATGCTTCTTCTGCAAAAAGAAGGGACACGCCAAGAAGGATTGTGTCAAATACCAAAATTGACTTGAGAAGAAAGGTAATCCATTCTCTTTTGTATGTTATGAATCTAATATGGTTAATATTTCTCATAACGCATAGTGGATTGATTCGAGTTCTACAATCCATATTTCGAATTCATTATAGGGTTTGTAAAACCTAAGGAAGTCAGTGGGTAGTGAACAAAGCATCTTCTCCGAAAATAAGATGCGTTCACATTTGGAGATCATTGGAACATGCAGTTTAATTTTGAGTAGTGGTTTTGTTTTGAATTTGGAAAAGACTTTATATTTCAAATTTTTTCAAAAATTTGATATCAGTTTCAAGACTTGTATTTTTCAGATATTTCATTACATGTTGAGACTCATCTTTCAATTTATATTATAAGTCTGTTATTATTGGGAATGGTATATTATTTGATGGTCTTTATTACTTAAACTTACAAAACAATAATTCTTTCAATATTGTATATGTTGATGTTGGTATTAAGCGATGCGTTATGGATGAATGTTCCTATATGTTGTGGCATAGGAGATTTGGTGATATTTCTATTGAAAGAATCAAAATATTAGTAAATAATTGAGTACTTACTACTCTAAATTTTACTGATTTTAAAACTTGTGTGGACTGTATTAAAGGAAAGCAGACTAACAAGACTAAGAAAAATGCCAAGAGGAGTTCAGATATATTAGAAATTATACATACGAATATTTATAGTCTTGACATTGACTCATATGACTTAAAATATTTTATCACTTTTATTGATAATTTCTCATGATATATGTATCTTTACATACTTCATAACAAGAATGAAGTCTTAAATGCTTTTAAATTATTTAAAGTAGAAGTAGAGAAATAATGTAAAAAATAAATTAAGATTATGAGATCAGATAGATGTGAAAAATATTATGAAAGATATATTAAAGATGGACAAATATCTGGTCCATTTGCAAGGTTTCTTCAAGAATATGAAATTATTGTCCAATATATTATGCCTGGTTCTCCGGACCAAAATGGTATAGTAGAAAGAAAAAATCGAATTTTATTGGACATGGTGAGGAGTACGCTTAGTAACTCTGATCTTTCAAAATCCTTATGGAGTGAAGCTCTTAAAATAGCGGTGTATATATTAAACTGGGTCCCAACAAAAGCTATTCTAAAAACTCCTTTTGAGTTATAAAAATGTTAAAAACTGAGTTTACGACATGTACGCGTATGCAGATGCTCATCTGAAGTAAGAGTTTATAATCCACATGAGAGCAGTTGGATCCAAAGTCCATCAGTGGATATTTTATTGGATATACTGAACAATCCAAAGGATACAGATTTTACTGTCCATCTATAGTATTAGGATTGTGGAATTGAAAAATGTAAAATTTTTTGAGAATGACTTAATGAGTGGGAGAAAGTGATCTAGAAATATGATTTTTGATACTGATCATTTGGTTTTTTAACCTTCCACTTTAATTGATAAGTTGATTGTTGTACACAACACCCATCAAGATCAAATTGGTGTTGAACAACCAATCAATGTCATTCCACAAAATGCTGATCATATTCCAATTAACCATGAAATTCAGGATTTATATGAAATAGTTATACGATATACTCCTATTGAGAATGATGATACAATATTGAGAAGATCTTCTAGAATGAGAAAATTAGCAATTTTTAGTGATTTTATTGTATATCTATAGGAGTCTTACTACAATATTGGAGCTGAAAATAATTCTGAAACGTTTTCACAAGTTATGAGTTGTAATGAATTACAATTATTATACATTATCATGAAGAAAGAGATGAATTTTTATGAATTGTAATGGAGTCTGAAATCTTATTGAGTTGCTTAAATGGACAAAAGTAATAGGGTGTAAATGGGTCTTTAAGACAAAGAAATACTCATTAGGTAATATCGAAAGATATAAAGTAAGACTCGTTGATAAAGAATATACTCAAAAAGAGAAAATTGATTACACGGTGACTTTTTTTTCTGTATATAAAAAGGATTCTCTTCGCATTATTTTGGCATTGGTTGCTCATTTTGATATGGAATTATAACAAATGGATGTAAAAATAGCATTTCAAAATGGTGATCTAAAGAACGAGGTTTATATGAAACAGTCAGAATGATTCTTCTCTAGTGATAGTAAGCAATTGGTATGCAAACTCAAGAAGTCTATATATGGATAGAAACAAGCCTCCCGTCAATGGTATTTAAAATTTGATAATATTATCTCTTCATTTGGTTTTGAAGAGAATATTTTGGATCAATGTATATACCTGAAGGTCAGTGGGAGTAAGATTTATTTTCTTATTTTATATGTGGACGATATTTTACTTGCATCCAATGATAAGAGCTTATTGTATTAGGTGAAATAATTTCTCTCTGATAAATTTAAAATAAAATATATGGGTGATGCATCTTATGTCATTGGCATCAAAATACATCGAGATAAATCACGATGTGTTCTAGGTTTATTTCAAAAGACATATATCAATAAAGTTTTATAGAGATTTCGGATGAAAGATTGTTCACCAAGTGTAGTACCCATTGTGAAGGGTGATAGGTTCAATTTGAGCCAATATCCAAAAAATAATTTTGAACAGGAACAGATGAAAAACATTCCATATGCTTTCGCTGTTGAAAGTTTGATGTATGCTCAGGTATGTACAAGACTTGACATCGCATTTACAGTTGGAATGTTGGAAAGATTTTAGAGTAATCCAAGTATGGAACACTAGAAAGCTGTTAAGAAAGTGATGAGATATCTCCAAGGTATCAAATACTACATGCTTATATATAGACGGACCGACGATTTGGAAGTATTGGGGTACTCCGATTCAAATTTCACTGGATGTGTTGATTCGCATAAATCAACATCTGGTTACATATTTATGTTTACCGGTAGAGCTGTATCCTAGTAGAGTACAAACAGACCTTGATTACTACTTTTACTATGGAAGTCGAGTTCGTTACTTGTTTTGAGGCTACAAAACATGGTGTATGGATGAGAAATTTTATGTCTAGGCTTAGAGTTGTTGATTCCATCTCAAGGCCATTAAAGATATATTGCGATAATTCAGTTGTTGTTTTCCTTGCTAAAAATAATAAAAGTAGCAATCGAAATAAATATATCGACATTCAATATTTAGCCATAAAGGAGCGCATTAAAGGAAAGAAAATTGCTATTGAGTATATTAGTACTGAATTGATGATCGCTGATCTTTTGACAAAAGACATGCCACCATTGAGGTTCAATGATCTTGTAATAATAATGGGATTAAATTTTATTTTGTAATTTTCATTGTATGAATAATGATATTTAATGAAATTCTAAATTATTTGTGATATTTCTCAAAATTTTGTGTACACATTGGTTATTTTGAGAATGTCATTAATTGTTGGACAAAGAATAAACATAAGGTTTATTGATAAAGTAACGCTACCGAATACGGATACGTCTTAAGAAATGTAATATATTGTAATATATGAAAAATATTATTCATTATTAGAGGACTTAACACCATGATTCATATATTTATTTTTTAAATTTGAGAATTGATGGGTTTGGTTATCACATCAAGTAAAATATGGATCAAGTGGGAGAAAGTAAAAACGCTTCAGCAGTTTCATCAATATCTCACGACCGCTGAATTCCTTTACTCGTTCCTTTAATTCATCAAATTAATTGCTGAAATATTAGTGGTCCATTAAAATGCTGATAACTCTTCCATTATTGTGCCCCATTATTCTCCTTCGAAGCCGTTTCGTTCGCGCGAATTTGGTGAAGGCAATTGATGGTTTTGCCTTATAAATAATGTAAATTGGTTTTGTCCCTGGCATCAATTCTCTACAATACACCATCTAGAAGAGAAGAAGAGTGTCCAGAAGTTCAAAATCATCCAAAATCCAGAACCTAAAAACAGAGCAGCTTAATGGCAGGAGGTTAGTACGTGATCCTTTATTCCGTTTTCGTGATTATTTATGCCACATAAATGACTAATATAAGCAACATAAAACGGCCCCATTTCATTTCTAGCGCAACAAGTAGCTACATCTTTCACTGAGGTCCGATCTGATGGGGTTCTTTCTCCCGATCGGGTACCTCCGAAGCTGGATTCTTTCTACGATGGATCAAGTTTGGATTTTGCCTAGGCAGATTCTCATGATTGGGTTTTTTCTCGCTGGACACTTTCTATGGAAGTGTCAATGATGACTGGGTTTTTCTCGGCTGAATTCTTTCTACCGGCTTATTATTATTATTTTCTCCAACCGCGTCGTCTCTCTGTCTGGATCATGTTTAGTTTTTTGGATTCTTTTTGGACCCAGGTCAGCATTGGATTTTCCTTGCTAGATTCTTTTCTCGCGGATCATGATTTTGGATTCTCACAAGCTGGGATGCCTGTGTTTGATTATGTCCGATAGGATCTTTATTGCGCTGGTTTCCTAACTTAGTTTTCGGACTAAACTTAGTTTCTCTTTACCCTTCTTACATCTGAGGAGGTGTTGTTCAGAAATTACCATTTTATGTTAAATAGGTTACTTGTCAGTTGTTTATTATTATTATTATTATTATTTTATAATATCATATAAATATTTAAAATAATAAATAACTTATTTGTTAATTGCTAATCTTCTTTTCTTAAATTTCTCATAACCTGCCAATTGATGCATTACAAAAGGTAAATTTCTTCATTTTTAATAGATGAATCCCTTTTCACGATTTTGTCAAGACTGTCTACTAGGAATTTAGAGATTTGGCCTCCTTCAATATGTTGTTACTCAGTATTTTCTATTTATAAAACTTGATCTAGAATCCAATTGATAGCATCCTTCTTGAGAATTCGATCTTTCGAGTCCAATTTATTGACCTTGTCATTTTTCTTCCTTTTGTGAATTCGACATTCCACTTTGGCTGCTCTTGTGGTGCCTCGAAAGCAAATCAAACTGCTCCCAAGGATGATGCAACTTGTTTTTTAGAGTAGCTATTAATTATAGGCAAAAAATCATCGTAGTAGGGTCGTTATCGTTCCTTCCTTCCCAGACCAAAGAACTTACCATTTGGCCTCTTGGGTTATAACCTTTCCTCCTCTTTCTCTAATCGTTTCTTTGTATAACTCATAAATTGTCTATGGTTTGTAGATCGTTATTATTCATTCTATATTGAATGTTGCTTTGCCTTAACGTTCAATGAATAAAACTATGAAACTGTAAGTTGTATAGAACTATAGAGTAAAACTACATGCATAAATCAATTAAATTATATTAGTTCGATCCGACCTGAAGGATCCCTTTGTTGTTGACAATATTTATTAAATGTTTAATCAAATATTGATCCTGATTTCATTTGTAGTCTTGATATGAAAGTTGATTAATTCAAATTGTCAAAGAGATAATCCACGCCGGAATATACATCCACAAGCATGGTTCTTTTTAATCCTGTTTTCATTTTGAGTGGTAGGTTACGAAATTGATAACACCAGGAAAATACAAATTTCTCGACAACGGTGCCAAAAATTTTACCAAACTTTAATAAGTATAGTTCTTTTTAACCTCACAAGTACACGAGGGTTCGGTATAATTTTTCCGGTAAGTCGGATATCGTATTCATAGGGGGTTGATTTTCTACGTGAAACTAATTCCGTAACTAGTTTATATTAATAGAAAATTGAAATGTTGATTTGGTGATAATCGCAATGAATGTAACAATTAGGATTCGGCTATGAATTTACTATGAGAAACAAAATATTAAACAATAACATTAAAAATTATTGAAAATTAAAATGCTTTTGACGGTTGTACCATCTTGTAGCGACAGAAATTAAAATACAAAAAAATTAAAGAGCGGGATGGCTCAACTATTCAAGATTCAGAATAAGAAAAATGATAATAAATAAAATGCAAGAACTAAATAATAGAAATATAAAATTACATGAGCGGCGGTAGATCAATTATATAAGGCCTAGAAAATAAAATTCAGAAAATAAAATAATAGAAATATAAAATTATTAGCTGTTAGATGTTAAACGTTAACTAGTTGCGAGAGTTAGTCATAACGTGTTAATTTTTGTAACGCAACGTAAAATTATGAGATTTTAATGTCAAGTCGAAACTAAACTAACCAGTAAAAGTAAAAGACAAACGGTATAATACTGACAGAGTTGAACTAATTTAAAAATAAATTTTATATTAAACTAAAATTTATAGGTATAAAATGATGGATATGGACTAAATCTAATGTACTAAAATATTAAATTTATGGAGTAAAAAAAAAACTAATACCTTAAATATTAACCAAATCCTTCCCCATCTATTATTTATTCTCTCTCCTCTAGCGCACAGCCTGCTCTCTGTTTTTCCCCCTCTCTTGGCAGACATTTTGTTGCTTCTCTCTCTCCTTCCTCACTCTTTCCAAATCCTCCTACCTTCTGCCCTCTGCTTCACTATTTATTCCTCTATTTCTCTCTTTCTCTCTCTCTTTCTGCCTTTCCGCAGAATCTCCACTAGCTACTCTCTCTTTGCCTTACGGCAGAGCCACCATTTCGCCCAAATCCAGTTCTGCCTTCTCCCCCAACTCTCGCTTTCCTTCCTCCTTACTCGGCAAACCACTCTCCGATCCAGCACCTCTTCGTCGTCCTTGCTCTGCTCGCCTAACCCAGCCTTTGGGCTCCTTCCAGCTCTTCTCTCCATCACCCGCCTCCCCTCTCTCTTTTTTTTTTTCGGTTGCTCATCTGTAGCGCTTTCTGCCAGACGCCGCTTCTCTGCAGCCTTCTTCCCTTCTTCTCTGCCAGCCGTTTTCCTTCTGCTCGTTCTTTCCTTTTTTTTTCTCTTTTCCTTTCTTGGTTGTCGGGTTCTTCCCCCTTTTTCTGTTTCTGTTTTTTTAATATATATATATTGTCTATCTATTTGGCCTAATTCTTTAAAAATTTAACTTTATTCATCTTCTTTGTATTTGTTCAATCGGCCGAATAGAAAGACAAAATGTAGGCTCCATATAGTCTATTTACGTACTTCTATTCCAAAATTTTTTCTTTAAGAAATAAAATCAATATAATTAAAATATATAACTTAATTACATAATTTTTAAAAAAATTATTAAAAAATAATAATAATTAAATGTGAATAAAAATATAAAATTTAGTATTCATCATACCCCCCACCTCATTCATTGTTAGTCCCTTAGCAATATAGAAAAAAGAAAAAATAGGTGAACACTAAAAATAAATAAAATACCACTTTCATAGGTATCCCGATTGCATTTTACAAATATAACAAACCTTTAAACCCCTAGGTGGCCATAATGGATGAGTTAAGTCTTGTGAGGGTTTTTAACGATAATACCCATAAACATCCATGAGTATCTTAAAATACATGTCAATCATACTAATATTAAAAGGATTAATAAGATGAATATAAATATTAAAGATTATAAATTTAGTCGTCTTAAATCTATCATTAAAAAAGTTTAAGTATGTGTGTTTTTATTTTATCCTAACTTATTAAGGACAAATATATATATTTTACCTTTTTAGTTTTGACTTTAAAATCTTAACAGATATGCACTCATGAAAAATTTATCAAACTTATGGTCTGCACTCAAGAGTTGCATAATCAAGAGTAAATGTAGTACAAAAAAAATCAAATGATGTAACTCTTATAATGCAAGACGTAATTTATGAGGAGTTTTAATCACGTAAATAACAATATCTTTAATTTTTATTTATGAGTTATGTTCACCAAGGTCTTTTCAGATGTAATGGGGTTGAGGGTTTATAATTATAAGAAAATGGTA
The DNA here is from genome assembly GCA_033239525.1 of Nepenthes gracilis. NCBI lineage: Eukaryota > Viridiplantae > Streptophyta > Magnoliopsida > Caryophyllales > Nepenthaceae > Nepenthes > Nepenthes gracilis. The sequence continues at coordinate 11,639,723 of BSYO01000039.1, forward strand.
AAAATTTTACAAATAAATACATTAGATAATAAAAACTTATCATCTCTTTCTAATATAAACATCCATCATTTTTTTTTTAAGAGCCCCTTCAAAAATAAAAAAGAAAAATATTATATCTCAATTTACTCTTCTCATTTTTGCTCTTGTTTCTCCTTTTTTTTTTATTTTTTTATTTTTTTTCTTTTATCATTCTTCTTTGTTTTTTCTTGTTTTTTTTTAACTTTTTTTAAATAATAATAATAATAATAATAACAATAATAATAATAATCATATTTTCAAACCAAGAAGAATACAAAATAGAGAGAAATAAAAAATCAACAATCAATTTCTAGATTATGTGGTATCTCATTTTTTAAGTACTAAATAAAATTCAAATCTATTCCCATTTTTTTCACTATATATCTCCATTATCCTACTTCTTCAATTATCTTTGTATCTCAAGTTATTTGGATTGGATAAATGTTTAACATGTCTATGTTAATTTTTAGATGTGGGTAAACTAAAAAATATATAATTATAAATTTGAAGTCTGCACATAATAGGCTCAAATTGATTTCAAGTAGTAATTGAATAACTAACAAGATAGGCTTAGGCTCAAAAATTTAAAAATATACCATTAAAATCATCCTCATGGTGAATAGTTATAAAGTCTCACATCGGATTGGAGGGGGCACAAAACGCGCTCTTATAGAGGTGTGGATACCTTTCCTATGGAGACGCGTTTTAGGAACTTGTGGGGGTTTGCCAGGAGAAAACCTTGAGGTGGGAGAGTATTCCCAAGCTAAATAGGATAATATCTCACCATGCTGTGCCGCCACTGCGCCACTCTGGGAGATGTATTTTGGAGGTGATGGAGGCTATCTGCCAAGAGCAAAATCGTGCGGAGCCTGTGTAGCTGTCAAAGCGGACAATATCTCCATGCGGGTGCCTGGGGACGTTACAAGTGGTATCATAGTTGGTACCCGGGTTCGGTATGTCAGCGAGGACGCTGGGCCTCTTTGAGGGGGATGGATTGTAGAGTCCCGCATCGAATTGGAGGGGGCACGAAGCGCGCTCTTATAGAGGCGTGGATACCCTTCCCATGGAGACGCGTTTTGGGAACCTGTGGGGGTTCGCTAGAAGAAAACCTTGAGGTGGGAAAGTGTTCCCAAGCTAAAGAAGATAATATCTCGCCACGCTGTGCCACCACTGCGCCACTCTGGGAGACTCATGTTGGAGGCGGTGGAGGCCGCCTGCCAAGAGTAAAACCGTGCGAAACCTGTGTGGCTGTCAAAGCAGACAATATTTTCATGCGGGTTCCTGGGGACGTTACAATAGCAATAACTGATTTGTATAAATTTTAGAAATTCCTAATTATCAATGATCATTTGTCAAAGATAATATGTTAAAAATAAGTATGATGAAATTGTTGAAAAATTTTAACTAAAAGGATAATCATTATAGAATTAAGTATTAATACCCTCACAATTGAAAAATGGTTCAAAAATTCACATGGATTTTATGTCTCCAATATATTAAGATGATATATGATGTTTAGACAAAAATAAGGATGATAAGTACTATATTATTAGAATTACATATACGTGTATCATATGATAAATACTCTCAGAAAGATATCATCAAACAATATAATCACAAAATTTAAAAAGTCAATATTCAAATCTTATTATTATAAAATTAGTATTCAAGTTATAGTTTATAAAATTACCCATAATTGTTTTCATTTTTTTTTAGGTTTTTTTTCGGCTTTTTTCTTTTTTTTGTTCTTTTCTTTTAGTTTTTAAAGTTTTTTTATAAAAATATTATAATCCTTCTATTTAAGCTAATTATTTTTAAAAAAAAAAGAAAAAATTTGAGAAGAAAGGAATATACTTGTACACTTCAAAAATCATCAAATCCAAAGTTGAATGTTGAGAAAGAGTAGTAAGTTGAAATATACAAGTTGTGCTTTCTCTCAACTTTGATCAATTAATCTGTTTAGAATGTACAACCAATATCAACTAAAAGAAAAAATTATCAACTTGATACGCCCTCCTACAAAATGATGATTAAGCAAACAAAAACTATACAGAAGAAAAACAAATAAACTACTACATTTTTTTTCATTCTAAAGGTAGAGGATCTCCCCAATTAATGGATTCTCTATTACAATTGAAGGGTCTAAAGAAAGGTTTTGAGCGGTGTCCATTATCTTTATAATAGTTACCATTCTTAGGATGTTCAATTTCAATAACACCGTATTCTAAAATAGTGATTATAGTATAAGGTCCTATGCATCGTGACTTTTGTTTCCGTGGGAATAAATGTAAGTGTGAGTTATACAACAAAATTTTTTGTCTAAAATAAAATATCTTTCTAGTTATGTACTTGTCATATAAATTATTCATTTTAGATTTAGTAATTTTAGCATTTTCAAAACTATCATTTCTAAACTCCTTAAACTCACACAATTGTAATTTCCTATGAATCCCAACATTATCAACATTTTTATTAAATTATTTGATAACTCAATAGATTTTATGTTTCATCTTAACCGGGAGATGCTATAGCTTTCTGTAGACTAGCCTATAGGGCGATATTTCTAAAATTGTATTTTAAGCTGTGTGATAAGCTCATAATGTATTAATAAGTTTTAAAGGCTAATTTTTTCTATTAGGATTAATAGCTTTTTTTAGAATTTGTTTTATCTTCCTGTTAGCCAACTACTTGTCCATTGGTTTGAGGATGGTAAGCGGTGGTTACTTTATGTATAATGTCATATTTGTTTATTAGAATTGTAAATGGTTTGTTACAAAAATGTTTACTCCTGTCACTAATGATAACACGTAGTATATCGAATCAGGATAAAATATTTTCTTTAAGAAATTTTATTACTATTCAATGATCATTGTTACGTGCAATGATGGCCTCGACCCATTTAGACATAATCTACTGCCAACAAAATATACTTGTATCCAAAAGAGGTAGAAAAAAGTACCATAAAATCAATCTCCCAATAATAAAAAAAGTTCTATGATAAGAACAGGAGATAGCGGCATCATGTTTTTTTCTAGTGAGACTTCCTAACTTTTGACACTGATCACAGGTAATATAATAAATATAAACATTTTAAAACATTGTGGGCCAATAAAAATCACACTGTAGGATCTTTGCAGTAGTTTTTCTTGAAAAAAAAGTGACTATCATATTCTAAGGAGTGATAGTAGGCAATGACATTCTAAATTTCATCATTTGCAATATAACGATGGATAATCTGGTCCGAATAATACTTAAAAAGTATGGCTCGTCTCAAAAGTATGTTCTCACATTTCAAAAAAAATTTTGCTTATATGCCTGGTGCTAATTATCCAAAATTTTACCTATTACTAAATAATTTACAGTATCTAAATACAATGGCGACTGACTTGGCTCAAAAGAATTCATGAGGAGCAAGTGTTTATTAGAAAAATACTCATTTATGGGGCGATCATCTTTCAATTGATCATTAAAAGTAAGTCTAAATAAATAATCAGTTACAACATTCTCTGCTCCCTTGTCCTGAATTTCCAAACAAAATTCTTAAAAAAGGATCCATCTGATTAGTCGAGGTTTTACATCTTTTTTAGTTAACAAGTACTTTAAAATTGTATGATCAGTATAGATTATAACAAGTGAGACAATTAAATATAATCTAAACTTATCAAGTGTAAAAACTACAACAGAAAGCACCTTTTCAGTGGTGGTGTAATTAATTTGCACATCAGTGAGGGCCTTGCTTACATAATATAAGACATGGGGTCTCTTATTCTTTCATTTGCCCAACACGGCCCCTACTACATAATTACTAGTATCACACATAAGTTCAAAAGGTAATGACCAATCAGGTGCATATATGATAGGTATAGTGGTCAACGATTCTTTAAGCTTATCAAAAATTTTTTGACATTCAAACATTCACTCAAAAGGAATATCTACGATAGGAAATGACAGAGAGGTCGAGCAGTTGTGCTAAAAGATTGAATAAAATGCCTATAAAATTTGCATGTCCTAAAAATAAATGTACGTCTCTGACTATTTCTGAAATTGGAAAATTTTTTTATTAATTTAATTTTAGCTTTATCGATTTAATTCTTTTAGAAGAGACAACATGTTTCAAAACTATACCCTCAATGACCATGATTTGATATTTTTTTAAGTTCAGCACAAGATTATTTTCTTCACACTGTCCCAAAACTTTTTCTAGGTGCTTTAGACATATCTCAAATGTATCTTAATAGATTGAAAAGTTATCCATGTAAATCTCAAAAACCTGCTCAATCATATCACTAAATATACTCATCATATATTTTTAAAATGTAGCTGGGGTATTACAAAGTCCAAATGGCATTCGTTTATATGCAAACGTACCAAAGGGATAAGTAAACGTGGTCTTCTCTTGATTATCATGGGTTATCTCTATCTGATTGTATCCTAAAGACCTATCGAGAAAACAATAAAAAGCTTTTCCTGTCACTCTTTCTATGACTTGATCTTTCCTAGTTACTGGATTTAGTTTTTGAATATCAATGCACATACGCCATGTAGTATGCATTCTAATTGGCACAAGTTTATCTTTTCATTTTTTATGACAATAACTCCAAACTTTTAGGGACGACTTGTGTTGAACTAACCCATTTTAAATCGGAGATAGGATAAATGAATCTAGTATCAAGCAATTTTAACACTTCTCCTTTCATTATCTCCTTCATATTTGAATTCAATTTTCATTACATTTGCCTTACTAGTTTGACATATTCTTCAAAATAAATTTGATGTGTGCAAATTGGGGGATTAATGCCTTACAGATCAGCTATAGTCCAACCAATGGCATTTTTGTGTCTACTAAGCACCTTTAACAACTGACTCTCCTAATCTACAGTGAGGGTAGATAAAATTATAATCGGATATGTTTCATCATCACCTAAGAATACATATTTTAAGGATTTCTATAAAAACTCTCGCTCTGGTTTTGGTGCGTTCAGTGATGACGACTCAAACTTGTGTCACGAACTCGAACCAAGTAGGTCAATTTAAATAATTAATTATAATTTTTAAAATCTAAGATCCCAAATTAAGTTAAGAGCTCTATTGGCTCAAAAAATGGGGGCCAATGGCCCGTTGTCAATATTGGTTCAACCCTAAGTTGAGTTATTTAATCACATTATTCCTCATCTTCACAAGCATTATCAATTATTGCCATTAATTTATGACAAAGGGATATTTCTAATAGATCTCCTTTAATATGTCTTTCAACTAGAGTATCAACAAAATCAGTATCCCTTATGTCATCATGCTCAATTGGCTATTTTACATTAAAAATATTTATTTCAAGAGTTATATTTTTAAAAGATAATTTCATGACACAATTTTTATAATTAATTAATGCATTAGAAGTTATAAGAAATGGTCTCCCAAGTATGATTGGTATATGAGTATTAGAAACTAGAACTGACAACAAGTTAATTTTCTAACACTATAAAGTCCACTGAAAAATATAAATTGATCTACTTGGACCAAGACGTGTTCCACCACTTCTTTAGGGACTTTAAAAGATCTATTAGTAAATTGGAGTGTAATTCTGGTGGGTTTGAGTTCTTCCAAATCTAGTTGCTGATAAATTATATGTGGTAAGAGATTAACACTAACCCCTAAGTCAAGTAATGCCTGCTCAACTCGATGATTCCGAATAATGCACGAAATCGTAGGACTTTCTGGATCTTTATACTTGCTTATTATTTTAAATTGTATGATAGAACCAACCTATTATGTTAAAAAAAGTCATTTTCTTGACATTTAATCTTCTCTTCATTATGCACAATTTTTTTTAAAATTTAGCATATAAAGGAATCTATTTAATGGCATCCAGGATGAAAATATTAATCTTAATTTACTTAAAAATCTCATAAATTTCAAAGTTTAACATTTTATTCTTGGGTTTATTAATTGATGAGGAAATGACGCTTTCATAATGTATTCCCTTTCTTCCTTCTTATGTTTTGAAGATTCGCTAGTAGGTTCCATCACATTATTTTCATCTAACAATATCTTTTTGTGTTCAACTTGGACTTCCTCATTATTTCTAGGAGTTTCATGAATTATAATTTTTTTTTTAAATTTAGGACTACTTTTAAGTGTGGCAATGGCTTAGATTTGTTCATTATTCGGCTTGCCATTTGAAGCTGCCCTCATTCGAAGTTGGGTTTGGGGATTAGATTTGGGTTGTGCTAAAAATTTACCCTTTTCATGAATATTTAAAGCTTACATTAATTAAGTGATATTGTTACGAATGTCATCTAATGCATTAGCATGTTGAGCATTGATATTTACTTGTTGTGCATTCACTCCGCTTTACTGTTGCATAAACTGTTGTAATGTATCCTCGAGTATTCTTTTGTGTGGGGGTTGATAGGTACGTTGTGGTAGTGGAGGTGGTGGGGCCTGAAATTGCAGAGGAACGAAGGTTCTTCGTTTCTCCAACTAAAATTTAGGTGATTCCTCCACCATAAGTTGTAAGTTCCTGAAAATGAATTACCTCCTTACGAAGGGTTTGGAAATAGTTTTTTAAAATTTGATATCACATTTACTGGTTTCTGTAAGGTTTCCTTAAGAACAGATAAGGTAGGACAATCATCAGACTTGTATCACATTTACTGGTTTCTTTGCTTATAATGCTTCCAATTTTCTTGCGATAGTGGCAAATCTGGCATTGATGTCATCCAAAGTTTTTAAATAAAATTTACCATTAGACTCATTAAAAGATTTCGGTTCACAATTAGGTGGACAAGTTAAATTCCAAGTCTTAACATTTTTAACTAGACTCTCAAAATATTCATAGGTTTTATTAGGATCCTTATTAAAAAATTTTTTATTATACATCATTTTAACAAATTGACGAATTTAATGAGTTAAACATTCATAAACAAACTAATGATATGCCATCCTTGAATCTATGATGTGGGCAAATATCGAGAAGATTCTCATATCTTTCCCAACACTGATAAAATATTTCGTTGGACTTATGAGAAAAACTCATAATTTATCTCTATAAAACTTGAGTTCGATGCATCGAAAAATACTTTGCATTTCTAACCATGTGAAAATTGATCTTGATTTAATAGAATTCAATCACATTTTAACTTTATGTTTAAGAAAAAATAAAAATAATTTTAACCAAATTGTGTCTTTAGAACAAGTACTATTTATAAAGGTACCACAAAGCTCTTCAAAGTCCGTTATATATTGATAGGGATTTTCATAATTTATTCCATAAAATTGTGGCAGCAATTGGATCAGCCTATGTTTAAGATTGAAATGCTATTGATGTAATGGTAATGTAATACAATATGGAGTACTATGTCTTGCTAGATATAAATAGTCACGAAGTGTCTAAAATTCCCTTTCTTGTATCTCAGAAGATCACCATTACTACTATCCTCTTCGGCCATCTTTGTTTTCTAAGACATTCAACCAAAAATTCTTTCTTTTTTTATTTTTAATTTTTTTGATGTTAAGTTAATATTTTTTTTCTTTTTTTTTTTAAATTTTTTAAGTGGTAGGTTATGAAATTAGTTGTGATGGATCAGGTCATAATCCACTAATAATCTCCGTCAAAATTTATATAAAACTAATGCAAATAATTTAATAACATAATTTCTACAAAAAATCGGGTAAAATTTTTTTAAAAAATGGACAAAAACCATACATAAAATCTGTATAAATAATCCTGTACAATACATACAAACCACCAAACATCAAATTTTACTCCATAACATATACACAGGATTAACAAATATCATATCATTTATGGCTCCAATACAGTATCTCAACCACTCTATTAGATTTATGAGAGATGTCATCTAAGAACTTATGTAGGCCTAACATTTACCTGCGAAAGTATTCTACGTCCATAAATAAATTGTGAAAGTATAACAATGATCTAAGATAATAAATAATATGCTACAATTAATACATAGCATTAATCTGACTTGACTATTTATATTCCAATATATTAAATATATCCAAAATTCTAAGCCTTCGAAGTCCAGCAATCTCCTTAAACAAATCCATCTCCTTACTCTAATTAATTGGGTATCAGCTTGTGGCTCTTATTTGGAAGGAAAGAAGAAGTAAGAGTAAGCTAACAGCTCAATAAGGCACATAAGAATATTGAGAAGTATGCAAACTCATATTCTTGGCATGCATATGTGACTATCGTAATGCAAAAGAGAAATTTTATGATTCGTTCCATATTCTTTTTGTTTATTCTTTATCTTATCTTAGTTATTAATTTATACCGAAAACTTATTTCATTTAAAAGCCAAACTCAGTAGGCCTTATTGACAAATGAGTAGTTGGTTGTGGCCCGGATTATGTGCACCTACACAAATAAAAGTCCAAACTCCTCTTATTTTAAATTCAGAGGTGAGCCATCTACATACAATCCCTGTAGACGAGGCCAAAAGTCGCCCAGTGATTTCAAAATAGACGACGGTATTCCACTACATTATACTAAGGTATGCCAAGAAATCACCCACGATAAAATACAGTCATGATATATGGTCAGAGTAATCCTTGAGTTTCTACTGTAATATTTTGGTATGTCTAAATTTGTTATCCATAACCCTTGGTCCAACTACTTATTCATTGTATTCTCAAGCATGAAATCCTTCGTTTCCACTCTATTGGAAAACGTTCTAAAAGTTAATCAGTCTATAGGTCCAAACTCTTGATTACACAATTTCCTCCATCATCAAATTTTCTTTTTCCATAGATATATTTTGATACAAATTTTCATAATTCCTCGTATGCTTGGATCCTCATGTGATCATAGTTCATACATAATTTTTCTTTGGAGCTTAACATTTTGATATAGATTTTTATATTTTCTTGTGCACATGTTCTTGATTCCATGCATAATTTCCTTTGGAGCTTAGGGAATTTAGGATTTCCTTTTAATATTATGCCAGACAAAACTCTTAAAATTTTTGATCGATAATTCATAACAAATGGTCCATAACAAGATTTTCAGAATATTTCAGATTAATATTGTTGCGTCCCGGGTCCGCGGTTGTCGTACAGATTAGAGAGCCTTCAGATTCCCTAGCACGTGGCGGCGTCGGGAGAAGGATCCGGTCTCCGTCTCTATGAACCTGGACCTGCACAACACAAACAATGAACAAGAGGTCAGAGGCCGACGGGGGGTTGTCCCCGGTCGACACTCCGACGCTCAAGTCAAATATCTTTCGCAATAAACGGAGGAATGCATGCGTTAGATGCGAGAAAGATGGGAGTGTGAAGGGGATGTGATTGGAGGCGTGAGCCCCGTGGGTTCGCCCGTGGAGGGCGACTTACCGGTGCGCCCGCGGAGGGCGGCTTGGAGGCGCGCCCGCGGAGGGCGGCTTGGAGTGGACCCTGCTTCTGGGTCAGACGGAATGCCCGTGGGCCTCGCTGATATTTAGAGGCTTAGCGGACGTATCTAAGTAAGCATGGAGATATTGGACCCTGTCTGCCCGGGTTATACTGGTGGGCTGCTAGATACGGACTTCCCCGTCTTGTTCGAGCAAGCTGAATGGAACCCGTGCGATTTAGAGCAACAGGATATTATCTTGGGAGAGCTGCGTAGTTCGGGCGGACGAACACTGGGGGAGTGCTTTGTGCTCTTCCGACTGAGGTACTTCTTCTTTGTGCTGATGGGTGCCCATTATTGGAGCAGATGAGCGTCAGGGAAAACTTTCGGGCTCTGCCTCCATGAGGAGCTCTGGGTGTGATTCTGGCACAGATCCGGCTGCTATTTGGGGGAGCTTCATGCTTCCGCTTCTGCCGCGGTTTGGGAGGAACAGCTGAGGGCCATTCTCAAAAGAACCCAAACCTCGCCTTAGCTTTGGCTCGGGCTGAGCAGTCGAACGCCCTAGGAGGAGGTTCATGGAACCTTACTACGGAGAAGCTCTGTCTTGCACCGACTAAAAGGGGGAATTGCGGGGTTTGGTCACCGAGATCGTCGAGTGCTCCGTTTGGGTCAGGAACGGGGGAGATGTGCCGGTCGCCATGGACAGCAAGCTTTGGGCTCCACCTAGCGCCGATTTGAGAGGGAATTGTTGAGTGCCGTCGGCGGGAAAGCTCTGCGCCTTATTCTTCTGGAAACGATGGCAGTGGGGGAGCTTTAGGTCATCGACGGAAAGGGTCCCGTGGTTCGGCTGGCTCATCGATGGCTGAATCGGGCTCATTCTTCCCTCTCTCGAGTTTCCTTCTTCTTCCTTTCACGAAGACAAGGAGAGAGAGAGAGAGAGTCCCTGACTCGGCCGGCCTTAGAGGCCCGGGCCTCGAGAATCGGGAAAAGTGGCTTTTCCCTTCTACCTCCTCCTTTTCCTGTGCAGGGGCTGGTCCTTTTAACGGGAAGGGGATGAATGTTTTTTCTCCAAAACGGGTCCCAAAATTCCCGCCAAGAATGATCTTCCCGCCAAACGAAAATATTTCCTGCTTTTGTGAGACTTCTTCGGTATGCCTCTGTTTTTGGGTTGGCCCGCAATACCAGACCCAACAAATATATTTATGATACGTGCGTAATTTATCCTAAAGTTTAGAATATATAGGAAATTCTTACCGCTGTAAGTCGAACGTAACTTTAGGGTGTCCGGTATCAAATACCTTCTCAAAAGCATGCTACATAATTTTCGAAACTAAGTCATGTATAAATTACAATTTATTTGAGATAAAGACCAAAAGGGGCACAGATTAATGTTTCCGATGAACATAAAACTATGTAAAATCACCGATTCGGACACCTAATTGATAAATTAATATATTCAACATCCGGGTAACAATGTTCTAAAATCAATTTATGTATAAATCTTAATTTAATCAGTGAAAACCTCCGAGGCGCGGGTTTAGGGTTCCATGTCCAAAAAACCAATCTAAACTACGAAATTTGGTACAAAATTCTTGTATTTTCATGCTCAAATTATGGGTAACGATTACCTAAGGCCAAATCATACATAAAACTCAAATTATGTGGCAAAACTGTTCTAGGTGCGGATTAGGATTCAGGGTTATGAAAAACCGCTCAAATCTCGATATTCGGATATGAAATCAGTGTATTTTCATACGTAAATTATGGGTAATAATATTTCAGAACAAATTCAAGCAAAAGTCCCAAAGATTGGGGCTAAATGGGCTCGGGCGTGGGTTAGGGTTTGCATTATCTGAAAACCGATCAAATCCACATATTTGGGTACCAAATTTACATATATATATGCTTAAGTCCTAAGTGATAAAAAATATAATTTTAATCGGGTATCGAAACGAGGATACGTGACGAAAATAAAACAAAAGTACAAGAAAACGAAAGAGGAGGGTATGAGTGCACTTGCCTCGACTCAATTTATCACATTTCTAACTAGCTTTTGGACAGATTTGGAATCGGGAGCTTCGTTCTCCACCTTCTCTCTCTTCCCCTTCTCCCTCTCTCTCTTATTTCTCCTGGAAAGCCCAAAAATGGCGGAGAAAGCGCCCGCGACACTTATATTTGATGAGCCGGTGCTCGAGTGAACGACGAGTGTGCCTCGAGCGTGCTCAGTTCTAGAATCGGCGCTCGAGGGCGCAAGTTAGGCCTGACGCCGACCTATAGCATGGAAATTTAGTGTTTTCTCCGTTTGGAACCCGTTTCGACCATTCTAACCTAATATTTCACATCCTTGAACACTAATTTTAATTATATAACCTTAATAAGTTATGATTATCATAATTTAAATCTCAAAATTTTATTTGCGGATTAACATTTCACTGTTTCTAATTTCAATTCCCGATTTTATCAATTCTGGGTTTTTAGGCTTTTCAAACTGATTCCCCTCGTACCTTTGACCTCAATTTACCTATTTTATCTTAATTATATCCTAATTACTATATTTTAGAAACCCGAAACCTCACCACTCATATTTACCACATCATGGAAACCAGTACCTTACATTAGTAGCAGTAGAAAAATACAAATTGCCCGGCAACGGTGCCAAAAACTTAATTGAACTTTAATGGGTATGATTCTTTTTAACCTTACAAGTATACGAGTGTTCAATATATTTTTTTCGATAAGTCGGGTATCGTATCTACAGTGAGTCAATTTTTTATACGAAACTAAATTCGCAACTATTTTATACTAATAGAAAATTAAAATATTGATTTGATGAGAATTAAGATGACCCTAACAACTAGGATTCAACTATGAATTTACTATGAGATACGAATATTAAATAGCAATATTAAAAATTACAGAAAATTAAAATATTTTTTATGGTTGTACCTTCTAGTAGCGACAGAAATTAATATGTAAAAAAAGTTAACTTGTGAAAGAATAAAAGAGTAACGGTGGCTCAACCTTTTAAGACTCAGACTAAAAAACTGATAATAAATAAAATGTGAGAACTAAATAATAGAAATATAAAATTGTATGAGCGATGTTGGCTTAGTCGTCTAAAGCTCAGAAAATAAAAAGATAGAAAATAAAATACAGAAAATGAAATAACAGAACTATAAAATTGTTAATTGTTAGATGTTAGGTGGTTGCGAATGTTAGTCGTAACGTGTTGATTTTCACAACGTAACGTAAAATTATGAGATTCCAATATTAGTTCGAAACTAAACCAACTAGTAAAAATAATAGATAAATGGTATGATACTGATTGAGTCAAGCTAATTTGGAAATAAATTTCATAATAAACTAAAACTCACAGGTACAAAATGATGAACATGAAACGGACCTATTGTACTAAAATATTAAATTTGTGTAACCAAAGAAAACTAATATCTTAAATATTAACCAAATATTTCCCCCTCTATTTTTTCTTCTTTCTCCTCCAGTGCACATCATGTTCTCTGTTTTTCTCTCTCTCTTTCCTTCTTCCTCTCTCGGCAGACACTCTGTTGCCTCTCTCTCTCCTTCCTCACTCTTTCAAAATCCCCCTCCTTCCTTCCTCCCTTTGCTTCACTATTTCTCTCTGTTTTTTCTTCTCTATCTTTCTTTTTCTTTCTCTCTACCTTTTGGCAAAATCACCACTCGCTGTACTCTCTGCCTCACTATTTTTATTATATTTACTATGCCCATAGAAAATGTTATTATAAACAATTCAAATAGCACTTTAATTGGTATAATATAGAGTAATTGTACTAACATGTGTAATGCCAATGTCTTTTAAGGGCCATCAAAGCCTCAGCAGAAATGTTAGCCAAAGAACAAAATTCGACTTCAATATTAGAATGAGCAATGATGGATTGCTTTTTAGTATACCATGAGGAGAGATGTACCTAAGAGAAATAATAGCTGATAATAAAATGCCGATCAATAGGGTTGCCAACCAAATCGAAATGTGAAAATATCCTATAATTGAAGGGATAAATATGCAGAAAAATAAAATCCATGAAATAATGATCCTTTAATATATCAAATGATCTGAATAATAGTAGCATAAATATGTAGAGCGAGGAGATGCCGTAAATCAATTATAGCATGAACTATATGGGCAATGTTAGGACAGGTGATTATAAGATATATAAAGCTTCCAACCAATTGCTGATATTATGTTGCATCCATAAGAAAAGTACCCTTAGATGGAATAAGATGAATATTAGGTTCTAAGGATATTGTAGTAGCCTTATTATCGATCAAGTCAGAATGGGAGAAGATATTAAAAGCATATTTTGCTTAGGAGAGAAAGCAGTCATTTGATCCTTGATAAACTTCAAGGCTCCGTAGATAGTAAGAGCACTAAGATCGTTCATTTCAAATTGAGTACTTAAAAGATTTTTAAACTTTTGGATACTTATAATATCATCACTAGTAATAATCATATCATTAATATAAAGAAGTAGGAGAATGGTAACATATTTTGCCTTTTGAGTACATACAGCATAATCATTAGAACTAGAAATGAATTTGAGCTGAGAAAAGCTAAAGATAAATTTGTCAAACTAACCTCTCAAAGCTTGTTTAAATCCTTATGAAGCATAATGTGGATGACAAACTTTATGAAAATGGTGGACTTATTCTAGAGAAGATCACATGTAAACCTATTTTGTGAGATAACCATCAAGAAATATACTTTTTTCATCTATCTGAAAAACCTTTTATTCTTTAATCATAATAATTACAATTGACGATTGAATAGAAGTAAGATGAGCCACATGAGTAAACATATATTCGTAACTAATTTAGCATTCTCAAGTCGAGCCTCTGGCAACAAGGAAAACTTTGTATTATTTAATAAAGCTATCAGCTTTGGTTATAATCTTGTAAACCATTTGCTCCCAACAATGGACTTTTCATGTAGCAAGTCAATCGAATTTTATATACAATTCTTCACTAGGAAGTAAATTTTTTCAATCATTGCTTGCTAGTAATGATCGTCAGAATTGACTTCTTATAAATGTCGAGTTCATACAAGGAAGTGAGAGTAAAATAGTAATGAAAATTATGTAAATGAGTAGGAGGTGCACTAACCATTATAGAGTGACGAACTAGTGCTTTTGATAGGTGGGGAATAGCTAGTAGAATGGTCATCTTTATTGGTAGTACCAATAAGGAGGTTGTCGGTCAATAGAGAAGAATGATCAAGGATAGGATTTGTATCAATAGTTGAATCCGGATATAAGTTAGGTGTTTGTTCAGTGATGATGTTATAGGAATTTATAGAAATAGAATGAGAGGTGGATAACCTATTATAGGTTTTTTTTATTTCTAAAAAAATAATATAATGCGAATTACAAAATCGATTAGAGATAGGATCAAAGTATCGATATCCCTTATGTTCAATGCTGCATCCAAAAAACAACACAAAAAACAACACAAACAATCACAATGTTTGAGTTTATAATATTCATGGGTTGGAGAATCATAAAATAAACACACCGGAAATATTGAAGATTCCTATAGTTATGTTTTTCTCCAAAAAAAGGAACTCATACGAAGTTTGATTCTTGATGATGGAGGATGGAAGTCAATTGATAACGTATATAGTACTGAGGACAACTCTCCCCAAACATGTGAAAAAAGCCGTAGAGATAAAAATTAATCTAATAGTGTTGAGAATATAACTAAATTTCCTTTCAACACAAGCATTTTGTTTAGATGTGCCAAGGCAAAACTTTTGTTAGATGGTACCATGAGATTTGAGGATATTAATGAATGAAGAATTGTAATATTATTTAGCGTTATTAGATCGAAATATTTTAATATGTTTTGCAAACTTTGTAAAGATCATGGTTGAAAATTTATGGTAGATTCGTGGCAATTAAGAGCAACTATGTATAAGATAAATTTATATATAGTGAGAGAAGTCATCTACAAAGATGAAATAATATTTAGATCCCTTCTTAATGAAAATAGGTGTAAGATCGCGGATGTCAAAATGAACAAAGATCAAATGGAGTAAACAAAATAGAGTCATTGTTATTGAATGACAATGCCTTGTATTTACCAATGTTGCATAACATACAATCAAAAGTTTCTTTTCTAATAGATCTTAAATTAGTAGTAGATGCTAATGGTTGAATTTTGGTGGATGATGGATTACTAAGATGAGTTTCCAACTTTATAGTATGTCTCAACAAGTTAACTTATTTGAAGATCCTCCACGTCACAACCATAAGAAAAACAATGACATGCTAAATCTAAGTTATATAATTGGCCTACCAATAATGAAAAATGTGAGGAAGAAGATGCAAGACGTGTCAAAAAGAGAGTGATGGTGTAGAGACAGATCCAATGTTACTAACATGCATACGTGATTCAGTAGCAGTATGAATAGTGGATGCAAGTGACACTGAGATTTTTTGTAAAAAATTGGGATGGCTCACAAGTCATGTGATTGTAACAAGTAGAAGCAATTATTCGATTAGTATTACTTGAGGTGGCAGATAAGATAAGAGTATTAAGAAAACTTATTTAGGATAGAACCTGATAAACAATTGTCTCATAGTCATCTAAAAGAGAGCAGTAGATTGAGAGGCAAATTTTACTTGTGTGAAGCAGCCTTAGTCATAGAAGTAGTACAACAGGCAGTAAATCTCTATTCTTAATATTGGTATTTGTTTAAACAATCATTTTTGGTGTAGCCTCATGCATGATAATAATTACAAGTATAATCAGAATCATTCTGATGTTATAAGTTGAAGTTGGAGAATTTATAACCAATCGACTGATAGGACGATGCTACAAGAACCATGTCTATTTGTTGTGATCGGTTGGTTTGAAGCCGGATCTCCTCAAAAATAAATTTGGCATCAGCAATGTGAAGAGAGGTGTAAGGATGACAATGTAATAATAAAACTCAAGTGGATTCAAATTTAACACGAAAAATTATGAGAAATTGGGTTAAATAAAGGCCATCATGGTATTCAATAAACTTCTTGAATTTAGTTGAATATTCCTATTGAGTTTCTATTAGTGTTAGTTAATCTTATAGGTAACTCATACAAGAATATAAATTACTAATAGATTGATTTAATTTTTAATAAAAATTACTGATAGATTAATTTAATCTTATCCATTGTTATATAAATCCTGCATAATTTGGTATTAATGGACAAAATTTGTATAGAAATAACAATGTTGCAAGAAATTTCATACCCCTTTGGCAAACTTAATGTCCAAATATTATATTGATAGGAGAGATAGAAGTATTGGCAAGGCATATAATGATTCTATGATTTCTGTGGTCATAATATTCAAATCAATCAATAAATTTGCAATATATTCCATTTTTCACTTTTAGTGGCGGTTGATGCTCATTGGTAACGTAGTGCAATAATTTACGTCCCTTAAATAAGATACATAGTGGCCTTTTAAACAAAACGATGTGTTGAGAGTTCTGTTTGGTTGAAAACGTTACGTATTATAGGCGTATTGGTTCGTTTGGGTGTGTTGATTACTTCAGACGTTGCGCTGTACTTTGTTCACCGAAGCGAAATGTTGCGTTTTGATAGCAAGAGGACGCAAAACACTGCACTTTGTGTCTTCTTCCCAGGCGGCAACCGTAGAACGATTTCCAGGCGGCGGCGGCGGCGGCGGTGCAACAGCAATTTCAGATCACAGAGGAGCGATGAGGGCGTGGAATGGCGATAAAGGAATAGATTTACGAAGAAAAAATGTTGCAATGGTGAATTCGGAAGCATAGAGCGGTGGCGATTGAGGAGTAAATCTATGATTTCCGACCACTGAATAGTGGTGGATTTGAAAAACACAGAGCGACGGCGGCATCATCGATTTCAGATCACAGAGTAGTGATGGAGTAGATTTACGAGGAATTTTGCTCCACCGGTGAACCAATGATGAGAATCAGAACCGCTGAGATACGGTGTCGCCGGTCGGAGCATATAGAGTCACCGGAGGGTCTTGACAGCCGGAAAATATGGGGGTCTCTGATACCATGTTTTTATGGTATCAGAGAATATAAACAGATCTTTATTATGTGTATTTAATACATTATTTAGTAAACAGGGGAGTATTTATAGTAGATTATATACATAAATAGTAATAAAATATCAGGTAATATGATCGGAATATTGCTAGACTAAGTGAAGAAGTAATTGCGGATGATATTTTATAATATTTTATTGACAACATGTACTGCATTGACTGTAATTTTACAAAAAATATAACTAGATTGTTTTGTAGGCCTCCTCCAGTTTTGATTTTGGTTCATGCAATGCGTCAGATTTCCTTAAATTTTTATTTGCGATTCCTTGGAGCATGGCCTTAAGCTGGCTTTCTCGACTCTGATGAATTTTCAGAAATATCGACTGCACACAAGAAGGCCTGCTCCAGCTGTGCATAACAATGCCATTCCACGAGCTCCTCAGTTTGTTGTTGTGGGAGGCATTTGGGTACCCCCGCCACCTGACTTGGCTGCCGTGGAGGCCGGAGCAACCTCTGGGGGAGCGGCCAAAGTGGAATCTCCTACAAGAATCTATGCGCCAGTGGCGGCACAGCCCCCACCATCGCAGCCATGGCAACAACAAAAGCAGTCTAGCCCATCAAATTGTGAAGAAAGGGGCAGCCACTCACACGGTGGTGGAGGTGTACGTTCCAACTCCCCAGCCACATCTTCCTCCACCCATACATCTACAGCTTCCCCCGCCTTTTAATAAGTTCACGATTTTTTTTTTTTTTTTTTTTTGGATTAGAATCATGTAGAGATTTTCTGAACAAAGTTGTGAAGACTAAGTCCGGTACATATGAGGATTAATGTTAGAGAAGGAATAGAAATGATGTTAATTACTTCTCTTTTTTTGTTTTTTTTCCTATTTTTGTATAAACTAACTATTTACTATATGTGTTTGTTCATATATTATGAAAATATATATAGAGTCATTATGAGATAGTTGATAGTGTCTTTCAATTATAAAGTTGAATGATTGTTAACATTTCTACAACAAACTATCATTTTTTTTTTTTGTTATTGCGCCCTATTTTGTAACTTGAGGATTTGGTTGGATGGATTGAATAGGTGTTAAAAATATTTTTTTCTTTTTAAGAGGTTGAATTTCAAAATAATAATTGATGGATATGCTCGTAATGGGTAGACCTAATAGGAAAAATGGCCCAGGTCCACGAAGGCCCATATGCGCGCCTGGATGGCCAATGCTAGCATTGTTCGTATGAAAAGCCAACTAGACGGCTAGCATACTCCCATGAGACGGTCAACGTCTCTGTTGACCGAAAACACTATAATAAGTAGGCCAAAAGGGGAAAAACCTTACATGGATAAGGCCCAATTGGGCCCACACTTCCGTACACAACTAGCAACGGTCCCTTTTCCTTATTTTGCGCATTCCCAGAAGCCAATTTGCATTAAAATCGATATCAGCAGATTCAACGCCCTTCCCATGAGAAATGCACCAGATTCTCTCTTCCTACCCACTGTGGACTCTAAAGGTAATAAAAGTACAGAACGAAGGTAAGTAATATTAAGAATCGTTACCCGCCACAAAAAGAAGTAATCCTAACAGATTGCACAAGTCAAGCCTTCCTGCCAAAGGAAGGTCGCCCAACATAGTGTAGGAATCGCGCCTTCTTGATCAAAGAAGGTCGCCCTACCCTCTATCTATATAAGCTTATGGATTCTCTACTTCAGGGCACGCTCACTTCTAAGCACACAAACGCTTATTGCAATAATTTCACGCTCAACTTTCAGATTTCAGAGACACCTCCCTCTCTCTTTAAGACCTGTCATAATATCTCGACAGTCCTTAAAGCTTCCACGCTTACAGGACTTAGTCTCCCACTTGTTCCTCGTGAACACAGAGTTGGGAAGACCGTACTCATTACGAGCCGCTAGAACGTCTTTAATGTCTAAAAGCGAACACTCCCTACTCTCTCTCTCTCTCTTTTTCTCTCTCAACTCTCATTTTCATTTTTCCTTCTCAAAAGTCGAAGGCCTATTACTGATTTGAGCGTTAGAGTATTTTCGGTGGGACAACATCCCGCTGACACCTGACCTCTTGTTTGTTGTAGTGGTGTGTAGGGTCAAGACTCGATGAATGGAGCCAGATTCAGACAATCAAGTCGATCCGAATCTATTTGAAACTCGGATCCATGGACGCATCATTGGCGCCGTCTGTGAAAAGTGCTTACGAAAAGCCTACCACACTTTTACAGAAAATTCTCTTATCCTTACCACCTGAACTAACCAAAATTGTAAATACAAGAGTACAAGCTAGCGAACCTATTAGAGACATGACCTCTTCCAATCAGGACCACGCTGCTGGTGCCATGGTCAACAGGACAGTCGACGGGGTGCCAGCCCATTTCTTTCAGTTTCTGGTGGAGCATATGTAAAACACCAACAATATACTCTAGATGCTTTGCTCCTGGCAGAAGCATTCACAGTTGGGGGCTCCGTCGACAGCAATTCCTGCAACGGCCTTCAGGAGAGGAGGCCAGAGAAAGAAGAAGCCAGCTAAAAAACCCAGAAGGTCAGCTTACACCCAAATCCCTGAATCTTCATGTGCTCCAAACCAGACCAGGCTTGAAGTGTGCTCAGGAAGCATGTCTCTGGAGAAAAGTCCGAAACGGAGAAACCTCAATACTCTCAGGAGAAGATCAGGAACCCAGTCCAGGAGGGAGCCTCCAGGACCGTTAGATGTATTGGGGCAGTAGCCGACAGGCTACTGGCTACTCCAATGAGAGAACGGAGTTGAAGACTTATCTCAACTCCAAGAGATCAGTCATTGTATAATATTTCAAATATTATTTTAGAATTAAATTGATAAATTAGTTTCAATAATTATTTTTATTTACTGTTAGGTTTAAAATCTTATAATTAGACTGATATTTGGGCCTAATAAATTAAATGAATTGATGGTTGGACTTGAATATTTGGACCGTTAATTAAAATTTAGATTAAATAGTAAATTAATTAGGTAAATATTTATAGTGTATCAAGATTTGTTGACAAAAAATAAACAAACAAATAAAATATTAAAAATTTAGGTCAAAGCTTTGAATAGAAATAGTCAGATAACTAACTAAATAATAAATATTTTAAAAAGAGATAAATAAATATATATAAATATATATAATAATAATAGTACTAATAAATATATGGTAATTGGTGGGTATGCTCATAGTGGGCTTGCACAATAAAAAAAATGACCCAAATCCAAGAAGGCCCAGATGTGCAGGTCAACGCCAGTGTTGACCGTGTGAAAGGCAAATTGGGCGGCCAACACGCCCGTGAAGGCAGACAACTTCTCTGTTGACCGAAAACACTGTAACAAGTAGACCAAAAAGGAAAAAACTTTACATGAGCCAAGCCCAGATGGGCCCACGCTTCCTTACACGACAAGTAATAGTTCCTTTCCCTGATTTTACGCCTTCCCTGAAGCCAATCTGTACTAAAAAGGATAGCAACAAATTTAATGCCCCCCCATGAGGAAGGCACCAGATCCTCTCTTCCTACCTACTGCAGACTCCAACGGTAACAATGTATAAAAGGAATGGAAGTAATTTGGAGAACCGTTGCCCTCCAGAAAAGGAAGCAATCCCAACAGATTGCATAAGTCAAGCCTTTCTACTCAAGCAAAGCCGCCCGACATGGTGTAGGAATCGCGCCTTCACGACCAAGAAAGGTCACCCTTCCCACTATCTATATAAACCCACAGAGTCTCTACTCCAAGACACACGAACTTCTAAGCGTGCAAACGCTCACCTCTAAGCATACCATCACTAACTACAATAATCCCATACTTAGCTTTCAGATTCCTGAGACACCATTTGCTCTCTAAGTTTTGTCTTTCAAAGCTTCCATGCTTACAAGGCTTAGTCTCCCACTCATTCCTTGCGAACACTGAGTTGGAAAATTGTGCTTATCATGAGCCACTAGAACGTCTATTTCATCTGAAAGCAAACACTCCTTGCCCTCTCATTTTTCTCTCTCTCTCTCATTTTCAGTTCCCTTCTTAAAAGTCAAAGGCCTATTATTGACTTGAGCGTGAAGTGTTTTTAGTGGGATAATATCTCGCCGGCACCTGACCTCTTATTTATTATAGTGGTGTGCAGGGTCCAGACTTAGCGAATAGAGTCGGATCAAGATGATCAAGTCGACCCGAATCTGTTCAAAGTTCGGATCCAGGGACGCATCATTGACACCATCTGTGGGAAGCACTTACGAAAAGCCTACCACGCTTTCCCAAAAAACTCTCTCATCTTCACTGACTGAACTAACCAGAATGGTGAATATAATGGCACAAGCTAGCGAACCCGCTAGAGACGCGACCTCTCCAGACCATGACCACACTATTGGTGCCATGGTTAACGGGACGGTTAACGGGGTGCCAGGACCCTTCTTTCAGCATCTGGTGAAGCATATACAAAACACCAACAAGATGCTCCAAATACTCTACTCCCTATAGGAGCACTCACAACTGGGGGCTCCGTCCGTAGCAATCCCTACGTCGGCCTCCAGAAGAGGAGGCCAGAGGAAGAATAAGTCAGTTAAAAAGCCTAAAAGATTGGCCAACACTCAGATCCCCGAATCTTCACGTGCCCCAAGCCAGACCAAACTTGAGGAGCACTCAAGAAGCATGTCTCCGGAGGAAAGTTTGGAATAGAGGAACCTCCGATAATCTCGAGCAGAGATCAAAAATCTTGTCCAGGAGGGAGCCTCCAGAACCGTCAGATCCATTGGAGGCAGTAGCTAGCCGACTACTGGCCACTCCAAGGAGAGAACGGAGTCGATGACCTATCTCAACTCCAAGAGATCAGCCAACACTGCTTGTACAGACCCTAGATTGGAGAAGATTTGGAATCACGTGTTCAAGGACGACGAACACGCCATTGATCTAGACAAATCTCTTTTCACAATGGAGATCCTGAATCGTCCGATACCGGCCAATTTCAAGATGCCTCCCCTTGACTCTTACTATGGGAGCACTGATCCAATAGATCATCTTGATCACTTTCGCACCCATTTGAGTTTGCAAGCGTTAGAGGATTTAGTGATGTGCCACTGCTTCCTACTTACATTAAAAGGAGACACTTGTATATGGTTCCACCACATCCCTTCAGATTTAATCGGAAGTATCAGGGAGTTGACAAATCTCTTTTTGGCTCAATACGCTTCCAGTCGCCGAGAAGAAAAACAGTCGTGACACCTCTCCCACATCAAGCAAAAGCAGGGAGAGAATCCATAGAGGTTTCTGGATCGCTTCGTGGCAGAAGCTAGGCAGATCCCCAGGCTCATAGAGGAGATGAAGTTGGGCAGCTTTATCTCCGCGCTGACATATGGAGATTTCTTTAGCCACCTAGCGCATAAGAACCTGCAGACCTTTCGGGAGGCGGAATCTATCACCCGGGCTTATGTGTCAGCGAAAGAGGCCAACGAGACTAAACGTTCAGAATGGACAGAACAGCTTCGCCCGTTCCTCGGAGAGGAAAAAGGAAGTACAACTTTGGCGATCACTCTCGCTGAAAGAACCACAGGATTGGACCACCCGTGCGCAAGGACTACGGGCCCATCAGCTTAACGCCCTTGACTGATACGTGCTCGAACGTTCTCAAGCAGATCTATGGGGAGAAGTTCCTTAAGTGGCCAAAACCACTTAAGAAGGTGGAGGGAGAAAATTCGACAAAGTACTGCGATTTTTATCGATCTCCTAAGCACTCCACAGAGGACTACAAGACCCTCCAGCGGGAGATTGAAGAGCTGATCAGAAAGGGCTATCTCACCAAGTTTGTTAAGGGCCCTGATCAAAACTCTGGCACGATGAGCAGAGTAGGATTGGAGCCTTTCCCTCAACAAAATTGGCTTGCGCTAGGAGTGGTCAACATGACCACCACCCGACCGGCCAAGAACCCAGCTGACAACAAGGAGTAGCAGATTGGGAAGAAGAAACAACGCACTACTGACAACGCCATTAATTTTAGTGACAGCAACCTAGCACATATAATTTCCCCCCACACGGACCCCTTTATTGTCTCTACACTCATTTTGGATGGTAGTATCGACTATCAACTGAAACGAGTATTTATTGACAATGGAAGTTCTCGCAATTTACTTTACTTGGATGCGTTTTTTAAACTTGGTTTAAAAAAGAACCAATTGAAACCTGCAGAGGGCCCGCTGTACGACCTTGACGACGAACCTGTGCCCATCCAAGGGATGATCCGATTAGAAGTCACCTTAAGAACATACCTGAAAACGGCAAGTCGTACACTTACCTTCTTGGTAGTTGACCTACTCTTCGTATACAACGCTATACTGGGCCGACTGTGCCTAACGGCATTCGGTGCCGTCATTTCAATACCACACCTTAAAATAAAATTTCCAACGCTACACGGTGTGGACAAAATGTTGGGTGATCAAGTCACCAGGCGAACATGTTACATGTCCCAAATCGCTCGTAGCGATAGTATCAGAGCGGTGGAAGAACTCGACCATCGAGATGAAACAACTTTACAGCAAGCACTATCCGGTGAGGCAACCGACCTAATCCCACTGAATCCGAAGGATCCAAAAAAGTGTGTACAAATCGGCGGCTCACTCATCGGTACACTGCGCAACGCGCTGATCATGTTCCTGCGACGAAACGCTGACATCTTCACATGGACTCCCGCTGATATGCCTAGGATTCCGGCCCAGGTAATGTTCCACAAGCTAAGCCTCGATCAAGACCAAAAGCCCATCAGACAGAAGCGGAGAAATCACTCGGTAGAAAAATTGATCACCATTTGGAAGGAAGTAAAAAAATTGCTGGATGCCGGATTCATTAGAGAAGTCCGGTACCCCGATTAGCTATTCAACGTCGTCCTAGTAAAGAAGAGCAGCGGAAAATAGCAATGTGTATTGATTTCACCGATGTTAATAAAGCCTACCCGAAGGACAGCTTTCCTTTACCCAGGATTGACTTGCTGGTGGACTCGACGTCCGAACATGAGTTGTTGAGCTTCATGGATGCCTGCTCGGGCTATAGCCAGATCCGAATGAGCCCGAAGGACGATGAGCATACTTCGTTTATGACAGACCAGGGGACTTACTGTTATAAGTTAATGCCCATTGGACTGAAGAAAGCATGAGCCACCTATCAACGGTTGGTAAACAAAATGTTTGAGAAACAGATCGGCTGTAATATGGAGGTTTATATCGATGACATGTTCGTCAAGAACAGAAGCACCGGCGACCATATCTGCGATGTGGCAGAGTCATTTGAGGTGCTCCGTGAGCATCAAATGAAACTGAATCCGGCTAAGTACTTCTTGGGGGTATCCTCGGGAAAATTCTTGGGTTTCATTGTCTCTCAACAAGGGATTGAGGCAAACCCAGAAAAGATCAAGGCCCTCGCGGACATGGTTCCCCCACGGAGCATCAGGGATGTCCAGCGACCGATCGGATGACTAGCAGCCTTGTCCCGCTTCCTAGCGAAGTCTAGTGACAAGGATCAGCCATTCTTCAATGCTCTAAGGGGGACAAAATCAAACAAATTCTAACAGACGACAGATTGTCAGGCAGTCTTCAATGAGTTGAAGCAATATCTCGCTAGCCCGCCATTACTAACGCCACCCAAGGTTGGAGAGGAGCTGTACCTCTACCTTGCAGTATCAGAGGTATCCCTTAACTCCGTCCTCGTATGCCAGGACTCTGACACCCAACAACCGATCTACTATGTAAGCAAAACACTGACCGACCCAGAGACACGCTACCCGTGCACAGAAAAGTTGGCCTTAGCTCTTATATTCTCCGCACGAAAGCTAAGGCCCTACTTTTAGGCGCACCGCGTAATAGTTTTAACCAACCATCCTCTGAAGAGCATTCTCCAGAAACCCAACATTTCTGGATAGCTAGTAAAGTGGGCTATCAAATGGGGCGAATTTGACATCGAATTTCTGCCCAGACCTGCCATAAAAGCACATGCCTTGGCTGACTTCATTGTCAAGACCACGATCCCAATTCTCGAAGAACAGCCCCGGAGAACGTGGAACCAAGACGAGAGAGTTCTAGAATGGGTACTCCACATAGACGGATCATCTATGGATACAGATAGCGGTGGCGGGGATGGCCCTCGGGACCCCGACGGGTTTAAGGTGAAGTACTCCATTAGACTCGACTTTTTGGCCACCAACAACGCGGCCAAATACGAAACCTTGTTAGTCGGGTTAAGGTTAGAGAAAGAATGCTCAGCCAAACGGTTGGCTATTTATAGTGACTCCGAGCTAATCGTCAACCAGGTTAATGGGAGCTTCAAGGCGAGCAACCCACACTTGACCAAGGTAAGGAAGGTCACCCGGAGTTTTGACAAGATAATCCTAATCCATGTTCCCAGAATTGAAAACTGGAAGGCCGATCAGCTGGCCAGAGCTGTGGCAATTGAAAGTCCAGAGTAGTACTTGAGGGACATGAGGGAGGCTCTGAACACTTCTAGTATAGAGAAACAGGAGGCATTACAGATTTTCGGGACAAAAAATTGGACGACACCCTACCTAAGGTATCTAGCAAACAGAGCACTGTCAGAAGGCGCAGAGGAGGCCAGGCGGATCATGAAAATGGCTAGTTGGTATACTGTAGTTGACGGACGGTTGTATCGCCGCAATTACTCGACTCCGTACCTCCGGTGCCTAACCCTTGAAGAGGCCGACTACGCTTTGGGCGAAGTGCACCTTGGAATTTGTGGATTGCACGTCGGCGGCAAAAACCCAGCATTCAAGATCATGCAGCAAGACTACTATTGGCCCTTGATGAAAAAGGATGCGCTCGAGTTTATAAAGAAGTGTGAAAGCTGCCAGCTTCACGACAATCTTCACCACCGGCCATCCGCCGATCTGAAATACCTCCAGGCACCTTGGCCCTTCACGCAATGGGGGTTCGACATTCTTGACCCATTTTCGATCACAACAAGGCAAAGGAAGTTCATCATAGCAGACATTGACTATTTCACAAAGTAGATCAAGGCCATCTCGCTGGCCCAGATCACAAAGCACAATGCTCTTGAGTTCATTCGCCAGAATATCATCAGTAGATCTGGCGTTTTAGAAGTCATAGTGACTGAAAACGAGATTCAATTTTCAGAAAAATGCTTCACCAAGTATTGCACCAGCTTTGGCATTAGGGGTACACACTTCTCAAGAGCATACCCTCAAGCAAATGGACAAGTAGATGTCATAAACTGAATGCTACTTTGCAGGCTTAAGACCAAGTTGGAGGACGCAGGGGGCTCTTGGGTAGATGAGCTGCTCTCAATCCTCTGGTCTTACCGAACAATTCTAAAGGAACCAACGCATCAGACATCCTTCAGTCTTTGCTATGGGACTGAAGCGGTGATCCTGGTCAAAATCAGGCTTCCAAGTCTTAGGGTAGAATCTTTTGACCTGCAAGATAACTCAAAGAAAATCTGAGAACACCTAAAGTTGCTAGAAGAAGCTTGCGACACCGCCAGAATACAGACAGCGGCCTACCAACACCGAATCTCCCGCTATTACAACAAGAAAGTAAAAGCGCGATAGTTCGATGTTGGAGATTTGGTCTTACGAAGCATCAAGGCCACAGGCAAGATGGCCGGCTAGAATAAGCTCTCCCCGAATTGAAAAGGGCCTTTTCAAGTCTCCGCTGTCTTACAAAACGGGGCATACAAGCTCTGAAACCAGGACGAAAAGTTGGTCCCACGGATGTGAAACGCGATTCACCTCAAATGCTACTTCCAATAATGAGCCAAGTAGGTAGTCTGCATATTTTTATGTAATCATTTATATGTGCATTTCAATTAATAAAATAAGTATTCCCTTTAGCATATTGTGTTTGCTTTCTTTTTTGTATATATATATATAATTCTTGTTGTAGGTTTGAACGACCTAAACTGTCCTTAAGTCGGGAGGGTCTTTACCCTCTCGTTACTAAATCCTGGTCATCCAGGTAACTTATGAGTGGTCGTATCTAAACCCTGATCATCCAAGCGACTCATAGACTGTTGAACTTAAACCCTGGTCATCCAGGTGACCCGTAAGTGGTTGTACTTGAACCTCAGTCATCCGAACAACTCATAGCTGGTCGAACATAAACCTTGGTCATCCAGGTGGCCCGTAAGTAGTCGTACTTGAACCTCAGTTATCCGAACAACCCATAGCTGGTCGAATTTAAACCTTGGTCATCCAATTGTCCTGTTAACAGTCAAAAATCTTAGGGGACTAGTGCAGTATACACGATAACCTCATTCATAAAGAGATAGCGTGGTCAGTCAACGATAGTTAACAGGAGCAAAGTGCTCCTCCAAAGCTGCCACCCAAATCTACAATTGGGCAGCGTCACCAAGTTTCACTCGCAAGCAAATACTAAGCCAACTTAACACAATCGACAGCCTAGAGAACGCACCCAAGGACTCTACTCCTTTGGAAAATACAATGTACGCCTAAAATAAGGCATGTGGCCAACTCGCGAGAAGCATGCCAAGCTAGCCACCCAGAAGAGAAAGGGGCAAATACAAGCTAAAAGAAGCTATAAAAGGCAAAGGCATACGACATACACAAAATTGCTCGTATTATTGCTTATGATAAAGTATATTTGCATAACCATACCAAAAAGGAACTAAAGTCACAAAAAACTAAGGAGGTGGTGTTAGCCTTTGACCGTCTCGTGGCTCACCCACGAGACTCTTGCGATGTTGTGCAAATCGATTTGATAGGTTAATGAGATCTACTAAATAGTCAAGGTCAACTAGCCACACACAGACTGATGTTGATCCATTCCCATAACCGAGACAGCATCATATCTACGACCTCGTGAGGGCGTATGCGGAGACTTAGATCGTTCTCCAGAGTGGCCGTCTGCCCTCCGAGCTGGTCAAGGTGCCTCTTAACTTGCTCGTTTTACTCCTTTAAACGGGCGTTCTCCTCCTTCAGACTCTCATTCTCCACCTCTATGCCAGCCAAAACAGACTCCAAGGCAGCGACATCCTTCCGGTGCTCCGCCTCCAGAGCCTCCAGCTTCAAATTGAGCCAGGCAATCTTTGTGTCCCTATGGGAGATCACCTTGTCTATCTACCTGAGCGTTCTGGCAACTGCACCTATGATCTTATCATCCTGCGCAAAACAAAAAACAAAAAAGAGGGTAAGGAAAGGCAAACTTAAAGACAAGGCAGGTAACAAAAATTAAACCTGTCAAACCCTTCGTGTTGGCCTATTTGGCCTGGCATGTAAATTTGGTGCCAGGGGCGATGGGCTAGAAGTAGAACCTTCATGGGCAGGATTGGCAGCGACCTTTGCCAAGAGCTCCTCCGACAGCTTCTCAGAAGTATCTTTCATCCTGGCTAGCATCTCAGGAATGATGAGTGGCTCCAAAACCATCTCCTGTTGCTCAGTCTATAGTCCCACAGTAGGAGACCCAATGGATGGCTCCTGCGGCTCAAGCGTCCCAATAAATGGCTCAAGAATCATCTCCGCCGGCTTAGGTTGAGGATCAGACATCGACCCTGCCAACGCAGGCTACGCAAGAATAACAACGCCGCTAAAGCCAGCTCTACTTCAATCTTGGAGACGGCACCTACACCCGCATAGCGCCCAGCTGCCACGTAGTCTGGCCTAAAAGACGACGAAGAAGGTGCCACCGTGGCCGCCCTCTTTTGCCTTGGACTAGTGGGAATGGTATCAGACGGACGATGACCTATAAGAGTGGCCTTTGTCCTCTTCTTTCCCCATAGGGCCTCCGGCGAAGGAACCCTAAATTTCTGGACAGGAGAAATGTAGGGTACATATTCGATTAAGAAAATTAAGAAAAGTTTGGGGGAGAAGAACTAATGCTAACTACCTATATTCTCCCTCCTTAACCAAATTAATCTCTATATAAACTCCCCACTTGGCCACCCCTCCTACTATTATGATATGAGTCACTCCTATGTGGGTACATATTCAATTGACAAGCGATTAGAGGTTTGGCCGAACACTCATATGGATACAATATTGAGGTGGAGTATTGTTGTGTTCGTATGCGCTTCACGTGCGTGGCGAGCGGCCGAAGGGCAGCCGGATCGCCAAAACGAAGGGTGACCAACCAAACTGCCTAGTCAAAGGACAACCATCCGGACTGCCGATGCTGAAAGATGACCATTCGGACTGCCGATGCCGAAGGGCGACTAGCCAAGCTGTCGATACCAAAGGGCGATCGGATATTGAGTCTGAAGGAGAACTAGACTTCTTATATTGAATGATGATCAGATATCGGTCCCAGTGGTCACAATGGAAAAGAGCGTGAAACTCCCTTTAGAGTTTATAAAAGGAGTGCGATTAGGAGAAAGATATCACATATAAAATTAGAAACCAGTGAATGCCACTAATGAGAGAAAGTAAAGAAAATAGAGAAAAAAGATGAGGTTTTTTTTACTCTGGAGATTTCTTCGGCACTCACTGTTACTCGGATCCATTTGATATAATGATTTAAATTCTTATATTGAAGATTTGTGTAATCGATTTTACATAGTGTTGATTTGTGAACGTATAATCTTATGATTTTTTCCTCTCATTCAAAAGAGAGTTTCCCCGTACAACTACTTGTGTCTTATTTCTTTATTTTATGATTGTCGTTTGTCCACTGTATATTATTGTCATCATCGTTTCATATTTTCCTCTTCATTTATCTACGCCGACGGCAATATATCCCTATAAGTGGTATCAGAGAGAGGTCATTTATGCAAGCTATTGAGTTTCATTTGAATCGATGGAGGTTGAGAACAAAATGATTTACTTGAACAACACAAATTACGATATTTGGCAAATTAAGATGAAGGACATTCTATTTGTCAAGACTATGCACCTTTCAATATTCGCCGCTCAAAAGCCCGAGGCAAAATCAGAGGAGGAATGGGGCTTTAAGCACAACAGGTCTATGACTATATTCGAATAACTTATATAATCACATTCGAAATGAGACGAACGTGAAGACACTATAGGAAAAATTAGAAACGCTCTATGCTTCTAAAACCGACAATAATAAGTTGTTTCATTTGATGAAACTAATGCAAGTTAAGTACAAGGAGGGCACGCCCATTATCAATCACTTGAATGAGTCTCAAGAATGCATGTATCAGTTGAGTGGTATGGGTATCAAATTCGAAGACGAGTTGTTGGGCTTGTGGTTATTGACAACCTTGTTGGACTCCTGGAAGTTGATACAGATCACTATCATTAATACTCCTTCGAATGGCGTGGTGACTCTGGAGATAGTAAAGGGAGCTGTATTAAATGAGAAAATAAGATGTCTGTCGCAGGGGTTCTCCTCCTCTCCACATTCTGAAGTGTTAGTTGTCAAGTCATGGGGAAGAAATAAAAGGCGTGGCCCTATGTTCAGAGAAAAGAGCCGAAACAAGTCCCGATCGAGGTATCAGAACCTCGAATGCCATCACTGCGAAAAGAAATGACATATTAAGAAATGCTATTACAAGTGAAAGCGCGAGAATGTTGAGGGCATGGAGAACAAAGCCGACAAGGTTGAAAATGAGGAGAAAGTCTCGACAATTATCGATGGTGACCTCTGGTTGGTGTGTGAGGAGGACGGGGTAGTCAATTTGATCGAGTGCGAGACTGATTGGATAGTAAATACTGGTGCATCACTCCACGTCACATCATGGAGGGGACACTCCGAGTAATTATGGAGTGTTAAGGATGGGTAATAAAGTGACGTCCTGAGTCGTTAGCAGAGGTGACATGTCGCTTCTCACCAACAATGGAATTCGATTGTTGTTAAGGGATGTACGACACACCCCGAACATTCAGATGAATTTGATTTCAGCAGACAGGCTGGACGATGAAAGATTCTGCAATACTTTCTATGAAATGGTATAGAAACCGACTAGAGGTTCTCTAGTAGTTGCCCACGGAAGGAAAGTCTCTGGGTTGTATATGTTGCATGCCTTTGTTGCGACCGAAGAGGTACATATTGCGAAGAGTGAGGACTCCTCTGACTTGTGGCATCGTCGGCTAAGCTACGTGAGCGAGAAGGGGTTGAACAGTTTGGCTAGAAAAGATCTTCTCTGAGGTGTGAAGAAAGCTAAATTGAGGACCAATTCCCATTGCATTGCGGGAAAGTAAAGGCGAGTTTCGTTCATTGGAAACCCATCCATAAAGAAGACCGAACTCCTTGAGTTGGTACACGCTAATGTATGTGGTCCTTTCAACGAAAATTCAGTCGGAGGGGCATCATATTTCATTACGTTTATTGACGATTGTTCAATAAAATTGTAGATATATTCGCTGAAAGCGAAGAATCAAGCCATTGGTGTTTTTGAACACTTTCTTGAATTGGTTGAACAGTAAACGTGGAAGAAGTTAAAGTGCATCCAAAATAATAACGGCGGTGAGTTCATCGAAGCCTTTGATGAGTATTGTCGGTCACATTGTATTCAGTACCAAAGGACTCCATTGAAGATACCACAACTAAATAAGGTGGCCGAGCAGATGAATAGAAAGTTGGTGGAGAGAATTTGCTGTGTACTCTCGGAGGCAAAACTCCCTAGTTCATTTTAGGGGAAGCCTTGAAGGCCGTTGCCTATATTATCAACTGATCCCCAAGCAGCCCATTGAATAGGAAAATCTTAGAGAAGGTGTGGTCCAGGAAGAAAGTATTCTATGACTACTTATGTGTGTTCGGGTGCAAAGCTTTCATCTCCATCCCAAAGAACAAGAGGACAAAGCTCAAGTTGAAGATAAGGCAATGCATCTTCATCAGCTATGGGGAAGACGAGTTGGTCTATTGGCTTTATGATTCGATTGAGAGGATACTTGTCCGATTGAGGGATGTAGTATTTGTCAATGACGAGACGATCAAAGATATTGGTAAGAAGACAAAGGTCACGTCCAACAGTGACAATTGTTGGGTTGGGGAGACAAATGTCGAGTTTGTCCGACTAGCGCTGGTCCATTGGAAGGTCAGTGGTCAAGGTATTGTCGAAGAGGATGGAGATTGAGAGACTCTGATGCCCGATGGGGATGAGGATGACACTATTTCTCATGATATCGTCGAGCTGATTGAGACCATCCCACTTCGAAGATCCTAGAGAGATTGAAGGCCTTCTGTTCGTCTATCGGCCGATGAGTATGTATTACATACTAATAGAGGGGAGTCTAAAAGTTTTAAAGAATTTATGAAAGATGAGCACAAAACAGTGTGGATGGAAATCATGCAAGACGAGATGAACTCTCGGCATGAAAATCACACGTGCGAGCTAATAGCATTACCAAAGGGGAAGCATTTGCTGAAGAACAAGTAGGTAGGTTTCCTAAAGGCTAATGAGAACAACCCACAACCAAAATATAAGGTAAGGTTAGTGGTGAAAGGTTTTAACCAGCGGAAGGACATTGACTTTGATGAGATCTTTTCCCCAGCTGTGAAGTTGTCTTCAATCCAAGTGGTGCTCGGATTGGTCGCTATTCTTGACTTGGAGGTTGAATAGTTAGATGTCTAAATAGAGTTTTTCCATGGTGATTTTGAGGAGAAAATTTACGTAGAGTAGTCGGAGGAATTTCAAGTCAAAGAGAAGGAACGACTGGTATGCCGTTTGAGAAAAAGCCTATACGGGTTGAAATAAGCTCCTAGGCAATGGTATAAGAAGTTCGAATCTGTCATAATCTGTCAAAGATACCGAATGACTACTTCAGATCATTGTGTCTTTATGCAGTTGTTTTTCGAAGACGATTTCATTATTCTTTTGCATTTTATGGATGACATACTGATTGTCAGTCAAAATGCATCCCGGATTAAGGAGTTGAAGCAATAGCTCTAGAAAGCCTTTGCCATGAAAGATTTGGGATCAATAAAATAGATTCTGGGTATCAAGATATTTCACGACTGCAAAGCAATGAAGTTGCGGTTGTCTCAGGAAAGCTACATTGAGAAGGTATTTCAACATTTTTATATGGAGAAGTCCAAACCAATGAACACCTCATTGGCCAACCACTTAAAACTAAGTAGCAACATTGTCCTTTCTCGGATGTTGAAAAGACAAGTATGAGAGGTGTACCCTACTCTTCAGCCAGATAGTTTAATGTATGCTATGGTGTACACGAGACCGAATATTGCTCACGCTATCGGTATAGTCAACCGGTTTCTATCAAACCTCAGAATTGAGCATTAGTCCACAGTAAAGTGGATATTAAGATAACTCTGGAGAATATCCAAGTTGTGCTTGTATTTTGGAGATGACAAGACACACCTGTGGGATACATTGATGCCAATATGGTTGGCGATGTTAACTCTTGGATGTCCACCTTGGGATACATGATCAAATTTGTGGGAGTAGCTGTCTCCTGACAATCAAAATTATAGAAGTGTGTTACTCTCTCGACCACCAATGTAGAATTTATTACTGTGATAGAGGTGAGTAAGTTGATGTTGTGGATGAAGAAGTTCGTCTGGGAGCTCGGCTTCAAGCAGGAGAGATATGTGCCACTTTGTGGTAATCAAAGTACAATTCAATTCTACAGAAACTCCTCATTCCACTCCAAATCGAAATACATTGATATTCGATATCACTAGGTGTGAGATGTCGTTGACTGGGAGTTATTGGCACTCAATAATATCATCATTGAGAAGAATGGGTCAGATATAATGACCAAGGTACTCCTAAGGTGGAAGCTTGAAGTTTGTAGCAGTATTGCCGGAATGACGAATATCATCTCCGCACGACCTTGACGGAAAGTTTATTGGGATATAGGTCACTTCCGTGTGAGCACATATCCGGTTGACAGGCCAATCGAAGGTTCAACCAAACACTCACATGGGTACAATATTGAGTCAGAGTATTGTTGTGTTCGTGCATGCTTCACACACGCGGCAAGCAGCCGGAGGGTAGTCAGACTGTCGAGCCGAAGGGTGACTAGCCAGACCGCCTAATTGAAGGGTGACCAACCGAACTATCTAGCCGAAGGACGACCAACCAGATTACCTAGTCGAAGGGCGACAAGTTGGATTGTCGATACTGAAGGGCGACTAGTCAGACTGCCGATACCAAAGAGTGACCAGCCGGACTGTCGATTCCGAAGGATGATCAAACTGTTGAGTTCAAAGGAGAACCGGACTTATTATAATGACGGATAATCGGCTTCCAGTCCTAGTGGCCCACAATAGAAATGTGCGCAAAACTCCTTTTAAGTTTTATAAAATGGAATGCGATTAAAAGAGAAATATTATTTGTAAAATCAAAGAGCAATGAGCGCCACTAGTGAGAAAAAGTGAAGAAAAGAGAGTATAAAATTTTTCGTATTCTGGAGATTTCTTCTACACTCACTACTTCTCGGGTCTATTTGATACAAAGAGTTGAGTTCTTAAATTTAGGATTTGTGTAATCGATTTTATATAGTAAAGATTTATAAACATATAATCTCGTAATTTCTCCCTCTTATCTGGAATCCAGAATATGATTTTTCACGTAAAATTATTTGTATCTTTTCTTTTTATTTTGTGATTGTCATTTGTCTGATGTGTATTGTTGTTGTCATCATTTTATTTTTTCCTCTCGATTTATCTACGCTGGCGGCAGTATATCCCTACACCCACCACTCTTCCTCTCACTTTTTTTGTTGGTGATAACCATGAGGAGAGAGTCTAAAAATCAGGTTCCAAACCATTTTTCGAGCCAATCACTTATACAGCTAACTGATGCATTTATTCTTAAAAATTACTATTCTCATATGATAAAATATGTAGCTTAATATTATATTGAGAAATGTCAAGTTTTATATCTCGAAGTTGTAAAAATCAATTGACAACGATGGGTTGGAAAATACTAAAGTCTGTCTATTTTACAGTCATCTAAGGTTTTGATCCATATTTGGGTAAATTATTCATATGGTAAATAAATATATTCATAATAGTAATATCATTATTCTTACTCTATGAAAAATAATTTAATATTACATTATTGAAAGATAAGTTTGATTCTCGAAGTAGTAGAAATCAAAAAGTGAAAATGTAAAGGCAATCACAAAACCTAACTTGGATCATTTCTTGCTAAAACTACTGTGAATTTGAGCTAACCTTTTATATGTTAAAAAAATGAGTTTATATTTATAAAATTGTTATTCTTATACTATGACATGCCTAAATTAATATTTTATCGAGGAAATACAATTTCAATTTCCAAAGATGTAGCAATGGAATGATGAATGGGTGGTGATGATGATTGCCAAATCTACCCTCGCCCTTATTGTTGCTACTGTTGGCAGAGTTTGCCAGTATGCCAAGAAAATATGAGGTAGAAAGTTTAGGTTTAGGTCCTTGAAATATGTGCTATTGTTGTTATGGATGTATAATTTGATTAATTGAGTGGATGATTTAGAGCTTGAATAACTGAACAGGCGTTCGACTGTTGGGTCGAGTTTCAGATGATGATGGCATTTCATGAATTACTTGGTGGTAGTTAAATAGGGTGTATTTTATATAATTATGACTTTATAATAAAATTTTAACATCGATGATAATTAGGTAAAGTATTATGAGTTGGTGTGTGAGACAATGTGCAAGTCAGCCTTTGGACGCCAGAAAACTTGAATGAGTTTCGATATAATTTTAGACTTAGTATTTAGATGGTATCGTATTATAAGTAGTATGGCTTAGTGGGCCATGGTGGACATAGTGATATAATAAAAGTTGGATACTTAGTACATCCATGAATCTTTCTTATTCTTTCTGGTTATGATCGTCTTTGTATAAGCTTTGATCGCGTAAGTGTGGTCCTTATTAATACCGAATAATATTTCTATCAGTAGACATTACGGAGTTTTTTTGCATTATACTTGATTATGTGAGTATATTATTGGCTTATTATAATTAAAATAAAGAAGATTATATAAAAATAATATGGTTTCAAGGAATATAGAACCAACAGAATTTTAGTGCAATAAATAATCATTCAATATTGATTCATATATCATAGTGTGATAAGAATGTTACTCAATGTGAGGAGATGTTTATGGCCATTTGACTATCGTATGATATGATATTAAGAATATCATGACAAGAAATATTATGTTTGATATATTATGGCAATTCTCATACCCTTAATAAGTGAAGGAAATCTGAATAGTGATATTTTCATACCCTTGATGGGCAAAGAAAATTTGAGTAATATTATTTCCATACCCTTGGCAAGCAAAAGGAGTACATGTGTTGAGTAAACATTTGCACACCTACAACGGTAAAATCTTAGGAGACCATTGAGTTGATCAAACGTAAATGTGTGGGGATCAATTACCTTCTATAATTATCCAGTTGATGAGAATATGAATAAGCGACTTTTGGTTTATAATAATAAAATAAGATATATAAATTTTTTGTGATGTATCGCTATTATTGATATCTCTTAAGTTTAATATTTAATAAAATTCATGAGTTATATTTAATAGAATCCATGCATTAAATTCATTGAGATTAGGATTCTATGGAATCTATGACGTCATATTGTTATTTGAATTTAGATTATCGAGGTTATTCACGTACTTAGAAAATCTCTATCTTTCTTGTGATATTTAGATTTAACGGGTCTTCATTTGTTATTGATGAGATCCAAATTATTTGAAATTTTTTTGTCTTTATGTTATGCAAATCCAATGGGACCTATTCTTAATGTTGCTTTATGAGTTGTAGAATCTCACATAGAATTAATTCTTGATCTTCATATTGTTATTGTTTTTACGTATTTTGATATTATTTATTTGATAAAATTATTGATTACTATTAGTCATTGAGCATGGATTACTCTTACTTCAATAAGCTCCAGATTAGAGTAGAGTTTAATTCGTCAATGGAGGACCTTTCAATTACTACAGGATATCATGTAGAGAGCATCCAGGAGCTTAGTAACTATGTGCTTTAAATTTAGAGAGGATGATATTTTTAAGGTTTTACCCTCTATACAAATAATTATATTTTCAAGATATATTTCTATGCATAATATTTATTGGAGGATTTGCATGGTTAAGGGTTTATGCGTAAGCGATTTGGACCGAGTTAGGCCATTTGAGTCCAAGTCACCACAATTTCACCAGCTTTAATCATTTGGTAACCATTATTGTTTTTTTTTTTCTTGAAAGTCTGGGAGAAACATATCGCCTTTGAAAAAGAAAAGGGAAAAAGAAAAAATAGGGGACAATCAACTAACCTTCGATACTTCTGCCTTTGTTTTCAGGGCGAGTCTTTTGAGAAGGGGATCCAGCACTCCTGGTCCAATTTGACAATCATTCTCATGTTGTTTATTGTGGCAATTGCATATAACAGCACTTGCAATCTGTATTGTTTTCTCCTTTTGGAAAATAAGATTAAAAAATGGCTTTTTATTTCCGCTTCGCACTCGGGGCACCGCTGGTCTTGGACAAGGCTTTCGGCCGCCAAAGTTAATGGGGACAGCATTTTTTCCACCAACAGCCACGGTCGAATATACAATTATATCTTTCTTTCTTTTGATCATCACTCCTTCTCATGCCTATTGGCCCTTCCACAGAGCTGTGTCTGATGAAAGATTCATTTCACCTACCATCCATCTCTGGTTACATCAACTGTTATTGTCATTCATTTCACCTACCGCCAAAGTTTAATTCTTTTTGTGACTCAAAATTACAAAGAGCGGTACTTCTTCAACGTCATGGGTATAGTTACATACACTCTACGTTCCCTAAAGTTTGTAATAAAGAGAGAGATCAATCTTCTTTTATTGTTGGTCCTCCTCCTTATTCACAACGCTATACTTGCCTCACCCATGCATTTTTTGGGGGGTTTGCTCGTATTGTGCCACTTTCATATCCCAAATAAAAGCATTACTCATTGCGACTGGACTCCTCAACTGCAATTTCCTGGCAAACAAATGTAAAAAATACAAAAAGAAAAAGAAAAGGATAGAAAAACCAGATCTAAAGGAAGCCTACTTTTTGTAATATGCCACTGTTTCTACTTTATTCTTTGAAGCATTTCAGTCGCCACCCACCACAAATACCTGATGACGATCACTTAACTCTCTCATTCTAACTTCTTCAACTCATGAAAGAGATGGTTTCAGCTTCCTCTCGACCTCCAATGGTACGCCACCCCTAGTAGTCCTCAATTGGTAGAATTTAGATTAGTCGTTGGATTATTATTATTATTATTATACTGTTGGCTTAAATTCTTACAGGAA
Organism: Nepenthes gracilis; assembly: GCA_033239525.1. Classification (NCBI taxonomy): domain Eukaryota; kingdom Viridiplantae; phylum Streptophyta; class Magnoliopsida; order Caryophyllales; family Nepenthaceae; genus Nepenthes; species Nepenthes gracilis. The sequence continues at coordinate 11,678,363 of BSYO01000039.1, forward strand.
GTTTCTGAAGATGGAAAATGGCCGGAAAATGAACCTCCTCGCCAAGCCAAATGGTGGTACTCAACTTTTCATACTGTCACCGCCATGGTTGGTGCCGGTGTTCTCAGCTTGCCTTATGCTATGGCTTACTTAGGATGGTACCTTACTTGCCCCATGAAGAACTCCAGAATTACTAAGCTAACTTTCCTGTCCGCCTGTCTTGGTTTTTTCATTTTCCCCCCAGTTGGGAAATTTTATTTTTGCGAATACTTACACTAGTAATCCGTCCAATTTCATAGTCAAGTCCTATCTTCTTGTTTTCCGTAAAAATTTCCAACTTGAAAGGACTCAGAAATTTTCTATACCTTCTTAACTGAAACCTGATGAAAACTTTAGTAACTAAGACGCTTCAACGATCCAGGGGTCCGGGAACGATGGTGATGTTCATATCTTGGTGCGTCACCTTGCATACCATGTGGCAAATGATACAGCTCCACGAATGTATTCCCGGGACCCGCTTTGACCGCTATTACGACCTGGGGCAGTACGCATTCGGGCCAAAACTCGGGCCTTGGATAGTCCTCCCACAGCAGCTCATTGTGCAGGTTGGATGTGATATTGTTTACATGGTCACCGGAGGCAAGTGCCTGAAAAAGTTTATGGAGACAGCTTGCACAAGTTGTACCAGACTTCGGCAGTCTTACTGGATCATTATATTTGGTTCTATTCATTTTCTCCTTTCCCAGCTTCCGAATTTCAATTCTGTTTCAGGCGTTTCATTGGCTGCAGCAGTCATGTCGCTATGGTACAATTCCATATTAACTTTAAATAAGTCTTAAACATGTCCCAGGTGCAATAAGAGTACTCTGGCTGGCTTGCATGATAACGGAATGCTTGCATCCCTAAGATGGTTTACAAAGATTTTACTTCCTAAATACCAGAAAAATTTGAGTATCCAAAACAGAACCATATTAAATCGGTCACATATATGAATCTATGGTATACTCGGTTGGCCTCCAAATTGACCTAACTGCGACTATATGTTTTCATTAGTTATAACTTTATGTAAAGTGAATTCTACCCGTATCATATGCATGTCAATCTTATTTTTTAAAGGCTCTATCCCAGCTCAAATGGTGCTTCAATGACTTAGAAAAAAAACTTAAAGCGTGTTTTTTTTTTTTTTTTTTAAGATTGATCATATATATGCTCAGTCAATATAAGATTCAACATAAGAAGTGTTCGCTTCCGACTTTAACTCACTATGAGATTTAAATCTAATTGCTTTGAAATATGTCTTCTTTTATTCGTGTACTTCTTTTCACATGTATGAAGAAGATATGAATATCTTACACTCCATATTGGACCATGCTATAATACCTTCGTTTGATCAAAGCCAAATTCGATTCAACTGGAGCTTCAATCAAGTCTCAACCCAAAAGGATTATGGGCAAAGGACATCCATAATTCATAGCATCTTTGCTGTGTCAAATTAGTCTACCTAACTAGTAGCCTGCGGAAGATTGATCATACAAACATTTTGGTTTCATATGGAAAAGAAACTGCAATAAATGGATAATGGTATTTATGCAATTTGAGTGCAGCTATTCGACCATAGCTTGGGTAGGATGCTTAGAAAGAGGACAGGTTGAGAACGTGAGTTATGCATACAAGAAAACAAGCTCGCTCGATTACATGTTTCGGGTGTTTAACTCCTTGGGTCAGATATCATTTGCGTACGCAGGACATGCAGTTGCTCTTGAAATTCAGGCCACTATACCCTCGACTCCCGATAAGCCTTCCAAGATACCGATGTGGAAGGGTGCCCTTGGTGCCTACTTCATCAACGCGATTTGCTACTTCCCGGTAGCTCTTATCGGATACTGGGCTTTTGGCCAAGATGTCGAAGACAATGTGTTGGTGGCACTCCGAAGGCCCGGGTGGCTCATTGCCTCAGCTAACTTGATGGTGGTCATCCATGTCATTGGTAGCTATCAGGTAACACTACGTCTCTCCTATATGCCGTCAAACTGGGTTTGGAAGAACTTTGGCATGGATTAGATCCCACACATAATAATATTATAAGTAACTGAAAGATTCCTTCAGGTTTATGCAATGCCGGTGTTTGCTTTATTAGAGAAATTGTTCGTAAAAAGACTAAACTTTCCTCCGGGCATCACACTTCGGCTTATCACCCGTTCTACTTATGTTGGTGAGTGTTTTGTGTTACCTGGGGTAAAAAGAGAGAGATAAGCAGGAGATTGCTCAAGATGTAGTAATAATTTGCCCTTTCTTTGTATATGTTGCAGCATTGACTTTATTCCTCGGTGTCACCTTCCCCTTCTTTGGTGATCTACTTGGTTTCTTCGGTGGATTTGGTTTTGCTCCAACTTCGTATTTTGTAAGTATTGACTTTCACGGCAACCAGGCCATCCTTAATTGTTTTGGGAATCCAAAGCTAGCCCTCGGGTCTCGGCCAAATCAAATTGCTACTGGATGGGGTCCCAAAGATATTCTCTGCTTGGACAGCCGCACTAAAAATCTGTGTACCATGAATACCAGTATATTGTGCATCGAATGCAATTTTTTGCAAACTACATATCGAGATAGGCATGCCATTCATCGATCCCATTACAGACGTACAACTAGGCCATGACCCCCCGAGCATTTATACCTGATGGACTATCAAACAACTGGGTCCATCTGTGTGTTCCAAACATTTTTTGTTGCTGGTTGTTTACCCTAGTCTGTGCGAATATAAAACTTGGAATTGAGAGAATACTAATTCTATTGTGGGAAATGTGCAGCTTCCTAGCATCATATGGCTCATCATCAAGAAACCAAAAAGATATAGTGCCTCGTGGATGACCAATTGGGTAATCATAGCCATAATATGATCTTTTGTCTTCTCAAATATTTGTACGTACAAGCTTATTGAAACGGCTAGTGACATTATTTTGTCTACTTGTTCAGTCATGCATATTCATCGGAGTGTTCATAATGCTTGCATCCACCATTGGCGGCCTGCGGAACATCATTATCGACTCTTCTACGTACAGTTTTTACTCATAAGACCAGAGGTTGTGCCTGACAATTTCAAGTGAAGCCGCCAACTTCTCTAGTTTCTATGCCCGATAATTTGTGGGGGACGTCAATGTCGCAATAAAATGTGAGACAGATATTGCATAAATTAAATCAAGCGTGATTAAAGAATCCCTCCTAGTTTCTATAAAATAATAGTAGTGATGCTGACGGTGATGATGCAGTCTCATCAATGGCAGGCATTGTAGTTCCCTACAGAAAACTGGGTCACGCGTGTTGCCATAGCATCAAGATCCTTTGTGTATGTTGGCATTCTTCTCTAAGCATCTGTTACCGGACCACCCAAACATTATTAGTACTATAAAATGGGGTGCCAGGTGTGGGTGGCCAATCTATTATCTGTCCTCTTACTTTACATCTACACTCCACAAAGACTGAAAACAAGATTGCTGACTTTTTCTTATAAAAAAAATTGCTCGTTAATTGAATTTTTTTTTTTTTTTTTGGGGGTGATTGAATGTTGGGATATTACCTACTTATTGAAATTGTAAGAAAATATTTGACAATACATAGCAAGCAAATAATAAGAATCATAAATAATAAAGAACACAGGATTTTACATGAAAAATCCTATTTAGAATGAGAAGAGAAAAACCACGGGACGATACTTTCGAAATATCTTCGCCATATAAAAGTTCGATTACACAAACCCCAACAAAATATAAGGACTCAACACCTTATATCAAATAAGTTGAGCAATAATAAATACAAGACAAAAGAGAAGAAATATAACAGATAAAATGTCCTTCTCAACTCTAACAATAGCATACCTAAGATTTGTGGAGATTGAAATACGATTCAAAATTTAACCGAATATTCAAATTTTTTTTTTCTCTCTTTTCTATCTCTTTCTCTCCTCATTCTCTCAAAGAAGGTGCTCTAAGTATTAAAAAATACAAGCAGTTGCCCTAAAAACGCATCAACGTGTTTTTATATTGTGTGCCTTTACTCGGGTGCCCGTCGAGCGCACCTCAGGCTTGACAGCCCTGGAATCGGCACTTTGGGTGCGCCTCAAGTGCGTGCCTATTGCTTTTGATGCTTCCAATGCCCCTCAGATGCGTCTCCAGAGCGGACAATTTGGAAATACCTCTCATGCGCACGTCAAGTGCTAGTTGCGCACTGGTTGTTGGGGTCACTCCCGAGTGGCAATAGTCCGCGGACTCCATTGGAAGAATGGACGATGACTTTCTTTGAAGTGTCATATCCGAGAAAACGTGGACGAGGACTCCTAATGTGTAGGCGTTGACTCTATCCTCGTAGGCTTGCTGCGGCCGTTTTTTTGCTGGTGAGTTGGTCACCTACTCTGCTTGGAAGTTGTGGCGGCCACAACTTCCCAGGTGTCAGGCCTACCATCTGGCACGCTAGGCGTGCGCCTGCCATGGCAGGCCTAGGGGCGTAGGTTCTGTAACCTACTGCCAGTAGGGTGGCTGGCTGTCCACCCTGCCTTTGTATATATATATGTAGAGCTTGTGCCCTTGCTTGATATATAGCTGAGACATCTTGTAGGAAGAGCTTTGAGAGAGAGCTGTGGGCAAGCTTTGTAAAGATAGAGTGAGAAACACTTTAGTGAGAGAAGTTGCACACTTGAGATTGTTTTCTTTCGTTTGAGCTTGTGTAGCTAACACTTGTAAACAATCCTTTTATAGTGCATTCTTTCGTGGTTTTTTCTTTGTTGAAAGAAGGGTTTTACACGTTAAATTTGTGTATTCTCTTTCGTCCTCTATCTCTACTCTTTGTGTCCGTCCGAGAGCTCAGCTCTGTATAGCCATCCGAAAACATTGTCCGCTCGGTCACCGTGCCTTCCACGCGTTTTGCTCCACCAAGGGATCTTGTTGCTGGCTGCAATGGAGGTTGGAAGTAAGATGATCTGTTTGAACGGATCAAACTTTGACACTTGGCAAAGCAAGATGTCAGACTTGCTTTTCGTAAAGTCCATGCATAATCCCGTTTTTGCCGCAGCAAAGTTGGCGGATAAAACGGACGAGCAGTGGACGTTGGAGCACAAGCAAGTGTGCGGCTATATACGGCAGTTTGTGGACGACAACGTGTACAACCACGTTCGGGGTGAGTCCAATGCTAAGACGCTTTGGGAGAAGCTGGAAAAGCTCTTTGCCTCCAAATCCGGAAATAACAAAATTTTTCACTTGATGCGGCTGATGCAAGTACGGTACAAGGACGAGTCATCTGTCGCCGATCACCTGAATGAGTTTTCGGGCTGCGTGGACAGGCTGAATGGCGTGGGGGTCAAGTTCGAGGATGAGGTCCTCGGACTATGGTTGCTAGCAACCCTCCCGGACTCATGGGAGGTTATGAGGATCACCATTGCCAATACAGCTCCAAATGGCGTGGTGACTTTAGAGATGGCCAAAGGAGTTGTGCTGAACGAAGAAGTGCGACGGCGTTCTCAAGGCACGTCCACCTCTCAGCACTCCGAAGTCCTTGTTACCGAATGCAGGGGAAGGAGCCGAGGACGTGACCTAAAGTCTGAAGACAAAGGACGGAGTAAGTCACGTTCCCGGTATCAAAACATGGAGTGCCACCATAGTGGCAAGAAAGGCCACATCAAGAAGTTTTGTTACAAGTGGAAGAGTGAAAACGCTAACAAGCAAAGGGGCGAGAAGAGACATGGCGAGGAAGAGTCCTAGGTCTCTGTTGTGACAGAAAAAGACCTCCTTTTGGCCCGCGAGTCTGAGGACTTAGTGGCCGTGGCTGAGCAATCCTCGGATTGGGTAGTGGATTCTGGCGCTTCAATCCACGTTACCTCCAGGAGAAAACTGTTCTCCACTTACACTCCGTGCACCCCAAGAGTATTAAGAATGGGCAACAAGGAGACGTCCGAGTTCATTGGACGTGGTGACATCACCTTGCTGATAAGCACTGGAGCCCGATTGACTTTGAAGGACGTCCGACACTTCCTAGATATTCGTATGAATATCATTTTAATGAGACGGACGATGAAGGCTACTGCGGCGTCTTCTGTGTGACGGTGATTTCAAGTTGAAAAAGGGCTCCATGGTGGTTGCCCGAGGAGTAAAGGCTTCAGGCCTTTACGTAGTGAAAGCCCAGGCTGAGGTGGCTGAGGTGAATGCCACAAGAAATATGGAGTCCTCGGATCTGTGGCACAAGAGGCTCGGACACATGAGTGAGCGTGGCATGAGTCACCTGGCAAAGAAGGGTCTCATCCCACGAGTGGATGGAGACATGCCAAGGACTTGTCCTCACTGCATGGCGGGGAAGCAACGCAGAGTCTCCTTTTCAGGAGATATGTCTTCCAAGAGGTCCGAGGTTTTGGAGCTCGTCCACACTGATGTGTGTGGTCCCCTCCCGAAGAAGTCATTTGGGGGATCACAATATTTTGTCTCCTTTATTGACGATTACTCGAGGAAGCTGTGGGTGTTCCCTTTGAAGACCAAAGATCAGGTTGCGGGAACTTTTGAGCAGTTCCATGTCCTCATTGAGCGGGAGACTGGGGAGGAGGTGAAGGCCGTTCGGAGCGATAACGGCGGGGAGTATATTGGGACGTTTGATACCTACGTTTGATATCAGACATCAGAAAACTCCACCTAAGACGCCACAGTTGAATGGCGTGGCAGAAAGAATGAATCACACCCTGATGGAAAGGGTCAGGTGCATGTTATCTGAGGCCAGACTACCAGGATCTTTTTGGGCTGAGGCCTTGAGGACGACCGCCCACGTGATCAACCGGTTGCCCTGTAAGCCTCTGGACGGGGAAGTTCCAGAACAGATTTGGACCGGAAAGGAACCAGTGTACAGCCATCTTTGGACTTTCGGCTGCAAAGCCTTTGTTCATGTTCCGAGAGATGAAAGGACCAAGCTGGAGCCAAAGACAATGCAATGTGTCTTTCTGGGCTATGGCGAGGACGAATTTGGGTATAGGTTCTATGACCCAAAGGAAAAGAAGCCGGTGCGGTCCCGCGACGTGGTCTTCGTTGAGGATGAGACCATCGAGGACATTGGGAAGGAGCAGAAGTCTCCTCCCACTACTTCCCGGACGGACAGAGTTGATACTGATGTTATCCGTCCAGTGCCTTCTAAGTCCGATGTCGGCGGTTCAGGTGTGGCAGGCGACCAAGATGAGACGGTTCCTACGTCTCAGGACCTGGTTGAAAATTTGGCACCTCCTCAGGCCGAGGTAGCCCCAGCAAGACGGTCGTCCAGGGTGAGGCGTCCGTCCGTCCGTCTTCCAGCAAGTGAGTTTGTCCTCCTCACTGATGCTGGAGAACCAGAAGATTTTGACGAGGCCATGAGTAGCGCTCAGAAGGATGAATGGTTTGAAGCCATGAAGGAAGAAATTGTTTCTCTTCATAAAAACCATACCTTTGAGCTGGCTAAATTGTCCAAGGGAAAGAAGGCTCTGAAGAACAAATGGGTCTTCCGCCTAAAGGCGACTGAGGACACAAGTAAGCCAAGACACAAGGCACGACTTGTGGTGAAGGGCTTTGGTTAACGAAAGGGTGTTGATTTTGATGAAATCTTCGCACCCGTTGTGAAGATGTCCTCGGTCCGTGTAGTGCCTTGACCGGCAATGCTTTGGATATGGAGATAGAGCAATTTGACGTCCGGACAGCATTTCTTCATGGAGATTTAGGGAAGAAATCTATATGGAGCAAACGGAGGAAGGGTTTGCGGTCAAAGGGAAGGAAGGACCAGTCTGTTGTTCGAAAAAAAAGAGCTTGTATGGGGTCAAACAAGCTCCGAGACGGTGGTATCGAAAGTTTGAGTGCATTATGGCCTGGACAAGGGTACCATAAGACTTCTTCGGACTACTGTGTCTTTGTTCAGAAGTTCTCAGAAAATGATTTTGTCATCCTCCTCCTTTATGTGGATGACATGCTGGTGGTCGAACGGAATAGTACTCGGATCATGGAGCTGAAGAAGCAACTGGGGCAGTCTTTCGCCATGAAAGACCTCGGACCGGCGAAACAGATTCTGGGGATCAGAATTTCTCGCGACCGAGAGGGCAAGAAGCTTTGGCTGTCCCAGGAAGGCTATGTTGAAAAGGTGCTTCAAAGATTCAACATGGAAGGGTCCAAGCTTGTCAATGCCCCATTGGCCAACCACTTTAGGCTGAGTAAACAGCAGTGTCCGTCCTCGGACACTGAGAAGGCGCGAATAAGTAAGATTCCTTACTCCTCGGCCGTTGGCAGCTTGATGTACGTGGCCGTATGTACGCGGCCGGACATTGCTCATGCGGTTGGCCTTGTGAGCAGATTCCTCTCAAACCCAGGTATGGAGCATTGGTCTGCGGTGAAGTGGATTTTCATATATCTACGCGGGACATCCAAGACGGGTTTGCAGTTTGGAAAAGGGGAGCCTCAACTAATTGCGTACACGGACGCAGACATGGCCGGGGACGTTGATTCTCGGAAATCAACGTCGGGATACTTGGTGAAGTTTGCAGGAGGGGCGGTCTCCTGGCAGTCCAAGTTGCAGAAGTGCGTCGCTCTCTCAACTACAGAAGCAGAGTTTATTGCTGTGACCGAGGCCTGTAAGGAAATGCTTTGGATGAAGAGGTTTGTCCAAGAATTGGGTCTAAGGCAAAAGACATACGAGGTCCTTTGTGATAGTCAAAGTGTCATTCACTTATGTAAAAACTCCTCATTCCATTCTCGGTCAAAACACATTGACGTGCGATATCATTGGGTGAGAGATGTTTTTGATGATGGGCAGCTATCAATTGGGAAGGTCTGATCCGAGGATAATGGCTCGGATATGTTAACAAAGGTTTTGCCAAAGGGAAAGTTGGAAGCTTGTTGTGACATTGCCGGTCTGACTAACTTCACTCCCACTCGGTTGTGAGGGGAAGTTTGTTGGGGTCACTCCCGAGTGGCAGTAGTCCGCGGACTCCATTGGAAGAATGGACGATGACTTTCTTTGAAGTGTCATATCCGAGAAAACGTGGACGAGGACTCCTAATGTGTAGGCGTTGACTCTATCCTCGTAGGCCTGCTGCGGCCGTTTTTTTGCTAGTGGGTTGGTCACCTACTCTGCTTGGAAGTTGTAGCGGCCACAACTTCCCAGGTGTCAGGCCTGCCATTTGGCACGCCAGGCGTGCGCTTGCCATGGCAGGCCTAGGGGCGTAGGTTCTGTAACCTACTGCCAGTAGGGTGGCTGGCTGTCCACCCTGCCTTTGTATATATATATATAGAGCTTGTGCCCTTGCTTGATATATAGCTGAGACATCTTGTAGGAAGAGTTTTGAGAGAGAGCTGTGGGCAAGCTTTGTAAAGATAGAGTGAGAAACACTTTAGTGAGAGAAGTTGCACACTTGAGATTGTTTTCTTTCGTTTGAGCTTGTGTAGCTAACACTTGTAAACAATCCTTTTATAGTGCATTCTTTCGTGGTTTTTCCCTTGTTGAAAGAAGGGTTTTCCACGTTAAATTTGTGTGTTCTCTTTCGTCCTCCATCTCTGCTCTTTGTCTCCGTCCGAGAGCTCAACTCTGTATAGCCGTCCGAGAACATTGTCCGCTCGGTCACCGTGTCTTCTGCGCGTTTTGCTCCAACACTGGTCTGCAATTTTCTTTGAATCAGTACAGTACATGTGCGTCCTTATTCAAGCTACAGAACAACACATTAAATGAGTACGAGTCCATACGAGAGCGACCCATAACCCAACAAATTTTTTCTCACGACCATGTAGAGGCAATCATCATTATCTCGGCAATGATTTGGCAAGCTTCAAGTTTTTCTTTCTACAATATTGTAGTTATATCCAATTCATTCTTCTTGATTTTGACCTTATTAATCGTCAATAATTCTGAGTGAAAAATATTTTCACCCACTAATATTTCAGATCAATGTACTTCAATTTGAAATGAAATGATGAATTTCTGCAAATGTGAATTATACTTTGATTGTCACAAAACAACACGTATGGCTCCTATTTAAAGTTGAGTTTTCGAATAAACTTTTTTATCCATAGTATCTCCTTGCTTGCCTCCTTCACAGTAATAAATTTTGCCTCAATGGTTGAGAGAGTAATAACTTCTATAATCTAGATTGCCAAGAAACGACTCTTCCTACAAACATAACTAAGTATCCCGAGGTAGACTTTCAAGAGTTGACATTGCCTGCTATGTCTGCTTCAGTATTCCTAACCAAAACTGGTTTATCGCTTCCGAAATATAAACACAGCTTGAAAATTTTTTGAAGATACCTCATTATCTATTTCACTGCAAATAATACTCATTATCAGGATTTAACAGAAAACGACTAACTATTCCAATAGTATGAGCAATATCTTATCTCGTATACACCATAACATATATCAAATTGCCCACGATCGAAGAGTACGGTATGCCTCTCATGCTTGCCTTGTCATCATCCGTGGAAGGATATTACCAATTGCTCAATTTAAAATAATTAACTAACGGAGTGCTCACTAGTTTTGACTTCTCCAAGTTACTAAAGTACCTTCACTGCATAGCTCTCCTAGGATAATGTAGTTTCCTTACTTTGCGGTCACAATATATTCTCATACTCAGAATTCATTGGCCCTAAATCCTTCATCGTAAAATATTTCCCAAGTTGTTACTTCAATTTATTAATATGGGAGGTCTTTCACCCAACAATGAGTATATCATCTACATAGAGTGGGAAAATAATGAAAATCATCTTTGAAAAACTTTTAAACAAAGACACAATAGTCCAAATTATTCTTCTGATAACCTTAATCCATCATAATAGACTCAAACTTCTTATACTATTGTCTCAGCACTTACTTCAACTTATATAACCTTTTCTTCAGATGACGTACCAAACGTTCCTTCCCCTCAACTTGAAATCCCTCCAATTGCTCCATGGAAATCTCCTCCTCAAGGTTACCATGAAGAAAAACCGTCCACACATTCAATTGCTCAACTTCCAAATCAAGAACCATGACCAATCCAAGCACCGCCTACATTGAAGACATTTTCACAATCGGGATAAAAATCTCCTCAAAATTAATACCCTTTTGTCGATTAAAGCCTTTTACAAGCAGTCTCACCTTATATCTTGGTTGTGAGCTATTCTCATCAGCTTTTGAGCAGAAGATCCACTTATTCTTTAATGCTCGCTTACCCTTTAGTAGTTTTGTGAGCTTGAACGTGTGATTTTCCTATAACGATTTCATTTTATCTTGTATGGCTTTCATCCATTCCAATTTGTACTCATCCTCCGTAATTTCATCAAAACTTTTGGGCTCTCCTTCATCAGTAAGTAATATATACTCATCAATTAATAGTGAATAGAAGGCCTTCAATCTCTTGTGGATCGTTGGAGTGAAATGGTCTCGGCAGGTTTAGTAATATTATGAGAAACAGTGTCATCCTCTCTATTAAGAGTGGGAGTCCCACGATCTTCTTTCCCTTCGACACTACCTTGATCACTGTCTTCATTAAAAATATGTATCAGTATTAAGGACTCAAAATTCATAGTGCAAACCCCCACTATTGTCATTGTCAGAAATAACCTTTACCTCTTTGTTGATATCTTCAATTGTCTCATCTTTGATGAACATCATATCCCTCAATCGAATAAGCTTTTTTTTTCTATTAGATTGTAGAACTGATATCCCAACTTATCTTTTCCGTAATCGAGAAAGATGTACTGCCTTGTCTTCGAATCCAACTTGGATCTCTCATCCTTAGAAATATGGTCAAATACCTTACACCCAAATATGTGCAAGTAGTCATAGGATACCTTTTTTCTAAACCACACATTCTCTAGGATTTATTCATTTAGTGGACCGCTCGATGATGGCTGATTACATGAGTCACAACATTCAAAGCTCCCCTCCAAAATGAACAAGAGAGTTTCACCTCCGAATGCACCTAGTGAACTCTCTCGATCGGTATTTTATTCATCCGTTCAACCATCCCATTTAGTTGCGGTATTTTCAGTGCAGTTTTTTGATATTGAATTTCATGGGTCTAATAATACACATCAAATGCTCCGATATACTCACTGCCGTTGTCACTCTGAATGCACTTCAGTTTCTTCCCAATTTGCCTCTCCGCCAGGCATGGAATTATTCGAATATATTAAGGACTTGATCATTCGAATTTAATAGATACACCAATAACTTTCTTGAACAATTATCACCAAATGTAATGAAGTAAAGTATTCTTTCAAATATCTTCACCTTGAGAGTGTCACATATATCGATGTGAACCAACTCAAGAATATCAACCTTTCTCGTAGACGAGTTTTCATGGAATAAAACTCCTCACTGCTTCTCGCCATACAATGAGAGCAAATCTTCAATTTGGCTTCCTTCACACCTTGAAGGAAGTCCTTCTTAGCTAGAAAATTCAATCCTTTCTCGCTCATGTGACTTAACTGTCGATACTACAAATTTGAAGACTCCCTACTTCTCACAAAATGTACATCTCCAACTACAATTGAGGATTGTAACACATACAAGTTGAAAACTTTCTTTCCCTAAGCAACTATTAAAGATTCTCTAATCGACCATCACACCCCTTCACAAAACATATTACAAAATCCTTCATCATCGAGCTTCCCTGCTAAAATAAGATTCAACTGAATATCTGAGACATATCATACATCCCTTAATAGCAAATTGGTCCCATTGTTGGTGATAATACACACGTCACCACAACCGACAATCTAGGATGTATTTTCGTTACCCATTTTTAACACTCAAAAATCACTGGGAATATAAAATGTGAAGAATTTTCATCATGACATGACATGGAGTGGGACACCGCTGTCCACCATCCAATTGATTTTGTGATCTGCCAAATTGATCAATTCATCCCCCCTAAATATCAACAAAAGGTCGTCTTTGGTAAAAACTAAGGCTCCCTCCTCATCTTGAGCCTCATCTACTTTCTTTTCATTACCGTCATTGTGTTCATGTTTTTACTTATAATAATACTTTTTTATGTGTTGCTTTTTTTCGCAGTGGTGGCACTTAAAGTTTTGGTACCTCAATCAAGACTTACCACCGCTCTTCTTACCATATTTTGGGCTATGTCTCTTATTTCTTTCCGGTGACTTAGAGACTACTCTTCGAAGTGCAAAGACAAAGAGTCCTATGATCGATGTCTCATCTCCACATTTAGCATGACTCTCTTTACTATTTCTAAAGTTACCATGCCATTTAGAAAAGTATTGGCAATAATGATCCGTATCAACTCCTAAGAGTTCAATAAGGTGATCAACATCTATAAGTCCAATAACTCATCATTAAATTTAATGTTTATACCACTCAACTAATCCACATATCCTTAAAACTCGTTCAAGTGATCAACTATTGACGTGCCCACGTTATGCCTCACTTGTATCAACTTCATCAAATGGTACAATTTATTGTTACCAATTTTTGAAACATAGAGCGTCTCAAGTTTCTCCTACAATGTGACATACCGTATTTTTAATTAAAAATTTGGCAGAATTTCGGCTATAATACAGACATCGGCCAAGTAGGAACTTGTGAAATAATCCTATACATTAAATATACAATCTCAATAATACCAAAAATCAAGTAGTATCAATCCCAACATCCAGACCACACAACAAACCAACACAAGATCCTAAAAACTACCATAATTATTTTGTGGCTCAACCGTTATGTCTCCAAATACAACATTGGACACAAAGAGATGCCACTATGTATCTGAAATAAATCATAAAAACCTACGAAAGCAAAAACATCCATTAATATAGCGAAAACTACACTATGGATATGTCTTTATTATCAATATCATCATACGCATACATTCGTGAATAAAATCAAATAGAAATACAGAATAATCACATCAAAAGATATAAGACTATAAAACTAAGTGTATAAGATCATCTTCATCGTCTTCGAGCCTAGCCGACTCAAATCCTCTATCCTACCTCGGTGGATGCAACTCATACTCATTTGGAGGGAGAAAAACAGTAATTGTGAGCCAAAGGCTCAGCAAATCGCACATATATATATCAAAGACATGCATAATTTCATGTTTAAAAATATAATAATATATATATATGAAGGACAGAGATACATGTGAGATTGTAAATCATAATTTAGAAAGGAATATTTTCATGATTCGATTCATATTTTTTTGGTTCGTTTCCTTATCATTTTCTTAATTATCAATTCATTACCGAAAACTTATTTCGTTACGGGATCGGGGCCAGTAGGCCTTACTGACCAAAGGAACGATCAATTGTTACTTGGATTGTGTTCAATCCGTACAATCTAAGGCCGATATCCTCCTATTCATTCTCGACCTAGATGGGAAGCTGTCTACATATAAACCCTACAGACGGGGCCATAGTCATAGGCCACGAGCGGCATTCATAAAAGACAATGACCTTCCACTATAATTATTAAGGCATGTCAAGGAATATTATCCGCTATAAAATACGGTACAGGATACACGGCCAGAGTAATCCTAAAATTTTTACTATAATATTTATAGCATGTCAAACTTTATTATCCGTAATTCTCGGTCTATGTTCTGAGTACCTTATTTCTTTAGAAAATTTTACCATTAAACACATAATTCTTCGTTCCCAATCTGCTGGAGAAAATTTCATAAGCCAATCAGTTCATAGGTCAATCACTTAATTACAGAATTTCCTTAATTATCAGATTTTTTTATTTTCTCATGAGTTTGGGTTCTCACGCGATCATATTTCATGCATAATTTTTCTTTGGAGCTTGGAGGATTTAGGAATTCATTTTTATTTTATACCAAATAGAATTATATAGCTTCCGATCGATAATCCTTTTATAATTGGTTCATGACGTAATTTTCGAAACATAATCAATTAATATTTTCATAATATATGCATAAATGTTCATTAGACTTGGAATAAGTAATGAACTCTTACCACCGTAGGCCGAACGTAATTTTAGAGCGTCAGAGCATCAAATACCTTCCTAAAAGTATGCTATATAATTCCCAAAGCTAAGATCATGCATAAATTATCATTAATTCAGATAAAGCTCAAAGTGGTCGCGGGTTAGGATTCCGGTTAGCATAAAATCCTATGAAACTACAAATTTGGACACCAAATTGATAAATTAACCTATTCATGGTGCGGGTAATAATATTTTTGAAAAAGCACGTTTCGTGCTAACGTGTTTCAACCCCGTTAAATATATAGCGGAAGCAACAATAAATATTAAATATCTAATACATGTAAAAGATATTTAACACTAGATGCATACGAGACTAGCAATCATGCACAACATAAACAATCACAAGCAATAATTAAGAGCGATAAAGATAAAGACTCAATTTTTGGTGACGAAGAAAACTCGATACCACCGGTATCGAGAAAAACACTCCGGCTTCAACGGCCAGGAAGCAATGCACTATGAAAATCAACTTACAGCCCGGTGGTAACGACGCTATCCAGCCGACTTACTCCCGACACGTGATCCCTACCAAGGAACTCCTTGGATTTGCCCGCACAACGGAACCGACTCCTTCCGGTCTTCACGTCAATCTTCCCTCGAACCACTTGAATTTCCAATCACGAACGAGTCTCCTTCTTCACGAACCAAAGTCTTCAACAATGGTAGAAGGCAAACTTTCAATGGTGAAAGAGAGTTGGTGAGAAAACTAGTTTGAGCATGTAGAACAATCCTTTGGTGATTAGTTTTCTCAAGATGTGCAAGTATATTGAAGCATGAGAGGGTTTTCTTCTCAAGGAGGCACGCACATCAGATTTCCAGAATTCTTGGGGTTCAAAAACATATGTCCCATATTTATATTGGAGCCAAAAATCGCGTTCAAAAATCTGCCCGTTGGGCCGCCGCTCGAGCGGGGCTCGAGCGCGCGGCGAGCGGCCGTAGGGTTTTGGCAGAAACCCTGCGGGCGCTCGAGCGGCCATGGGGCGAGTAGCGAGCGGCCTATGTTCTGGTTTATCGGCTCGAGCGGCTAGTGAGCGAGCATCGAGCGGCCCCCATTCTGGATTATGTGCTCGAGCGGCAAGCGGGCACCAGGCGAGCGGGCGGTCCTGGACGGTGCTCGAGCGCGTGGAGGGCGGACCAATGAATTTTAATGAATTTTAAACCGACAACCCACAACCCGACATCAATAAAATGATACATATGGTCACAGAATATGCCAATAAGACAAATGTCTCTAACAATTTTAAAACTAATTTATGCATAAATTCCAATTTAATTGGTGAACTCCTCCGGGGTGCTAGTTTAGGGTTTTCGGTCCGAAAATGGGTCAAAACTATTAAATCGGGCATGGAATTCACATATTTGCTTGCCCAAATCGTGGATAACAATTATTTAATGCCAAATCATGCATAAAACCCGTAATAAATGGCGAAATGGGTCCGACTATGAGTTAGGGTTCCGGATTGCAAAAAATTCTCAAATCTTGATATTCGGACATGAAACTGATGTATTTTCATGCTTTGATCATGGACAATATAATATATAAACTTATTCTGGTATTGCAATGAAGATACCCAAAAAAAATAAAATAAATGTGTAAGAAAATGACAGAAGATAGTATGAGTATACTTAACTTGACCTGATCTATCACTTCTCTAACTGGCTCAAACTCAATATCGGACTCGGAAACCTCGAATTCCCTCTTCTCTTTGTTCTCCTCCTCTCCTCTCTCTCTTCTCTCTGAAATTGCCCAAAAAATGGCCAAGCGAAAATTCCTCGGCCACTTAAATCATTGCCGGCGCTTGAGCGCCAACCAGGCCCGCAACAAGAGCTGCACGCCTGGATCCAGCACCCAGCGGGTGCTAGCCCCCCAGTTCGGGGGCCCGACGGGCCAACTTTGTCGATCCGACCCATGGTCCCGAAACCTAATTTTTTCAAATGCATTAAACCTAATATTGGTCATATTAATTTAATTATCCGTATTTACGATGTTCGGGGACCGATACATTATAATCTCTCCCACTTATAGATATTTTGTCCTTGAAATTTAATGGACCCTAAAAGTCAACAATTAGGGAGAATCCTTTCGGAATTTCTTCTTCACGATCCTACGTTATATCCTTTATTACATGGCTTATGCTAAGAGACTTTAACCAAATAAACCATCCTGATTCCCAACATCTCATGATTCGTATTCAAATCTAGGTTAGAACCTTATCACAAGACATATTCATAATTTCCAAAATAGCCTAATCCAATTACTTACTGATTTCCTCAATCATTGATGTAAGAAAAAAATTCATGACAATCTACAAAATCCGAAGGCAACCCAAATTATATTGGCTATTCCTTCAACTTAATTGAATACCTCCAACAGCCAATAAATTTCTACTTCAGTTCATCTTAAGCTTCAAAATTGATCGATCATACAAAATCTCAATCCTGTATGAAATCCTTGGGCCATAGGCCTACATGCTTCCGTTACACTATTCTAATTAACCTTTAATTTATACACTCAATTCAGCTTGCAAGCCTTATCTATTAATCCATATTAGGCGCCTGGATCACATAATAGCTATGGTCCCAAGAAAAATCCCAAAGATATCAATATACCCAAGGCAAAATCCATAATCCTCATATTACAATCAACATAGGAAGCATGATCGAAGCAATTGCCCCAAAATTTGGTACAGCCTCGAGTTACCGCTAGAACCTTAAATTTGAATATTTAGCAACTTATCATCGCATTGGCAAACCAATAAGCCAACTTGCTTGCTGCTCACCTTTCACAATTCCTATGAAGCATTCAAAACTTCCTAAATCTAAAGACTCCTACTTGCTAACTCTAAACCACAGGTGGAGTAACTCTGATCATAGACCTCTCCCCCACTTATATTAAGGCATCCACCCACATACGATGCAGGAAAATCACAATCCTAGATCCTCCTCAGAAGCATCATATTTTATTATAATTCATTGGATCCATCAGGGATCAACCCAATGACATGAGTGACAATTTACCTTTTATTCTTCGAAAACTATCTTCATATATCTCATCCCAATAGATACTGAACGCTTCCTAACCAAATGCGCCATAGACATTGCAAAACCTCGAGAAATACTTAATGGGCATTCCTTCTAAATTTACCTAGGCCCAAGAAAAACAGATAATTTCGCAACATCAATCAGTCCTTCTCAAGTGAGCCATTCCTCAATGCTCTTCAGAACCACATCTAGGTCATCAAAGGAATTACATGCTCAACACAACACTTTCCTTAACCAAATTTACATTCTCTACTCAAACGTGCTCATGGCTATCGACCTTCCTAATCCCTAATACCGTCCTCAAATAGAATTCATATATCCCCACGATCCTATGAACTTTTTTGATGGGAATTCACAAAACTGACTCAATTGTGGCCGAAAGATCCACCATATTAAATCCACCCAATTACCGACAAAACTTCAAACCCAACAGTGTTACCGGATTTCGTAATAGCCGTATCCTTATCCCGAATGCAGCCACAGGCACAGTCCACATTAATCCATAATTAATAATTTTATCGATATTGATCAATTTTAAAATCATCAAGCCCTAGCATTGGATCAAATAATTTACCAATTTATTCACAGTACCCACTTATCAAATCATTAATCTCCTAGGCAACCCTATTTTTAAAAATTCACAGATAACCTCATCGATTCATCTTACGTATCTCAAAGGTTCTAAAGCATCCCATGGCGGTACCTAATAAATGCTTCCTTCCAAGAACATTCTCAAACATTCTTCACACGGCCAAAACTCCTTAGTGACTACAAAATGACCTCCAAGTGTAGTCTCATATACTAATTGGACTTGGCAGAAATTCTCATTAAATGATTTGCAGGCAAAGTGATGCTAATTTTTTGATATCTCGATCAATTCGAAATCATACCCAAAATCTCTGAACTCGATTGTAAGGCATAATATTCTCACCAACATAATCCAAACTAGCATAGTGACTCACCAGCCAATCATATCTACAGACCCAAGAAAATATCATAGAACTCGATATCGCTGATACCAAGCCTAGTCCTTAAATAAATGAATAAACTTAGGAATCACTAATGAAAATATAGATTCGAGATCCCAAGACGATACATGTGCCGTAATATCAGGTTTTTTTTAAATCTTACATTCCATCACGGTAATCGACCCTCAGCACTTGAGCCATCACTATAAAACCCAATTCAAGGCATTGGACTTCTTCACTGTCCGGCCTAGGGATACGGACAAACCTCGATTCGGTGACTGAGCTATCTATGACTTAAAACACGCTCCCCAAAATCTCTTCAAAAAGATATTTATCCATAGATAATCCATAAATATATATTACGATGTATCTTTATCCTCCCAAACGTTGGGTCACCACAACTAGATAATCAAACTTATCTTCTAATCTTAGCTTAGTTCTATCCTAAGCTATTAAAATTAGGAAAACTAGAACTATCTAGTCTAGCTAAATCATCCTACGCCTTCATTTACTAACTCAATTTTTCTTATTCTATCGTAAACTTTTGCGTATGATTTGGATCAAACCTAAAGTATGTCTTTCTCTGATACCATCTGTGACGTACCCTATTTTTAATCGAAAATTCAATAGAGTTTCGACTGTAATACAGACGTTGGTCAAATACAAACTTGTGAAATAATCCTGTACATTAAATATACAACTTCAACAATACCAAAAATCCATCAGTATCAGTCCCAACATTCAGACAACACAACAAACTAACACAGGATCCTAAAAACTATCACAATCATTCCATGGCTTCAACGTTATATATCTAGACACAATATCAGATACAGAGAAATGTCGCTAGGTATCTGAAACAAATCATAAAAATATGCGAAAGTAAAAACATCGATCGATACAGCGAAAATTACACTATGGATATATCTTTATTATCAATATCATCATACGCATACAATCGTGAATAAAATCCAATAGAAATACAGAATAATCCCATCAAAAGACATAAGACTTAAAACTAAGTCCATAAGATCATCTTCATCGTCTTCGAGCCTAGCCGACTCAAATCATCTACTCTATCTCAACGGGTGCAACTTATACTCATCTAGATAGAGAAAAATAGTATGGGTGAATTAAAAGCTCAGCAAGGCACACATATATATATCAAAGATATACATAATTTCATATTTAAAATATAATAAGGCATATATAAATGATAGATGTGCATGTGAGATTATAAATCATGATTTAGAAAGGAATGTTTTCATGATTTGTTCCATATTTCTTTGATTTGTTTCCTTATTATTTTCTTAATTATCAGTTCTTAACTGAAAGCTTATTTCGTTGAGGAACCGGGGGCAGTTGGCCTTACTGACCAAAGGAGCAATCGGTCGTTACCTGGATTGTGTTAAATCCATACAATCTAAGGCCAATATCCTCCTATTCTCGACTCAGAGGGGGGCCGTCTATATATAAATCCTATAGACAAGGTCATAGTCATAGGCCGTGAGTGGCATTCATAACAGACAATGACTTTCCACCATAATATACTAAGCTATGGTAAGAAATATCACCAGCTATAAAACATGATATTGGATACACTGCCAGAGTAATCCTTGAATTTTTATTGTAATATTTATGACATGTCAAAATTTATTATCTGTAATCCTCAATCCAAATTCTTAGTTCCTTATTTCTTTAGAAAATTCTGCTTTTAAACATATAATTATTTGTTCCCACTCTAATGGAAAAGATTTCATAAGCCAATAAGTTCATAAGTCCATCATTTAATTATAGAATTCCCTCCATCATCAAATTTTTTTATTTCCTCATGAGTTTGGGTTCTCATGCGATCATAGTTAATATATAATTCTTCTTTGAAGCTTGGAGGATTTAGGAATTCATTTTCATTTTATGCCTAATAGAATTATGTGACTTTCGATCGATAATCCTTTTATAATTGGTTCATGACTTGATTTTCGGGACATATTCAATTAACATTTTCAAAATATAAGCATAAATGTTTATTAGGCTTGGAATGAGTAAGAAACTCTTACCACCGTAAGCCGAACGTAACTTTAGAGCATTCGAACATCAAATACCTTCCCAAAAGTATGCTATATAATTCCTGAAACTAAGATCATGCATAAATTATGGTTAATTCAGATTAAATCCAAAGGGGTGTGGATTAAG
Source organism: Nepenthes gracilis (assembly GCA_033239525.1). Classification (NCBI taxonomy): domain Eukaryota; kingdom Viridiplantae; phylum Streptophyta; class Magnoliopsida; order Caryophyllales; family Nepenthaceae; genus Nepenthes; species Nepenthes gracilis. The sequence goes on from BSYO01000039.1 coordinate 11,699,535, forward strand.
GTTCTGGTAAGTATAAAATCTTACAAAACTACAAATTCGGATACCCAATTGATAAATTAACATATTTATGATGCGGATAATAATATCCTAAAGTCAATTTATATATAAATTTCAATTTAATCGGTGAACTCCTCCGAGGCACGGGTTTCAAATTTCAGGTCCGAAAATGGGTCAAAATTACTCAATTGGGCATGGAATTCACATATTTGCTTGCCCAAGTCATGGGTAATAATTATCTAAGGTTGAATCATGTATAAAATCCAAAATAAATGGTGAAACGGGTCCAGGTGTGGGCTAGGATTTCGGGCTGTGAAAAACCGCTGAAATCTCGATATTCGGACATGAAATTTATATATTTTCATACTTAGGTTATGAGTAATATAATATATAAACTTATTCAGGTATCGGAACGAAGATACCTGAAAAAATAAAATAAAAGTATCAGAAAATGAAAGAGGAGAGTATGAGTACACTTATCTCGACTCGATTTATCACTTCTCTAACTGACTCGAGCACGAAATTAGACTTAGAAACCTCAGATTCCGCCTTCTCTCTCTTCTCCTCCGCCCTCTCTCTCTCTTCTCTTTGGAATTGCCCGAAAAATGGCTGAGGGAAATTCCTCAACCGCTTAAATCACGGGCTGGCGTTCTAACGCTAGCCTCCTGGTTTGGGTGCCTGGCAGGCCAACTCTGCTGATCCAACCCACGATCCTGAAACCTAATTTTTCTAAATACATTAAGCCTAATCTTGATCATATAAACTTAATTATCCGTATTTACAATGTTCGTGGACCAGTACATTACATACAACATCTTTGCATTCGACTTATTCTGAATGTGATTATACACATTATGGTCTACAAATTATTAAATATAGCCATAAACTTATTCAAGTTCAAAAATCCATTCCTCATCAGATTTTGACTTGAGCTTTTGTATAGTAAACATCGGAAGATGTATCATTTTAACAAACAATAAATATTTCATCTTACTCCTCCAAATATCGTAATTTGTGCCATTTAAACAAACTATTTTATTCCCAACCTCCATCGATTCAAATAAGTTTTAACACACAACACAAATAATCTTATCTCTGATACTATTTGTTGGGATACAACCCATTTATTTAAAAAAAATATTCGACAACACACAATAAGCAAATAGCAATAATCATAAATAATAAAGAATATACTATTTTATGTCAAAATCCCTCTTTATAATGAAAATGAAAAAATAATCGGACAATATGTCCAAAATATTTTTACAATGCAAATGTTTGATTACATAAACCCCAATAAAATACAAAAAAAAAAAAAACTTAACACATTATATCAAATAAATTAAATAACAATAAGTATAAGACAAAAGAGTCATCATTAGTACCATTATCCTCATTGTCTACCTTATCATAGGTAGGAATATTATTGCCTCAACCATATTCAACATTAATGCAAGACGATGTCACTAGCATCGATTAATGTTATAAAAGTGATTATTGTTGTGAGGAACCACCTTCTCGACCTTAACAATATTTTAGAATATAATATTTCTTGATCTCACAGGCTTTTTCTTTATTGAGTCATAGAATTGATAGCTAAAATCATCTTTCCCATAGCTAAGAAAGTTGCATTGCTGCATCTTCAAGTCTAGCTTATATCTCTCATCCTTTAGGATATAAATGAATGCCTTGTAACTGACTACCTACAAATGATTATAAAAGATCTCCTTTCCAAGCCACACCTTATTAGTAACTTTCCAATTCAATACAACATATGACAAAAGGTTGATAACGTGAGTCATTGCATTCAAAGCTTTCCCCAAAAAGGATCTGAGCATCTTTGCCTTCAATATCACACATTGGACTCTCTCGATCAATATTCTATACATCCTTTTGACTACAATCAATTGAGTTATCTTCGATAGAGTTTTTTGGGTATCAAATGCCGTAAGAATGACAATATATATTAAATGGCCCAAGGTACTTGCCACTATTTTCACTATGGTGCACTTTAGTTTCTTTTTCATTTGCCTATCTCCTAAAACATGAGATTTCTCAAAGGTCTCAAGATATTGATCTTTTAATTTTAATGGATAAACCCATAAATATTTAAGACAATCATCAATGAATGTGATAAAGTAACGTAAATCATCAAGAATTTTTAACTTAAGTTGACCATATAGATCCATGTGCACAAGATCTACTAGGTTCGACTTCTTTGTTGATAAGCTCCTACGGAAAAAGGTTCTCCTTTACTTATCGGTCATATAATGAGGACAAGTCTTCAATTTACCTTCTTTTATTCCTAAAAGAAGATTCTTCTCTGCAAAATAACTTATCCATTTTTCACTCATATAACTAAGCTACTTATGTAGCTAAGCTTCTTATGCGGCAACTCCACGGACTCACACCCATTGGCTATGTTCATGTCTCCATCAAACATCAAGGCTCGCAACACATAAAGTTTAAATACTTCTTTGCACACACCACTACTAATAACCTTTTGGTGAGTTTCTATTAGCCCTTGCTAAAGGCATTACAAAGGCTATCATCGTCTAACTTTTCAACTAAAACAAGACTGAGTCTAATTTTTGGGATGTGTCACATATCCTTCAAAATCAACTTTGTATCTATCTCCACATTCAAGCACATACTGCCACAACCCATAATTTGGGACAACATGTCATTGCCAACCTTTAATGTTGCAAAGTCATTAAGTGTATAAGACGTGAAAAATTTCATCCTTGACATAATGTGAAGTGGCACTCCACTTCGATCACCCAATTTGTCTCATGGTTGACAATGTTGATCACATCTTCACAAACAACAAGAAGACCATACTTCGTGGCAACCAAAGCTCACTCATCTTCTTGATCCCATTTCTCGATTTTCTATTCATCATTGTTCTCCATCTTTTATTTGTAATAATATTTCTTAATGTGACACTTTTAACTATAATGATAGTATTTGAGGTTTTGATACCTCATTATTAATTTTCTTTGGCTCTTATATTTTGAGTTGGAACTCATCCCTTACTTCTTAATGTCATATCCCTGCTAGAAAATCTGAATTTATGTGTGTGAAATTAGACTCTAATTAGTACACATAATTATAAGTGAATGTTAAATTGACTAACTTCAACTCATCTAAATCCAATATGCAAACATATAACAATTACTGTTAATAGTTTGATAATATATACATGTCAAAATATAGAATACAAAAGCTATATTTAAAAGTACCTCCTAAGACTCATTAACAATTTGACTTCGACGATGAGTAAGAAAAAGTATCTTAAAATGAAATTAAAGTATCCAACATTATATTATCCAATGTTATGCTAAATTTCAAGCAATTCTTGACTTCTAGCCAGATATAGACAATAACCGAAATTAAAACAACAACTACTAATTTGAATATTTAAATTGTGTTTAAATCATCTAAAATATCATAAAACTATTACCTTCAAAAAGCCTCTCTACGAATAAAAAATTTACAAATATATCTAAACTCTATAATCTAAAAAGTTAGCAAACATATGGCAAGTGTGACACTAACATCTAACAAAGTATATATAAATTTATATACGTAGATACACAGAATGAACATGTTGGAGACAATAGTTATGATCAAAAATCCAAACATTGATAATGTCAAATTTTTGATAAAGCATACGAAAATTGTATAAAAATACCAAAACACTAAACGTGCTAAAATCATATAATTGCTTAAAATCATAGACACCTAAAAATCGATTAAATATATATAAAAACAAGAAATAAATGAAAATCCTTGAAATATATAAAAATTAAATATTAGTATTAACCCTACTAATAAATGATAAATATAAAAGTTTAAGTTATAATTATTTTTACATAACAACAAATTTTATGCCACCATTTATGAACTGTGAGTAGGCCGAATACATATTATTTCCTATAATTATGGTCAAATATCACTTTTTAACCCATGAATATTAGGTTTAACCTTTAATTTTTAATAATATATTAGAATATATTCAAATATATTTTATAAATTCTCTATAATAATTTTCATTTAATCGAAACTAAAAATTTAACACAAAAAAAAATACATATAATCAAATACTTTCTCAAGATGGAGAAACAATTTGCTAATCAAAGTCAAAGTAATGTTTTCATCAATTTTTTCTAAAAATGAATGACATACAGGAATAAATGTGTCACTATTGATGACATTCAAAAATATAGATATGTAGTGACACATAAGAAAATATATACCAAAATTTTTGAAATTCAACATGGTTTGCATAATTTTAAAATATGAGTTTTCAAAAATTTTATAAGATAAAAACAAATTGACGTACACGTAAAATAAAATCGGATAAAGTAAGAAACATCACATATATGAGCATTTGAATAAGAGTTAGTCAAAGATTTCAGAAAAAATTAATAACAAATGAAGAAATGGCTTAAATATATTTTATTTCCTTTAAAAATTATCAAAGATTTGCATATTTTTTTCTTAAAATCAACTTTAATTCACTTTCTCCTTCCTTTTATATCTTCTTTTTTCTCTTTTTCTTTTCTTTTTTTTCTCTTCTATCAAAACTCAATAAAAAATAAGTCAAAATTAGACAAAAGACCTATTTATAATAAATTAAAGCAAGTGTACTAGTTAGGCGTGACACATAGAGACAAAATTTGGCCATTGCACAAGTGCCTAATAAGTATCAAATGCTAACATTCTAATCTATATATATACGAGCGCCACTCAAGCACTTCTTATGTGCAATTATTTTGTCTAAAATACACTCATGTATGTGTCTAACACATGACAGGCACTATTCGAGTTAGACTTACTCTAATCAAATACTTAATTTTTTATTTAAATTTGTAATTTATGATAATAATTTATTAATTTATTTAAATTTGACGTCCTCAAAATACTTATTGGGATTTGAATTTTACACTTACTTTTCATAAACTAAAGCCTTCTGAGTGGCAATAAGAGATTGTATTTTGAGAACTCCTCCTCATCTCTTCATTCAAGATACCACTCTGCACCTAACTTGTCATAATAATTCCATCTGAAGGGGAGTTAGCGAGTGACGTTCAAAAAGTCTCCCATGAATTCGAAAGGGTGCCGAGCATCCAGAAGCCTTATATCTCGTCTTCAAATCTAATGTTCATTCCGGACAATTGATTGATGGTTTCATAGAATGTGTTTAAATGATCGAACGTGGGGGTTACCTATTTACTTAAATGATCCAGAGCCATCATTTGCTTGATTAGAAATAACCTGTTTTTCCCCGTTTTTCTAGCACATGACTCCTCTGACTTGTTTCACAAAGTAGGTGCATTAGTTTCACCACTAGCATAGCTCAAGACACCATCATTTACCCATTGTCATCTGAATCCACGTACTTGACAATGAAGTAATCATCCCTCGTGATCATTCTTGCCCATAGATTTAACCTTGTGAACATCGGCAAATAATAATCCTATACATGATCTTTCATCTTTCCCTACTATACATAATAATTTGAGCCATTATAATTCAACATTTTACTAGTGTTAGCTTCCACGATTCAAAACACAACAACAATAAATACATTGCTCCAATAGCATTTGTAGAGTGGTACACTGAAATTTCACCACCATGAAATTGATAATAAGTCTCCATGCAAAGATCATCTACCACACCCATTGCTTGAATTTGTGAGGAAATAAGACATTTGTTCGGCTATGCCCCAACCCAAAACCTAAAATTAAAATATGTGATAATCAAACTTTGATCAAAACCTATAATTAAAAGTTTGATCACTAACTTAAACCCAATCCAATTGTCAGAATGTGATCTATAATAAATTTCGTTAAACAGTATGACAATAAATAAAATAAAGCTTAAAATCTAAAGGTTATACCCGAAAGTAACTTTGAATAACTTATACCTAAAACAACTAAAATTTGAAAGTAAGAATAAGTATATCAAATCTAAAAACAAATATTCAATATGTAAATAAATATAAATTCTTAACATGGTTATAATATTGACAATTTAAAAATTCAAACAAAGAAACTCCTAATCAAATAATCACTATAACTAAAATACCTTAAAATCTATTTCTTCTAAATGACTTTACCATATATGAAATCCTTACAAATATATCTAGGTGTGTTAATTTAAAAGGTTAGTAAAAACAGTAAAAGTGAGTCTAATGTCAATAAAAAACACATATAATTTTACATATATAGATATAAAGAACAAACATATAAAGAATAATAATCACAATTGAGTAAAACATGTTGAAAATCATGCAGATATATATGAACTAAAGATTGGTAATTATCTTACCAATAATGGTTGAATATCAAAGTTTGAATTATGGTTATTTTTATATAGTTAAAGCCCATTCACTATTATTGAAGAATAACATGTTGGCCAATTATATATTATTTGCTATAATGAGGGTAAAATATATCTTTTCTGACTTATAAATATTATGTTTGACCTTTGATATGCAAATAATATATTGAGATATATTCGAATATATTTTATCAATTTTCTATAATAGTTTTACTTAGTCACAATGGAAAACACTATACCGAAATATAAATATACAAATTTTTCTCAAATATGGAAAAAGGTAAATCATTATTATCAAAATTATAAGTAGAATTTTTACCAAATTATTAATATAAAATATACATATAGGAACAAATTGTTGAGCATTTTAGGATTTAAAGACAACATACTTAATTTAAGGTATAAACCTTTAAAATATCATAAAATAAAAACAAAGTTAATATGTATACAACATATAATCAATGTAAGTAAATATCACATGTATGAGTGTTTCAATAAAAAATACTCAAAAATTTTAAAAATACTCTCTATTGGAATCTTATCTTTCTCTCTCTTCTTTGAAATTTCACAAAAAAAAAAAAAAATTGAGTTAAAAAAGAGTAGAAATTGTTTGTATAATAGACTTGCATACATGTGCCGGTTAGGTTAGGTGAAGGGCAAAATTCTTTAAGTCTGTACATGAGCGCCCAACAGATGTGTCTCTAGTGTTACTATTCTAGATGACAAGTATCTCTTGTAACTCAAGTATAATGATTTTATCTAAAATATATTCATACATGACTGGGGTATACATCAAATACTACTCATGCCTATACTACTATCTAACTCTTAATTCCTAACACAAACTCGTAATTAATATTAATAATTCACTAATTTATTTAAATTTAATGTCATTGTATAAACATTAGGGCATGAGTCTTACAATATTACCAATAATACACAAGTAAAACATGCAATCAATGACACATAAGTTTTATATTGAAACCCCCGTATTAACAAAAGGGTAAAACCATATGACCATGTGTCCAAAAAATATCCACCATGAATGTAAGTTCGATTAAACAAATTCTAATGCCATTTTTTATTTTCACCACAACATTAATAAAATCAAGGTAGAAAACTCAATTGATGAAGACAAGATGAGAAATTATTAATAAAACGTCCAAAACAACAAATAGACCAATGTATCCAATGATGGGAAAGATTGAGAATAAATTTGGAGTACAAACAATTTGCTAAAATCATCTCCTTCTTCAATCTCTTTCTCTTTCAAGTTGGCAGCCAAATGGTGTCTTAAAACCCACTTTAAATGCCCTAGTCCAAAACGAAGGCTTTTAAATCATGCAATGACATTCAAACACCAATGAAAATGTTGCCACAGTGCATGATCACCCACCATGTGTACATCTGACGCAAATGCCTTTACTTTCTACTCACATATTGTGACACCCTAGTGTTCTAATTTAAGTTTACGAAACTTTTGATCCACAGGGGGTCATAAATGAAAGTAAGTAATAAGTTAAGGGTAACTTTTAGAGTTGATAAACTGTAGGCAAGTATAGATTAATTTTATAAAATGGTTAGACAAGTCAAATTCTCAAATATATTAGAAGGGTATTTTAATAATTTTTTTATCGGTAAATACTTATTTTCAGTGCTTTAGAAAATTAGTCGGGATTGTTGTGACTTTAATATATATTTATATATGTAATTTTAAAAAGGTGAAAACTAATCAATTAGAGAAAATATTGCTGGACTTCGAATGTTGGGGGCCGTTTAACTTAGGATAATTAGAAGGAACAGTCACTAAGGGTAATTTTCTAAATTTTCTCGATGCAATGCTTAAATCCTGTTTGGCATAATAAAGGCAGTGTATGTCATTGTTTGGCAGCGTGAGTTTGATTTCTTTTGGATGAGCAATTTGACGAATTCAGACTTACTTTCAGTGATTTGTGTGTAATTGGGGAATTCATGGCCTTTTATTAAGCATTGGCTTGTGTTCCAATGTGATTAATCACATTTGTGCCTTTGCCATCAGGGGAGTGTATCAATTTAATGTTAAGTTCAGATTAATATATGAAAATTTAATCTTGAATTTAGAGTTCACACCTACGGTTGAGAGACTATAAATATTGATGTTTTTTTTTAGGCTTCAACATTAATGTATACTTGAAATTTTGATTTGACTCAAATTATTTAATGACTTGCGTCCAAACGTAATCTAAAATCTTGAACTAGTTTTCTATGTACCCAAAATAAAATATAGCCCAATTAAAAGTCTAGAGGATTTTTCCAGGACTTTCTTCCAATGCATAGGTTAGTTTATGCTCAATTTATTAAGAAAAAAACTAAATGAGCTACTAACCTTGATGAATAGTTGAGGAGGAGTGAAACATCGCAAAAGGGTATTTCTAGTGGTAAACTATCTTTTAATCATAGATGACTACCTTATAAGTATTTGGTTGAATATTGAGAGAAAATCTTTTTTCATGTTATGGATTATAACTTCCTTTTTTACTTACTCAACTCCTAAGGCGCTTAGACAGGAGTATTGTCTTTTGTATGCACTTCTATATTCGTGGTAAGTTTAAATTGATTGTATATCTAGAGTAGAAGATACTGCATCAAATCTCTGAGTAGTAGAAATCTAGCACCTGATGTGCCCCAACTACACTCCAGCCAAGCGCCTAGTCTAGTTATGCCCTAAGCGTATTCCCGGGTTTTGCCTCCTCTAGTTGATGTCAGATCTGACCCTTACCCCAGCCATTTTTTCAGATGCCTTTTAGGGTCAACTTTCTTCCAAGCAATACATTTTTCATACTTTAAGTTTTTCAGAATTAAAATGGTGTAATTTCAGCCAATACAATATAGTTTCAGTTGACGTGACACAAATTCAATTTGTGCTTGACATTGCAATCCGTTGTCATGCCAAGATGATCATTGAACTCTAGTAGACCCAGCTGAAATATTTGGACTGGATCTTATATATTGGGCTTAGGCAGGTTATTTTAGATTGGACCTCCAACTTGATTTTCTTCATTCGGTTAGTTTACACTGAACCATCATACTAAGTCCCAACAAACACTATTTTTCGGTTAGCTGAGAGGACGGGGAGAGAGAGAGAGAGAGAGCCGAAGCCCTGCTGCTGTGCTGTGTCTATTGTTGTTGAGGATAGCAGTGCAAGGCAAGTGATCTTCCTCATTTTTTAGATCTCCAGCAAGTTGATTTCTACTCTTTTGTTATTATCATCATGTTGCAAAGTACCTCCCATGTTTATCAGTTAGCATTTCATTGAGCAGTCGAAAAATCCAAACACCTCATTACTTTCCTCTGTTTATGAAAATCAGTGACAAATATCACAAATATGTGTTTTTGGATAATCACACATTGCTATAACAATATAAAATCTAATGTTTTATCTAGTTGAATAGGATTAATGAGCCTTTGAATGGAATTGAACTACTGAATCCCGTGTGAACTGTAGCAGCGCAAAGAGGAAAATATGAACATTAACGGGGTGAGAAAATCAGTTCCCAAATTATTCTTTGGCTAATCATTTGTACCTCAAGTCATTATTTTCATGCCTGTACATTTATCATTCTTATATTATGATATGCTAAATTTAATATTTTGTTTACAAGACATGGTCTTGATTACTGTAGACCTAGAAATTTATCGACGATTAACGGTGTTATGGATCTATAGACAATTAAGTTGGACCGAGGAGAAAGAAAACAGCGATAACAACAACGAATAATAATTACAAAATGAGAAAAAAATGAGACATACACAATTTATATGAAAATTCTCTTCTAAATAAGAAAAAAAAATCACAAGACTATTCATCTGAAAAATTTTAATATGTAAAACGGTTACAAAAACCCCCCAAAGAACAGAATACAAGATTTTGACTCTTTGTATTGGATTGGCTCGAGCAACAATGCGGGTAAGATGAATCTCCTTCTTCTTACTTTTCTTTCTTTTTCTCTTTCTCTCACTGACGACGTTTACTGGTTTTAATCTCACAAATCACTAACCTACTCTAAATTTTACAAGTTACACCAACAATCATGTACTCTCTCTTCTTTTATAACCAAAAAACATTTGCGCATTTTTACCAATTTTTACACTTTTGGTAAATCATGATTGGGCACTGTGGACTCCACAACTAGTCACCATCCCAATCCGGCTGGTCCTCAAGTTTTTCAATTTGGCCGAGTCTCGAATTTGCCAGTCCAGCCGGTCCTCGAATTCAGTAATCCGGTCACCTTTTCGACATCAGCGTTAGGTGCTCGGCCACTTCGCCATGTGCACAAAGCGCAAGTAAACAAAATAATATTTTGCCTCAATATTGCACCAATGTGAGTTCGGTTAAAACGTCCGATTGATCTGTCAACCGGATATGGGCTCACATAGGAGTGTCCCATATCTCAACAAACGGATACTAAAATTTAGAAGTAGGAAATTCCAGGCTTGAGTCAGGAAGCTGTTTGTAAACTTTTTTCTTGCAATCTTCTCACGGAGGAGCTGTTAGCTCGAGCTTCTCTTCTTGCAAAACTTGCATGAATTGCTTGCATATCTGATCAAGCCTTCTTCTCACATACCAATCACAGAGGTCAATTTGCTCAAGCTTTCTTCTTGCAAACACCTACTATCATTCTCTCCAACACCAGTTCTCACAAGTTTCAAGAAAGGAGTAAAATGAGATTAACAAATCGTTGAATCCGGTAATAATTTAGTAAAATCGTACGAGTTTGTTTAAACTTAACGCCTAGCTTTAAAATTAGTGCCTAGGTAGCATTATATTTGGGTCTTATGGCTTAGTGGGCAATGATAGACATAGTGGGATGATAAGAATTAGATATTTAGTTTATTCGTATTTTTTGCTTATTTTCTTGGTATTTTTGTTAAACTTATCTTTTATCACGTAACATGATTGTTATTTATGGTTAAAGTAAAAAATATATATATATAAATGCTACTATTTTATGAAATATGGAACCTACAAAATTTTAGTATGATTTGTAATTGTTCAATACTAATTTTCAGGTCTATGTTTTTAGAGGAATGTTATAGTCCAATAAACAATATGCAATGAGATCTTAGAGGATATCGTAGTCAGGGGCAATTGATTTAACATGTGAATTGAAATAGATTATTTTATATACTATAGGGACATGGATCCTGGTTGAACTATAAAAATACGAGTGTGACATATTCTAAACTTAACTTGAAAGGGATAATGAGAATATTGATCATCTAGATTGAGTTCTATGTATTTGCATAATCGATTCAGTGACAAAAAAGATATTAAGAGATTATTAAAATATCTCATTTAGTTGTAACACCTATTGAGATTGGTAGAGTTAAACATATATTATTATTGATATTCAAATTCTATGAAATTCTAATTGTATTCATATTGTTTAAATTCAGTGAAAACCTTTAATAGTTACTCTTATAACTCTTGAATCATGAATATAACATCATATTGAATCTCACATAGTTGATAATTGATTATATATTATTATTATTACATCTTTAATATTATTATTTGAGATATTTATTATTTGCTAATACTATTGATTATATTACTTGTTGGTTTTTTGTTCATCCTTATATTTTCTTGATTCTAGAATAAAATAGGTTGATAATGTGTTAGTAGAGTTCATATACTTTATGATCAGATTCCAGGTAGAGGAGATTCCAAAGTATAGTAGTTTTATATCGAAAGATGGGAGATTTCTTTTTTGTTTGCTAGATGTTAAGTAGTATGTCAGGGTTACATTCCTTTAACTTTTATTTTTATTATGAATATTTATATTATTCAATATTTTAAAGACTTTGATATTATGATAGATGTCATATTTATCATGGTATTTATTATATGCCTTTTTTTAATTTGAGTTTTTGTGTGTACGTTTTGGGCCAAGTCAAGTGATTTGAATCCAAATTACTATACATACACACTCTTAAATGCACATCAAGTGTGAATAACATAGATCACCATTGAAATCCACTCTCATGTACCCATCATACGTAAGTCAAGTGCCATTCCCTTTATTCACTAAATAACCCTTTCGATTAAGTGTGTTTCGAGAGATCCTTCCCTAAAATTCCATATATTTAGAGATGAATCAAATAATATGCATAGATAATGAATATAAGACTCATAAGAGAGTGATCTATCCCAATACATGTCTTTGAGAATATATGTTAATTAGTTTGGACCCAAAAGTACTTAATGCATAGTTGAAATCTAGATCTTAGATTGAGAATCCAAGAATGAGCTCTTAAACCTTTTAACAATTCGAATTCCCATCATATACACAGCTAATATGGAGAAATAAATCTCGAATCCCCTGTTAGTTATCAACTATCAAATTTATATGTAAATATAATGAATAACAATACATAATCAAGTACATAAATTATATAATAATATTTAATATAAAAAATATTTCTCGACAAAAAAAAAAATCATGAGTCAAACTTCTAACAAATCTAATATAAAATGATAGGTTATAAATAATCCTCTTTGATAGCTATTCACAACAACCATATAAATAACTGATTGAATACAATTTAAACACATTTAACAACCATACAAAAAAATACAATGACAAAATTGAGTAACCAATCAATTGTATTTCCTACAACTAATATTAGAGTAACATACCCGAGTCTAACAAAAGAATAGAAGTTAAAGTGAATGTCAACTTAATATCAAAAATCTTACTCATCTTTCTTTTCTCTCTTCTCTCTCTTCCTCATGGCATCCCTTGTGTTTTTTTCTCTCAAATTCTAGCCTAAAAATTGTTCCAAAATTTTTATAGCCTCTGCTAGCATTTGAACGCCAACTCAAACACCACATGCAAAATTCATATGTGCACAACTACTATCGGCACATGCACCAACAAGCACTCCTAGGAGCACCAAGTACTGCACTCTTCACACATGTTTCTTTAGGCGTCATTCTCCCATGCCACTCTAATTCCTTGCTTGTACTTGTCTTTGTACCATAATCAAGTAAACGTTTAGGTGATTCATCCATTAGGTGTGGGGCTTACAAAAAAGTAACCTAAAACCTAATAAAGTTTTTCTAACTACCTTATAGGAAACCCTTTACCTCTCTAGCGATTATCATCTCTTACCATCTGGCAACTTTCTCTTTATGAGAATCCTGTTGTCGGCCTCTATACGCTTAAATAATACCCTACTACACTTCACCAAACCATTAGCACTCATCTTTTCCTTCTTTTCCATAGTTGTGTTACCCTCCTGTGCTTTCCTCCTTAGCCTACTCCCACTAACTTGACCACATCGACCATTGGCCTCCTTAGCATTTCCTTGGTAACTAAAACCTCTATCAAGTATCGACTTAAATGTTTACTTTTTCTTACCACAATTAAGTCACCTTTGGTGAGCTTTTTTTTGGGGGGGGGGCTAAATGGAGTACATAAATGCTCCTCATTAAACTTTTCCATTAAAATCAAATTTAACTAGATAGTCGGAGTATGTCACACACCCCTTAACATGATCTTCATCTCGTTTCTTATTTGCAAACTAACATCCCCGATGCCATTACTCTTGACGATTTATCATTACCCATATTTAATACATATAGTTCATAGACGTATTGGACCTAAAGAGGGACTTCCGCTATAACACCTCAGTGTTTCATATTTTTTATTAATCGAACAATTGATCTTTGATTGAGATAATTAAACTACAGGTGTGATGCATTTCTAGATTTGAATTATTGAACAAATTAGAGAGTCTCTTTGTTCGAGAGTCTGATTGAAAACTAATCTATTCTTTATTACTTTGAATCCATATCCTCTACACAACAACTAACAAACAAAAGGTAACAAGAATATGAGAATCACTTCCCGATATATCCGCCAATGTTTAAATTAGTAATCTTTCTAATAGGCTGAGAAAGATAGAAAGAGAAAATGCGTGGATATAAGTAGATAGGGATTAAGTATTTGATAACGGATTGAGCTCCATTGGATGCGCTCCAAAAAGTGAGTGGCTTTGAAGTATTGCACTCGTAGGATGAGTGGCTTTTGCTTGTTTGAGCGTTGTCTAAATATTCTTCTGATCAGGACCCTTTTTCCTATGAAGGAAATGATATATTTATGATATGAATGTTGGTTTAGCTGTCTCTTAGTATTACGCATCTACAGTTACGAGGGTCGTTACTTGTGTAACAGCTGCATACGTTCAATGTCTAAATAATTATAAGGGACATTACTTGTGTAACCGTTGCTTACATTTATTGATTGGGCTATCACAATTTCTGACCGTTAATTTGGTGCGATAATTGTTAGTAACATTTCATTAATTATCCATAAATACTCATTTATTGTTGGATGGTTTCAAGTCAAACCGCTTAGATCAACTACCGTACTTTCTAGATCTTGGGCCTAAAAGGTCTTCTATTGGGTCATCACTATTTGGGCCCTTCTTCATTTTATAGATTGGGTTTTGGGTTGACCCATGGATTGTCGTACCTATTATTAACCCTCCATATTGGGAGGTTTAAATTTTTAACTCTTAACATGTTCATGATGGGATGTTGGTTGCAGATCTTCATGTGTGCTCCTTTTTCAAATATTCTGTAGATTATTGCACTGTTTGGTAGGATTTGATTCAATTTTCTACCACCAATGTAGCAGTATGCAATCTTATTGGTTTATTATTGGTTGATCTTTCCTTCTAGCTATAAATGGAGGGCTTCTCTAAGCTCTACATCATAAAATATCTCTCATTTGCTAAAGAGTGAGTTCGTTCGGTGCTAGCATAAAGCATTCATGGCCACAAGCTAAAATCAGAGGGAGTTCTTCTCTAGTGTTCGAAGTTGAGATCTAATGATGTGCTTGAAGTCTATATTGGCTACCCTCTTTTATATGAAAATCTACATTGATTTTCCTCTTTATACCCAGCCTAAAACTGAACCTATGTCATCTGAACAAAATCCTGGGTTTTGGGGAGTGGTTTTTCCTTTTCCTATCTATGTTGGGCAATTCTCTCTATAGCAGGTTTGAATAGGAACTGCCTCATACTCTGACTGGGGGATGCTTGTTCCTCTTCTCATCTATTTTAGGGACTCTATTCTTCAGCAGTTTCTGAGAGGATTACTCCTAGCTCTAGTTGGGGAAAGAATATTTTTTTTGTTTGCCTTCCTATTAAGGATAGGTTATATCGTCTCGTATTTTTAACCAAAAATTTAGTAGAGTTTCGATTGTAATACGAATGTCAGCCAAATATAAAATCTGTGAAAAATCTTGTACAACAAATTCAATTCACACTATCCCAACAAGAGACCCAACAGAAATCACAAAATCTACCGCAACACATCCATCAGCAACACACAGGATCCAAACGCCATAAAATTTCATGTGGCACTAATATCATATCTCTGGTACGACGTTAGTTCAGAATAGATGCCACTACGTACCCAAAACTAACTATAAGTATCTGCAAAAGCATATACATTCAACAATACAACGAAAACTATACTATGAATATCTCCTTATCATCAACATCATCATATGCAAATATCTATGAACATAATTCATTAGAAATACAAAATGTTCTATAAAAAAGCCTAGGGCTGCATAGCTAAGCCCATAAGGTCATCTTCCATGCCTTTGAGCCTAACCGACTCCAAAACCTCTACCTTATCTCACCGAGTATAACTTATACTCATCTGAAGGGAGAAAAATAGTCATGGTGAGCTAAAAGCTCAGTAAGGCAGATAAAAATATTGAGGAACATGCAAGTTCATATTTAAAACGTAACGATGTATCAAAATACATGAATAGTTTCAGGTTCAAAATACAATAATGCATATACGAAGGATAATGATGCAATTGAGATTATAATTTATGATTTAATAGGGAATGCTTTCATGATTCATTCCATATTTCTTTAGTTCATTTTTCTATCTTGTCTTGGTTATTAGTTTTATATCGAAGACTTATTTCATTTGGGGGCCAAGTATCAATAGGCCTCATTGACAAAGGAGTGGTTGGTCGTGGTTTGAATTGTGTGCACCTACACAATTAAAAGTCCATCCTCTTATTATAGACCCAGAGGTGGACCATCTATATACAATCCCTGTAGACGGGGCCATTAGCCGCCCAACGGTTTCAAAACAGATCACTTCATTCCACTATAATATACTAAGATATGTCAAAAATATCACCCGTGATAAAATACGGTCAGAGTAATCATTGAGTTCTACTATAATATTTTGGCCAATCTAAATTTGTTATCCATAACCCTTGATATGATTTCTTGTTCATTAAAAAATTTTATTCTCAAGCACAAAATCATTCATTCACACTCTGTTGGAGAACGTTACAAAAGTCAATCAGTCCATAAGTCCAAACTCTTGATTGCAGAAGTCCCTCCATCATTAGATTTCCTTTCCTTAACCATATTTCGATACAGATTTCCTTATTCATTGTGAGTTTAAGTCCTCACGTATTCTTGAGTCCGCGCATAATTTTTTTTGAAGCTTAAGAAATTTAGGATTTCCTTTTTCCATTAAGCTAGATAGAATCTGAAGCGTTCGATTGATAATTCTTGACAAATGGTTCGTAACATGATTCTTGGAACATTTCAGATTAATATTTTTGTGATACATGCATAAATTATCATGAGACTTGGATCACGTAAAAAATTCTTATCATGATGAGCCAGACATATCTTTTTATCTTCCAGATGACAAATTTCTTCATAATTGCATACATCATAATTTTTGGAGCATATACAAGATGATATAATTAGTATATTTGTGGTTAAATATCATTATTTATGTCTGACTACATTTCCAGGATATGAAAAATTATCATATATAATTCCTTTCGTATAAATACCAAACATACAGAGTGCCCACATCCATAAAACAAGAATTACAAATTTTTAAAGCTAAATCATGTATAAATTACGGTTAATTTTGATAGAATCCGAAGGGACGTGGGTTTGGGTTCCAGTGAGCACAAAACCATATAAAATACCAATTCGAACACCCAATTAATAAGTTAACATATTCAACATGCAGGTAACCTTGTTCTAAAACCAATTTACACATAAATTCCAATTTAATCGGTGGACTCCTCCGGGGCATGGGTTTTGGGTTTTGGGTCCGTAAACGGGTCAAAACTACGATATCGGGCACAAAATTCATATATTTGTATTCTCAAGTTATAGGTAACGATTACCTAAGGCCAAATTATACATAAAACCCAAATTAAATTGTGAAATGGGTCCGAGCGCAAGTTAGGGCTCCGGGTTACAAAAAAGCGCTCAAATCTCAATATTCAGATATAAAATCGATATATTTTCATACTTAAGTCATGGATAATAATATTTTAGAGTAAATTTAAGCAAAATTCACAAAAATCGAAAGTCGAAACCACCCGGGGCGCTAGTGAACAATACCGGTGCGAAATGAACGTGCATAAAAATGAAAAAGGAGAGTATGGATACACTTGTCTCGACTCGATCTACAATTTTTTCAATTAGTTTGAAGTCGGAATCAGACCCGAAAGCCTCCATTTCCTCCTCTTCTCATTCACGTGGCTCCTCCTCTATGCGGCCCTCCTGCGCGCAGCCCTCCGCGTGCACAGCTGCCTCACCCGCGGCCACAGCCGCTTTGCCCGCATGCTGCTGTCGTCAGACAACCGTCGCCAGCCACCACACGCCACATCCGACGATGCCCTCCACTCTCTCTCTCCTTTTTTCTCTCAAACCCGCGCCCTGAATATCCTCCTCCCCACTCCTGCCTTCTGCTTCCAAATTTTGTTATTATTATTATTATTATTATTATTCTATTTTATTTATTCTAGAACCCAAACCGATACTCGGGTTACAAAATAGGCGTACCTCGAACACCGGCCTAATAAATTCAAATATCCTCCGAAATTTAATAATCAATAATATTTAATTAATTTTTATTATACCTAAATTATCTAAAAATAATAAACGATCTCAATTAAATCATATAAAAACTTGGAAGGATACATAGGTGTAGTTCTTCAGAAAATTGTTCCCTGTTCTTATTGGGAAGGCTTTTTTGCTTGTTCCAATAAAATGGAAATCCGATGGGTAATGTTGTTGTATTTAGCAGATGAGCTTTCCTTATACTTTCGTCCATCCTAAGGTCGTTTAGACTGTTGTGGGTCGCTACTCCATATACTATTTATTTCCTTCTGAATTGTACTTTTATTATTGTAAGTTTGTACTTTGTAAAATGAATTAATGAATAAAACTTCCTAAGCATTCTTTGTCCTCATTCCATGTCTCCATTTTTCTTGTATTCTTTGAATAGTTGAAACGTTTGAACATTACTATTTGTTGTGTAATCATCTAACAATCTGACAATTTGGACTATTGACAACTCAGTTTTTAGACACTCCGACTTATTATAATTTATCCTGAATGTTGGTTTAGATATTAAATAATCGAATCAGTCTAGAGCATATCAAGGTCATGCATTGCCAGTGTGTCATCTTGAAAAGTGAAGTGTTAGGGCATTATAACCTGCATTGCATTGTAGATTCGTTGATCTCAGGTGTCAGAGCTATCAGCCATCTATAGGCTACACTGGGAGGTATAGCGTTAGGCTATTATTATTGGTGTAGCAAAACTGACATGCCGTGGCACTCTCCAATGTAGGCATGTATCTCAAACATTAAGGAGATGTGCCACTTCAACATCCTCAAATGACAACTTCTTTAGGCCAAAGTCTTGACTATTTAAACTCTAGTCCTTCGTCGTTTCTACAATTCTTCACTTTTTGAATCACTCTGCCTTACTTTACTCTTCTTCTCTTCTTATTCTCATGGCTTCTTGAACTGCTTCTCAAGGTTTCACTATAATCCAGTCCGTCCTTACTGGTAAAGAAGTGGAGGCTTTGTACAAGAGGTATAGTATTCCCAATGCCATTTCCGTATATAATGTCCAGGAATGAAGATAGGGTGTGTACTCCTCAACTTGGATTCATTGCTATTTACGTGATCCATCTAAAAGCAGGCCTTCATCTTCTAAGTTACAAAAGAGCTATATGAGATCTTGGTAGCTCTGGAGATTCCTGTAGCTCGTCTCCATCCCAATACTGTTCGATACTTGGTTTGTTTATGTATCTTCTTTCATTCCAGGAAGCTTCTCCGAGATGCCTCGGCCATGAAGATGATCTTTTGGTTTAACCAAGAAACATATTGGATTTCTTTTACCCCCCACAATAAGTGTAAAATAAGTGGGGGGAATTCGAATTTAATAAAGAGTTAGAATGATTGATTCTTTTACATAGATGTTCCTTTCGACTCGACCCTTTTCAATAATTGGGGTCGAGTAAATAATGTCTACACCGAAGATGTTCTAATGATAGAGGACTAAATGGCTTGGCTATTGACAAAGCTTGTCGAGGAGAATGATGTCGTCTTGTGTCATATAGACACTTGGCTCATTCAGAAGGTGTTCGCCAAGGTGTAGTGGGAGGTCAGGATAGAAGAGGATAACTTATTGCTATGCTATTTTGTCGACCCAAAAGAAAACCTGGAGATTTGTATATCTGGGATTCTCTTAGGAGGGCGGTTGGGAAGGGAGCCCCTCCCTTGCCTACTTTTTTTTGAACTCGTTCGGATCCTCTATGAGGCTTGTGATGAGGTAACTCCATCGCATGCCGGTGAGTCGTCACGAAGAGTCATCTTATTTTTGAGATGACTGCACTAGTTGAGGGTGGTGACGCCCCTGCCCATTCTACTGCAGGAATAATTAACCCCTTGGTTGGCGGATCGGGTGAACCAATCGATGTGGCAACGAAGCATGAGGTTCTGATTTTTGTTGCTTCATCGCCTAATGCATCTGACTCCACACCTCCTGCTATTTTTGTTGAGGGTGCTGATGGGTACAAATTCCCAAGGCCCACGCTGAAGATCCATTTCCCAAGAAATGGGCCTAGAAGCCACGAAGGCTCAAGAAGCCCAGGCGCATGGACTGGCCCGCGGAGTGTCGTGGGCCCGAAAGTCACTATAGGCCACAAGACGATGATGGATCTCGGGCGCCGCTCGGTCTACAGCACGTGGCTAGTAGAATGGATGTCACAGGAAGTAGCTGTGCACGTAACCCACTTGATTGAACAAGAGGAACTTGCAGAGTTGGTAACAGGTCTCTGGAACATGCCAACGCAACGTGGACAAATTTCACGGGAAGCTCAATCACTATAAATACATTAACTGTTCACCAAACTAAGGATCCCTGCATTTTACTCCAGCTGCCACAAGCATAGAGAAAGAGAAAGACAGAAACAAAGGGCCTGTGTTATAAGGGTGTCTCTTTAAGTTTCCACATATAAAGTTCTCAACTTGTCACACCTAAGTGTATGTTGTAAATCCCTGTATTCAAATATAGCATAGTGAAAGCAATTCTCGGACTAAAGTCCCGTGGTTTTTTCTTCTTGTTCAGAAGAAGGTTTTCCACGTAAAATACTTGTGTACTAGTCCCTGTCCCATCATTCATTTATAGTTCTTGTACTCTTTCTCCGCTTTTTGAATGAATAAACTTTTGGTATTGCTGTCGGATTCTCGTCCTAAACAGGGCAAGGATCCGAGGATACAACATTTAGTGCCGTCTATAAGGACGACTAAAAGTCAACTTTCCACACGTTCAGCGGAACGTCCTAGAACTCCTCAGCACTTGTTCTAGCTGTCCAGAATGATGAACACCAGGGTACAGACAAGTGCACCCGTCAGAAAAGCAGCTTCATGCGGTAATGTTCTCGCTCCTTGTGTCAAGATTGAGGATCACCCAGATCCGATCGTACGAGCATTGGCCACTAGGGTGGATGATATGTTCAAAGCCTTTCTGGCTTTTTACTCTAAAGCGGATTAACAGGCGAGAGGAGCGTCTTCCAAGGGCTCCCAGACAACAACTTCCCGAAACAGAGACAAGGGGAAGAAGCACCCAAGCAAGCAAACCAGCCGACGTGAGAGCCCGATGACTCAAGTCGCCTCAAGCAGTAGGGTCCCTGAGAGACTCAAAGGCCGCTTAGGTCCTCGAGTTCAGGAAGAGAGCTCTAAGGGGCGCAACCCGCATTCTGTTCGTAGCAATTAGGAGGGAGCCTTACGAAACGACCCACCCCCCAGGATTAGGGTGGCCCCTGAGCAGCAGGCCGTCCAAGAGCCTTATGAGCTGAGAAATTACCTCAACAAGAAGGAGGTGGTGACTCCACCCCACGTGGAGGAAAGATTGGAGAAAATCTTGGACCATGTCTAAGGTAAAAACAACAGAGGGGGAGCTAATGTACTCCAATTTCCATTTGTAACAGAGATCAGGACGACGACACTCCCACCAAAGTTTAAGATGCCTAATTTCGACGTCTACGACGAAGGTAATGACCCGACGGATCATCTAAACCACTTCCGCGAACATTTGAGCCTCCACGGGCTAAATGAGATGACCATGTGTCAATACTTCCCGTTAACACTTGAGGGGGTTGTGAGAGTACGATTCTACGGGCTTCCTGCGGATTCCATTCGCTCCTTTGGCGAGTTGGCAGCAGTGTTCCTATCGCAGTTCGCCTCCAACAGAAAGATAGAGAAGTAGCCCTGACACTTCACCCGAGTGAAATAGGGTGCTAGGGAGAGTCTTGGCCAAATTCATAGTAGAGGCCAGACAAATCCCGAAACTAACTGACGGGGTAAAGTTAAATGCATTCCTATCAGCCTTGGAGGGGACGCTTACTTCAAGTACCTCATCCACAAGGGTTCTCAGACGTTCGTAGAGGCCGAGGCCGTGGCAAGAGCGTACATCGTGGCTGAAGAGGCCAACGATGCAAAATGGCCAGAGAAGGATGAGAGCTCCCATCCGAGAGCGGTGGAAGAGAAGGGAAAAGGCGGGGACCACATGGGTCCATGAACAATAAAAAAGCATCAAAAGTTAGAGCAGATCGCTCAGAGGGAGTGCAGACCCATGTGCCTTACCCCTCTGAATGACACCCATACAAATGTTCTAATGTAGATCCAGGAGGAAAAGTTTTTGAAGTAGCCCAAGCCATTGAAGAACCCGGGAGGCGGTGACCAGACAAGTACTGTCACTATCACTGCAGTGGAGGCCATAGCACCGAGGACTGCGGACACTGTAGAGGGAAATCGAGGAACTAATAAGGAGGGGTCACCTCAACCGATTCCTACAAAGACTCGGGCAAGCTTCCGAAATAGCGGGAGACGTCGAGGCTGACCAGCCCAGGAATTAGGTGACTGCAGGGGTTGTGAACATGATATCAACTTGCTCGGCTAGAGAAGACGCTCGAAAAATCATTACAGCAAAAAGGCCGAGGACAAGAGTTAGGGATGAAGTAATTAGTTTTAGTAATAAGGACATGGCTCATGTAACATCTCCCCACTCCGATCCCTTAGTTGTAACTACCCTCATTTTAGATGAAGCAAATGACTATCAGATGAAATGGGTTTTTATTGATAATAAAAATTCAAGGAAATTATTTTATCTAGATGCTTATTTAAAATTAGAATTTAAGAGAAGTCAAATGATAGCGTCAAAGGGACTACTCTATGGATTGTATAATGAGCCAGTGCCCTTCCAAGGTGTCATCCAGTTGAAAGTCACCTAAGGAACATATCCGAGGACTGCATCCAAAGTCCTCACCTTTTTGGCTGTAGACCTTCCATCAGTCTATAATGTAATTCTCGGCCATCCCTGCTTAGCAGCCTTCAGCACAGTCACTTCCATTACATATCTAAAGATGAAGTTCCCGACTTTATTTGGGATCAGGGAGGTCCTCAGGGATCAAATCATCGGACAAACATGTTATTTATCCCAGGTCACGCAAACTTCCCTTCCGCAACCAATTGGAGATCTAGACCTGCGAGACGAAGCATTGCTGCAGCAGGCATAGACAGGAGAACCCACTATCCAGATCTCATTAGATCCCCAAGATCCGGAGAGGTACATTCAGGTAGGAAGTTCGCTGCCAGAGACCATCCGATATCAACTCGTAATCTTTCTGCGAGAGAACTCAGACGTTTTTGCTTGGGTACCAAGCAACATGCCAGGGATCTCCACTGAAATAATAGTCCATAAGTTGGGCATAGATCCTCGACACAAACCCGTCAGGCAAAAGCATAGAAACTATTCAACAGAAAAGTTGGTGGCCATACGTGAGAAGGTAAAGAAACTCCTAGACGCTGGGTTTATAAGAGAAGTGTAATATCTAAACTGGCTGTCAAATGTGGTCATGGTAAAAAAAATAATGAAAAGTGAAGGATGTGTGTAAACTTCACAAACCTCAACAAAGCGTGCCCTAAGGACAGCTTTTCTATCCCCAGAGTTGATCAACTTATAGACCCGACGTCCCATCATAAACTCTTAAGCTTCATGAAAGCATACTCGGGTTACAACCAAATAAAGATGAGCCCCGAAGACGAGGAATATACGTCATTCATGATGGACCAAGGGATGTACTATTACAGAGTGATACCCTTTGGCCTCAAGAATGTGGGTGCAACTTACTAGCAACTCGTAAATAAAGTGTTTGAGGGTCAAATAGGCCGGAATGTGAAGGTCTATGTGGATGATATGCTTGTTAAAAACAAATTGAGCGACCATCACATCCAGGACCTAGCTGAGACCTTCAATTTGCTCAGGACTCACCAGATGAAACTCAACCCGAGCAAGTGCGCATTTGGAGTCACGTCTGATAAGTTACTGGGCTACATTGTTTCACACCGTGGGATCGAGGCAAATTCGAAAAAGATCAAGGCCATCCTTGATATGAAATCTCCTCGGACATTTCAAAGTTAATAATCCGCAGCTCTTCAAGTACCTCTTGAAAGTCAAAGGCATGACCACGAGCTTTGAAAGGGTTGAATTTGTCTGTATCCTAAAGGAAGAGAATGGAAAGGCTGGCATGTTGGCAAGAATAGCGGCTTCCGGGGACCCGGAGCAATATGCCTGAGGAATGCGGGAATTCCTAAACAGACCAAGCATCGAGGACCCTGAGTCGGAAGCAATGTTAGTCTCAATCAATGACACATGGATGACTTCCTACTTAAGGTATATATCTGAAGGGACGTTACTTGAGGATGCGTACACAGCGAAAAGGATAAAAACGGCAGCAGGCTGGTACACTATTATGGATGGCCAATTGTACCAGTGAGGGTTCTCGACACCCTATTTGATGTGTCGCACTCCCGAGAAAGTAGAGTATGCCCTCCAAGAAGTGCACCTCGGAATCTATAGATCCCATATTAAAAAAAGAACCTGGCCTTCAAACTCATGAGGTAGAGCTACTATTGGCCTACCATAAAGAGCGATGCCATGGACTTTGTGCGTAAATGTGAAAATTGCCAAATCCACGGCAACATGACTCACCAACCCCATACTGAGCTCCGAGCATTGCAGTCAGCATGGCCATTTGCCCAATGGGAACTTGACATCCTTGGATCACTCCTAGTGGCGACTAGGCAAAGAAAATTCCTGATCGTTAGGATTGACTATTTTACCAAATGGGTCGAGGCATTATTTCTCGTAAAGATCACAAAGCAAAACGCAACTGAATTCATCCGACAGAATATTGTCTGTAGGTTCGGCATTCCTGAGAGTATCGTGACTGACAACAGGATGCAGTTCGCTAGGAAGCGGTTCACTAAGTACTGCACAAGTCTAAAGATCAAGTTGGCCCACACGTCAGTCATATACCCATAGAAAAATGGGTAAGTGGAGGTTGCAAACCTTACAATCTTGCACAGACTCAAGACGAAGCTGGAGGACGTTGGGGGCTCCTGGGTTGATGAGCTAACATCCATCCTCTGGTCGTACAGAACGACTCCAAGGGAACCCACATAGGAAACGCCATTCAGCTTGTGTTATGGGGTCGAGGTAGTCGTCCCAGTGGAGGTCAGCCTTCCAAGTCTCCAGGTAGAATGCTTCAATCCAAGCAACAACAGCTAAAGACTTCATGAAAATCTTGATATGCTTGACGAGGTTCGGGACCAAGCACGGCTGAGGAAAGTGGCATATTAGCAAAGGGTTGCCCGATACTATAATAGGAGGGTGAAGGTACGACAGTTAGAGGTAGGAGACCTAGCGCTGAGAAGCATAGAGGCCACAGGCAAAAATGCTGGCCAAATTAAACTCTCCTCAAATTGAGAATGGCCATTTCTGGTCTCTGCTATCCTCTGGAATGGGGCCTACAAGTTATGCGCCCAAGAAGGCAGGCTGGTCCCTCAAACATGGAACACCACACACCTCAAAAAATATTATCAATGAGTGTACGAACAGCCAGGTAAATCAAAACGTATCATTTGACGTGCTTGTAACACGTTTCATTGATGTAATGAAAATTCCCTTTCCTGTGCTTCTTAGTTTGCATATCATTGAATGTTGCATATCACTAACCAGTAAGGCCTAAGCTGCCCCTAAGTCAAGTGGATTGGATCCATTTCACTTGTACTAAAACTCGATCCCATGCCGAGCGACCTAAGAGGTCGGACTAAAATTTGGTCCCGTACTGAGCCGCCAAAGAGGTTGGACTTAAAAACTTGGTACAGAACCAAGCAACTCTAGAGGTTGAACTGAAAACTTAGGGGGTTTAAAAAAGTAAGCATGCAATGACCCTAGAGGTAGCATCTTCAGCCTAGGACAGCTAAAAGGTTCATAAAACTGGCATGAAACCAACTTATTTAACTAACATGTCACAAAAAGTGTCACACACTCGCACAATCTTTGTAAAGAAGACTCGCATTTAAACTTGATCAATATTAGTTTTATTCATGAAAGCAATGTGTGTACAACGATCTACGCGTAAAAAAAAGAGGGGGCAGAAAAAGAAGAAAAGAAAAAGAAACCCAGCAATCAGCTCTCAGAGGGCCCTGGCTAGGAGGGAGTCCCTTGCTCCTGCTCTCCCATTGATCCATAAGGCCCAACTTGGTCTGGCATCCCCTGCCGCCCAGAAGATTGAGGATATCTTGATGGCCCAGACTAGGAAGGGCTAGGGAATAGTCTACCCCCGATGCCAAACAAGTCCTCCCCATATGTGGCATAGGCATTCCGAGGATCAAATATGGCCGTTGGAAACCATGGGCGCAGCAAACGGATCACCCAGTGACATAGCTGAAGGTTCCTGTCTCAGAGGAACCTGAAATGGTTCTGCTGCTGCCGAAATTGGTTCTGTTGATGCTTCAGGGCCTTCTCAAGGAAGGCAATTTTTCCCTTAGCCTCATCAAGCTCGGCTGCCAAGCGAATGTTGGCTTCTCCAGCAGACTTCAGGGACTCTAACTCAGAGCAAGTCCGAGTGACGTCACCAATAAGCCGTCCAAGATTCCCAGCTAGTTCCTGAAGCTGCAAGAGGAAATCACATCGTTAAAGGAAAGACAACGCAGAATGAGAAACGATAAACTGACGAGGTGCAGAAAGATACCTATGAGACGAGAGAGCCGCTGGACAAACTCTCGCCTCTATGAAACTCAGACTCCTCTGGCCCAACAACATGGACAGCAGGAGCCTCATCCCCAGTCTCGAGAGAAGGGACACTTTCAACCAGATCAATGATCGGGGGCTCAGTGGTTTGTGCAAGCTCCGCAGCCAAATTCTCCTCCTCAGCAGCGCTCGGACCTGCATCGACATCCTCGGTCAGGACCTCCTCCGGAACAGAGGGAGGAGTCCTCATCGGGTTGTAAATTTGGATCTCTAAACATGGGGGCTCTACAGTTATGGAAGTCTCTTCGGCCGTGGCCTCCGCAGTTTCAAAAGGTGTCATCGTAACCATCACAACTGCTCCATCAGCCCGGGCTGCCTCAGCCTCCCTCGTAGACTGCCCTTCTTCAGCACTCTCAGACGGGTTAACGATCCAGTTCGAGACATCCCCTGTAAAATCGGAAGGGACGTCAAGCGTTGGTTTATCAAGGGGAGGCTGGGTAGCGGACACATCCGCGGACTACCCCACGGGCTCAAAAGGTTGCCCCAAGGACTCAGCAACTGCAGGAAGGCCGAGGCCTTCAACCTCTTGGGCTGATTCAGCACACGTAGCTCTCGGCCCCCTCACCAGAGGAGCGATGGAAGCATTGTCATCATCGGATGAAGAGTACTCGACAATAGTCACCGGACGTTTGGAGATCTCAGTCTGGCGGCTCTTCCTTAGACGCTCAGTCGGCTCCTCTATCCTCAGAGTCATCTATTTCTTCCTCAACTTCTTCCTCTTCCTCTGGGCAATAGCGGTGGCACCACTAGAGTCCCCGGGTTGGGACACCCACTTGGCTTTAGCTAGATACTTGGCCTTCAACCACTGATTCTTCTTGTTCTCATAAAAGGAACCAAGGTTGTCTAGCAGCAAGTCCCTAAAATCCTTTATGGCCATCCACTCAGTAGGTGTACAATCATCACTAAAATGGGAATGCACATTTCCCCATTCGTTGGGGATTCCCCAATGTTCATGAACACCCAGGAAGAAAAATTTATCCTTCCACCATTTGGTGGAATCAGGATTCCCGCCCACGGATGGCCGAAATTCGGGACGTGGAGTGGCCACAATCCAATCCTGAGTATGAGAAAACCTTAGGATGTCCTTCAGCGCTATAGGGTCAAAGAGCCTTTGGTGACAGCGAGTGAAGACGCAGAGCGAGACCAAATACCTGACGATGTTTGGTTGAAGCCTAGCAATAGGGATCTCCAGGGCCCTCATAATCTCGTAGAACATTGGCGCCATGGGATAGCAAGTCCACCCTTGAGGTGAACTTCATAGATGGTAATAAAGCCGTCAGGCAGATTGCAAGCCCTCTCATGGGCCTCTGGGACCACCATTACCATGAAATTAGGGATGT
Source organism: Nepenthes gracilis (assembly GCA_033239525.1). NCBI lineage: Eukaryota > Viridiplantae > Streptophyta > Magnoliopsida > Caryophyllales > Nepenthaceae > Nepenthes > Nepenthes gracilis. The sequence continues at coordinate 11,727,731 of BSYO01000039.1, forward strand.
TGTATCTTACTCGAATGGCCTCCAGACTAGCCAAAGTGATTGAAAAAACGAAGTCATGCACGCTTGATACCATTAGGGTTTAAGGAAAGAAGACAAAGGAAGAGGAACAAGGTGCTGCACGGTGATGAAAAACCCAAAGAAAATGCCTCCGAAGGAACCTAGAGAGCTTCCAAGGACGAATTTGAGAAGTGAATTGTGAGAAAGGCAAAAGTCCGTATTTAAAATGTCAAGAAGGCTTTGAAATTTAAAAAGGCACGCCCATCATTACCCTAGCCATGCGTCATCTTCCCATGCGCTGCCAGTAAAAGTGGGCTTACATTTCCAAGGAGATGTCAAACCGCCTTAAATGCACGATTATTACGCTTCAATCATGAAAACGACGGCGCTGGTCAAGTACTCGGGCTCCAAAAAAATTCTCGGACAACCCTCTTCCAGAGATTGTCATCAGCAAAGTGCCCGAGGACTTCTGCGTACACTCAAGAACATTGTCACTTGACCCATAGAAGTGGCCAAGAACTTGAAAGTTCATCGGATGGATCAGGCCAAACATGAGCCGTCGCATGTCTGCGGACATTTACGTGAGATAAAGAAAACAGAGACAAAAGAAGGCCGAGTGGCTCTACGAAGCAAAGAAGCATGCAGACGGCCAATGGAAAAGCTCCACATGCGAAAATTGTCCACATCCCAAAATCACTACATAAAAAAAAAGAGAGAAAAGAGAAAAACGAAGGAGGGAGCATTCAAGCATGAGCAAGCAGCATGGCCAAGTAAGCAACTTTATTATATGTTCCACTAATAAATTCCCTATACAACATGAGGCGGTCGACGGCCGCAAACTATAACTAGCCACTCTCACTGGACCCTGAAGAATCCAGAACAGTAAATTCTCTCAGGTGAGCACGAGTACGGACACCCGAGTTTTGAGAATCTAGGATGTCGACGGGAAAGCCTGGTTCCTCCAACTTGGCTAGTCTCTAGCTAAGACGGATACTATCCTGGAACCTCCTTTCTAGTGCAGGAGCCACTTCCTCCCACCTGAGCCTCGACCTCAACTCGACCTCCAACCGTGTGTGCTCCTCCCAAGAACGCGCCCAGAACCGCTCGAAGTCCTCCTGAAGAGCCAAAATGCGACCTCGAGCCTGCATGTTGGCGTTGGCAAGCCGAGTTGCCTTTACTTTTGATTCAACCCGCGCCCTCTCGAAGTAACCAGCTCGAGCCCTTGTCTACTTGATCTCCCCAACCAGGGCCTGCACCCTAGCCTCACAGTCCTCAACGGCCCTGGCCATCTGTTGGAGCGTAGGATCCACCCTCCTAGGCCTTTGGCACCGTGAGGATGTAGACGCCCCTTCCATCTCAAAGCCTGGTGGAGCCCTCAAGAATCTCATCGGTCTAACAAATGTAGACTCTGAGCCGCAACCTCCCGTGGCTACAGCATCAGGCGCAGTGCAGCTGAGGACCCGCGAGGCGTGTGTATCCCTCACGGACTCTCCAGAAGATGACTCAGACTCCGATGAGGAAGACGATCTTTCCATAAGATCAAAAAAGGGAAAAGATAACGCTCGTCTCACGTTTTTGAAGCTGCAATAGGACGCAAAACCTTTGGAGGGAATTCCAGTGTTTAAATAGCCGAAAGTTCCCCGATGGACGTTTCAAGGAGAAACCAATCAGTTTCTTCCGCGTGGCACTTCCCTGAAGCCTCGCACCCTTCCAAGGCGAATCATTATGGTGTAGTACCCCATGATCTCCCGTGCAATTAATGCGCCAGATGGCCAGGTGGATGTGACATCCACCTGCAGCGTTTAAACTTCCAAGGTGTCTGCCGCTTGAAGTCTCTTCCTGCAGCATCCTCCTATCAACGGTCTACATTAAGACCCAAGGGACGCAATTGGTAGAGCCAGTCGCAAGTATCTGAAGATACTCAAGCACTCAGAATGGCACATTGTGCAATGAAAGGAGCAAACTACCCATGAAGCATGATCTAAAAAGTGATCAACAAAAGAGGATGCAGGCAACAAGATAGAAGAATAAAGATAAAGGGTTACTTCTTTTATTAATTAAAGTTCATTTACAAAGTACATGACTTGCGATAGCAAAAGTACAAGAAAAAGGAAGAAACGACACGGGGTACAAACCTCAGAATGGCTGCCTTGGACGCTTGGGGCATGGAAAGGGTGCATAGGAAGTAGATTTACACGGGGTCCCACAGGTCCACTTCCGGTAACCCAACAAGCCCAAGCCACTAGAGCGCCAGAGCCATCGGTGATGGCCAGCTCCTGCGGGTCGAGCCCAATGTCAACCGTAGGAACAGGGCCAACACCCAGCCCGGGAGCCTCCGGCAGGGACACAGAAAAAGAACCTGCTCTTCCCCCGTCAGGACTCCACTTTTCCCTCCAAGTTGGCGTGTGAGATTCAAGTGAAGTGGAGATCATGGATGAAGCGCCACACCAGAGATAAAGTTCCCTGTGAAGGCTCCTCCACGATCCTCCGCCACACGGGAGATCACCACAACCTGGAGGGAAGGGCACGATGACAACAGAGTGGCCAAGCCACCCTCACTAGTATGAGATATCGCCCATGATAGAGGCGTGAGGACAATCTTAATCAAAAGTTCTAGATCTCCAACTAGTCCACCCAATTCCTTTACGGGTTCCCATTGGAAGAAGAGTGAGGCATGGCCTTTGCATCATTACTTTGTAACGAGCCAAGGGATGAACCACACCAGCCCAAGAACCCTCCTATTTATAGGCATGTTAGCGCCCTACCCACACTCAGTCAGGTGCATTTTTTGATGGCCGTCAATTACGGGAAAAGAAATTCACAGTTCCCATGCAGGCTTAGGTGCAAAAGGCTAACCCACCAGGATGACTAGCCAAAGCAGCGTCTGAAAAGCCAAGACGATTGCATAGGAAAGACACGACGTCAGAAAGCATGGGGAAGGCGCGATATCAAATGGCTTGGGGAAGATGTGACGTCATAAAGCCTAGACAAGACATGACACAGGGAACAAAATAGATCACGAACCCTAAATAGACATGCCAGGCCACAACTACAAGTCGGCCCAGGCATGGGGGCTAGTAATGGGTACAGATTCCTAAGGCCCATATTGAAGATCCATTTCTCAGGAAATGGGCCTAGAAGTCACGAAGGCCTAGGGAGCCCAGGCGCATGGACTGACCCGCGGAGTGCAGTGGGCTTGAAAGTCTCTATGGGCCACAGGCCCATAGTGGATCTTAGGCGCTGCTCGGCCTACAGAGTCCACATGGGAAATATTTAGTGGCTGGCTAGTCAAACTGCAGAAAGAATGATGATCTGCGCAGCACGTGGCCAGCAAAACAGACGTCACATGAAGCAGCCGTACACGCAATCCACTTGATTGAACAAGAGGAACTTGCAAAGTTGGTGGCAGGTCTCTAGAACATGCCAACGCCACGTGGATAGATTTCACGAGAAGCTTAATCACTATAGATACCTTAACTTTTCACCAAACCAGGGATCCCCGCATTTTACTCCAGCTGCCATAAGCATAGAGAAAGAGATAGAGAGAAACAGAGGGCTCGTGTTGTAAGAGTGTCTCTTCGAGTTTCCATACACAAAGTTCCTAACTTGTCACACCTAAGTGTATATTGTAAATCCCTGTATTCAAACATAACATAGTGAAAGTAGTTATCGAACTAAAGTCCCGTGGTTTTCCCTTCTCGTTTAGAATAAGGTTTTCCTTCTCGTTCAGAATAAGGTTTTCCACGAAAACACTTGTGCACTAGTCCTCGTCCCATCACTTATTTATAGTCATCGTACTCTCTCTCCACTTTTTGAATGAATAAGCTTTTGGTGTTGCTGTCGGATTCTCGTCCTGGACGGGGTGGGGATCTGAGGATGCAACAGGTGCAAATAATGATCAGGTAGTTAAGGAAATAATTGAACATAATCCAGAGATTGTGGCTACTTAAGAGTTGCCTTGCCTGGAGGCTTCAACACTTGAGCTTTCAGAAGCTTCACGCATATCTCCTTCTCTTCTAGGTTTTGAAGTGTCGATCTATTGCCATGTACTATCTCTACAGTATTTGATGCCCTCATTGCATCTGGACCCATGGATTCTCTTGATCCCCACAGGAGAGTCCATCTCATCAGGAGTCCATCTTTACAATATTTGAAGTACTGCTTGTAGTACTCTTTATCCTGTGATTATGTTCCTTGTTATTATTCCTAACTGACCATTTTGTTTTGTTTAATAGTCACAGGAGGTGCTTTGTGTGGTGGAAGAAGCTTTGCATCAGCGAGATGTTGAAAATTTTCACCTATCTCGGATGTATGTCGCTTCTACTGTACTCAGAGAGATGGGGATTCAAGTGGATACTGTCATTGTCGACGCTCAACAGAGTTGAGAATATGTTGCTTTCCTTGACCGAGAGCTATCCAAGTTTCAAGTGACTTCATTATATGGATGAGTTATTGTTTGAGTATCTTCTTTATGATTGTTTGGAGTAGGTAATATTTATATTATCCAAACGGTCGTCTGATAATATTCTATGCAAATTATATTTTGGTTTCTTATATATTTGGTTTGTCATACTCGGATTTTGAGATTTATTATTTATCTATTATTGAAATTTAATTATTTTTTAATTTAACCTACTTGATTCAAGTTCGTGACATTGCTAATAGAGGAAGGATGCTTTGTGTGATTAATTAAATTAAGAATTTATAAATCCTGGGTCAAGATAGACTCTAAATCAAAATAGAGTTTTCAATTTTATTAGTTGAATTATTTATTTAATATGATTAATATAAGATGAACAAATTAAATATTAGTTAATATTTCTGTATACCCTTTTTTTTAAGACATAGGATGTTTGAAGGATTAAAATTATAAAGTAACTTTTATAAAAAAAATTCAACAAATAATGATAATTTATCCACTTTATTTAGATGGTCATGATATACTATCAGGTGCTGTACATAATTTATAAAATTTTTTAATTAATTATTGTGAATAATTAGTGAGAATTAAAGTGCTTAATTCATTTATGACTGACAATTGAGTAAGGTTTGATATTTTCTACTATGTAATTGAAGTTAAACCTAATTGTCACACACTTTCGTATCACATTTGTTGTTATTAATAAATTTATTAGTTAAATATTAGCTATAAATAAAAAAAAGATGTAAAGAAACTTATATCCTCTCTTAATTATTTCTCCTTAATTTCTTTATCAATAGAATAATTAGGAGGGAGCCAAGCGGCTCCCCATAGATTCATGTGATGGGCGGCAAATGGCTCCCATTAAATAAATAATTAGAAAAGGGGGCGGTGGAGGAAGGAAGGAGAGCCGATTAGGCTCCCCTGGAGTTACAAGCTGGGGAGCGACAGGGCTCTCCGCGTGTGTTGAGAATAACGGAAGCGCAGAGAGTTCCCAGCAGGCAGAGAAGAAGAGAGGGGCGCAGCGCTGCCCACTGTTTGTTTATTTATTTATTTATTCAAATTACCAATAAAATTGAGCGATAGAAAAATGTCACGGTGATGGTGTGATATTTTTCTTTATTATCAAATATTGATAAGTTGATAAAAATTATTAAGTATTTTTTATTCTAAATGTTAGAGTAGTCATGCCAATATATGCTAGCACAATTATTTTAGAAACTATGTTTTTTTTCCTCATTTGGCTTTATAAAAATTAATAAAGTTGACAACGAGTTTAAGACGTATCCATAGATACCGTAGAGATCGAATGTTTATATGATTGGTTGTTGTTAATTTAAATGATATGTTTTGCGTCAAATTATATATTTAATATGAAAATAAAAACGTTTATAAAATTTAATTAATATTTAAAAAAATTATTTTGATGTTTAAATATATTTATACTTATAAATTTATAAAATAAGATATTTATAATTATAAAATTTATAAAATATCAGTATATAGGTGAGATTTAAAAAATAGTAAAAAAAAAACTTATTTTATAGTCAGTTAAAAAATTTTAAAAATATCTTTTTAATAATTCTTGAATTAAAATTTGGAAAATAAAATATTAAGAAACTAAAAGTAAGAAAATATTTTTTGCTTTTCTAAACTAAAAACACAATGATTTGTTTATATATATATATATATATGTACATATATTAATAAAAATCGATCCCTATTGAATGCCTAAAAGTCTCCCCAAAACCGACAATTGTTCTAATTTTATAAATAAATACATTTATTATTTAAGAAAATGGCACTTGTATTAATCATCTGAAATTAATCTACAATACACTATTTATATATATAATTTAGTATAATTTTATAATTGTTTTTAAAAAATTAATTAGCTTATATATATATGTATATAATAAACTAAAAATAAATACAATCAATATGACTAGTTTGATGCTTAATAAGTCCGCCGCCCTTTCCGGAATTTGACGATTCCACGTTCCCCCGCCCCACCACAAAAATCTCGCCAGAAATTTGGCAACGTGAGATGAGACTACGATGGGAAATGATCCAAGGTGAAAGCTGTCTGGGGTAACCATCCGGAGGATCTTGCTGCACTGCAGGCGGAGACACCTCCCCCTGCCCGCTTGCACCTCGTTCTTTTTGGCGTTTGATCTTTGGACCAGCCCTCCTCCGTCGGACTTCAAATCAATTCAGATTTGATATTTTCTGCTGAAACCTAAGAAAGATTTGGATTTGACTATTCGCTTCTTCAAGTTCTAGTCAGGCTTGTAGCTGCTGATGACGACCCCCTGTTTGAATTGTATTTTAACTCAAAAAGTGTAATCTTGGTCATCTTGATGATTGACTGAGCAAATTCTTGTAGCTGTTTTCTTGTTTAAGCCATCTTAATAGATGATTCAAATGCAATCCATTCCCAAGACAATCCATTTGAGATTCCGCTACCTGCTTTAGCTTAGCTTCTAATGGAGCTCTGAGATGACTGTGGTTGTTTTATAGTATGAGAAAATCGTTGTTGCTCCCTGTAAGCTCACGATTTTAGTATAAGTAATATACAATCCTGAGTATTAGTAGAAAACAAGCTTTGCCCACTTACAAACAAAGCAATCGCGTTAATTTCAGGCGTTCTTATATGGGCTTTCAGGCAAATGGATGGTGATTCGTACTGCTATCAGTTTTGAGATTTGAAGACAGAAGAAGCTCAAGGGAAAAATGGTTAGCGGGACTATATTTCAATGTAGAAGGAATTCTTGGCCTCCCGAGGAGTATGTCAGCCGATCCACCTTGCAGTTGGTATTTTCATCTCGCTCATTACTTCACTTTTGTATCATTCTTATTTTCATGTTGCAATTGAACACTTTACAGTTTTTTCTCGATAAACAAAAGGTGCGTTTCGCGTTTATCACCCCGTCTCCTATTGCATTCTGTGGCGATTTTGTGCTCTCATAGAAATCTACTTAAAATTTCAGATTTCTTTTGTTCAGTTCAAGGAAAATATCACTTTTCCCTTATTTTTTCGTGGTTATCCGAAAAAGGGATGGAATGGGGATGCTGTGGGAAAATTATTTGTTCGCCAAGATAATATCACTATCTGATTTACAAAACATCTCTTTATGAACTCGGCAGCCATTTTCCGTTCACTTCATCCTTTGCTATATATGAATGCCAGAAATCGTTTTCTTAACACATATTTGTTTGTGTTGGACTGTTGAATGCATTTTTGTAACAAGAAACTTGCTTCCTTTCACACGGTACTAAAAAGAAGTTGAAAGGTTTCCAGATTAATTGGATTAACCACATACCGTAGGCTCCTTCAAATACAAGACAAGAGTGGGTATAGTTGCTTTTGGATGCTTCGTTGGTGGTTTGTCCAGTGTCTTTTTTGTCGTAGTCATTCACTCTCTATGAAGCTTTCTGTTTCCAATGATGATATCTTCATCAGAGAGTTGAAGTGTTTAGCAGCTCTCTTTTTTATACGAGTCTCTGTGTTGTTTCCCTGTAGCTTGATTATGACAGTGCTGCTCCACCACAACAAGCCTGGAGAAGGAGATTGAATAGTCATGCTAACATTCTCAAAGAATTCAGCGTTACATTTATGGAAGCAATTAAAATGGTATATGTCGTTCATTTCTATTGATAAGTCATGGCATTGCTCAGTTTTAATTGTTGATCATGTGATTTTCCTTTGATCAGCTGCCAAAGGACATCTATGTCTTGTATTGTTCCATTATTTTAGATTGTACAGTATTTGTTCAATGACTGTTTGATCTCCTCTTGGCATTTAAGGTTCGGCTAGGCATACGCCTTTGGTCATACATTAGGGAAGAGGCCTCACACGGAAGGGTAATTTGCTCATTATTGTATTCTATTTTGAAGTCCTGTTGACTTGTTTAATCTCTTTCTTGCTCCATCTTCGCTTCATTTGTTGTGTTGAGCTAGGGAGAAAAATGTCAACGATTAATCTCTAGACAGGAGCATCCTACATGGAAATATTATTAAGGTTGTGAAACAAAGAAACATTTTCAATAACCAAACCATCTTGCAGTTTATGGCCCAAATTTTAATTATAAAAACATCTACTTCTTTGCGAGCTACTCTGTGCACCTTTTCTAGTTCAACCAAAATGAGAAATAATAATATTCTTAATGGTAATATATTACATCCTGAAAAGAGCAAATTACCTGCAAATTGTAATATTCACTATGATATTCCAAATTCCCCCTTTTTTCTTCGTTAATTGCTTCTCTCCTTGCTACTGCTTCAGCTATGAGTTTGATCACTGTATCCACTGTTTGATCCTTTTTTCGTGGAAGGGGTTATATTTGTGAATGTTGGTTTGTCTGCTTAGTATTGCAACTTGGGAATAAGATGCAAGATTAAAATTTTGATCATCCTCTCTGTTTTATTTGGAAAATGTCTTTTAACAGCTTACTTTGATTTATACTTGCCCATCTCATGTGCAGAAAGCCCCTATTGATCCTTTCACTAAAGAAAGGACCAAGCCATCAGCATCTCAGGGAGTACCACTGGGAGGAATGGGGTATCCATCTACTTAGCTTGCTCCTGAATGTTGCTAATCTATAATTGTCCTGCTGTTTAACTCATGGGACTAGTTTGCATCATGTTTCAGAAGTGGAAGCATATCTCGAGGATTTAGAGGAGAGTTTAGACACTGGCAGATTATTCCTGGTATATGTGAGGCTTCCCCTGTCATGGCCAATCAGTTTTCTGTAAAGTTCTATCCTACAATATCCTCCTGTCTATTTTCCCCTCTTTATTGCTGCTGACTATTTTCCTTGTAAGTACATATGCTTTAGGTCCTCCAATGTGACAAGTCATTATAAACATCATAGTTGAGGTTTTTTTTCTCATTGTGTGCTAAATGAATCATGAACAATCATAATCAAGTTGCTATATAGCATATGATTGTTAACTTCAGTTCCAACTTCTAAGTATATGGGATGGGCTGACAAAGAATTTAAAAACCTGTAGAGAGGGTTCTTCTCGAGTCTTTGGTTTATGGGAACTTAGATTTTTCAAATGGTCTTAATTCATATATTGAACAGCTCAAATATGTTAATCCCTATGCAATGAACTTCCGTCAGATGATAGTTGAAGACATCAAAGTCTGAAGTTCTTTGTAATGGGTATTGTAATAACAAGCCTTTTTTAGACTGAGTCATTCTCTGATTTGTTATTGTAGCAAGCTGTAACCCTTCTTTACTGTCAAATGATAATACAATAAATCAGAATGAGACTGTTTTAAGTAGATATTTACCCAATGAAATTGTGCTGGGTGGCCCTACACCACGGTTAGGCTAGGTGCCAGGCTGCTGTTATGGGCTGTCAGTATGCATTCATTGAATTTTTAGAATAAATGGTTTTCTTTCTTGTAGTGTATATTTGCATTGAGTTTACATGAGGAGTGTCCAGTAGCTTGAAAACCATATATCAAGCAAACTTTATCTTTGTGGTTTTTTACATGCTAATAGCTTTGTAAATGTGTCTTGTTCTAAAAACTATGACAATGGATGTTCTTTTTTTGTTAGCCGTTGTCAAATTTTGATATATAATTTAGGGGGGAAAATGTCTGTGATACTCTATTTAGATTGTGCAAGGAAATGTAACTAGCATGTGACCATATTATGTCATTATCCAGCTTGTGCATGCAAGCTTGGATGCATGCGTTCATCTTATTTTAATCTGCTTTTTCTTGCATATAATATCCTATATGTGTGGGTATATATTTCAAATGGTGTTTGGATGATGGATGAGTCATGGTGTAGTTCTAAGCTTATATGAATCCAATTTGTTTATGTGCAATTTTTTTTTATATAAATTATGTACTGAATGATGGGATGGATGGGAGACAAGAAGATCCAAACAGATTGGGAGCTCTAGAATAATATAAGTTGAATGCTGTTCTTAATACTATGGCTCTACAGGCTGGAGGCTGGATCAGTCATGGGCTTTTGTAAAGCAACATTAACCTAACCTGTGTCTAATCCACTTTCAGTGACTAAAGTAGTCCTTTTGCTCTTTTTCTTTTCATCATTTCTTTTTAGTATTTTTTGGAGGTTGGTGGCGTGTTTGTGTACACACACCTCTCTGTAAATTTCAAATTTTATTTTGGTAGATAAGTTGTGGGAAGGCTGGATAAAACCCTCCTCCCCTGTGAAGAAAAACGAAAAAGAAGTGGATAAGACCAATTTGAATGGTAGGATGACACGATGTGCAGATGTCATGGTAGGTGTTTCAGTTTTGAGAATACAGAAAGTTAATAGTTTACTGGAACAGTACCTGGTCTATATGTGTGAGTATGTTTTTTCACACATTTTCTCCAGGTAAGCAAACTAGAGTTTTATTACAAAGAATTAAAGGTATACATCTATTTATTGTAAGAGATTCTTTCTATAAAATCTGGAAAGATTCTTGTCAGTTAGATGTACTAGTAGAGATGTTTATTTAGCTGTATTGGCTCACGGGCTTCCCATGAGAATTCTTGCCATGCCGGCATGGCACGCAGCCCACTTTAGCTGTGCCATGTTGTGTCTGGCCAATTTTGATCCAATGGATGAAAACAAAGTCCGTGATAGGGGGAAAAAAAAAAGACACAATATTGTGAATAAATACCTTTTATTTTATTGATCAAATATGCAATGTAGCTATTTATAAAAGTATAATTAATTACTCACTTATTCCTTAAGTTTACTTGCACTCCCGCTTGTACCGCCGCTGCTACTACTACTTCTAGATTCTTCTTTATCGCTACTACTCAAAATGATTGGATTTTTACGAAATCTTTTGTGTCTACCCAATCTTTGAATAGGATGCATATTTCTCGCCATTGATATCATTCTGCTAGGATTAAGAGATCTCACATCATTGATATGAGCACAGGATGTGTGCTTATTAGCTTTTCACCATTCCAAAATAGAAACTTTGTTCGACTACTTTTGAAATTAGAAATGTGGTTGTGTTGTAAGTATTAAAAGTGTTTAGCAAGTGTTGAATCACTAATTGGATGTGATCTTTGTCAACTCCGTATCAAAGTATGCAAATCTTATTTGTTGGGTCCACCTCTACTACTACTCACTTCTAATAATTGACTGGACGGTTCCTATGCCAATTGAGATGAATACAAGTTATATATTATATATAGGTTATGATGAATCTATGCCTTCATTTCTTCTGCATTGTTGGTCATTCCTATGTTGGCGTAAAATTCTTAAAGGCAAATGAACATGCCACATAAATTCATACGGGGTCCATAATGATAGTAAAACAAGCTAATTTTGGAGGATTTCTCACTATTTTAAAATTGTTTCCTAAAAAACATATTTAAATGTAATATTACTCAATATTTTGTTCTTAATATGTATGAATATTTATTTAAAATTTATTTTCTAAATTTTATAGTTACTTCCTGTTGTGTTCTCGGATCCTGATCGTTGTACGGATGGGGATCCAAATGTGTCCTTGAACCCGTTATCCATTTGATCGAATTCGAATTCCGTGCAACACAAGATAAAAAGGATGATTCTCTTTTGTTCGGACTTTTTAGGAAGTGTTTGGGAAGTTAGAGAAGTTTAGAGAGAAAAATAGTGCATAAACAACATGTAATATTTTACGTGAAAAACCCTCTATTGAACGGGAGGGAAAAATTATGGGGCTCTTGGTCCATAAATCACTTCATTATGGAGATTGTGGATTGCAAAGTATTCAAGTTACAGGAGAGAGTGAGAACAGAGTTTGAGAGAGAACAGTGTCTTTTTCCTTGTTTTACTCTTCTGTTTCTCCCCCCTTGCTTTGGCGCTTGTCTTGCATATTTATATTGATTGGTGGCCACCTACTTTGTGCAAGTGGCGTGTGTGTGTAGGAAAGCTTGTTACCAACTCTGCTAAATCCATTCTGTCGTTCTGTAAAGCTTGCTGGCTCTGTAAAGCCTGCTGGCTCTGAAAGTCAATTGCTCTTCTTAGGACGCACGTGCTCTGCAAAAGCTGCCAACTTCCCTAAGATGTCACCTTCATCCCTTCTGGTAGCTGATAGAGTTAGCCACCAACTCTAGTACTCCGATTAAGCAGAGTCTTTGGCCCTTTTCATAGGTCCTCGAGCCCTAACGGAATCCTTGGCCACTACTTCTCTTGGGTCAAATTAGCCTTCTGGGCCTTCATGGTACAAGGGCCCAACTCGAGGAAACGGGCCTTTCAACTGGGCCCTGGGTATCAATACCCATCACTAGTCCCCCATGCCACGAGGTTTGAGAACTTCAACCTTTTGCCATGTCTGTTGACCGCAGACATATCTTAAGTGTCGTGTGAAGGCATTCTCCACTAGAAAATCGTCCGTGCCTTTGCACTGTGCCCATTATTTGGCAATATCTCGACGTTGGCATATGTTCCCTTTTTCTAGCATAAAAAAAGTCCGAGGACATTATTGAGGTTAATTGTCAAAATGCTCGAGGACATTTTGAGACTAATAGTCTGACCAAAATGTCCGAGGACTGTATTTGAGTCCGAGACGCTGACGTGCGCCGTCAATTGAGGCATTAAATGCGATTGACGTCGCCTCGAAAAGGTAATGGCCATCATTATCCTCTGCCCAGTGAAAAGCCGACACATATGTCTTTTGAATTGAATAGACACCTCAGGCCTCTTCATTTGTTAGGTTTTCTCTTTGATTGCCCCGTCTCTTGCTTCAAACACTTAGCCTCCATTTTTGCCCCGTTTCTCTCTTCCTCCTATTCTCTTGCCATGGCATCTGGTGTCAAGGACATCGCCTTCACACTTTTCTGCGGAGACATGGGATTCCCAGTTCACATGCCTTCTTGGTGCCAGGCGCTGATGGTAGGGCTTGTTCTCCTCTAGATGGGTTCGTCACCATTTATGAGATCCATCTGAAAGGAGGTCTTCGATTTCCCATGGCCATGGAGCTTTACCAGATAATGAGGGCCTTGGGGGTTCCAGTTGCCCGATTACAACCAAACGCCGTGAGGTACCTAGTTTCCCTCGGTGTCTTTGCTCATTGTCATGGCAAGCTTTTTGACAGCTTGACTGTTTAAAGTTATTTTGAGGTTTGTTCACGGGTAGGACTGAATCATAATTTCTTCTCACCCGTAGTTTGTCATTATTAGTGAGGGCAACCCTGATTCTACCAAACGGTGGAAGGATAAGTACTTTTTTCTCACGGTTCCTTCCGGGTGGGAAGTTTCGAAGGAGTGGGGAAATATAGCATTAGGCTTTTGCTCTGATGCTACTAAGCAAGAAAGAGAAGCGGTGCAAGATTTCATTGACTTAGTATTAGCTAACCTTGGTTCATTTAGTGAGAATAAGAAAAACTGGTGGTTAAAGAATGAGGCTTTGCAGAAAGCCAAGTGGGACTCTCAGCCCGAGGGCTCAAAAATCCCTACCCCTCCAGTGGCCAAGAAGAGGAAAATAAAGAGAAAAGAAAGGCTGCTGAGCATAAGAGTGCCGTCCGACAGGGAAGGAAAAACCGTCGGACGGAGGCTAGAGCTGAGGCTTCTTCTTCCAGTGACGATGAAGCTGTTATCGAGCAACTGATGAGGAAGAAAAGGTCCAAGGAAATGGCTTCAGCTCAAAGCACTGAGGTGGTTGGATCCTCTACTGCCGGCGAATCCATGGTTCACACATTTTTGACCGAGGACACAGATGTTTGGTCACTCGTTGTTCCTTCATCCTTTGAGGAGAGCTTGCTCGACCTTCTGACCACCTTACTCGGTGAAGCCTTGGACCCCATTGTTGAAAGTCCCTCGGAGGACATTGTTGAGGCGCCGGCTGAGCAGGCAGTGAGGGAGGAAGAGACAAGGGCAGTTGAAGTGCCTAGCTCTGCGCTCCCTTGCCTCGCTATTCAGGTATACCAGGAGAGGGATATTTTGTTCGAGGCCGTCCAAAGGGCCATGACCGAGGACATTTTGGGAACTCCAGCGACTTCATCTACAAATTAGGCAGAAATTGGGGTCGTGGCCCATCTTGAGATAGCTAAGTCCCCAGTGTTAGTTGTTGATGAAGTGGTTCATGAGTCCGAGGTCGTGGTTGATGCGCAAGAGGCCGCGGAAGTTGCTGCTGCTGTTGTTGATGTGGCTCAGACGTCGGGACAACTGGAGCCCGAAGTCCTGAGAGAGGAGGAATTACCAAGGAGATCTCCCTTTTCGAAGGTGCACTCCTTAGTGTTTTTGATCATTCACTTTAATTAAGGCTCTACTGACTGGCTTTTTCCTTGCAACTACGTGAATGGGTTGGCCTACTTTAATTATTGATGAAGCCGCCTAATCCTGCATAGACTTGGATACCTTAAAGGCTTTGGAAGAGTGCGCCAATCGTCTCGAGCGTGAGCTCACAGAGGCAAAGAATAAGATTTCTTTGCTTGAGGAGTCTCGGAAAATCCAGCAACAGCAGCATGTTTCCCTTCGGAGCAGGTATCTTCATCTGTAAGCTGAACTTAGGAGTTCAATAAGGGTCGAGGACATCAAATCTTTACTGGAGCAAAAGTATTGGGATGGTATTAGACTATGTGGTCGCATAATGTGGGTATTGAATCCAAAGTTTCCTCTATCATTGCTTAATCCGAGGAATGCCAGCGCTCAATGCAAGTCAGTTCTGATTGGCCGCCCAGCAGAGGATGACATTCTTAACCCCTCTTGCCCAGGGTCTTCTGGGACTTAAATTTTGTTTTTTTTGCTATACATAATACATGAATAAAATTCATTTTTTGGTGCAAATCTCTCTTTTACTTGGATTGCTCATGTGTTAGGTTCTTTCTAGGACACGTCATAAGGAAGCTCTATCCTTTATGAGCGAAGTGTCCGAACTGTTCGACCGTCGTCGGCAGATAATGCTACCTCTAGGGTCTTCGCACTCATGCTATCTTAAGTTCTTTAAGTTTTTAAGTTTAACCTCTTGCAGATTGCTTGGTTCTGTTGCCAAGTTTTCGAGTCTGACCTCAAATGGGTCGCTCGGCTATGCCGAGTTTTTGAATCCGACCTCGAATGGGCCGCTCGACCATACCGAGTTTTTGAGTTCAATTTCAATGGGCCACTCAGCCATGCCGAGTTTTAATAACTGTTTTTTGAATAGCTTTGAGAACAAGTGAAAGGAACCGTTTCACTTGACTTAGGGGCAACCTAGGTCTCGTAAATTTGTGAGATGACATGCAAACATTTGATTAAATGCAAAACAGCGAATGAACAAAAAGAATTTTATTGTATTAATAAAATGTGATACAAATACATCAAATGATACAAGCGACCTTACTTGGTCGTCTTTATGTTTATTTATAATATTTCTTGAGGTGAAAGGCATTCCATATTTGCGGGACAAGTCTGCCTTCTTGGGTGCGCAATTTTATGCCCCATTTTGAAGGATGGCTGAGACCAGGAATAGCTCTTCCTAGTTTGGGGAAAGTTTGTTCCACCCAGTGTTTTTATTCGTGACCTCAATGCTTCTCAATACCAAGTCCCCTACTTCGAACTGGTGTGCTTTCACCTTCTTATTATAATATCGGGCTACTCTTTGCTGGTATGCTGCAGTCTGCAGTTTTGCCAGGTCTCGTGCTTCCTCGAGCATGTCCAGGTTTTCCCAAAGCCTTTGAGCATTGTCGTTTGGGTTGAAGCACTTGACCCAAAAACTAGGCAGCTCAACTTCCACTGAGATGACTACTTCGGTCCTGTAGCACAGGCTAAAGGGTATTTCTCGTGTTAGTTCTCTCGACATCATTCTATACGACCACAAAATTTATGGCAGTTCATATACCCATGAGCCCTCAGAATGGTCCAGCTTGCTCTTCAGCCCATGTAATATTGTGCGGTTCGTAACTTCCACTTGTCCATTGCTTTGCGGATATGCGACTGACGTATGAACTAACTTTATCCTTAGGTTGGTACAGTACTTGGTGAACTGTTTTCCTGTAAACAGGGTCCCATTGTTAGTCACAATACACAGGGTCCCATTGTTAGTCACGATACACTCGGATATTCCGAACTTGCACATGATGTTCTACCAGACGAACTCAGTTGCATTCTGCTTGGTTATCCGTACTAATGGCATGGCCTCAACCTACTTCGTGAAGTAGTTAATCTCGACGATCGGAAACTTTCTCTGTCCAACCGCTGTTGGTAGAGGTCCGAGTATGTCAAGCCTCCATTGTGTAAAGGGACAAGGTGATTGCAAAGCTCGAAACTCTGTGTGAGGTTGGTCGGTGAGGTTCCCATGGACTTGGCAATTTTTACATTTCCGTACGAAGTTCATGGCGTCATACTTCATGGTGGGCCAATAATATCCCTACCTCGTCAGCTTAAAAGTAAGGTTTTTACTCCCAATGTGGGATCCACATATTCCGAGGTGCATCTTTTGAATGGTATATAATCAGCCTCTTGAAGAGTGAGGCACCGTAAATAGGGGCAAAGAACCCATGCCGGTACAATTGGCCGTCCATGATAGTAGACCAACCTACTGTCTTTTTCATCTTCTTAGCTTCGTCCAAATTTTCAGGCAATGTCCTATTAGACAAGTACCTTAAAAAGGAAGTCATCCAATTGCTTGCATTCGATACCTGCATCACTCCTGGCTCTGGATCTTCTATGCTTGGCTTCCCAAGCACTTTACGTATCTCTCGGGCGTATTGCTCTGGGTCTCCTAATACTGCTACTTTTGCCAGCAAGTCGCTTTCTTGTTCTCCTTTATGGAGATGTCGACCATTTCCACCTTCTTAAAGTCCGAAATCAAACATTGGACCCTTGAAAGGTACTTGGAGAGCTGCAGGTTGTTCACTTCGAAATGTTCGCAGACTTGGTTGACGATCAACTTGGAGTCACTGTAGACAACCAAGCTTTTGGCTGAACATTCATTAGCCAACCGGAGTTTTGCTAGCAATGCTTCGTACTCTGCTGCATTAGTAGTTGCTAGTAACTCGATGATCATTGAATATTTTATCTCCGATCCCTCAGGTGTTTTCAGCATGACGCCAGCGCCACAGCCATCCTTCACTGAAGAGCCATTCACGTGTAGAGTCCATGTTGGTGCATTGTGAGGTTCATCTGCATCACAAAGGCCTAAAGGGCCTAGAGCTGGCGTTGTTGTTTCAACGATGAAATTCGCCAATGTCTGACCTTTTAAGGTTGGCTGCGGGAGAAATTCTATGTCAAATTCTCTCAGTTCAATGGCCCATTTGACTAGTCGTTCTGACATCTTGGGCTTCTGCAAAATTGTCCTTAAGGGCTGATTGGTCAGGACTATCACTTTGTGTGCTTGGAAGTAGGGTCTCAGCTTCTAAGCATAATACACGAGCGCCAAAACTATCTTCTCCACATGGGGGTACCTGGTTTCTGCATCAGCCAGGATTTTGCTGACATAGTATACAGGCTGTTGCCTATCATACTGTCATCAAATCAAAACCGAGCTTAAGGTTGTGTCGGATACAGCGAGATACAAATATAACTCCTCGCCTGGCTGAAGAGAAGCCAAGAGAGGAGGATTCGAAAGATATTCCTTGAGTCCTCGGAAGGCCTCCTCATAGTTATTTATCCACTGGAAGTCGTTAGTCTTGGTCCCCCTCAAGGCTTTGAAAAACGGCAAATATTTCTCGGCCGATTTGGCCAAGAAACGAGAGAGTGCTGCTATCCTTTCAGTTAGCTTTTAGACTTCTTTCACTGTCCGAGGGGATTTTATGTCAAGGATGTCTTTGATCTTCTCTAGATTTGCCTCAATCCTTCGGCGTGAAATAATGTAACCCAAAAAACTTCCTGGAAGCCACTCTAAACGTGCACTTTGTTGGATTGAGCTTCATTTGGTGTGCTCTAAGCACATTGAAGGTCTCGTCTAAGTCTTGGATGTGGTGGTCGATTACCTTGCTCTTGATGAGCATGTCGTCCACATAAACCTCCGCATTCCTTCCGATTTGGCCCTCGAACATTTTGTTGACAAGCTGCTGGTAGATGGCACTCGTATTCTTTAGTTCGAATGACATAACTTTGTAACAGTATATCCTTTGGTCCGTCATGAATGATGTGTGCTTTTTGTCTTGTAATATCTCGGATTTTATTGACCTGCTTGGTCTAGGTTCGTGACACGTCTTCAGGACTTATCCGTATTTGATTGAAACCCGAGTGCGTATCCATGAAATTTAAGAGTTCATGTCTAGACATCGAGTCTACAAGTAAATTAATTTTGGGTAGCGGGAAACTGTCCTTGGGATATGCCTTGTTGATATCTATAAAGTCAACACACATCCTCCACTTTCCGTTGCTCTTCTTGACCATGACTACGTTTGATAGCCAATCTGGGTATTGCACCTTCCGGATGAATCCAACGCCTAAAAGCTTCTTTATCTCTTCACAAATGGTTACCAACTTCTCAGCCGAATAATTTCTTCGCTTTTGCCGAACAGGTCTGTGATGGGGATCCAGGCCCAATTTATGGACCATCACTTCAGTTGGTATTCCTAACATATCACTTGGTACCTAAGCAAAAACGTTTGAATTCTTTCAGAGGAAACTGATAAGCCGGTCTCAAAAGGACTGAGGCAGAGAACTCCCTATTTGGACGAACTTTTCAGGATTGCTGGGATTCAATGGGACTTGGTCTATTGGTTCTCCAGATCGAGCTTGCAGCAATTTTGCTTCAGCACGCAAATCAAGGCCTTCCATAGGTTGGGAAAAAGGCGCCTGTGTGACTTGAGATAGATAGTATGTCCATCCGGCAGTTTGGTCTCCAAGGATCTCCCCAATCCCAAATGGCGTTGTGAATTTCATCTTCAGATGTGGGATTGAAGTGACAGCACCGAAAGCAATCAAATAAGGACGTCCAAGGATAGCGTTATAGGCTAATGGAATGTCTACTACCAAGAAGGTGAGCACCTTGAATGCAATCCTCGAGTAAGTCCCTAAAGTGACTTCGAGTTAAATGATCCCCTGAACTAGTACTGGCTCATTGTTCAACCCGTAGAAGGGTTCCTCGGTCGCTTTCAGCTGACTCCTCTTAAGTCCTCAGTTGGTTAGCCTCACCGTCGCCTGCTGTTCCAGAAGCCTGTCCGGGTCTTTGCAGGAGGCGATTAAGGTAACCTTTTTGGATCGGCTCCTCGATTTCTTTCTACAGCGTCCAGCAGTCTTTAGTACTGTGACATTTGCAGCGATGGTAGTGGTAATACTTTGATTGATCGCCTCCATCTTGATTCTTTAACACCTTGGGCCACTTCAAAAATTTTTCATCCCGAATTTGTATCAAGATGTTGGTATGTGTGTCATTCAAGGGAGTCAAGTTCATAAGCCCGAACTCCCTCCGAACGACCTGCTTAGACTTGTGCTGCTTCCTTGGTCCTTGGGAACCCTGATGGTCCCCACTTTTTCTCTTTCCTTCTACCGCCCTCGGGTAGAAGTTCTTGTCTCTGTCAGGCTTCTTGGCGTCATTGGCTTCTTCAGCCAATATGTACGCTCGAGCTACGGCCTCGGCCTCTGCGAAAGTCTAGGGTCTCTTGTGAACTAGGTGCTTGAAGAAACTACCTCCCTCCAACGCGAATAAGAAAGTGTTGAGCTTCACCCCGTCCATCAACTTTGGAATTCACCTGGCTTCTGCAATAAACCGAGACAGAAATCCTCTCAAACTCTCCTTAGATTCTTACTTCATGCGAGTAAGGTGCCAAAGATGCTTCTCAATCCTCCTACTGGAAACAAATTGGGAGAAGAAATTTTTGTCAGCTCACCAAATGATTGAATTGAATTCGCTGGCAGTCCATAAAACCATATCCTTGCATCTCCATTAAGCGTCAAGGGAAAGTATTGACACACCGTTGTCTCATCTAACCCCTGGAGTCTCATGTGCTCTCGAAAGTGAACGAAATGATCCACAGGATCAGTACTTTCGTCATAGATGTCAAGATTTGGCATTTTAAACTTTGAGGGGTGTGGCCTTGTCCTGATCTCCATTGTAAATGAAGATCTGCATAGGTCAACAGCTCCTCCTCTAGCATTTTCACCAAAAACTCGCTACCAAATTTTTTCAAGCTTCTCGTCCACTTGGGATGGAGCTGTCATCTTTTTCTCGTTGAGGTAGTTCCTCAACTCGCAAGAGTTCTGGGTAGCTTGCAGCTCTCGATGGCTCCTACCCTCTGGAGGGAATTCGTCACATGGGGGCCCTCCCTGAAAGGTGGGCTCTTGGTTGTCACACAAATATCGAGGATTTTGCCTCTCTGGGCTTTCCTTTTGAATTCGAGTACCCAAGTGACCTTCAAGGCACGACGGGACTCTGTTTGTCCAGGCAACTTGCGTCCCGGGGTCCTCGTACTGACCTACTTGCTTCGGGGTTTGCTTCTTTTCTTTACCCTTCTTCTTTGACGTGGCAGCCTGAGAGGCCTTAGATGGTGCCCCCTTAAGTCGCTCCTCCATTTTCGAACGAAGGGTTTGGACGGCTCTGGAGATGTCGTTCATTGTCATCGCCAATGCTCGTACGTATGGATCAGGATGTCGTTTGGGCCATTGCCACATGAAGCAGCATCTCTGATCAGGGCATTAGCTCGTGCTCTCATGTTCACCATATTTTAGTTTTTGGAAAATGTGGTAACCAGACTTTTCTGTTGATTCCTACAGACGGCGCCAATATTGCGTCATCAGATCCTGATTATTGCCTCGGACAGGATCTAAATGTATCCTCGGACCCATTATCCGTTTGATCGAATCCGAATTCCGTGTAACACAAGATAAAGAGGATGACTCTCTTTCGCTCGAACTTTTTAGGAAGCGTTTGGGAAGTTAGAGAAGTTTAGAGAGAAAAATAGTGCAGAAACAATACGCAATATTTTACATGGAAAACCCTGTTTTGAACTAGAGGGAAAAACCACGAGACTCTTAATCCGTAAATCACTTTGCTATGGAGATTGTGGATTACAAAGTATTCAAGTTACAAGAGAGAGTGAGAACAGAGTTTGAGAGAGAACAGCGTCTTCTTCCCCATTTTACTCTTCTATTTCGCCCCCCTTGCTTTGGCTCTTGCCTTGCATATTTATACTGATCGGTGGCTACCTATTTTGTGCAAGTGGCTTGTGTGTGCGGGAAAGCCTGTCACTAACTCTGCTAAATCCATTCTGCTGCTCTATAAAGCTTGTTGGTTCTGAAAGTCAACTGCTCTTTTTAGGACGCACGTGCTCTGTAAAAGCTGCCAACTTCCCTAAGATGTCACCTTCATTCTTTCTGGTAGCTGATAGAGTCAGCCACCAACTCTGGCATGCCGATTAAGCAGAGTCCTCGATCCTTTCCATAAGTCCTCGGGTCCTAATAGAATCCTTGGCTACTATTTCTCTTGGGCCAAATTAGCCTCCTAGGCCTTCATGGTATAAGGGCCCAACTTACGGAAATGGGCCTTCCAACTGGGCCCTGGGTATCAATACTAATCACTTCCATTACTAGTATTATATGGCGAAAATCATAATCATCTTAGTAAAGCATAAAGTTGTTAGTAAATCACAATAATTATCTTAACAATAAATTTGATATTATATAATAAGTGCTTGCAAGTTTGTAAATAGTAAAAAAAAAAAAAGTCCGCAAAAATGTTTAAATATTTCACTCACTTTCAATCAATATCCATAATAAGCTCGGCCAATAGAATATTTTCTTTGTGTAAAATGGTTAAAATAGAACAGGAAGAATACACAGTATCTACAATTAGGTAAGTAGAGTTTCATCGTATTGTGCAGTCGATTTTCATCTTCTTATAGTTAAGGTTGTTCTACTTGCGTAACATTTTAAGTTGTTACTCTCATAAAGATGTTCTAATAAAGAATATTCTTTAATTTCTCCTCATATGAGAAATAAATTGTAAAATATTCTTGACATAAAGTTTAATAATATAGCATACACATTTTGTATGAAGTAGTTTACCATTTGAAATTAAAAAAATTAAGATTTAAATAAAGTTATAGCAAAATTATTATTTAAAATATTGTTAAAAGTAATAGGAAAAATCTTATGAGCAACTCCATATTCATTTATAATAATATTAATCACTTTAGAAATTATGGTAGTAGTGTGTGGGTGCTTAAAAGTTTAAAATCAATAATTTTTTTTTTTGTATTTTTCAATTTTTAGAAATCCAATATGTGGTAATACAAATATATGGTAGGTTATTACATGATAACCAAATATTACTAGTTAAAGAAGCGTTAGATCTTATTTTTATTAATTCAAAAATTATTTCTTATTTAAATTATAAAGAAAAGATGGTTAGTATCACCTTTAGTAGTATGTCGAAATATTTTATATATTTTGACTGCAAGCACCTTTTCACGTTCCTTTTAAATTTATGGTCTTCTGTCATCTCTTATGTTATTTCATGTATTGCTTTAGTTATCTAGTACATTTTGAAACTTCACACTATCTTTTTTTTAAAAATATTTTTTACAAGTAGCCGTTTTTGAACCATTAACTCATTTAATTTTAAGAAGTTGTTATTATATTACTAGAATATTTTCTAGGGATGGTCAGAATTAGGTGTGATGGTATCGAGGGTAGGTTGTGATTTTGGTATTTCAGAATTATTATCAATGTGTGGTCTAATAGGTACTAAAATATCAGAACAATTTTTCCACACACCTTCACTACTGAAATTAGGAAATTTACAAGCCATAGTTAATAACTAATTCTAAAAGCTTAATTACTAATATTTAAATTACATATAAAATTTAACAATAATAATTGTTAGATATTATATTACTTATGAAAAGAATAGAGAGTAGGAAGAGAGTAGAGAGTGCTTTTAAAAAACGAGGAAAATGAACAAGTATTTATAGAAATTTAGAGTGGGATAAAAATGTAATTTTATTTTTTTAAAAAACTAAAAAAACAAGTGTGCAACAGTCATCGGACTGTTTGAAATAAAATAAAATATATTATATTATATCATATTATGCTTTGTTATAATTATAATTATATATATAAATATATGGGCCGTGCCACTGGCAGACATGGTACATGGACTGTCCCCACAACCTGGCATGGTCTATGGTGTTGTGTCGTGCCAGGCACAGTCCATTTAACACCTCTATGTATTAATGTCTACACGTGTTCCCATATTTTTTTCTTTTTCTTCACTCATTTGATTGACACTTCACAACAGCCCTTACTTTGATATGATTACACTGGCATCATCAGTTGGTTATACTCTCCCTCTCTCTCCTTTTGTTTTTTTTTTTTTTGGTATTTGCTTAGTTTACGTTGTTCAATTTCAAACTTTAAGTCCATCCAGATATGTATCATTGCATGCTCTTTAAGTGAAACAGAATGTGGCTGAGAGACACGGTTTAAAGGAAAGGTGTATGCATACTCTAGAGCTTATTTATGTGCTCCCTTGTCCCCATTGTGGGGTTCTTTTAAAAATCTGTGATGCTGGCCGAATTCTCCAGATCAAAGTTAACCAGTTGTGGTGCAGGGGTCAAATGATTTGCAACTTCCATGGAAGATCTCTGTACTCTTTAGCACCTTTTCTTTATTTCCTTTGGTAGGGGGAATCCGGTTCTGAATTTCCTTTGAGATCTTTGGACAACTGTGTGGAAAACTTGTGATAAGTGATATAGAAATGTCTTTTAGGAAACAGTGTGTGAGTTCCCATGATGTTTAACTTTTTGGATATTGTCGAATACCACTAGTTAAGAAAAATGCTATGTCAGACTAGAAACTAACCATCTCATTTTATGCTGCAGATTTTTATATCTAGAGATGGGGGAAATAAAAGTTATGCATCAGTCTTAGCCCCAGGACAGCATGAAGGTTTAGGGTAAGGAAGTGTAATAAATATCATTTTAATAGACTCTTATGCTGGCAATAGCAATATTTCGTTTTACTGTCTACCAATTTCTGTTTATTAGGTTTTCAACAAATGTCATTCTGTACATGATTCAGGTTTCTAATTTTCATTGAAAGTTTAAAATTTACCACGCTTCTTCTTTCGAGTGAATTACCATGTTACAGGGGCATATTCATAGAAGTGTGCTAATATGATATTTCTAGGACATCCTACATATATTCATAAGAAAAAAAAAATCTATTGCCATATGCCATTTATGGTTGTGGCAAAATTCAAGGAATAAAATGCAAGTCAAATATGCCTATCCAGTGGAGGAGCAATTAATTGACTTACTCGTTTTTCAAGTATAGAGTGAGCCTCTGAAGGATCTTTCGACTTCCCAGTAACTTTTTACAAAGATTTCGCCTTGCTATTCATCTCTCTCCAGAGGTGATCTTTCAAGATAAAAGTAAGCCTTGACATTAAATACTCATCCATCATCCCTCTGTCAATTGCCATCTAATCTTGACCAATATCCAGCATGTGAGAAAACTTTGTGAATAAAGTTTTAGTGATCTGATTGTGCTTCTTTGTCCCAACCTAAAGGTTCTATTGCGGATCTTCCTTGATGCTCAATAATTTAATTACTGCCTTATTATCACCATTAGAAGACCAAGCGAAGAGCAGCAGAAGATTTGCCAAAAAAAGAGCACCAGAAGTTAGAATTTTGGAAAGGGATTATCACACTGGGAATCATGCAGAAGTGAATGAACCATCAGCCACTTGAATAGAATTATGAAGAAAGAAGTCTACCTATCCTCTTTGACTATGTTTCCTTAAAATTGAAACCTACAAGGAATTATAGTTCTACTACCCCATATCCATCTGTTATCTCTTTAGACTGTTTCCTCGATTTAACCTATAAGGCATTATAGTGCGAGCCAAGATCCATTTGTCATCTCTTTCCAATTTTACTTATAATGAAAATCCTCTAAAATACTCCTTTTCAACTATAGAATGCTATAATTCCTGGTCACATAGCACCTTGTCAAGGGCATAGAAGTCTTCGTACCTAAACCTCCATGATACATTGAGGTTATTGAATGGTCATTTTTAGGGGAATAGAATTTGAAGTTTCCTTTTCAAACAAGCCTTTTCCAAACACTTTCTAGCCTCGTCACTGGAAAGGAATGTGTGTGTGACACCTAAGTGTATCCAAAAACCAGAAGGATGCTTTTGATAAAAAGGGTATAATGCACTTTCTTGCCTCTGCTTTTTAGCAGGTAAATTTGTTACTGCATGGCTAGTCTTGCTTCAAACTTCATGATGATACCAAAATCTGTTCTTTGTCTATTTTGTTCCCATACTGATCAGCATTTGTCTGAGATATCACAGGATAGTTTGCATTATTACCTCAATTTGCTCTTATTGTTCTTGCAGGAAATCTAGTGATCGGGGCATATCTTCGTGGGGCTGGAATTTAAGTGGCCAGCATTCCTCATACCATGCTTTATTTCCAAGGGCATGGACAATATATGATGGTATTTTTGAATATTCTTTGTTGTCATATAAATATAGTGCATTATATCATTTGTTAACACATCTCTCTTTTGTGTAGGTGAGCCTGATCCTGATCTTAAGGTGTCTTGTCGTCAAATTTCACCATTTATACCGCATAACTATAGAGATAGTAGTCTTCCTGCTGCTGTTTTTGTTTACACAGTAAGTAACAGTTACTTCCAATTCCATTTACTTTAGAGATGGATCATGCATGATTGATTGGGAATCTCTGTCAGTTGATTTCTTTTTTCTTTTATGTAGTTCTCTAATTTAGGAGCGGTACAGATTTGATGTCCGCTCATAACTGCTGTATTTTTTCTTGCAGTTGGTGAATACTGGAAGGGAAAGGGCGAAAGTGCGACTTCTATTTACATGGGCTGTAAGTTCACCTTTTTCTTGTGAAATATATATATTTTTTTGTTTCTTTGACATTCTCGAGCTTCCAATCGTAACTGTATTTCGTTCACAGAATTCGATTGGAGGACTCTCACATCTATCAGGAGATCATGTAAATGAACCATTCATGTATGTTTTGATGCTTAGTTCTTTGTACTAATAGAAATGGTTATGCTTGTATGTAAACTGAGCTTAACAGATGTTCTTTTGTCTTTTCTTAACAGAGGCAAAGACGGCATTTCTGGTGTTCTGCTGCATCACAAGCAAGTCATCAAACTCTAATAGTTTTATAAGATGGTTGGTTTGCAGATTTCTTTCTATGTTACACAGACAACAGTGGTCACATGCTATATTGTGCTCCTCAATCACAAGCAAATCATCAGACTCCAATAGCTAAATATGACAGTGTATTGATTTTTTTTTTTTTTTTTGTGACACAAACAATAGGCATCACATGCTATTCTGTGCTCCATGCTGTAACTTGCATAAGCATGGCAAAAATCAAAACATAGGTCAAGTATATGCATACACAAGCATGCAGTGGCTAGAACACTTGATGCTGCTACTTCACATCTATGGAGTATAAAACCACTCATTGGCATATCATAAGTCAAATAAGTGACACAGTAATTTGTTTCATTTCCTTTGTCTCCATCTCCTCCCCTTTTTGATGATGAGGAACTTCCTCTCTCCCACCTTACTGGTCATGGAGTACAAGGGAACAACTTAAACCTTGATTACACAGTCTCTCCCTCAAAACCACGTACCAAGTGAACCTAAAGGACCCGATCTGCTCCATCGAGCAAGCCCATTGCTTCGACTGGCTGAGCTACTATTTGGTTCTTCCTTTTCGACTTGATATGTTGATGAGGTTAGGGGCTTGCTGAAGTTAAATGGACTTCTAATCCTACATCACATGTATATATTCTGATTTTGCAAAGCTTTGGAAGTGTTGACTGGATATTAATGAAGATTCCTGTTACAAGGCTTGATACCTTTGAAATTTTCAAAGCAACATTATTCTATTTATAATTTGCTGATTTTGTCTTCTTCCTTCTGTAATTAAGGATTTAGTTGTTGCAAAACCTGCTTTAATTTGTGTGCTTCATATCACTCTAACCAATGGTAGCTGGATATTGTGCTTTAGTCAAGTACACGTTCTTGGCTGCATAATTGGTTTTGGGGGATTATGAAGCAATGTTAAAATTTTTCAAAAGAAAAAAAATCTTTATAAACTATGGAGTTATATATCTAACAGTTAAAAAGTCCTTTCAACAATTACCAGGGGATAGCCACATACACAAACAGGTGTGCAGCAATAAATATATATCTATTTCTACAATCTAGATAGAATACATGTGTCCATGTCTTTGTGTTTGTGTCCTGGTCAATTCAACTCCAGATATACAAACCTTTCAAAGAATGAGATTTTTAAATAACATGAACTTTGAAGGCTTCTCCACCCTTAAAAATGTAACTGGTGGTAATTGTGTCCAGAATCTTGCTTCTTTATGTTTTAACTGATTCTTATAAAACTTGACATAAAAACCCAGTTCCATTCCGTGTTGTTATTATCTTTGTATTGTCAGGTATCTCAAGTGCTAATGTCAGAATAAATTTAGTCAATATCTTGAATATATGTCCACATCTTTAAGCATATAAATATTTCAAGATTTATGCTTGGAATTATATTTTATAATTTATATTTTTTTCTATTATATGGTTTTGTGATTCAGTTTCCATCATAGATGTTTTGATATTTTCCTCTTGGTGGAATGCCACAGAAGTGCAAAGTTGACTAAGCCCTAAGTGCCACTATCTGATATTTCTTCATTACAATTCTATTTAATCCTTTTAGCAATTTAAGGGTCATCAAATTCTTTTTACTACCTTCCCAAGCATCCTGCTAGGCTCACCCATCCCTCTTTCTGTGGCCTCTAACCTTGCTGGGTCACTTCTCATTGGTGCACTGTTGGCTTACATTTCAAGTGCCCAAATCTTTTTCAATGCCCTTGATAGCCCTGTCTTCCAAGGTTGAATATGATGTAATTGTTAGTTTGAAAGAAATGCTTTATGAATTGAAAATCAAAGATATGAGCAGCTTGTAGCTTGAAATGTGGTTAGTTTGTGTCGTGTAGAATATGCCACCCATTCATGTTAATATTATTGAGGTGACTATGCACTTTTGTTGGTCTTTGTATTTTAAGTACTAGACATTTTGAACCACAAGCATGGTTTGTCTTGTGGCCATTCTATAAAAAACTATCATTAGTTTCAAAAGATACTTCAAGGCCTAATTCGACTACAGTATATCTTCTGATAATAGTGAGCCCACCTAGATCTATAGTATTTCTTACATATTCTTTGTGGGCTAAGATTCAAGGCAACAAAATTTATTGTTCTTAACGCATCTTGTTGTATTCTAATTGTGTATTTTTGTGTAGTTATGGATGGTTTACCCATAATTTCATCCTTATTATTATGTTCATTTTCCTTTTCCTGTTCTCCTTTGTTTGTTACCAAAGTTCTAACTAGGCCCATATTAATGTGTCTTTGATCATCTCTGCAATGGGATACTTCTTTTGCGTGCTGCCTGGCTCATTTACAGTGGGGTTACATTTTTCTCTCTCTGATTCAGTGAGAAAGGGACTTTCCACTAATTTTCATGTATTTGCTTTACAAATGTAACTATTTGGATTGATTCTAATTTAAATCTGATGTTTGTCTTATACAATACTGGATTTTGATAGTCCCTTATGTTACATTGTTCATGAAAGATGTTAATATGAGAGCTGTGCACATGCTACAGGACTGCAAAGGATCATCCTCCAGTTACTTTTGCTATTGCTGCTTCTGAAACCCAGAATTTGAATGTCACTGTTCTGCCATGCTTTGGATTGTCAGAGGGGAACTATGTTACAGCCAAGGATGTGTGGACTAAAATGACACAGGTATTGGGACTGACAATTTTCTGAACTTTAGGATTCTGACAGCTCTTCCGATGGTCACATTTTCTTTTTTTCCTCATTATGGAACTTCACACGTGCCTGTTATGGTCTTAGATGGGAATTTCATGTAATGACTGTATACAAAGGCTTATAATGGCAATTTATGGCCCTTCTTTTCTTGATATGATTTTGTTCTGCATTTTTCCTATTTTCCAGTTGATTTTCATTCTTTGTTTTCCAATCATGGTCATGGACTAGTATCCTGCATTCCTTCTATTGGATTGCTTTTCCTTTTTTATCTGGTTTTTTAATATGGGGGACTCAACACATTGGTTGATCTTAAGGATGGACAATTTGACCGGGAAAATTTTAATGCCGGTCGAAGCATGCCTTCTTCACCTGGCGAAACACTGTGTGCAGCAGTTTCTGCTTCCACCTGGGTGGAGCCTCATGGAAAAAGTACTGTTGCATTTGGAGTTGCATGGTCTTCACCTGAAATAAAATTTTTGAAGGGAAGTTCATACTACAGGTAATCCCTCTTTTCCTGTCTTTCCTTCCGAATTCCTTTGTGGTTGGAGTGCATTCATAATGGATCATGCATGAAATATTGTAATTGTTCTTGGGATTCTGCATTTTCCAATTCGTGAAACTTTGTTGATGTGTCATGACTACTCATGTCATTAGCTGATGTGCAGTAGTTGCTTGATGGAAAGATGTACCAAGTTTGCCATTTGCTTTGCTCTCTTACCATGTCAAACTGTTGCAGGCGGTACACAAAATACTATGGGACATCTGAAAGGGCAGCTGAGGAATTGGTGCATTATGCACTTACTAGTATGCATCTATGCTTTGGACCTCTCTCATTTCTTGAATATCCTCTTTTAATTTCATCAAGTTGCATACAATATCCTGTGGAAAAATCTGTTTACAGCTTCATACTTTTATGTTGCATACACAATTCTGACTTTACTTCTAGAGCTGATACTTTTTTGTCAAATTTTCATCAGACTACAAGCAATGGGAGGAAGAGATCGAGAAATGGCAGACTCCTATTCTTAAGGATGATCGGCTTCCAGAGTGGTAAGTTATAGTACAATTTTCATGATAGTCTGAAGTGTTCCATCCAATGCTACATGATTGCAGGAATATTCCAAACTTATTTTCATGGCTATAAACTTTTTAATCCTATCATTATTTTTTTCAAAATATAAGGCTTTTCCTGTCTTGGCAAAAACATCTCATATGTTCACGCACCCTCATGAACAGTGTCATTTTTATATATGGTATGGCATACACAATATTTTCTTCTGAAGCTAAGGGTCTTCTCTTTTAAATATGACTTTATAGCTTCAGATGTCTCCAAATCAGAGAATCCCATATTTACCTTTGCTGCTTAGTATCCTCGTCATTAAAGCTTTTGTCGCATAGACACAGCTGGACTAGCGGTGTTTCTCTCTACCATGTCAGAGCGAATTGTTTCTGATTCTTCTCAATTGATCAATTTGTAAAGGTTTATATTCCTTTGCAGGTACAAGTTCACCCTGTTCAATGAGCTCTACTTTCTAGTTGCTGGTGGGACTGTTTGGATAGGTACTAATCTGTGATGACCAAGGTTCATTTATTTCCTCTTGTAGGGCTTTGGAATTGTTTGTGTAACTGCAATTGCATGTTGTATACCTTGTTTTGCTATGCTGACTGATAGGCATGAGAGCTAGCAACAAAACCTGATTACTTGATCTTGCAATACAGATTCTCCCTTGCCTGCTGCAACTTCAAGAAATAATCCACATCGATCAAGGAAAAATGAGAACTACAGAAAAGGTTCCTTTTTTGATCATAAAAATAGGACTTACCTTGGCACTGCTGATGTTGCATCAGAAAATCTTGGAAAAGGAAATGCATTAGAAGATGAGGGAGCCATTTCCCCAAAAGGAATTCAACGTTCCTATCCTGTATTGGAGTCCCGAAATGAGAATGATGATGTAGGTAGATTTCTTTACCTGGAAGGAGTAGAATACATAATGTGGTGCACATATGATGTACACTTTTATGCATCATTTGCCCTTCTTCATTTGTTTCCCAAGATTGAACTAAGTATTCAACGTGAATTTGCAAAAGCTGTGTTTTCTGAGGATAGTAGAAAAGTAAGGTTTCTGGCAGAGGGAAATTGGGGAATCCGTAAGGTAAGAGGAGCTGTTCCTCATGATTTGGGAACACATGACCCGTGGAATGAGATGAATGCATACAACATACATGATACCAGCAAATGGAAGGATCTGAACCCAAAGTTTGTGCTTCAGGTATATCGAGATTTTGCTGCGACAGGAGATATGTCATTTGGAGTTGATGTGTGGCCTTCTGTCCGTGCTGCAATGGAGTACATGGAACAGTTTGATAGGGACAATGATGCTCTCATAGAGAATGACGGATTCCCAGATCAAACTTATGATACTTGGACAGTTCACGGTGTCAGTGCTTACTGTGGGTGTTTATGGCTTGCTGCACTTCAGGCTGCAGCTGCAATGGCTTTTCAGCTAGGTGACAAGGAGTTTGCTGAAAAATGCAAAGCCAAATTTTTAAAGGCGAAGGACGTATTTGAGGCACAACTGTGGACTGGTGCTTATTTTTACTATGACAGTGGGTCAAGTAGTAACAGCAAATCTATTCAAGCTGATCAATTAGCTGGACAATGGTATACTGCATCCTCTGGCTTGCCTAATATTTTTGATGATTACAAGATCAGAAGTGCTCTGCAGAAAATCTTTGATTTTAATGTTATGAAAGTTAGAGGAGGTCGGATGGGTGCTGTAAATGGGATGCACCCCAATGGAAAAGTGGATGATACCTGCATGCAGTCACGGGAAATTTGGACGGGGGTCACTTATGCAGCAGCTTCTACTATGATTCTTGCAGGAATGGAAGAGCAAGCTTTCATCACTGCTGAAGGAATTTTCATCGCTGGCTGGTCAGAAGAGGGATATGGGTAAGTTTCGTCTGTTGGTTTTACTGATTTTATCATATTCTTGTCAGCTATTAATCATTGATTGCTCCTTTACTATTATCTTCTCACTGGTAAGTTCGGGGAATTTTGGACTACTTACGGTATACACTGTAGGATTGCCTATCAGGTCTGCATACTCTTTCTTATTTGTCAATCAAATTCATTACGAGTTTTGTGATTCCTCTTCCTTGTGAACATGTAACTGCTAATAGATACTGTTATGATAATGCCATTTTTTCATCTAGTAGTACCAAGTGTATAGATAATCTCTTATTTTGTTGAATAAGGTACGCTGACTTGTAGACTACTTATGGTTTACTCTTTGTAGGATTGCCTATCAAGTCTGCATAATCTTTCTTGTTCGTTGCTTAAATTCATTACGAGTTTTGTGATTCCTCTTCATTGTGAACATGTAACTTTGAGCAGATACTGATATAATAATGCCATTTTTTCTTCTAGTAGTGCCAAGTGAATAGATACTGTCTTGTTTTGTTGAAAAAGGCACAATGACTAGTGAATTTTCTCCGCAGTCCATCACCTTTACTAAATAATGGGTGGACCAGTCCACAAGGTTCCCACATCATGGAATCTAGGGAAGATATGATATATGCAGACTTAATCCTCGCATTGCAGAGAAGCTGTTTCCATAATGTGAACCCTTTGACCTCTAGTTCACAAGGAAACAACCTGGCCATTTTGCCTTTTCTAGCAAAAAGAAATAAAATTCTCTCTCTCTCTCTCTCTCTCTCTCTCTATCTATAGATAGATAGATATATATAAAGGTGATAATGGGTCTAATATGTGGGTTCAAATGCCCATCATTTGTAGCCCTTTTCCTTTACAATTTTGTCAATTTTCCCTTGTTGGGGAATTATGTGATTTCTGTGTATGCACTTGCTTAAACTGTGTCATATGATAGACACCGAAGAAGAAATTCTACTAGTCAGACCCATTGACTGCAGCTGCTAGATTTCGGTGGTAGAAAGAACTCATTTCATTTAATTCTCTTCTCTTTTTAGGTAATTATTTTCCCTTATTCTCATTACCATGCCACTGTAGCCAAATGTTTGGGACATTACACTGCCCAGTTGCCTTGTTTACTACAGTGCCAACATCCTATGACATAATAGTTAGTTTGCTGCACAAAAAAGGGTTTGTTTCTGTGACCTATTATAGCCATAGTGCTTATGGTGCAATTGTAGGTATTGGTTCCAAACGCCGGAGGCATGGACAACGGATGGCCACTTCCGTTCACTGATATATATGAGGCCGCTGGCAATCTGGGGAATGCAGTGGGCGCTATCTGCACCCAGGGCAATTCTTGAGGCTCCCAAGATAAACATAATGGACAGAATCAACATTCCCCCCTCTAGTTCTGGACCATCCCGCCATGATACTGCTGGCGTTAGCAAGGCCAAGTGCCTTGGCAGCTCAATCCTTAACTGTGCATGTTAAGCATCAGAAAGTAGAGAAATTAATCACCTCTTTTGACAAATACCTGAAGATACCCTCTTGTACTCACTTGACCACCTTGAGATTCCCAACTGTTGTTTTTAGTTGCTTGGTGGGGTTGTGTAGCAAATTCATTCTTTGTGTTTGTTTTTCTTTTTTATTCCTAATCCCCTTTTCATCTTCATCTTTCTTAGATATATTATTTTCCTTTTCATTTGATTGCCACATGCAATGGCTGGTGTTAGAGTGGAGCAGCTGATGTTCCCCTAAATAAACGTTTAGTTGATCACGAGCAAATTAGATAATTTTATCATTTGCAGATATTTGTATGCCTAACCAATATATATGTCATAACCAAATGGTATGTTTTTTATTCAATTTTATTATTTTTTGCTAGGTGATATGGTGTGGGATACCCATGTTTGAATGCGGTTGTTATGTTGAAAATATTGAGTTCCAACAACCAAAGCCGCTGTGACCTTTATTGTTTTTATTGAGTCCGATGGTTGGAAATAGGTTTAATTTACTTATATGTGGACTTTCTTTTCTTAGTTTTCTTGTAGTCAATTCTAAGTCATATTTGGCGACTGGTGATTGGGTTGATTCCTAATCGGTCTTTTCGTCGACTAGGCTTGGAGGCTAGGTCTCTCTCCCTCTCTCTGAACAGTTGGCCAAGCACGTCACAAGGATATTTCCAAGGTTATTCGGGATTGTGATATTGAGTATTTAAAGGGCATAATGTTGAGTTCATAACCGTACATATTTTTTTAAACTAATCCCTTTCGAACTCATTGAAAAATACAGTAATTTTTTTCTCTATTGTACGCACTGTTAAACTCAATTTTGTTTTTCATTATTTTAAAAAGGTTAATACTAGTAAAAAAAATTTAAAATTTTACCTTTTTTTCTACATATAGTATTGATTCATACGGTTAGAATTGGATAAGTCGAATGCATGAATGGATAACAGGTCTAAAATGACGACATCCCATTGGAAGACCTCAGCCAATGAGGTAATTGACGCAACGCTTGAAGTCAGGAACACAATCTGAATAGTCGAGTATTAAAGAATTTTGATGGGTTGTTTAAATAAATTACTTCAAACGGTAGTTGCACCGATTCAATACCTGGAAGCCAGGCGGCCTTATCACTGAATAAAGGTTGCTGTTATATAATCAAGTAACGTCCCTCAACACTAAAGAGGTATTATGCCCATGCATTGATTCAAGGGCCTGCCAACCAAATGATATTTCTAATTATAAATAAACCCTCTCTCATTGTGTGAGAGAAAGGAAAAAAAAAAAAAAGATAAAGTTTGAAAGGCAAAAACAAAATGAAAAGTTATATATTCTACCTGGTGAGTATACAATAACTAGTGCCACTCCAACAGTTGAGTGTATAAAATGAGCGCTATCCTTTTTACAAACACTTTTCCCCATCCTCCCTATATACATGCAAACGTTTTCTTGCATCTTTCTCACCAGAAAAGAAAGATTTCTGATTAGAATATCGGATGATATATTAGGGAGTGAGTCTCATATACCTTTTATCTCTTATTTATTTTGTTGGATGTATAGGATCTAGATTTCCAGTTATGAAAATTAAATCTGTTATTATTCAAGCATTTAGGCATAACAAGATGGTTTTCTAATTCGTACAATAATCTAAATCATCGAAACGCATCATTAGCGTCGTTTATGGAAAGAATAATAATCAAACCACCAAACTAAGAATTGAGGACATGGCCCATGCTAGAATCCAAACAAGCGTGTCACCCAAGGACATCATTTTACATGGTGACGACCTGACAGAGGGTAGCCACGGAAATACTTATCCGTCTACCAATATAAATGTGAAGGCACTAGCGGCCCGGGTGGACACAATATCTAAGGTCCTCCAGACTATTTGCAACATATTGGAGAAATACCCATTGGGGGTTCCATCCTCCAACTTTCAAACTTCTGTCTCTAGAAGGGGAGACCAGAGGAAGAAGTAACCAACCAAAGAGGTGATTCCATAACTTGATAACCTCGAGGCTCAAGAGGCCACGATAATAGGGGCCAGACTTGGCTGGAAGGCTGGCTAAATCTCGGAGTACAAGATAAAAGCCCAGAGCGGCAAAATCCACACTGTTCTCAAGATGATGGAAAGCCTTCGGCTTGAGAAGAAGCTTCCTACAACAGCCAGCAAAGAAGAGCCCATAGCTGGCAAGTCCAACACATCTCTCCAAATCATTCAAAGTTGAGGATTTTTCTCAACACCAAAAAGATTATGTCCACCTCCTAGGTAAAAGAAAGAGTCAGAAAGATCAAGCAGCGACTGCTCTAAGGAAGTATGAATAGATACTTAGCTAACCTAGGTAGGTCGGCATTCACGAGGGAGATTCAAATGCAACAACTCCCTCGCATGTTCAAAATGTTGACCTTGGAGCCCTATGACGAAAGTTCTAATCCGATGGACAATTTGGATCATTTTCATACATTGCTAAGATTCTAAGACCTAGATGATTTGGTCTTATGTTTCTACTTTTTTACTGACTCTCAAGGAAGACGCCCGAATTTGACTCTATCGACTGCAATCAAATTAGATCCGAGCATTCTAGGAGCTAGCCGACAACTTTCTATTGCAATTTGCTTCTGACCGAAGAGAGGAAAAGTAGTCGTGGCACCTTGTCTACATTCGATAAGGGCCAAACGAGAGTTTAAAGCGTTTGTTGGCTCGATTCAATGCTGAGACCTAAAGGATATCGAAGCTAACCGATAAGGTGAAGTTGAATTCTTTCATAGTAACCATGCAGTTCGGTGAATTCATTAAATATTTGCTTTAGTAAGAGCTCATGACCTTTTTCAAGGCAAAGACCATCACTCGCACAGACATCACCGCAAAAGAAGCCAACGAAACGAAGATGCTAGAGTGCATAGACCACCACCCGGGATCAACAAGTGGAAAGAAGATGAATAGAGACAATTCCACCATCCGAGATCCCAAGAAGCAGCCCGAGACGGAGCCGAACATCAAAAGAGAGTGCAAGCCCTTAAATCTAAATCCTTTGAATGACATCAGACAAACGTCTTGATGCAAATTCGAATGAAAAGTTTCTTAAGTGGGCCAGACCACTCGTGAACCCAAAAGGAGGAAATTAGTCTAAATACTGTTTCTACCGTTAATCTCCTAGTCAACATCGTGACTACTAGACTTTGTAAAAGGAAGTTGAGACTCTCATCCAAAAAAGGTATTTCAATAAATTTCTGAGAAACCCGGGACAAGCCTCCGGGAGTGCCAACAATGACAAGCTAGGCCAACAGGAGCAATCGGGCAATCGAGTAGTGGCTAAAATAGTAATCATGGTATCAATAAAACCATACAAAAATAAAACTCTAGACCACATTGAGAAAACTTTCAGTAGTAAGAAGCAAATGAAATGAGTAAAGAATAATATCATTAGTTTTAATAATGATGATGTGACTCGTGTAATAACTCCCTACTCCGACCCTCTTGTTATATCCATGCTAGTTTCGAACGATACTCTTAACTATTAATTGAAACAAGTCTTCGTTGATAATGAAAATTTAAAAAATTTACTATATCTTAATACCTACTTTAAGCTTAGATTAAAAAGGGACCAAATGAGACAGGCTGAGGGACCATTATATAGATTGGACCACGAATCCATGTTGGTCTAGGTAACCATTTAATTGGAAGTCACACTAAAAATATACCCAAAAACAATATCTTGAATGCTCACATTCTTAATCGTTGACCTACCTTTGGTCTACAATGCTATATTAGGACGACCTTGCTTGGTGGCATTTAGAGTAGTGACGTCGATCCAACATTTGAAGATAAAATTTATGACAATGTGTGGCATCGGAGAGGTCCTAGGTGACCAAGTCAGCAGCTGAATGTGCTACTTATCTCAAGTCAATTAGGGGGTTCCAAATCAATTGATTGAAGAATTCGACATTCGAAATAAAGCAACCCTACAGTAAGATCAATTCGATAAGTCAATTGAACAAATCCCATTGGATTCGAATGAACCCAAAAAATGTGTCCAAATCAGAGGTTCTCTACCAAGTCAAAGTTGCGTGGATAGTTGATGGCTTTCCTTTAGCAAAACTTAAATGTGTTTGCATGGATACCCGCTGACATGTCAAGAATTTCGTCCAAGGTGATGGTCTACAGGTTAGGCCTTAATTTTGGATATGAACCTGTCAGGTAGAAGTGGAGGAATCACTTTATCAAAAAACTAATTGCCATAAGAGAGGAAGTTAGAAAGCTACTCGACGCAGGCTTTGTAAGAAAGGTTTAGTTCCTAGATTGGCTGTTGAATGTAGTATTTGTTAAGAAAAGTAATAAAAAAAATGGTGGATATGTATTGATTTTGTTGACGTGAATAAAGTATGTTTGAAAGATAATTTCCCGTTACCAAGAATCGACTTGCTAGTATACTCGACATCTAGACACGAGCTACTAAGCTTCATTGATGCCTATTTAGAGAACAACCAGATTTGAATGAGTCCCAAGGATAAATAGTTCATCTCCTTCAGGGGACATACTGTTACAAAGTTATTCCATTTAGTTTGAAGAACACATGAGCCATATACTAAAGGTTGGTGAACAAAATATTCGAGGCATAAATCAAAAGGCATATGGAGGTATATATGGACGACATGCTCATCAAAAGCACATTAGTCGACAACCATATTCGTGACCTGAATGAGGCTTTCAGAGTACTTCACACTCACCGGATAAAGTTAAGTTCAACGAAGTATAAGTTCAAAGTATCTTCTGAAAAGTTTCTTGGGTTTATTATGTTTCAATGGGAGATTGAAATGAACCTCAAGAAAATAAAAACTATCATAGATATGAATCTGCCTCAAACCATGAAGTGCGCATTTAGAGTACTTCATGCACACCAAATAAAGTTAAATTCAACAAAGTATGTGTTTAAAATATCTTCCGAAAAGTTCATGAGGTTTATTGTGTCCTAACAAGAGATTGAAGCGAACCTTGAGAAAATAAAGTTATCATGGACATGAATCCACCTCAAATCATGAAGGAAGTCCAGAAATTAACTGGAAGACTTGCAACACTCTCTCAATTCCTAGCAAAATCCGCAGAGAAATACCCTTCCTTCTTTAAGCCATTGAGAGGAATCAAGGCAAATGGATTTCAATGGATGGAGGACTGCCAATTAGCCTTCTAAGAGTTGAAGGAATACCTCATCAACCATCCTCTTTTGACTTTTCCAAAAGGAGAGGAACTGTTTTTCTATTTGGCTATATTTGACATGACACTAAACTCAATCTGGTCAGGCAAGAGTTCGAGGTACAACTGGTCTACTACGTCAGCAAAATTTTGATAGTCACTGAGACTCATTATTCGCATGCTAAAAGGATCACTTTAATGCTGGTTCACCCAACCAAAAAGCTACGATCATTCTTTTAAACTCACAAGATGTGATGGAATGGGCCATAATCCTCTATTGACCTCCGTCAATATTCATACTAAATGTGATGAACTTGAGCTCTTGTTAGGTTACAGTACTTGTCTGTCCATAACACAATGTAAATGAGTAATAAGAAGAATATAAATCATTATACAATATTTTATAATAATAGCACACACAGGATCCAAACCGGCCGAAACTCTTAAGTAAGCCTCATCTTGGCCAACTAAGAATCTATGTCGGTCGGCTATAGGGAGAAACCATTGATATATAAGATGCCACTAGGAACCAAAACTACTTAAATCATAAAGTTCATAGGAAACATACAATTATTCATTAATTTATACAGTGGAATCGTTAAACAAAAGTCTCCAAAATTACCAAAAATACATCAAGGTCAATCATATACTGCTATATGAACTTAGATCGACCTTCCAGCCTAGCTAGTCCGTCCAACGATACTCTTTCTCATCCGACATGAATTCTTGCTTATCTGAAGGTAAGAAACAGTAAAGATTGAGAAGATTACTCAATAAGGTACAAATAAGTACAGACATGCATAAATATAGTTTCAAAACGAAATCAAAAAAAAATGGAATGAGATCATTATGCTTACAGAAACATAAAACATGGGCTAAAAGCATTTTCATGAGAACTGATTTCCAAAATGAATTTAAATCCAAAATCAACTTTCCTTTAATGGATACATTTTAGGTCTGCAACTATTCAACCATCACAAATGAATAACGGCTATATTTTAAGTCTATAACTACTCGGCCATCATATATCAATAACAGGTATATTTTAGGCTTGCAACTACTCAACTATTATATATCAATAACGGTTATAGTTTATGCACGCAACTATTTGGCCATCATATATCAATAACGGTTATATTTTAGGCCTACAGCTACTCAATCATCTTTTATCAAAAATTTAATTTTCTTAAGTCTTGAGCTTCAAGTGACAAAAGTCCTTAAAGAGCAAACTTACTTTTATAAACAGCGAGCAAACATGCAAATAGATGAGATAAGCAAATTGGTATTTGTTGACAGTAATTAAACATGCAAGATAACGTTTTCGTACACCATGGCTTAAGCTTTACCAATTCTTGCTGTAATACCGAACTTAATAAATTGAAGGAATTCTAATAATTTTCAAGTATGAACCACAAAACAAAATCCCGCATATAAGACATAACATATGCACTAAACATGAAATTCCTTCATAAAATATGAGAAAACAAGTATCATGACATGCATTATGTAGAAACATAGAGAAGAAGGGTATTAGAACAATAATACCCGAATGATTTGGATAAGAATTAGCAACAGCCAAAGACGAAGCATATAGTACACTTACCTGATCCCGATTTATGAATTCCCATACTCAATCTGGCCTAAAATTCTTCTCTTTCTTCTTCTTCATGCTTCTCTCTCAGGTTTTCCATACACTCTTTTCTAACCTCCAAATCTAGTGTTTATAGACAATAGGGTAGGTGGAAACAAGTGGGGGTAGGTTATCTACTTGGTACTTCTTTTTTCACTCAGTTTCTCCTTTTTAGAAGGTTAACAGAGTAGGTGCGGTCGATCACCTACTTAGTACTTCTTTTTCCACTCAATTTTCTTTTTCTAGAAGGTCAAAGGAGTAGGTGGGAGTAAGATAAACGTATCACTATCTCTTGTTCTCACTCTCTAAGTCCTCGGTCTCTCTATGAGTCCTCAGTCTTTTTCAAACGATCATGGTCTCTTTCTATTTTTTTCAAACGACCTAAATTGTTGCTATTCATTTTCAGACTGCGATTTCATGGTCATTTTGGTTATCTCTCTGATTCCGATCAACTATTCTGATTTTAGTCAACTATTCTAATTTCGGTCAAGATTTCATCCTTGTCATCTATCTACTCCGATCATCTATCTTATCCGATCGACAATCTAGTTCGGTCGTCTATCTAATCTTGACTGACTATCTTAACCGGTCTTCTTTCTAATATGGGCAACCATCCTTTAAATCGGTCAACCACAAATTTTGGTCAATAATTCAATCCGGCCGGTCAACAATTCTTATCCGATGGTCTTACTATCTAGGTCGATTTTCTCATTAAGGTCATGAGGGACTAAGTCCTAGAAACCCGATCCTCTCACAAGATCATCGTCCTCACTGATTAACCGCTAAAGGGGATCCTACAGAAACTCAAAGTGTCCGAATGACTGATTAAATGGACTATAGAGTTGGGCGAGTTTGAAATAGAATTCTGATCGTGGCCAACCATAAAAGGTCAAATCCTTGCAAATTTTATAATCAAAATAACAACCACGATTCCAAGCGATTTTAAGAAACATAGAGACACTTGCCAACATGAAGAGACACTGACGTGGATCATGTATGTGGATGGGTCGTCATCTCATTTAGGGAATGGACCAGGAAAGGTCCTAAGAACTCTGGATTGATCAGAGATGAAATACTCAATGACATTCAGCTTTTTGGCCACCAATAACGTCTCCTAGTATGAAGCCATATTGGCCGGGCTCATACTAGCTAAGGAATGCTCATCTGGGCGCCTGATCATCCACAGTGACTTGAAGCCAATCGTCAACCAAGCCACTGGGAATTTCAAGGTGTCTAGTCCATTATTTGCAAAATACCTTACTAGAGTAAAGGATTTGAATGAGATATTCAACAGAATGAAAATACACTACATCCTGAGGGAAGACAACTGGAAGGTGGATCAGCTAGTGAACATGGCAGCGATCAAGAGCCATAAACAATATGCCAGAGAGATAAGGGAAATCCTCAGTGCCTCGAGCGTAGAAGTCCCAAAAGAAGAGGTACTTCAGATATTAGAAGGCGATACCTAAATGACTCCGTATAACAGGTACCTAGAAGACAGCTTTTTACCAAAAAAAATCCAAAAGACACCAAGCAAATAAAAAGGATAGCAGGTTGGTACACTCTCATGGAAAGAAAATTAAATTGGCGAGGGTACTCCATCCCATAGATGTGTTGTTTGACACCAGAAAAAGCTGACTACACGCTGAGTGAAGTGCATCTCAAAATTCACGTGTCGCACGTCGGGGACAAAAACCTGGCATTCAAAATCATGTAGTAAGGCTACCACTGGCTTACAATGAACAGAGATGCAATAGAGTTCGTAAAGAAATGTGAAAATTGTCGGATCCATGGTAACATCCCTTATCAACCACGCATAGAACTCTAAACCCTGTAGTCACCCTGACTATTCACCCAATGGGGACTTTACATATTATGCCTATTGCATCAAGACAAAGAAAATTCATCGTAGTCGTCATAGACTACTTCATAAAATAGGTAGAGGCCTTCTCATAGATAAGGATAATCAAGTAAAATGCGACCAAGTTCGTTAGGCAAAGTATTATTTGTTGGTTTGGGATTCACAAAGTCATAGTGATTGACAACGGAAACCAATTGATTGGTAAAAGATTTACCAAGCACTGCAAAAATTTCAGAATTCGGCTAGTTCATACTTCTATTACCTATCTACAAGCAAACAGGTAAGTAAAAGTGACAAATTAAACCCTACTACATGGGTTGAAAACAAAGCTAGAAGACGTCAGGGGCTCTTGGGTAAATGAGTTGTCCTCTGTACAGTGGTCCAATCGGACAACCCCTAGGGAACCAACACAAGAAATGCCGTTCAACTTCCATTAGGGGACCGAGGTAGCCATTCTGATAGAAATTGGTTAACCCAACCTTCGAGTTAAAAGTTTTAATCCAAATGGTAATTTCCAACTTCTCAAAAAGTATCTCAACCTGCTCAAAGAAACTCGAGACGGCAAGGCTGTGAATGGTTGCTTACTAATAATGAATCTCTCAATACTACAATAGAAGGGTGAAAGATCGCCAATTTGAGGTAAGGAACCTAATTCTGTAGATTATAGAGGTAACAAGCAAAATCGCTGATTGGAATAAATTGTCCCCAAATTGGGAGGAACCATTCCTAGTTTTCGTAATTTTTCAAAACGGTGCATATAAACTACACACTTAGAGGCAAAATTTGGTCTTGAGGGTATGGAATGCACCTATGATGTACTCAAATTAATATCAATAATACTGCTAAACATTTATTATATTGATAATCTATTTGTATGCTTACGTTTTACCGAGATTAACCCTAAGTTAGGTGAAACTTTCACCTGTAAATCGGCCTACTATGAGCACGGTCAAAACCTTAATTAAGATAACTGAGTAACCTAAATGAGATTGGATGCAAATTATCATATAAAAGCCGGGGGGCTTATAAACAACAATCTAACCCCCTCTTAAGAGGCCAAAACATAAGAAAACTTAAAGGACTTTTTCAACATGCATGCTACGGTGTCTTTAGCACCATCAGTTGAATACAGTCAATGTACTAGGGCCCAATGTATGAGTGTAATGACGTCATCACATAGTGTAAGGCCCAAGTTCAAATAGTATTACAATCCTGATAATATTAAATTAATATAATTAAAATTGAAGTCGAACGATATAAAACGTTAAATTAAAAAGTTAAAATTAGACCATATAATTTGGCACCAGATAGAAGTCTGACCTGCGCCTGAGGGCCAAAACCTATAGGTTAGCGTTTGATAGATGCCTGATCAGCACGTGAGCACTCAATGACAAAATGTACACATTTGATATATGCCCGAGAGATACTTGAGTATATAGTAGTAGATTGCCTGTGCTTGAGGCATGCTTGAGTAGCACTGAAACACTGCAGTCCAAAGCCTTGGCCCCTGACATGCACCAAACCTGGCGCTCAAGCACCACTCAGCATAAATATTTGAACCTAGTTAAATTTTATCATTTTTCTTTGAATTTTTGAGAGAGGAGAGAGAAGCAGATGAGGAGAAGAGAGAGAATGAGAGAAAGAAGCCCTTGGAAGCTCAAATTAAATGGATTCAAGTAAGATTTTGGTGAGAAATATGCCAAGGCAAGTACATTCCAAACCTCTTCTTCTTTTATTGTTGTTTCATCCATGACTCTTTGAGCATTTCTTTATTTAAATGCTCATGTATGATATGAATTTGAAGTTATAATATTTATATTTGACATGCATATGTAGTTCTCCTTACTTTATTATAAAAATACAAAAAATTTATATCTAAACTCAAGTACATAGCATAACTTAGCTGATTTCTATAATTCTTCTACATCCACGTGTCAAATTCATGATTT
Source organism: Nepenthes gracilis (assembly GCA_033239525.1). Taxonomy (NCBI): domain Eukaryota; kingdom Viridiplantae; phylum Streptophyta; class Magnoliopsida; order Caryophyllales; family Nepenthaceae; genus Nepenthes; species Nepenthes gracilis. Next base: position 11,771,958 of record BSYO01000039.1, read on the forward strand.
AATGACCTCATAAGTGATGAATTTCGTACCTCTCACTACTATATGTTCTAGATTTGAAATATATACTTGCATGTTTAAAATTTTGGTAAATTTGACCCTACATATATGAACTAAAATTACATAAATAATTTCCATGATACTAATTTTTTGCATTTGCTAAACTTTTCTGTACTATATGCTAAATTAGCATCCCATGTGTTTAAAATTTATCATAACCTAATTTCTATAGTAAGTATAAGTTTAATATGATAAAAAATTACTAAATTTTAAAGGAAAACTCTGCTATTAGTTATTAAATATGATCATTTCATTCATGATTGAGAAAATTAAGAAAAATATAGATTTTTCCTATGAATATTTATTGGACCATGGTTAAATTTCAGCGAATAGTATATTATAACATGCCTTAATATATTATAATAATATATCGAGATTTGAACCTATTATTCGTGAGTGAAAAGCGACATTTGATCCTAACTATAGGGTTATATGTATGACCGTCCACCTATAGGTCTTGAATAGAAGCATGCGGCCTTTAATTGTGTAGAAACAAGCATAACACAAGTTTTGATTATCCGCTTCTTTAGTCAATAAGATCTATTAACCCTCGATCCCTAAGAAAATTAAATTTTTAGCATGTTTAATGATAAGAACATGATAAAGAATTCAAAAAAAAAAAGTTGTAGTTTGCATTTTCTACACAAGTATGATGGAAATTTCATGTCATTGCATCCGACCATAACCGATTGACCCTTTAAATAGCTTCCAATATATTTTAAATACAAATTATATTTGATCGATTGTTAATTATATATCTTATTAAGTTTTTAACTCACTCCTTACTTCTACTTTACTAGCCCCTTCAGATGAGAGACTTAGATATTTGCCGGATGATCAAGAATGAAGAATATGATGTTTTTTGAAGAGTTTAGAACTATAATTTATGAATTTTGATGTTGCATTTTCAGTTTTGCATAGTAGTTATTATGTTAGTGATATTCAAATTTTCAGTTTGTAACTTATGGGATGAGCAAAAATTAAATTGGTGTCTTATGGATGTTGTTTATGTAAATCTTCAGTATGATGAGTCATAGAGGTTGGCTGTCCAGTAGTAGATAGTAGTTGATATTTTGATTTCAGGTTTATACTTGTACTCTGATTATATTTTAGACAAGCATAACTTATTATGTAAGACCCAACGTTATGGTTTAGGTCAGTATCAGAGCCACAAAATAATGAGGCACATATTGAGATTCTGTGTATAGTATATTTTATATTGTTGTCATCGATTGAAGAATTGATTTGAATGTTACATCTGAATATTATTAAATGGTAATTTAGTTGATTAATAATTTGTTAAGTGTTAATTATGGGATCAGAGTTTTGGGATATGACCTAACAAGGTGGTATCAAAGAAGTTATAAGGAGATGCCTTAATTAGTTTGATGATTGAATTTAATTAATTTTAATTTGAGGTTCTAATGTAATTGACTATTTTATGATAGGATTGAATATGTCATATGGACAATGAGGCAATGTTGGACCTAATTCACGCTCTGACCGAGAAGATGAGTATTTAGCCATAATAGCCAGAATAGTAGATATAATGAAAACCATGGCTCAAGGTCAGCTCAAGCTGGACCCAATTTCGGCAAACCCAGAGACAATGACGTATGATTGTTTTACCAATAATATGATGCCTAAATTTATGGGTGACTGGGATCCTATGAAGGCTAAAATTTAGATCTAACGAATTGAGAAAGTCTTTATGGTAATCAAATGCTGAGAGGAGGACAAAGTGATGTTTGTCTCATACAAACTAGAAAGCAAGGCGGACCATTGGTGGTCCAATAAGAAAAGAATAATGGGATTAGAGAATGAGGAGATCTCTTGAGATATATTCGTAAATGTTTTCATGGACAAGTACTTTTCGTCGAGTCTAAGGAAACAAAAGGAATACGAGTTCACCCGTTTGGGACAAGGGAATCAAACTGTGACTGAGTATGATACCAAGTTTATAGAGTTGTCCCGCTAAACCCTTCACACGGTCCATGATGAGGCAAGGAAGGCAAAAACATTTTCACAAGGCTTGAAGGACAAAATTTAGGGGCAACTTGTGATGTTAAAATTGAGGACATATGGAGACATGCCAGACCAAGCTCTCTTGTAATATCTCGAATATTTTTTTTATGAAAGTAAATTATCTAATTAATTTAGATAATTATTTGACTATTTTAGTAATTATTATAAATTTAAAATCTTATAATTGGGTTTAAAATATGAATCTAGAGTATTTAAACCATTGAATTGGGTTTAGATACTTGAGCCATTAATTTAAATTAATAGTTTGAGCTTGATTATTTCAATTATTTAATTTAGTTTAGAATAATTAATATATTTGATTGAGTTAGTTAAATTATAGGTTTAATTAATCAAGTGAACTATCATATATTTAAATATATATAAATTTTAGTATATTAGAATTTATTAATTTAAAATATAATTATAAAATTAAATTTAAAGATGGGTCAAAATATTAAAAATTAATATTAAAATTTTAAGTGTTATTATAGCGATAATTAGACAAATAATTAATTAATATTTTAGTGATATAATAATAATAATAATAATAATAATAATAATAATAGTTAAAGAAAGGGGAAAGAAAGAAATAAAAGAAAAGGAAAGAAGGAGAAAGGGGGGAAAGAGTGAAAGAATGAATGAATGAGAAGAAGGAAAGGAGAAGAGAGCCGGGGAGAAACGGCACGAGGGTTGTGGCGAGGAGGAAGGAAGGAAAGAAAATTGACGCTAGAATGGAAATCCAACCTAACTCCTAAAAGGTGACCTTCCATTATTTAAGAAAGGGGATGGCATGAGTGGAGACGAGGGGAGATTGAGCTGAAGCAGGGCAAAACCGCTACTGCCGTCGTCGATCAACGCCAGAGGGGGCGTCGCCATGACTGTTTGAAACTACCACCGCCTCTGTAATCAAAGTCATCGTCGTGAATTGGGCCGAAGCTGTTGCCACCGCCACTGCCTCTAAACCCTAGCTATGCTATAGTTTTAGGCAAGTAAACTCATTTACAAGTAAATCCTTATCTTCTCATTGTTGATGTTTATTCTATTGTTACATGTCTTAATTTTAGATGAAATCGGCCGTATTTTGTTGTGAGCAAAAAAATGGGGCAAAAATAGTAGAACAGAGCATATGGCTCTGACTGTGGGGTTTCAAAAGTTTGACCATGGATTGGGCGTCAAAATTAGTATATTGTGCTACAAACAAAAAAATCCTCATTTTACATTTATAAGATAAGGGTTAGGATTTTCTTCATTTATGACTAGAATCGGAAGGGAAGGTGAGGAACATAGCATTGATGCCCTGTTCGGACACCGATTTGTCACACTGGATTTGAAATGGTGAGGAAATGATTGGACGTAGATGGTGTGTGGGATGTATGTGAACATATGTATATTATATGGATGTGTGAAAATTTTGTATATATGTGTCTGTTTGGATGTAGATTAGTGTGTGCATATGAACGTGTATGTACACGGGTTTTGTTGGTATACTGAGAAATAATAATAATAATAGTACATGTATATGGCAGTAAGAAGGTGAGTACGTGTGGATGTACGTATGTATGTGTGTGTTGGGGGATGTGTAGGCGAGTGTGATACGGGTGTATGTATATATGTATGCATATTATATGTATGCATTTATATATGTATGCATATATATGTGTATGTGTTATAGCATGGTGTGTGTAATTATTCATAAATATGTATATATACATGAGGAATGGTATATTTAAGATATGTTAATTACATGTATATGAATGTTAATATATAAGTATTGTTAGATATCGAAGGTTTATAATTATGGGCATGAATATGTTAAAGTTAGTTTAATGAGAAAATATGAATAAATTATTATTATGATTAGGACTCACATGGAATTAGCCTAAATTGTTGAATAAGTAGAAAATTCATGAAATTATTCGTTAACAATTGCAGAGAAGATATGGTATGACCTTGCAATGAGTCTGGTACACTGGGAGAGCCGAAGAGAATAGAAGAAGATGTTAGGATGGTTGGCCGAATATTCAAGATTTTTCTTTGATTTTTCTTTATTCCCGTGATGAACGGTCTTTGCGTTGGCTTTGATCGTGTGCATATATATTTTATTGGTACTCTATGAATAAGTAAATGAGAATATATGAAGAATTTACGGTATCCGAACGAATGAGAGTTCGTGAGAATTTGGAGTAGTTTATACCTTTGTGATACCAATTTTATTCCAGAGGTTGAGATTCTTAATATTGATGAGGGATACTTATAGCCTAATGACCATTGTAGAGTATGATATCAGGAATATCATTGGTAATGAGTATCAGAGATGGTATGAGCATACTACAAGTACAGCCTTTGAGAGGATTGTAGAAATAGTAAGGATACCATGAATATCGGATAATCTTGTGATACTTATCCAACTGTTAGGAGCGTAAATACACGACCTTTGGTTTACTACGGCAAAGTAAGGTCCATAGAGATTTTGTTATCTCGTCCAGTTTAGGTTATTGTCACCTAGTACCATTGTGACCTCAAATTGAGCCGATGATCGGATTCGGTGGGAATCCATGTTGCACTCCTGACATCCAATTATCCTTATAACTTTCGAATCGTGGATACAGTATATTGTTGAGTATCAGATAGCCATTAGAATGCCATGTTTATTTAATTTTAATAGTATTATGATTATTGTCCAAAATACTTATTTGTATTCTGATATTATTGATTATATTTACTTGTGAGGTATTCGGCTCACTCTTATATTTTATTGACTTCAGAGTAGATAAATTGACATCAAGCTAAAAGAAATCGTATATTACTGTATAGTTCCAGATAGAGGTGATTTCAAAAATTGAGACTTTCATGATAGAGATTTGAAATTATTTGTGGGTTCATTGGCTTTTAAATATTTATCGAGCTTTCATTTATGAGGATTTAATATTATGGATATCGATGCTATTTCTATTTCAAGTAGTTTACTAATATGTATGTTTATTTAATGATGCAATTATGATGATCATTTATGGTGTCATAAATTCTAGTGATGCGATGATTTTGAGTTTATTTATATTGATTGATGTTATAAATTGTGAAGTGTAATTGATAATTTTGGATGATTTAAGATTTTACTTGGACGATTTGGGTTAGGTTTAGGGACTCGGGCTCGGGTCACTACATCTCCTATTTGAAAAGGAGCTAGAAAGAGAGAAGTTATTCAAGAATAAGATTGCAAGCCATATAGACTAAGGTTTTGATCAAAATTTCGGGTCAGGAGGATCCCATGAAAGATCAAAATTAGTGGAGAGAGGAAAGAAAAGTGAAGGAATTTAGGGTGTAATGGGCCCTCAATCAGCAACGCCCATATGCCCACATTATTGCAAATCTCATGGAAGAAGGTCGTGCTAGAAGATATTGAGTGCATGCTTTAATTGTGGCGAACCCAACCATATGATAAAGGATTGTCCTTATCTTTCGAGGCAAACAGCAAGGAAGCCAAGCGTTTCAGGACGAGCATTTGTGGTGATAGCTCAAGGGTGGATACATCACCCACGGTGGTGGCATGTAAACTCACTATTTTTGGAATTTTAGCTCATGTACTTTTAGATTTGAGGTCTACATATTTACTTGTGTCACCAAAATTTGTTCAGTATTTGATGTCACCCCCGAGGATCATAAATTTTGCATTAGTCGTGTTTACACCTATGGAATCATCTTTGGCTACGGATATTATATATCCTAACGGTACGTTTGGTTGTTGGAATTGAATAAGGTGGGAATAAAATAGTTATTTATAGATAATAGAATAGGATGAAATAGAGTTAAAATTATTATTTTCATATTTGATTGTTGGAATAGAATAATGTGAAAATTAATATTCCATTATTTGATTTGTAAAATAATATGATGAATAAAGAAAAAATAGTGATAATAATAATAATAATAATAATAATACGTAATAATAATAAAATATAATAATAATGACAATAATAGTAATAATAATAATAATAATATGTTAGAATATTTATTTTCACACCACGAAAATATTTATTTTTGATTAAATTTGTAATCAAATGAAGAAATATCTATTTTCAAGGAATAACAATTCTAATTCCTCATTATTTCTTCCAACCAAACGTAGGGTAAATGTATTGTTTTGGTTAATGGATTAGAGTTAGTTATGGATTTTATTTTATTTTATTAGATATGCATGATTTGATGTAATCTTAGCCATGAATTAGTTAATGAATTATCATGCTAGTATTAATTGTTTTTATAAGAGGGTCTATTTTGCAATTTCGAGATATGAACCTTTTTATTTTTGAGGAGTATTGTATAAACAATTTTTCTACATTATTTCGGCATTACATATTCGTCATTTGATAAAAAGTAGATATTAAACATATTTTGCTTATCTGAGCACAATTAGTAGCCATGGTATGTCGATGAAGGACATTCTGGTAGTATGTGAGTTCAAGATGTTTTTCCAAAAAATTTACCGGCATTACCATTGAATTGAGAGATTGAATTTAACATTGAGATTGTGTCAAGAGAGACACCAATATCAAAGACACCTTATTGAATGGCACCATCGGAGCTTAAGGAGTTGAAGCAATAATTGCAATAGTTGTTGGAAAAAAGTTTTATCTGACCAAGTGTGTCTTCATGAAGTGCCCCTATGCTATTTATGAAGAAGAAGGATGGAACTATGCAATTGTGTATAGACTACCGGGAGTTAAATAAGATCACCATCAAGAACAAGTATTTGTTGCCGATTATTGACGACTTAATCAATTGTAAGGGTCCCAAGTATTTTCAAAGATTGATCTTCATTTAGATTATCACCAATTGATGATTAAAAAAGAAGATGTGGTAAAGGCGGCTTTCCGAACGAGGTATGAACATTATGAGTTTTTTGTTATACCATTTGGATTGACTAATGCCTCTATAGTTTTTACGGACTTGTTGAATCGGGTATTCTAACCTTATCTTGATAAATTTGTAGTAGTATTTATTGATAATATTTTGATCTACTTGAAGAACTATGATGAGCACAAGATGCACCTGAGGATTGTGTTCCAAATACTTCGAAAAAGGAGTCTATATGCCAAGTTAAAGAAATGTAAATTTTGGCTTAACGGGGTTATATTTTTGGGCCATGTTATCTCAAAAGGAGGCATCTTAGTTGATCCCAAGAAAATTGAAGAAGTAATTAATTAGAGTCGACCAATAATGGTAACCGAGGTGAGGAGTTTCATGAAAATGGTAGGATACTATTGAAGATTTGTGAAAAGTTTTCTAGAATTGTCATGTTGTTAACCCGATCGACAATAAAAGAAGTTAAATTTGAATAAACGAAGAAATGTAAAAGAAGTATCCAAGAGTTGAAAGATCGTTTAACGACCACCCCAATTTTGACGATTCACGATCCGAAGGATTTATGGTTTATTGTGATGCGTCAAAAATCGGATTAGATTGTGTCTTGATGCAACATGGGAAAGTGATTGCCTATGGGTCGAGACAATTGAAGATATATGAAAGGAATTATCTGATGCATGATCTAAAGTTAGCAGAGGTAATCTTTGCATTAAAGATTTAGATGCATTATTTATATGACGAAAAATTTTTAGTATACTCATATCACAAGGGCCTCAAGTATTTGTTCTCCCAGAATGAGTTGAATATGAGACAAATGAGATGGATGGATTTTCTAAATAATTACGATTGTAAAATTCAGTACCAACCAGGAAAAACTAATATTTTGGCAGATACTTTAAGTTGCCAGATGACGAGTTTTGTAGCTCATTTGATGATCAACGAGATAGAGATATTGGATTGTATGAGGTAATGTGATATAAAAAGGTGCTCCCAAGCTAATCGAATGATATTATTTTATTTTCAGGTGTAGTCAAAAAATTTTTAAAAAAATTAAAAGAGCTCAAATGGACGATCCATTCTTAATGGATATTATCAGATATATGAACTGAGATTCTAGAGTAGATTTCAACAAAAGGGGTGATGGAGTCATGAGGTTTCGAGACCAAATATATGTACCAAAAAATTGGGAATTAAAAGAAAAGATTATAAGTGAAACTCATTGATCGAAGTACACTATCTACTTAGGGATTAATAGGATGTATCAAAACTTAAAGAAGTTATTGTGGTGGAGAAATATAAAAATGGAGATAGCAGCTTATATAGGAAGATGTTTGAGTTGCCAACAATTAAAGGCCAAGTACAAGAAGCCACCTGGCCTATTGTAGCCTATGCCGACTCTAAGTTGGAAATGAAAAAATATAATGATGAATTTTATAATGGGATTGCCAATGACGCCGAGGAACCTTGATGCCATTTCGATAATTGTTAATCGGTTCACTAAGTCAGCTCATTTCTTAGCTGTGAGAATGATATTTTTTAAAGATTGGTTGGCAAGATTATGTATCAATAAGGTGGTTAGATGGCACAATGTGCCAACTTTCATTGTATCGAATCGCGACCCAAGGTTTGTCTCTAAGTTTTGGAAGAGTTCGTATCGAGAATTAGGAACTAATCTAAAATTTAGTACAACTTATCATCCTCAAACGGATAGATAATTGGAATAAACGATTCAAATTTTAGAATACATATTAAAAGCCTCAAAGTATTAGCTGAATTTTTATATAATAATAGTTATCAAATAAGTATTAGAATGACCCCATTTGAGGTTTTATATGAGCGGAAATGAGATTTCCCAATTCATTGGGAAGAGATCAGGGATAAAAAACTTTTGGGATCGAAAGTTATTCAAGAGACATTCAATAAGATCCGTCTGATTTATGAACGGTTAAAAGTTACATAAAGTAAGCAGAAAAGTTATGCAGATTAAAGGAGATTGGAGCTGAGTTTTGATATCAAAGATTATGTATTTTTGAAGATATCCCCATCAAAAGGAATCTCGAAGTTTGAGATCAAAGAAAAATTCAAGTCGAGTTTCATTGGACCGCTTCAAATTCTAAAAAAAGTTGGTAAAGTGGCCTATAGATTGGCTCTGCTTCTAAATTTGGGAGATGTATATAATGTGTTCCACATGTCAATGCTCCGAAAGTATGTGTATGATCCGACACACATTATTGATTATGAGCCATTGAGAATTAACGAAGAATTAACGTACATTGAGGAACCTATTCAGATCTTATGTAGAAGAGATCAAGTGTTTCGAATAAAGATAATTCTGTTGGTAAAAATTTTGTGGAGGAATTATTCATATGAAGAAGCCACGTGAAAAACAAAATATGAGATTCAAGAGAAGTACCCGCATTTGTTTCTTCATTGAGGTATGTAAAATTTTGAGGACAAAATTTTTATAATAGGGAGAAAGGTATGGCCCGAGCCTAAATAGTATTGTAATCTTAATTGAATAAGATAATATAATTAAAATTGAAGCTAAAAGATGTAAAAAATGGGGTTAAAAAGTCAAAATTAAAATAGATGACTAGGCTCCTGGTGGAGGCCTGAGTGCCAAAACCCATGGGGTCAGCATTTGAAGGATGCTTGATTGATACCTAGGTGCTCATTGGAAGAATGTACACGCTCAATACACATCTGATGGACACCCAAGGGCACAATGGTAGATTATCCACACTAGAGGCACGCTCGAGCAGTGCTCAAGCATTACAGTCTAGAGCCTTGGTGCTTGACGCATGCCCGACCCGAAACTCGAGCGCCACTCAGTATAAATATGCGACCTGGCTGAATTCTATCATTTTTTTAGAATTTTTCAGAGGTGAAAGAGAAACAGACGAAGAGAAGAGAGAGAATGACAGAGAGGAGGTCTAAAAAGCTCAAATTAAGTTGATTCAAATTAGATTTTGATAAGAATTAAGTCAAGACAAGTACATTATAAGCATCTTCTTCTATTGTTATTGTTTCATTTGTGACTCTCTGAGCATTGTTTTGTTTAAATATTCATATATAATATGAATTCAAAGTTATAACATTTATATTTAACATGCAAATATAATTCTCCTTACTTTGTTGTAAAAATATATGAAATTCATGTCTAAACTCAAATACATAGTATAACTTAGCTAATTTCTATAATTCTTCTACATACATGTGTCAAATTTATGATTTAATGACCTCATAAGTAATGAATTTCATACCTCTTACTATTATATATTCTAGACTTAAAATATAAGCTTACATATTTAGAATTTTGGTAAATTTGGCTCTGCATGTATGCTATATGAATTGAAATTGTATAAATAATTTCTATGCTGCTGATTTTCTGCATTTGTTAAACTTCTCTACACTATATGCTAAATTAGTATCCCATGTATTTAAAATTTATCATAGCTTAATTTTTACAAAAAGTATAAGTTTGATATGATAAGAAATTATTGAATTTTGAAGGAAAACTTTGCTATAAGTTATTAAATATGACCATTTTCTCCATGATTAAGGAAATTAAGAAAAATAAAGAAAAGTGTAGAGTTTTCCTATGAATATACATTAGACCATGATTAAATTTCAGTGAATAATATATTATGGTATATTTTAATATATTATAGTGGTATATTGAGAATTAAACCTATTATCCGCGGGTGAGAAGTGGCATTTGATTGTGTGCAACAAATATAATTTGGACTTTGATTATCTACCCATTTAGTTGGTAAGGCGTACTAGCCATTAATCCTTAAAAAAACTAGATTTTTAGCATGTTTGATGATAAGAACATGATAAAGAATTTCAAAAAAAGTTTAGTCTGAATTTTCTGCATAAGTATCATGAAAATTTCATATCATTGCCTCTGATGATGACCCATTATCCCTTTCGATAGCTTTTGATATATTTTAAATATAAATTATATATGATTAATTATTAATTATATACTTTACTGAACTTTTGACTTTCTCATCGCTTCTATTTTACTAATCCTTGCAGATGAGAGGCTCGAATACCTATCATACAACTAAGAATGAAGAATATGAAGTTATGAAGAGTTTAGAATTAGAATTTATAAATTTTGATGTTGTATTTTCAGTTTCGGATAGTAGTTAATATGTTAGTGATATTCAGATTTTCAGTTTGTAACTTATGGGATGAGCAGAAATTAAATTTGTGTTTTATGGATGTTGTTTATGTAAATTTTCGGTATGATTAGTCGTGGATGTCAGTTGTCTAGCAGTAGAAAGTAGCTGATATTTTGATTTCAAATGTATACGTGTACTCTGATTATATTTTGGACAAGTATAACTCCTTACATAAAGTCCGACATTACAGTTTTTGGTTGATGTCGATCCATAATATGACATGGCACATATTTGGATATGTGTATGGTTTATTTTATATTATTGTGGTCGATTGAAGAATCATCATCAAAGTCACGTCTGAATGTTATTAAATGATAATTTGATTAATTAATAATTAATTAAATATTAATTGCAGGATTGAGGTTTTGAGACGTGACCTGACACATAGGAACAAGTTCTATCAGTCAAACGTGGTTGATGGACTAGGCTCTGATAAACCCCCACAACTATGGCAACTGCACCTAGTCGGCTATAAAGAGGATTTCCTAACATGAGTGCTACGATATCCTCTCGTAAGAAAGAATACCATCCAACAAAAAAAGTGCCACGATGTCCTCTTATTGGAATAAGCACTATCAAACAAATACGATCGACTAATTAGAGTCCAACCAAATTCGACAACAATAGTGACCATGCTTAGTCGGAAACCAAAACACATGTTGAGCAAAAGATTCAACATACTAGCGAAAGAATGTCACATCTAAAATCCTGATTTTGTCATTATCAATTAATAATAATATTAATAATTAACCAAATAGCCATCTAATTAACATTGGATGTGAATTTTATATCAATACCACAACCGACCAAAACAAAATAATATTTAACTATACACAGGACTCAAAAAATGTCATATCTCATGTGGCTTCGACAACAATTAAGTCATGATGTCGGATCTTACATAAGAAGCTATATTTATCCATAAAAAATCAGAGTACACAATTCCAACTAAAAGTAAATTTCACTGCCGTCATATAATCGGACAACCAACATCTCTTAACATACAAGCGAAATAAACATTAACTACATCAGCATGGTACTAATTAACCAACATTCATCTAACATCTTATAGGCCATAATTTGATTACCATAAAGACATTAAACTATTATCTAAAACTAAAATGAAAGCTAAAATACAACATCAAATTCTATAAATCAAATTCTAATCTCTTTCAACAGATTTATCCTTCAATCCTAATTGTCCTACAAAGTATCCGAGCATTTTATTTGAAATGGTTAGTAAAATAAAAATAAGTAGTGAATTAAATACTCAATAAGACATATAATTTATAATTAAATATATATATTTTACATTTAAAACATATTAAAAAGGACAGTGATAGAATCTAATGCAATGACATGAATTTCCATATTATTTACGCTAGATTTTCAACTTTAACTTTTCAGAATTATCATATTCTTAATCAATTTCATGTCATCAAATCATACTGAAACTTGATTTTCTTACTGACTAAGGGCCAATAAGGTCTTACTAACTACTAAATAAGCAAATAATTAAAACTTGAGTTATATTTGTTTCCACACAATCAAAGGTCGTACGCTACTATTTAAGACATGTAGGTAGACTATCATATATATAACCCTATAAATAAAGCCAAATGTAGTTTTTACCTGTGAAAAATAGGTTCGAACCTCAATTGCCATGCTAATATATTAAAACATGTCATAATATATCGCTCACTAAACTATAACCTTGGTCCCATACATATACTTATGATAACTCTATACATTTCTTCATATTTTATAATTTTCTCATTTTGGATAAAATACTCATAATTCTTAACATAATTGCAAAGTTTTCTTTTCAAATTGTATAAATTCTTAACATATAATACCTATACTTTCTATAAAAATTTAGCTATAATAAATTTTAAAATATGAAACTCTAAATTAACATGGCGGTGCAATAAAATTCAGCAAAATATAGAGAAATCAACAACTTAGAAATGTCTCACCAAATTTCAATTCAATAGCATATATGCAGAGCCAAATTTACTAAAATTCAGAATATGCAAATATATATTTAAAGGTCCAAAAAATATTATAGCAAGGTGTACAAAATTCATCATATATTAAGTCATTAGATCATGAATTTAACACATGCTTGTAAGATAGTTGCAAGAAAATAGCTAAATTTTTAAAGTTTGTGTACTAATCACATGATTCTTCATAAAAATCGTAAGAAATGGGAGTGGGAGTATAAGTATATGATAGTAAAACTTTAACACTTAGCTATAAAAACATGTCATGCATGAGATTTGGAACAAGAATACTCAAAGAATTGAGAAAGAACAACAATAATAGAAAGAAAAGCTTCAAACGGACTTGCCTTGGCTTGAATTTACCCAAATTCTAGTTTTGATTCACTTAATTTGAAGTTCCTTAGCTTCCTCTCTCTTTCTCTCTCTTATCCTCTTCTCCTTCTCTCTCCTCTCTCATAACCGCAGAAAAAATGATTGAAAATTAGTATGATCATCTATTTATATTAAAGTGACGCTTAAGCTCTAGTCGGGCACACATTAAGCGTCATGGCTAAGCACTGCGACTCACTAACGCTGCCTTGGGCACGCTTTGAGTATGAACATTCTGCCTTAACACACTTCTAGTATCCTTCGGTTGTACCTCGAGCATGTCTATACTGTTTTGTGTACTTAAGTGCCAATCAAGTATCCATCAGGTGCGGTTACTCTATCCATCCCATGCATAGGTGCACGTTGAGCGCTGGTCAAGTATCCATTAACTCGATGTAATCCGGTCCAACTTTAACTTTTAACTAAAATTTTATTTATCATTTGACCTCAATTTTAATTATATTAATTTAATTAATTATGATTAAGATAAAATTTAAACTCAGACCTTACAAAGAACATCAACGACAAAGACTGAAAAAATCTAGTTCATTTATTAAAAAGCAAATATTTATAATATGAAAACTCAAAACTTTCAAAGAGAAGGTACAACAATACTGTCATTTGGCTACACTCAAATATCATGACAATCCTAAAGTCGGAACCCCCCAGAGATCGTGGCAATAGATCCCCGCCAAGCTCTAAGAAATCCTAAGCGATCAAAGATACAATCTGCTTGCAGCGATAGAATTCTTCCTAGAATCTATCATCTAGAGTAGGTCCAACCTCTTTTAGACGAATATATATCCTCAGCTCTCTTTTGAGTCGAGCACACTTGTCTTGAAGATTGACAAATTGCTGCTCAGCCTCCTGAAGCTTATCCTCAAGTGAGGCGATCTAATTTAGGGCCAAAAATCTATCATTTGAGAGCTCTTGGGATCTCGCTAGCCACTCAGACAACCCTTTGTCTAGGAAAGCAGCCCATTCATGGCTCTGTTAGGCTTCAATAACTGCAGCATCAACTCAAATCTCCGTCTCCTTGAGTGTAGTAAGATCGACAAACATTTGACACAGATGAGAGATCTCAACATCTCGTTGGAACAACCCATTTGCAATTAGACTAACCAACTCCTACGATTACTAAGCAAAGAGAAATGGTCAGTCGCAAATAATGAAGGCAAAAGAATAATCAAAAGACAAGCGATACCTCAATGGGAAATAATCTCTCTTGAAAAGATGGGTTGGGAGAAGTTTCGGACCAAAAAATGGATGGAGACCTCTAGCACAAAAGAGGGAAAGCATGATGCTGTAGCAGGACTTTGAACCTAGGGGGAGGAGGAATTGAATCCAAGTTCTCTAATAGTTTAGGCACCGAAACATCAGCACGATGAACCTCCTCTATTTCAAGAGCCTTAGGATTATAATCAAACCCTTCTACTAACCGATCGTTATTTACAAACTTCTCAACAAAAATCACCGGAGGCATGGTAGTAGGCTCATTGGGTGATAGACTAACCAAAACTGGGATCCTGTATTCAGCCACAAATGGAGCGTCGATCGATTCATTCGATCCACCGATGATAGGGTCATTTATTCTCGAAACGGTGAGTAATGAAGCTTCACCGCCCCCAATGAATTCGGGCAACTCTTCAAAAATGGGTAACCTGGATAAGAATGAACAGAAGTCAGCCTCCGAGATGATTGATCGCCATGCAATGCGATCATTTTCTTATAGACCTCGTTGATAATCCTGTTGCTCAAGGAAGATGGGAGAGTATCTGGCCTACCGATCGCCCTTTCAGGAGAGTCCTAGATGAAAAGTTCTCCCAATTTTCTCTTGAGCCGACAAAAAGGCATGACGACAACATCCTCCCCCGTTCTGACTTCTTAGCCAACATCAGCAAGCACCTATTAGGTCAAAAAAGTATTCATCCTTTGGAGCAAGACAGTATTCTCCTCGATAAGCTCCGTCAAGGGCCAGGCCATGCAAGACTCGATCTCAAGGACTTCTATAGAATAGGTGAAATTCACCTTGCCCCATTCATTGTAGAGGGTCCAGCTAAAACGAACCGCAATATAAAAATATTAGTCTTGTCAACCCTTTATTGAATCTAGGTTGCCCCTACTTATTTTATACTTTTTGCTAGGGGTAAATGAAACATAGTCATCCTTCTAATTGAACCGAAAGACCACTTTGACAATTCGAGCATCCTGAAAAATTTTCCAATAGTGAAAAAGCACACAAAGAAATCAGATATCTAATAATATTGAGATGGACGCACGCCATGGGAATTTAAAGAGCCACCAGAATCTCATACAACTCCTTCACAAAGGAAATGTGAAGGCTTTCCTTCAAGTGGACCTCTTAAATGGTGATGCAACCAAGCTGAGGAGTATAGACTCTATCATCAAATAAACACATCAAATATGGAATGCCAATAGAAATATTATACCTATTGTAAATGTCATCCACATCATCACAGGTGAGGACGGATCGAATTGTAACAACACCTTGAGAAGTTGCTCGAAGAACCATGGAGGCGAGGAGAAATGCCTGGAAAGTGTGAAATGAAAGAAGTAAAAAAACAAAAGTGCGTCAAAGTTTAAATAGCCAAAATTTTGGCCCAGAAATGACGTTGTCTACAAGCATTGAAGAGGCATGTTTCCATAGTGGCTGAGACATGTACCTGCACAGGAGTGTGCTACAGCACATCTGTTTCACTGTGACAGTAATTATAGCCTTATACAATGCCTCCTGGCAAAGCAGGCAAATAACTGGCTGCTCTAATGTCCAAATTGGTACATCTACAATGCTGCACAGGTTATGATGCCTTAACATATTGGATCTCAAAGCGACAGACTAGTGAAAGACATCCTTGACATTATTCATGACTGATTCAATTAATTTACGAATGCCTAATCAGAGCATTTGACATAAATTATTATACATCGTATTGTCAGAAAAACAAGTTGTTAATGGTTTGAGTTGTCAGATTATCAAAAATTAAATGGCAAAAAATAGCATTCAAGCGCTTCAATTATTCAGGGAATACAAGAATATTGGAGCCATATAAAAACAAACAGACAATATTTGGGCAGTTCTATTTATTGATTCTTTTCACAACGTACAAATTTATAACAGTAAAAGTAAAACTCGGAAGGAAATAAAGAAGATATGAAGTGGCAACCCGACAAGAAAAAGAAAGACGTCCACCCATACCAAAAATTTATATCTCGATCACCCCCATGAGGGTAAGCTAGAAAAGGGTACCAATACGACACGCAAGCTTGGCCTTAGGACAGACGCAAAAAGAAAGAAAATCCCCCCAGGAATTGCAATAGTTCCCTCTAAGAGCTACCCATTTTATGGGGGAGGTGACTACAAAAATTGTCCGCCAAAACCTACCGTAGTCACCCAAGTTGTGACTATGAACTTTTGAGAGTCAAGGTCTCTAGCTACATAAGCATCCATGAATCAAACTAAAGCAAGATTACATTGCTAAAACACAAATACACACTAGAATTACCTTGGAGATATGTGAGAATCCATTTTACCACATAACAATGCTCATTTATGAGATTGGAAAGAAAATAACTAATCACACCCACCTCTTAAACAATATTTGGCCTTGTACACACAATGGCATACATAAAATACCAGCCACTAAAGCACAATAATCCTTTCTCATTAGGCTTCTCTTCCTCTATGAAAGGAAATTGCCACACGCACAACTTAAAACAATTAGACAACGGAGTCCCAATCATCTTGGACTTCTACATGTTAAGGCAACGAAGTACCTTGTAAATGTAACTTTCTAATGACAACCATTGCTTCTCCTTTTGATCATGAAAAATTTTTATATCAAGAATTTGCCTTGTCTATCCAAAATCTTTCATGGCAAAAGACTTGCTCTAGTGCTCCTATAACTTGCCAATCTTGGTTGTGTTTTTTCCAACAATGATCATATCATCAACATTGATAAAGAGGATCACAAAGTCTCCATCTAAGAAACTTTATGCAAAAGTGTAATGTTCTAAAGTTGTCTTTTGATAACCTTACTTCACTATGACTGATTAGAAATTCTTATGCCATTATCTGAGGAGGTATTTCTTTATTCAATACACCACTTGTTAATGCTCCTCAACTTTGAATCTCTCTTGCTACTCTATATAGATTTCGTTCTCCAAGTCACCATGGAGGAACGTTATCTATACATCAAGTTGTTTAATTTCAAGATCAAGGCACTCCACCAAACAAATAACAACTCTAATGGAAGACATATTAACCATGGAAGAGAAAATCTCCTTAAAATCAATGTCCTTCCGTTGATTGAAACCATTCACAACCAACTTTGCCTTGGACATTATTTGCGGATTGTTCTCCTTAAACTTTAATTGGTACACTTATTTATTCTTGAGTTCCCATTTTCCCTTAAGAAGTTTCACCATCTCGAATATGTGATTCTCTTACAAATACATCATCTCATTTTACATAACATCCATTCAATTCTTTTTGTTATCATCCTCCATAACTTTTTTAAAGCATTTCTACTCTCTATCATTAGTGAGTAACACATACTCATCAGATGGTAAGCGTGTGGAAGGAAATCGATATCGGAGATCATTAGAGCAGAATGGTCAGTGTAGTCTTAGAGACATTACCATGAGAGTCATCATTAGTACCATTATGCTCATTGTCTACCTCATCATAGGTAGGAACATTATTGCCTCAACCATATTCAACAATAATGCAAGACAATGTCACTAGCATCGGTTGTTGTTATAAAAGTGAATATTGTTGAGGAACCACCTTCTCGGCCTTAACAATATTTTAGAATGTAATATCTCTTCATCTCACAAGCTTCTTCTTTGTCGAGTCATAGAATTGATAGCAAAATCATCTTTCCCATAGCTAAGAAAGATGTATTGCTGCGTCTTCATGTCTAGCTTATATCTCTCATCCTTTTGGATATTAATGAATGTTTTGTAACTGAATACCTACAAATGATTATAAAAGACCTCCTTCCTAAGCCACACCTTATTAGGAACTTTCCAATTCAATACAACACATGGCAAAAGGTTGATAACATGAGTTATTGCATTCAAAGCTTCCCCCAAAAAGGATCTGAGCATATTTGCCTTCAATATCACACATTGGACTCTGTTAATCAATATTCTATGTGTCCTTTAGACTACATTCAATTGAGTTATCTTTGGTGGAGTTTTTTTGGTATAAAATGCCATAAGAATGACAATATATATCAAATGGCCCTAAGTACTTGTCACTATTTTCACTATGGATGCACTTTAGTTTCTGTTTCATTTGCCTATCTCCTAAAACGTGAGATTTCTTAAAGGTCTCAAGATATTGATCTTTTAATTTTAATGGATAAACCCATAGATGTTTAGGACAATCATCAATGAATGTGATAAAGTAAAGTATATCACCAAGAATTTTTAACGTGAGTTGACCATGTAGATCCATGTGCATAAGATCTACTAGGTTAGACTTCTTTGTTGATGAGCTCCTACAAAAAGACTCTCCTTTACTTATCAACCATATAATGAGGACAAATCTTCAATTTATCCTCTTTTATTCCTAAAAGAAGGTTCTCCTTTGCAAAATATCTTAGCCATTTCTCACCTATGTAGCTGAGCTACTTATGTAGCTAACCTGCTTATGCGGCAACTCCATGGACTCACACCCATTGGCCATGTTCACGTCTCCATCAGACATCAAGGCTTGCAACACAAAGTTTAAATACTTCTTTGCACACACCACTACTAATAACCCTTTGGTGAGATTCTATTAGCCCTTGCTAAAGGTATTACAAAGGCTATCGTCATCTAACTTTTCAACTGAAACAAAATTGAGTCAAATTTTTTGGATGTGTCACATATCCCACAAAATCAACTTTGTATCTATCCCCACATTCAAGCACATATCGCCAAAACCTATAATTTGGGACAACCTGTCATTGCCAACGTTTAATGTTGCAAACTCACTGAGTGTATAAGACATGAAGAATTTCATCCTTGACATAATGTGAAGTGGCACACCACTTCGATCACCCAACTTGTCTCATGGTTGACAATGTTGATCGCATCTTCACAAACCACAAGAAGATAGTACTTGGTGGCAACCAAAGCTCACTCATCTTCTTGATCCCATTTCTCGATTTTCTCTCCATCATTGTTCTCCCTCTTTTATTTGTAATAATATTTCTTAATATGACACTTTTAGCCATAATGATAGTATTTAAGATTTTGATACCTCATTATTAATTTTCTTTTGCTCTTATATTTTGAGTTGGAACTCATCCCGTACTTCTTAATGTCACGTCCCTGTCCAAAAATATGAGTTTATTTGTGTCAAATTAGACTCTAATTAGTACCCATATTATAAGTGAATGTTAAATCGACTAACTTAAACTCATAAAAACCTAAGATGCAGACGTATAACAATTATTGTTAATAGGATGATAATATATACTTGTCAAAATATAGGATATAAAAGCTACATTTAAAAGTACCTCCTAAAACTCGTTAACAATTTGACTTCGGCGATGAGTAAGAAAAAGTATCTTAAACTGAAAATAGAGTATCCAACATTATATTATCCAATGGTATGCTAAATTTCAAACAATTCTTGACTTCTAGCCAAATATAGATAATAACTAAAATTAAAACAACAACTACTAATTTGAATATTTAAATTGTGTTTAAATCATCTAAAACATCATAAAACTATTACTTTCGAAAAGCCTCTCTACGAATCAAAAATCCTACAAATATATCTAAACTCTATAATCTAAAAAGTTAGCAAACATATGGCAAGTGTGACCCTAACATTTAGCAAAGTAAATATAAATTTTATATACGTAGATATATAGAATGAACATTTTGGAGATGATAGTTATGATAAAAAATCCAAATGTCAATAATATCAAAATTTTGATAAAGCATACAAAAACTGTATAAAAATATCAAAACACTGAACGTGCCAAAATCATATAAGTGCTTAAAATCATAGACACCTAAAAATCGATTAAATATATATAAAAATAAGAAATAAATGAAATCCTTGAAATATATAAAAATCAAATATTAGTAATAACCCTACTAATGAAAGTATGGCCTCAACTTTTGGGCAGAGTAGCTGAGGGTCAAGGTGATTCATTCGGTGTGAAGGTAACGGGTCTCCGTGTCTGTCAACACTTTGCTCACATAATACACAGGTCGCTGCATATTCCCCTGTTGCCGAATAAGGACTGAATTGAGAGCCGTGTTAGACATCGCTAGGTAGAGGTATAGGTCCTTGCCTTTTGAAGGGGAGGTTAGCACTGGAGGGTTGGTGAGATACGCTTTCAACTCCTGAAATGCTGCCCCGTACTTGTCCGTCCATCAGAATTTGGTCGCCTTCGTCCCCTAAGGGCCTTGAGGAATGGTAGATACTTCTCCGCAGACATGGTCAGGAATCGTAAGAGGGTAGCGAGTCTCTCTGTGAGCTTCTAAACTTGCTTCACAATCCACGGAGGGTTCATGTCGAGGATGGCTCTGATTTTCTTTGGGTTTGATTTGATGCCGCACTAAGATACTATGAAACCTAGGAATTTTTTTGAGGTCGCCCCGAATACGCACTTAGCCAGGTTGAGTTTTATCCTGTGAGCTCAAAGCACTGCGAAAGTTTCTACCAGATCGCAGACGTGGTTGCTTGCTACTTTGCTTTTAACGAGCAAGTCATCTGTGTATACCTCCACGTTCCTACCGATCTGGGCTTGGAACATCTTGTTCACCAACCGTTGGTAAGTCGCGCCGACGTTCTTCAAATCGAAGGATATGACCTTATAGCTGTAGGTCCCCTGGTCGGTCATAAACGAGGTGTGCCCATTATCGTCCGAGCTCATCCTCATTTGGTTGTAGTTTGAGTAAGCGTCCATGAAGCTCAAGAGTTCATACCCGGATGTAGAGTCCACCAGCTAGTTGATTTGAGAAAGTAAAAAGCTGTCCTTCGGGCGGGCTTTGTTTTTGTCGGTGAAGTCGACGCACATCCATAGAGTTGGGCGAGTTCGACGTGGAGTTTTGACCAAGGCCAACCCTCAAGGGCCAAGCCCTCATGAACTTCATGGTCGAAACAGTGACCCTTGCTCTCGGTGCCCCAGACCAAATCGAAGACACGAGCACCATGAGCGCCCCTGTGTGTACCCTCAACGTCGACGAGTCGGCCACACAAATTGGCAGTGGAGTCGGAGTCATGCTTGAAACCCTAGACGGCTCGAAGATCAAGTACTCTTTGGCACTTGGATTTTCAACCACCAATAACATAGCGGAGTACGAGGCCCTCCTCAAGGGACTCAGGCTAGCCAGGGAATGTTTAGTGAGATTGTTGGACATGCACAATGACTCGGAGTTGGTGGTCAACCAGATGCAGGGAGTTTTTAATGCATCAAACCCGCAACTTGCTAAATACCTAACAAATGTGAAGGCCCAAGCCCAGGCGATTGAGAAGTTTGAAATTGAACACATCCCGAGAGCAGAGAACTAGAAGGCTGACCAGATGGCTAAGGATGCAGCAACCGGATCTCAGGAGCAATACGCCAGGAGCATATGGGAAGTTCTAGCCGTGCCTAGCATCAATGGCCCGAAACGCCAGGTGTTGCAGATAGTCAAAGACAACAACTAGATGACCCCGTACTAGAAATACCTGACGAACGGAGCGCTGCCAAAAGACTCCAAACAGGTCAAGCGGATCAAGAAGACAGCTAGCTAGTATATGATCATCAATGGGAGACTGTACCGGTAGGGATATTCGACTTCCTGCCTGAAATTCCTCATGCCGCAAGAAGCCGAATACGCGTTGGGTGAAGTCCACTTTGGTGTTGTGGCTCACATAGGGAGAAAAAACCTCACATTCAAGATTATACAGCAAGGTCTGTTCTGGCCCACGATGAAGTGAGACGCCACGGACTTTGTCAAAAAGTGCGAGAGCTGCCAAGTTCACATGTTTCTGACCCACTAGCCGCACACAGAGCTGCAAAGCCTGCAGGCCCCGTGGCCATTTGGGGAATGGGGGCTCGATATCCTCGAGCCCATACCCTTGGCCTCCAGACAAAGAAAGTACCTAATTGTCGGTAATAACTATTTCACCAAGCGGATCAAAGCAACTCCCCTTACACGCATAACCAAATAGAACGCGACAGAGTTCATTCGTTAGAATATCATTTATTGGTTCGGGATTCCTAAGGTCATGGTGACCAACAACGAAACCCAATTCACCTACAAGCGGTTCACTAAATATTGCATGAGCTTGCGTATTAGACTGATTCACACGTCCATGGCATACACGTAGGCAAATGATCAGGTTGAGATGACCAACCGGATGCTGCTGCACGGATTAAAGACTAAACTTGAGGACACAGGGGACTCTTAGGCAGATAAGCTAGCTTCTATGCTCTGGTCGTATCACACGACCCTGTAGTAACCCACGCGGGAGATGCCCAGTAGCCTCTACTACGAGGCTGTAGCAGTCGTCCCCATCGAAGTGGGGCTTCCTAGCCTTCAGATCAAATGCTTTGACCCTATTAGCCACTCCCAACGACTCAGAGAGTGCCTACACCTGCTCCCGAAAGTTTGCAATGCGGTGCGCCTAAGGTGGGTACCCTATCAGCAGCACATCGTTCGATACTACAATAAGCGAGTAAAGGCTTGCCTGCTTGAGATTGGAGATCTGATCCTCCAAAGTGTAAAGGCAATGGGTAAAACTACCCACAAAAACAAGCTCTCTCCAAATTGGGAGGGCCCATTTCTTATCTCGGCGATCATCCGAAATGGAGCGTACAAGTTACGCCCCTAGGACGGTAAACTAGTCCCTTGGAGTTGGAATGCTACCCACCTCAAGAAGTACTACAAGTAAGGCACACACACGCCCAGGTAAGTCGTGCATACATGAACTGGAATGCTTGTACATGTACCATGTTTCTATTAATAAAATTGTTATCTTTATCTGCTTATCTGACTGTTCATATGAATGTGTGCTCACTTGCTATTTTCAAAAAGTATAAACGGCCTAAATTGCCCCTAAGTCACGGGGCGTTCGTCCACCTGTAAAAAGAAACCTTGGCTCTACACCGAGTAGCCCACATGCGGTCGAATTTCGAACTTTGACTCCACACTGAAAGGCCCATAGCGGCCACGAAACCTTGGACGCACGGCAAGCGGCCCACATGCGGTTGAATTGCAAACTTTGACTCCAAGCCAAAAGGCCCTCAACGGCCACGAAACCTTGGCCCCCCGCCAAGCAACTAACATACGGTCAAATTCCGAACATTGGCCTCACGCCGAGTGGCCCTTAGTGGCCACAAAACCTTGGACCTATGCCAAGCGGCCCACATGCGATCGAATTTCAAACATCAGCCCCACGCCGAGAGGGCTTTAGTGGCCACAAAACCTCGACCTCGAACCGAGTGACCCACCCACGGTTGAATTTTGAACTCCGACTCCACGCCGAACGGTTCTTAGTAGCCACAGAACCTTAGCTCCGTGCCAAGCGGCCCGAATGTGGTCGAACTAGTAGGCCAGGGGGCTTCGAAAGCTCCCAGTGAAACGGTCATCAAAACCTTAGGGGGCCTAAATGGTAGCCGTGCATCGACCTTCTCAGAAGAAGAGAGCACCCTCAATTAATGACGGTGGGTGGGCTAGGACCTTGCACACGAAAGCAATGATGCCTTGAGCAGGGTCGAGCGCCGAGACGGTGTCGTGCGCGCAACGGCCTTAGACTCGGAGTCTGACTGCTGTGGCTTCAAAACCAAGCTAGCCCTCGAGAGACTCCACCGGGAGTGTGACAACATCCGATTCATTGGACATTGCATCCCACTACATGCAAGATGCGACGACATCCTCAACCGAAGGATGAGCATAGCGCAAATGGCTCCCAAAGCGAGCCTTGGTGACGATAGCAAGACAGTTTAGCCAACACGACGAGAATGTTCAAATCATTCAAAAGAAAAAGAAAAAGAAAGGAAGAAAGCAAAGTGACAAGAAAGTGTTCTTTATTCAAGTCAGAGATTACAAGGCTCCTCTCAGAAAGCTATGTACAAAAAAAGTGAACAACGTGCGGCTACCCTACGAACTCAAAGGCCCTGTCCCATCCGAGAAGTCGATCAAGTGCGAGCTGTCTTCAATCCCATCATTACGAGGATTGAGGATCCTCGCGAAGATGCTCAAGAGGCATGCTGAGATTGTATGGCTACATAGGCATATACCGTCCCAGAATCTTGCGTCCAACACTCGAGCCATCTCCTCCGGAGAGAGCTAGACTTGCAAGACAGCCTTAGCTCAGGCACATCGGTCCTGCAAGCTGACAATCAAATCCCCAGCAGCTAGCAATTCACTTCACAGCCGTTCATTTTCCTACTTCAGGAAGGCAACCTTGCTCTTCCAACGCTACTCGACTGCCCGTTTGCCCTTTCTTGAATCCAGCAAGTGCGCTCATCTCATTGAGAAAGAGCACTGTGGACAAAGCGAATCATGTCTGGGATCTACAAAAGAGAAAAAGGATGAGAATCCCATGAATCCTGGCCATGAGGGAAACATTGCATAAAGGGAGTTGGCAGACAAATCCCTAGTTTTATAAGCAAAGAAACCATACCTCAATGAAGGGCACCTCAGTAGCACGACGCAACTCCGGCATGGCTTCAGGATCAAAATGCCTGGGGGCTCCAGTCGCTCAACAGCCTCCTCCACCCCGCTTGCCAAAGCCTCGTTGACTGCAGCTTCATCAACAGTCTCCTCAAGCACAGCGACCTCTACAGTAGCCTTTGGACAAGAAACAAGCGGCTCAGGCGACACTCTAAACGGTGCATCAGCTACCTCCGGAACATCCAAGAGCGTAGCAGCAGGCTCCAGATCAACCAACTCAACAAGCTCAGTGGAGCCGATCACTGCATCCTCCGTGATCGTCACGGCCACCCCTCCAAAGGACTCAACTGGCCACTCGCCAGTGGAGGGTCTCGCTTCAATCTCAAAGAGGGAACTCGGCACAGACCCCTTGCCCAAAGGAAGCCCAACTAGGGGAATGTCGTACTCTGCTAAAGCGACGGCCGGAATCAGAGATCTCTCGGGGACTCCTGTGTGTAGCTCCAACCCTAGCTCTTGCACCACCACAATAGCCGCGGTAGGCGTCGTCTGAGTAGACCCAGCAGACTGACCGGACGTTGCCGACAATATCAAGGCCCTCCTGCTAGAAGTATCTCCGATCCCCCTCAACCTTTTCAGGGCTGCCACGCCTTCATCAGAAGAGGAGTCCAATGACAACTGTGAGTTACCCTGCTCAGGCGACTCCCCCGACGACTCTTTGATGACTAGGGCCCTGACTTTCCTCTTCTGGGCGGCAGCTACTACCCCACTACTCGCACGCTCCCATTTAATAGCCGTAAAAAGCTCGAAGGTCAAGTAAAACCCCCAAGTAGCGAACATCTTTATCTCCGCCTGGATGTGATTGATCAGATCTTTCTCCTACTTCACTTCCTCTTCGCTAATACTTTTTGAGAAGAAATTGCTCACGGGACCCCACTCGTAGGAAATCTCCCAGTCTGGAGGGACCACTAGGAAGAAAAAGCAATTCTTTCAGTTTTTCACCGAGTCAGGATTCGCTCCCCTAAAACTGAAGGCTAGGCAAGGGAACATTGAAATCCAATCCTCTGATTGGGCAAAGCGGAAAATCACCTCCACCCAATGTGGGCCAAACCCACAACCGTGAAGTCAAACGAAGACGAACAAGGACACCAGGTAGCGCACAGCGTTAGGATGAAGCAGTGCTACAGGAATATCGAGCACCTCGAAGATCCCATACCGATCCAACTCCATGGGGAAGCAAAGTCCACCCCTCAAGTGGTGCTCAAACACAGTAATGAAGCCCTCGGTTGGCGCATTTGCCCTACCCCCTTGCCAGGAAGGAAGTGGGTCCAGTCACACGGAATATGGTAGTCAACCCTCAAAGCGGCGACAGCTCTTGCTAAAAGAACTGACTTGATGTCGCTCGCTCTTTGACGAATGGAGGAAGAAGGAAAGCTTTTCTTCTTCACCAAGGATTCTTGAAGCAAACAAGTGCCAAAGTGTGAAAGACGTGAGGAAGCACCGTTTAAATAGGCAACGCAAGAGAAGGCCAAGCGACGTCGCGCAGGAAAACGCAAAGGTCGCCTCGAATGATGGTCGTGACATGTGTCCCCTCAACAGAGCACGGCACGTCTATCCCAGGCAGCCCATCATAGCGCCTGACAGATAGCCCCCACTCACACTACAGTTGTCTGTCAGATCCTAACCGTCACACCATGTAATGATGTGAAGATATCAACCATCAAAAATGACAGCGGTAGCCCCTCCGACATCCAAACCGGAAAGGCAAAATAAGTCATCCAAACACAGCAAATCGCAACAGATAAATTACTCTACCATAAAGAAATTTTATTAAGAAATTTCACTAATAAGATTTCTTTATAGGAAAAGCCGACCAGCGGTCACAAAAATACAATGTCAATGTCTATCCCCATCGGGCTCGACAGGATTGTGAGTCAGAAACTCAGTCAACTCCGAGTGTGTCCGGGCACCTACATTCTGAAAGTCTAGGAGGCCCACACGAAGGCCAGGCACCACCAGCGAAGTATCCTTCGGCTGAGCCGAATGCTTTCTTAAAACCTTCCTTCCAGCTTGGGAGCCAACTCTTGTGGCCGGATCCTCGACCTCAGCTCGACCTCCAGCCACGCGTGGACGGTGTGCTCTTCCTTAAGTTGCACCCGGCATTGTTCAAGCTCCTCTTGAAGAGCGGCAATCCGGCTCTGGGCTTGCAAGTTGATGTCGGCCAGGTACGATGCCCTTGTCTCCAGCTCTGACCATGCTTGCTCGAAGTGAGCCACTCACGCCTGAGTCTGCTCAATTTCGGCAACAGTGACCTACACCTATGCCTTAATATCCTCAACTGCCCATTGGACACTGCAAAATAGCCGACTGACTACCTCAGGTCCTCGACACCGAGAGAAATTGGACACCCCTTCAGATTCAAAGCCCGGCAGCGCTCTCAGAGTCCTCGTCGGCCCAAGGACTAAAGGCTCCGAGTGGCAACTTTCCGATGCCGCTGTGGCGAGCCTAACCTCGTTGTGGCCTCTCAGCCCTCACTCTCCCCATCGTGACTCCTC
The DNA here is from genome assembly GCA_033239525.1 of Nepenthes gracilis. Taxonomy (NCBI): domain Eukaryota; kingdom Viridiplantae; phylum Streptophyta; class Magnoliopsida; order Caryophyllales; family Nepenthaceae; genus Nepenthes; species Nepenthes gracilis. The sequence goes on from BSYO01000039.1 coordinate 11,799,654, forward strand.
AGTGGGGGGGCTTAGACATCAAAGAGAAGGAAGACCTTGCCAACGGTCCTGGAACGACGTCACGCACCCCATTTGCCATTAGTGTGACCACAACGAAAGAAGTGAGGGAACAACTGTAGGCTCAGATTTTGCGTCTCATGACAACAAGTGGATGCCCAAATTGGAGAAGTCCTTGGCACTTAAATAGCCAAGGCTTCCCCAAGGAGACAACGTCGTTTAACTAGGGAAGGGCGTTTCGCCACCCAACAAAATCCCTCGCATGGTGAATGCCCTGAAGCGTCGTGCCTTTTCAAGAAAGGCAATTATGACACGACGACCCTGTAGTTCCCAGCCCATTAAATGAAGACGAGACCTGATTGATGCTCCCTCCATCAGTATCGACCAGCCAGCCAAGGTAGGATACGGACGGCACAAGCTCACAAGTGGTTCTCGCCAGACCATCCCAACGACAGTCTAAGCACAAACTCGTAGGATGGGCACTGAGCACTCAGAATAAGTAAGTGATCAAGCATGTATGGTAGCGAGAGAGCCCTACGGCCCTTGAGTCACACCGTGTGAAGCAGTAAAGGGAAATTCAATGACACAAGATAAAAGGCAAAATTGATCTTTTATTCATTAAAAGTATTCTTTACACAGTACAAGGCTTGCATCAGCTGAAGTACAAAAGAACAACAAATAAAACAAAGTACAAGAAGCCGCACAGTAGTGGTGCCCCCGGGAAGACTCGGCCCTATGCATAGGTGCACATCACCTCCTTTGGAGGCATCTACCCTAGCGCTGATTCCACTCTTGGACAGGGCAGAGTGGACGCCAAACCCGAGCATTTGGCGAAGCAAGTTCCGCCACAAGTAAAGGAAATGCATCCATCAGGAGTCCCACCGAGGCTGTGACTCGCTTGCCTACGGCCCAATGGAACTCCAAGACTCGCCTCCTCTTTCAGGTGGCTCAGATGAATGGTCAGCCGCAGTAAGAGATGACGAAGGCATGCTTTTGAGGGAACGAAATCCCCCGAACCAGCATGCTGACCTCGCAATGCTCCCCTTGCGACTGAAAACCCTGGCTAGCCGGAGAGGAGGCACATGACAACACAGAATGGTTGAGCCACCCTTATTACAATGAGGAAGCATCCATGAGAAAGGCATGACGACAGGCTTTGATCGTGGCTATAAATCTCCCGCAGATCCATCTGATTCCTTTGTGCAACTCCACAGGCTGTGAGACAAGCCAAGGATTCCGCATTGCTTCACCAACGTAGGGTTAAGTGTGAGCCACCCAGGCTAGGAACACCCCTCAATTTATAGCCATGCAAAAGGTCCAACTAGCTCCCAAAGAGGCATGCCACCTAATGGCTGTCAATTAGAAAATAGGAAAGCAATCAATGTAGAGTCGATTCCCAAGCAGCAAATCTTTCCCAACAGAGCATTGAATCCCTATGGTGCCTCTAAAAGGCTGCATATTCTTATGGGGAATGAACGACGTCCCTCAAAGTTGAAGACAAGTGCATCTTGAGGAAGCCCGCGTGGACGACAGTAGGACCCACCTTTGACATGCCAGGCCCCAGCAACGGGCCGTCCCTAAACATGGGGGCTAGTGATGGGTCCAGCACAGATTTGGGCCAGAATTAGTGAGGTCTAGTTGAAAGAAAATGGGTTTTTCCAGCAAAAGGGCCCAACCTACCAATGACGTCCCAAGAAATCCAGAAAAGAGGCCCACTGGGCACCCTAGGCACGCAGCCAATCAGCGCCGCTCGCATCCCTACAGAGGCGACCGCAGGTTGCCGGCGCAAGAGGCATTAGCTCAGAGGATGTCAACCAATGGAAAATAAGGTCAACGCTGACAAGCTGTAGCACACGCCACCCCAATAGCCGCTCAGCTAATCCAAGCGAAGTAAACAGGCTTGCGTTGGCCACGCCTAACAATGTTCTCCTCGCCTACACAAGACGACAACCAATGCCGCTAACTACCGCCAGCGAGCAACGGCCGGCGAATTCCAACAAGCCACTTGTCGGAGATCCTGACTCCTAAAGGACTTTCTAAATGAGCTTACAAATACCCTCTCTATCAGCGGAGAAGGGGGGCCCAACTTTCACTCAAAAGACTTTTCCACCTCCGATCCGATTCCAACTTCCACCAAAGAGTCTAAGCGGTGACCTGAGATCAAGATCCCAATTCGTCACCCAGCGCTCAAAGCCACGAGGAGAAAGACCCAGCTCTCTTCGAGCCACTGCCACCTCATAGCGACAATAGTGAGCCACTCCTAACAGTACAATCCATGGTGCACAAGCTTCCTTCAAACGCCCCACACACTCCCCTCATCCCAACATTCTTACATTCTCATCACATTTACTTCCACACGTATATCTTTTTGTTTTCGAAAAAAGATTTCTGATTTGAGCGCCGAAGTGTCTACGGTGAGACAACACCCCGCCATCTTCTGACTTCTTGTTTGTAATTTATAGTGCGCAGGGGCCATGTTGAGAGATGTAGAGACCGAACCCATTCGTGATCCAACCTAAACTAGGAATCTGAAACTCCCTAATCCATATGAGAACCCGGACCCATGAACGCATCAGGTTCGAACATCTATATACCACTATAATAGACTAAGGCATGCCACAATATATTATTCACTGAAATATAACAATGGTCCAATACAATTCTTAGAAAAACTTTACATATTTCTTCATAATTTTTTAATTTTTCACTCTTGGAGAAAATGATTATATTCTTTGACATAATTATAGAGTTTTTCACATAATTCTATAAATTTAATACATGTGACATTCATACTTTCTGTAGAAACTAAGTTATAATAATTTTTAAATACATAGGAGGCTAATTTAGCATATAGTGCGGGAAGTTCAGCAAAACAATGTAGAAAATTCAGCAACCTCCCATATTTATATAAATTATTTTTTATGGACAAACATGTAGAACATTTATGTGAAATTCCATCACATGCAAAGAACTTCAATTAAGTTTTTTAGACATGCAAGAATTTATGTACCAAAATTTAAATATTAAAGAACAATATATCATAAAATCAAAACATGCATGAAGTGATATTGCAAAATTTAGCATAAATATACATTATACATAAATTTAGATATAAAATTTTTTATAAAATTTTACTATAAAATGATGGGAATTTAACATCATGCTCAACAAAAACGTTATAATTTCAAAATTATAGCATTGTTGAATAATGAAATAAAAAATACTAAGAAAATTTAACAAATAATAATAATAATAAAATAAGGAGAAATTCGGGATGCACTTTCCTTTACTTAATTCTTTCCAAAATCTAGATTGAATCAATTTAAATTGAGCTTTTATGGCCTCCTCTCTCTCATTCTCTCTCTCTTCTTTTCGTTTGAATCTGTCTCATCTCTCAAAAATTTAAAAAAAATGATAAAATTCAACCAGTTATATCTATTTATACAATGTGGCGTTCGAGTGCCTCTCAGGTCTGCGTCAGGCGTTAGGCGTCAGGCTACTGGATTGCAGTGCTCAAGTGCTGCTCAGGTGTGCTTCGAGCGAGCACAATCTATCAATGACTACTCAAATGTCCTTCAGACGTGCCTCAGGATTTGACCCCACGGCTTTAGGCACTCGAGCATCAGTTAGACCTCTATTAGGTATTGACTCATTTAATCAAATTTTGACTTTTAATCTAGTTGTTATCATTTGTTGAACTTAATTTTAATTATATTAGTTTTAGCCAAAACAATATATAATACTAAAATAAATCACATATGAGAACCGAGTATTACCGCTTCATGTCACAGTATGAATTTTTATAGTAGTAAACCGTGTGACATATCTAGTTCATGTGAAAATGGGTGCCAACCAAGTTAAACCGTAAACATCTCAAGTGCTTAGTGTATGTCTCAGGACACAATCCAAAAACTTATATTAGTGTTAGGTTTATAGAATACAATAAAGTCGTTACTGAAAATATAAAAATATAAACAAATAATTAATAGTAATAAGTCAATAACCGAATATGAAAGAAAATTTTAAGAATTTATTCCCTCGTAAAGAGATTTATGGGTCTTTTAGCTTTTGGCACTAATATACTTTAAAAGGCCCCAACTTTCACGGTAAATATCTAATTTTTTTATAATATTAAAATTTATATTAAATTTATCTAAATTTTTAACAAAATATAAAAATTTTAAAATATATATATAAAAATGTATATAACTTTGTTCAGATTTAGCACTTCGCAACGCCCTGTTCTCCGACCTCAGATGACTGCAGCGCTAACGTCACGGGCTTTTACCTCCATTTGTTTCTTCATGCGAACACTGATGAGACGGGAAAAAGAAAAAAAGAGAATAAATGAAAAGGCGGCCAAATCCTTCGTTGCAGAAGTCAAGGCGTAGTCGTGGTTGTTAGCCATCCAATAATCTTTGAGTTCCTCTGTCCAAATTTCATTGCATTTCATTGCTAGTACTCAATATCTCGGTCTTTTTTAGAAGATAGGTAAGAAGCCCATCCAGATTGCAATTCGACTCTCTCACCATCGCAAGCTCGAAATCTAATTGGAGCTGGTAAGAGGTGGTATTGTTCGATTTGATTATTCTAGTTATCTTCTTTCTTATTTAAAATTACTCGAATGGCCTGGAATAACGTGAAAGAGAGCGCATCGTAGGTAAAAAGATGGGATCGAGGAAGATGCTGATCGATGGAGAAATGAATCAGACGAATGAAGAAGAAATTGCTCGCTACGACTTTGACTTGTTCGTTATTGGCGCCGGCAGTGGTGGCGTTCGTGCCGCTCGATTTTCTGCCAGCTATGGCGCTAAGGTATTTTGTTCAAACCTATTTACCTCATTCCTTCCTTCACAAAGGAGAAGTCCTCGCCTTGAATACTGGGGTGGGAGGAATCGCATCTATCAATATCATATTTCGTGCATTTGATATTGTCAGTAGCTTCATCTCTTTCCTAAAAGAGCGAGTTGAATAATGTGTGTAGTGTGCTCTTCTTCATATATATATTTTTTCCCCCGTGAAGTGATTAATTCCAAATTTTGGGGGAAAAAAATATATGCACATGTTTCGTGGATTTGCTACTTCAATGAATACAACATACATAATGGTTGTGGATGCACGTGTCTGTGTCTCGGCGTGTATTGTTTAGTATGTTTCTGTTTCTTGTTTGTCGTAGGCGTATTTGTTCTTACGAGACTTGCGTCTTTAATTGTTCCCATGCCACTAATTGTTCTGGTAATGATGTTTTAAGGTTGGAGTTTGCGAGCTTCCATTTCATCCAATCAGTTCAGAAGTTATTGGCGGGGTTGGTGGAACGTAAGTCTTCCAAATTGTTACAAAATGGCCTTCGTTTCTGAATATTAATTTTCCACCTTCTCCTTTGTGACTGTGTTTGTATCACGCCACTTCAATTGGCTATTTTGCTTTTGTTGGCTCTATCATCTTGCTCCCAAATGATCAACCATATAATTACAAACCTAGGTGAATTCCTTATCACTAATCTTTTGGCATCTCAGATGTGTTATTCGAGGTTGTGTTCCCAAAAAGATTCTGGTCTACGGGGCATCATTTGGTGGCGAACTTGAGGTAAGATTGCAATTCATATTCAAATCAAAATATTTTCCCATAGCTACTTCTTTTTGGATTATGTTCGTCTCTCTTTGCTCCTAGACTTCCTTTTCTATGATGGAGCTTTTGGGAAATTTCTTGAATGAGAGTTTTTGATAACTATGTGTTTGAAGTCCTGCCTACAGTTTCTGAAGAGGTATCTGACTTATTAGACTTCTCCCTCAGTATGTGATGTGCAGTTGTGTTGTCTATGTATTATCTACATGTTCTTCCTACTGGTGATTCTTGATTACCGGAATGCTTCTACAGTGGGAAAATAAATGTAGATAGGTTGACTCATAGTTGAGTTAGAGGTCTCTATTATTTTTTTAGTTGAGTTGGAGGTGTCTATTATTTTTTTATTATTAATGGTGCTCAAGATGATTTAGTAACAATATCCTATGAGATTCTTGCTAGATCAGCACCTTTGTAGGCTGCATGAAGTCTATTGGGTTGGAGTTTCTTTCAATTGCCTGCTCTACATTCTATCTTTTTTGTGACAACTGCAATCTTTTCTGACTGTACACCTCAGTGAAGCAATCTGATGTTTGATTTTGCTTTTTGTAGGATGCAAAAAACTTTGGTTGGGAATTGAATGAGAAAGTTGAGTTCAACTGGAAAAAGCTTTTGCATAAGAAGGTCGGCAACTTTCTTATTCACTCTCTGCTTACAGTGTTTCATGGTATTTGGTACTGTTCTGTGGTCAACTTTGATGTAGCAATTAGGTTGACTGAGAAAGTTTCAGCTAGAATTAGCCATGACAATTGGATGTTAGCAGTTAGCTCTTTTTCTGTCCTCAATAATTGAAGAAACAGAAGCTACTAGTTGTTTTAGTTGATTCAAGTCCTTATTTGAATTGGTTCTGAAGAATTTGACTTTGAATCTTTTGCCTCTATGAGAAATATGGAAAACTGTGGTTTACAGACACAGCTCAAATGAAGTTGAAGTTTGTCTTGTTTGCAGTGCCTTTTTTTCCTTGTGTGGTGCTTTAAACTTCCTTCCAGCTCCTAAAAAAACTGTTTTCTTTAGGAAAGAATTTGAATGAGAAGAAAAACAACCTGTTTAACAATAAAATGGTATTGGACCGTAAATAAAGTAGAGCAAAAAGATATGGTGGTGGAGGGGACCCAAGTATTATTGACCTATTCAACTTAGTTACCCTGGATGAGGTTTGGACTGCTAGATCAATGTTCTTTTGGTTCAAAAATGGTGGATTGATCTTTAGATCTGGTAGTTTTCTGGTTCGATTTTGGGAGATAGATCCCAAGGCATAACTGGTTGGAACCTATATTAGTAATTAATCATACCAAAGGTCTTGGTGATTTCAATCTGGTTTAGTCGTTGTGATGCAGGAATGGGGAAGGAATGGAAGGGAAGAAGGAGAGAAGGAGAAAGGGGAAAAATAAAGAAAAGAGGGAAGCAGAGGTTACTAGATAAAAAGAGGACAATTATAATTTTTTAATATTAATTTAATTTGTCAATAATTGTCACGTCCTCAATCCCAAAATCGAATTTATGAATTCCTTACTCCATAATTAATTTAAATTTTATTGTTAAAACTCAAAATTTTAATTATTTATTCCACTGACTTAAGCGCAAACTAACACCGGGACACAAACCTGCATCAAATATTGATAAATGACCGAAATAATAATATAAAAATATCTAATTACAAGACCCAAAAAACACCTAAAAGTGACTTCAAAAATTGACAATTATATGACTTCAAACCATTCGTAATGAAAAATTATCGTAATTAATATTAGAGTATTAAACTAATATTTTGAAAATCTAAAAATCAAGTTAAACATCTCCACCATTATTGGCCAATGACCGTAATACAAATACAACCCGTATAAAATTAAAAATTAGTATTCTGGACCATCAAATTACAAATAAATATCAAACTGTTCCAACACCTTAAAACTAAATCTCAAGTAGTCTTCCTTTAAAACCTGATTACCTGCAAGTTCACCTGAACCCTCTAATATAAATGATTAGCAAAATAAATGTAAGAGTAAACCAATTGCTCAGTAAATCATTTATAATTTCATATATAAATATATAACAAAGAAACATGCTGAAATTATGCTATGATTAAAAGTTTAAAATGCTGATAATATTATTTTTTGATAACTTGTTCTAAAGCCAATTTTTAATAATCAAATTATGTCTAGATATGTACAATATAATAAATTATGCTAAAAATGTGCAAATACATAAAAGATGTTCAAATCGTGTTGATATATGAAAAGAATTAAAGTCGGTGGTGATCTCAACAATAAATGGCAAATATCGAAAATGGGGTTATAATTATTTATACATAGCTAAAGGCCGTATGCTACTATTTATGACTCGTAGGTGGGTCGTCTATATAATTCTATAGATAGGGCCAAACGTAACTTTTCTGACTTATTGATAATAAGTTCGATCTTCAATTTACTAATAATATATTAGTACATGTTCGAATATATTTAATCAATTCTCTATAATGGTATTATTGTATCCCTAGGTCCAGGTTCTCTAGCGGATTAGAGAGCTTTTGGATTCCACGCCTGAGTCGAATCTCAAACAGGTCTAGTCTCCGCACTCCTTAACCTGGGCCCTACACAACACAAACTATAAATAAGAGGTCAAAGGTTGGCGGGATGTTCTCCCACTGAAAATATTCCGACGCTCAAGTCAGATATCTTTCGCAATAAACAGAGAGATGCGGGAGTGAATGTAAGGTGCGGTGGGGAATGCTAAGATGTGAGAATGCAAGATTCGTTGAGCAGTTTTCGGAGGCTAGGCTCCACTAGGTGTACTGCTATGAGTGGCTCACTAAGGTTGCTCGATAGAGGCTTTTTCAGCTAAGCCGGATTCAAGAGGATCAAAGATTGGGTGGAAATCGTGATCAGGGTCCGGAATCAGGATTCGAGAGAAGGATCCCCTTCCTATTAAAGGAAAGGATATTTATAGGCTCCATGGTGGAGAACCTTGGGCATGGGAATCCCAGTCATGTGGCAGGCTGGGATTTGCCGATCGTTGACTGCTGGCGATAGCCAGCAGTGTCAGTTGTCGGGTGTTGACCACGCTTGGTTCGGGGCTCGCACGCAGATTGGCTAAGCAGCTGGGTAGGTCGGCGTGCGCAGCAGCTTGTAGCATTGACCTTCTCCTTATTAGCTAGCATGCTTTCGGTAGACTCCCACTGCTTGCAGCTGCTTCAGTAGGTTGCAGCAGTGCGCTAATTGGTCTCTACCCTGAGACGCTGCGTGGGCTGTGTCCTTGGACCTATTGGGCTTGAAAGGGATTCTGTGCCTGCTGCTCGATTGGGCTGGCATCTTTTTGACTGGGCCTTTCTTCTCCTTGCCCGTTTTCGAAGTGGACCCAACACTAGCCCCCCATGCTTGGGGTCGGCCCAGAGCCGGGGCCTTGCATGTTCATGGTGGGTCCAGCTAGCTGTCTGCGTGACCTTCCTCTAGTTTCGCTGGTTTTTGTCCCATCAGGGTGCCGCCCTTTCCCCATGAGAATATGAGGCTTTTCTAAACACCAGAGGGATTTAGGGCTCTGTTGGAAAAGATTCATGTCTCGCAGTCCGAATCAGCATTGATGACTTTCCTTTTCCATGATAGTCGACCATCGAGTTATGCGCCCCTCTGGAAACTTGTTGGTCGTTGGCGCGACCATAAATTGAGGAGTTCCCCAGCGAGGAGACTCGCACTCAGCCATTCTTTGAAGAAGCAATGCGAAGTCTTTGGAAGTCCCCGCTCCTTGCGGGGATCCATGAAGGAGTCGGATGGACTTGCGAGAAATCCGATGTCGCTGTTGAAGCTTGCTGTCACACCCTTTTTGTAGGCGATTCCTCATCATAATGAGAGTGGTTCAGCCACTCTACAGTTGCCATATACCCCCTTCTCGGCCAGCATTGACGCCATTCGGTAGGGGGGTCGCATGCTCTCTCATGTAGCTCTGTCCCTTCGATAGCGCGTTACCGCCAACTCTTACCGTGGCTGGTAGTCCATATATGCTGCCTGGGAAAGAGGTGGAACTCGAAGTCTCCCTGGGAAGCATGTGAGCGAGTCGCAGCCCTGTCGGGACTTCCGCACTAGATGCGTTTCCTTCTACTGTAGCGGCTTAGATGCACCTGTAGTGTTGGATCGGCATCGATGACATTGGCCCGGGAGCGAGATCGGAGTTGGGGTGATGTTGCGTGATCATATTCCCTATGTCGAGTCCCCCTGGCGGTGCCGCCATTCCAAGCTTTTTGCTCCTTGCTGTATTTTTTGCTTTTTGCACTTTTGCTGTCACAAATCTTGTACTTTGTAAAGAAGAGTTTCAATGAATAAAAGTAGTAGTTTTTGTCTTCATTCTTTGTGTCGCTAAGTACTTCTTTCTCTTTCTTGTGGTATGACTCAAGAGCTGCTGGGCCCTCTCGCCGCCATACTCATTCGAGCACTAGCTCGTTCAGAACGTTGGGTATCCTCCGGTCGCCTTGGCCGGCGTCCGTCCCTCGGGTCCGAAAGGGGACTGTCGACAGGAGGATAAAAAGTGGGCTGGTTGCTAGCGCGCTCTGCCTTGGGAGGCAAAACATTGCTGACGGTCGTCATGCTGAACGAGAGTGCCGGCGTATTTATTGCACTGGGAACCCTGGGGTCATTGTGTCATAATGGATCTTTCTTGAAAAGGCGCAATGCTTTAGGGTGCCGCCACATGGGGGAACCTCACTGGCCATCTGCGCGCGCCCATTATTCTGACGACGTCATTCCCCTAGTGGGTCTTGGCTATTTAAACGCCGAGAATCCCTCCAAGTTTCACACCCTTCGCTTGTTGAGAGGCGCAAAACTTTATTATGCCGTTGCTCCTCTCCCACTTTCCTTGCTGTGGTGAATTTAATGGAGCGATCGTCTTCTTCTTTGGAGTCTGAGTCATCTTCTGATGAATCTAGAAGGGATATGCAAGCCTCAAGGGTCCATGATGAGGCTGCGGCTACAGCGAAGGGCTGCCATTCTGAGGCATCCGTCATCGGGCCGATGCGGTCCTTGAGGGCACCACTAGGTTTCGAATTGGACAGGGCGTCCACCTCCTCTCGGCATTGAGGACCCGGGAGGCGCTCGCGATTGCCTAGCCACGTCGTTAGGGTGGTGGAGGATATCGAAGCCAGGGTGCAGGTTGTCGTCAGAGAGATCAAGCAGACGTGAGCCCGTGCGGCACACTTCGAGCGAGCATGATTGGAATCCGAGGCGAGTGTCGTGGCTGGCTAGCGCCAACATGGGGGCTCGAAGCCAGATCATTGCTCTTCAGGAGGAGCTCAAGCGGAGCTAGGCACGGCTCAGGGAAGTACATGATGCCCGTGTGCGGCAGGAGGCATAGCTGAGGTCGAGAGTCAGGCCGGAGGAGTTGGCTCCCTTGTTGGAAGGGAGGTTCCGAGAAGGTATTCGGCTTAGCCAGAGGATAGCTTTGCTGGCTGTTCCAGGCTTCCGCGTTGGCTTTCTGGACTTTTGAAACTCTGGTGCCAGGTCACGCTGGGAGCTAACGAAGTTCAAGGCTTCTGATCCTTCAGAGTCTGAAGGAGATGAGTAGTTGTATCCTGCGGCCATTGGTCGCCTTTCTTTGTAATAGAATCTTTATTAGTGCAAAAACACTTTATAAAATTTTGTCACATATTTGAGCAACGTGTTTATTTCCATTTGCTGTGTATGAATGACTTGTTCTTCCTTCCGGCTCCACGCTCTGGAAGGGCTGCCGCCGTTGTTTCAGACGGCAAGAATCGCCGCATTAACTGTGGGTGTGACTGCCGGGATTTTGGCAGATGGTTGCAAAGGTAGTGGGATGGCAGTTTGCCAGGCACCATGATGAGTTGCTTTGAGGGACTTCAGGCACGCCACTGAATCGGCACATGTCTTGGCCATCATTTAGGGCTGCCTTTGCGTTTCCCGCGTGTTGCCCTCTCACATTCCCGGCGTTGCTTATTTAAGCGACGCCATTCCTTGCCTTCCACACTTCGCATTCCCTTGAGCTGAGGAGATCATGGCCAAGAAGAGAAGTTCTCACCCTTCTTGCGCAATTCGCCTAGGAATTGGCGATATCCAGTCTGTTTTGACGACGAGTGCTGTCGCGGCTTTGATGGTTGAGTATGGCATTCTTGGCGAACTGGCCTACCGTTCCCCTGGCCGGGATGGAAGGGCAAATGTGCCCCCAGAGGGTGTCATCACCATCTACGAGCACCATCTGAGAGGTGGGCTCCACTTTCCGATATCGGTCGATCTATGCAGGGTTATTAATAAGATGGGGGTTCCTGTTGATCGGCTTCACCCCAATGCGCTCCAATACGTTGTCACCCTGTGTGTCTTCGCCTGCTTCAATCCCAGTTCATTTGAACCGAGTTCAGTAAGGGTGATCTTCCGCCTTGCGGAGTCGGAGGGCTGGGTATCGATGTCTCCCCACGCCGGCTTCCACTTTCGGGGGACAAACCCTGACTCGTTGAAAAATTAGAAGAATCGCTTCTTTTTTTTGAGGGAATCGGCGGATTGGGAGATTCCCAACACGTGGGGTCTGGTGAGCGACTTCTTCCGGGGTGAGGTAAGCGCGGATGCGATGAATGATGAGAAGAAGCTTCTTGACCATATTCAAGAGATTATGGCGACATTCTTGAAGCAGGGGTTTTACTTGTCTTCCCACGCTTTCGCCGCTGCCAAGTGGGGGCCATTGTGCGACTGGGCCGTAGCCACAGTCGAGAAGAGGAAAGCCAGAGCCATCGTTCTCCGGGAACCCTCGAGGGAGTCCCCTGGGGAGAGTGGCTCGTCACTGTCTTTGGGGTCCTCCTCGGAAGAAGAGGAGGAGGCTTCCTTGAAGAGGTTGAGGATTGCTGGGGGCACCTCTACGTGGAGATCACTGAGGTTGGCCGCTGAGCCGGTTATGTCGGCTGAGGCCACTACCACCGAGTAGGTGCCGCAGCTGCTATCGTCGGAGGGAGCGACTGAGTGTTCTGCGAATCCCGCCTTGGCGGAGTACGGAGTTCCCTTGGTCGAGCTTGCCTCCGGCGGGGAGTCGCCATCGAGCCCTTTTCTTGACCTTGAGCAGCAAGGGATGTTCGTTATGATCATTGAGGATGTGGAGACGGACATGCTGGAGCCCGCAAGGATCATGGAGGCTGATGGGTTGGAGCGGGCACTAGTGTCCGTCGTGGTCGCAGAGATGGAAGGCCTAGGGTAGGCGCCGAAGCCCGTAGAGGTTCCGGAGGTCGCAGGCGCATCGGTTGGTGCGTTGCTTGAGCCATTCACCCAGTGTCCTACCGCCGTTGAGGAAGTTGATGCGTCTAAGCAAGTCGTCGACGCTCCCGTTGCTGAGGCGCCTCAGGTGGCCAGTCAGATGAGGACGGCGTTGCAACCGGAGCGTGCCATCATCCCGCTACCCTTGGCGGTATCGGATTTATCCAGTCCTACGGAGAAGGCTGTTGGGATGCCGGAGCGCCGGAGCACCCGAGCGCGGTGGGCGCCGCCAGGCGATCTGAGCCCCCGAGCAGGCCTGCACTTGGAGCTGCTTCCAGTAGCTCGGGCGCGTCCCTCTTTCAATTATGATATATCTAAGCTTTGCATCCTTTTGTTGGCGGGTATGCTATAGCCTTCTCATTCCTCACTCTTCTCCGTCTTTCCATTGCAAGTTGCGGAGGCTGTTCGCTCCCTTCAAGCGGCGTTTGCCCACCTGGTCAAGCTCCTCCGGACCTAGGAGGAAACTGAATGGGAGGTGGCCCAGCGCGTGGAGGTTGAGACCGCGACATTGATGCTAGAGGTCGAGTGACTGGAGGGTGAGATCGGAGAGCTAAGGCAAGAGGCCAAGCGGTTGGAGGGCAAGACCGGTGCACTAAAGTAGGAGGTCCAGTGGCTAACGGGAGAGCTTCAGGTCGCCAAGGGCCGAATCACCGAGTTGGAGGGCCTGAGCTCCTGTGCCTTATCGGACCTCAGGATCCGCCTTTCCTAGAAGGAAATGGCTCGAGTGCTGGATGCCAGATTTTGGGACGACATAGACTTGTGTCGTTGTATCATGTCCACTGCATACCCAGGTGTTTCCGTGGGGATGCTCATTCCGAGGAATGACGGGGCTTCAGCAGGCTCCCGTTTGACTGACTTCTCTGAGGAGGCTGGACCTTCGAACCCCTAGGGTAGTAGGGGCCCTTGTATATATATAGATATATTGTCTTTGTTGTCCAACCACGAGCTTATAATCCCTAGCATAGATGATTAATGAAATGTGATTTTCTCTCCAGCTTTTGGCACCTCAATTCTCAGGCTGTCTTCTTTGGCTTTGCAAATCGTCTTGTTACGGCTAAACTTTTTAGCTATCGTCACCAAAGCTCGAATCCAGAGCCTTCTTGCGCTGTACTTGTCTTTTGTTTGAGGATGTCTTGCATCTCGTGCGGAGTGGGTTGCTTGGTCCATTGGGTCGGACGTCGTCACACGCCTGGTGGAGCCACACAAGGGCCAGCTGGGTTTTCAAGCCACAGCAGTCAGACTCTGGGTCTGAGACCATGGCACGACACCGTTTCGGCGTTCGGCCACGCTTAAGGCGGCGTTGCTCCCGTGCTCATGGTCTTAGCCCACGACCGTCGTTGACTGAGGGAGCTCTCTTTTCTTGAGAAGGTCGTCACATGCTTGCCTTTTAAGCCCCCTAAGGTTTTAATGGCCGTTTCATTGGAAACTCCAAGAGCCAAAGTTCATGTACGACCGCTTGAGGGCCGCCTGGCACAGGGCCAAGGTTTTGTGGCCACTTAGAGCCTTTCAACGTGGAGCCGAAGCTCACGTGCGACCGCTCTAGGGCTGCCTGGCACGGAGCCAGGGTTTTAGTTTACGGGCGGACGAAGGTCCTTCTCGACTTAGGGGCAGTCTGAGCTGTTTTATTTTTAGAATAGCAAGCATGCATGCATTCATATGACCAGTCACGCAAAGATACAAAAGCAACCGTTTTATTAATGTAAAATGCAGTTCATGTACAAGCATTTCTCATCGTGTATGTACACCTTACCTGACCTTGGGCCGTATCATTGGTAGTACTTCTTGAGGTTGGTTGTGTTCAAGGTCCGATGGACCAGCTTTCCGTCCTGTATGCGTAACTTGTACACTCTGTTTCAAAGGATAGCTGAGATAAGGAACAATTCCTCCCAGCTTGGGGAGAGTTTATTCCTGTTAGCGATCTTCCCTGCTGCCTCTACGCTCTGGGGACCAAATCCCTAACCTCGAGCGGGTGAGCCTTCACCCGTTTGTTGTAGTACTGAGTAACACGTTGCTAGTAAGCCTCTATTCTCAAGCAGGCTGCATTGCGAACCTCCGAAAGCAAGTCCAGGCATTCCCTGAGTCTTTCGGAGTTGGTGGCGAGGTCGAAACATTCGACCTGCAGGCTGGGGAGTCCCACTTCGACGAGGATGACCGCTTCTGCCCCGTAGCAGAGGCTGAAGGGTGTTTTCCTCGTGGGTTCCTGCAGGGTCATGCGATACAACTAGAGCACAGAGGGTAGCTCATCAGCCCCGAATCCTCCTACGCCTTCTAGCTTGGTCTTCAACCAGTGCAATAGCGTTTGGTTGGTGACTTTAATTTGGCCGTTAGCTTGAGGATACACCACAGATGTGTGGACCAGCCTGATGCGCAAGCTTGCACAGTACTTGGTGAATCATTTCCGATGAACTGGGTTCCGTTGTCAGTCACTATGATCTCAGGAATTTTGAATCGGCAAACGATGCTCTGGTGGACAAACTCCGTCGTGTTCTGCTCTATGATCTGTGCCAAGGGAGACGCTTCGACCCACTTAGTAAAGTAGTCAATGCCGACGATAAGGAACTTTTGTCCGGAGGTCAAGGGCATTGATCCAAGGATATCGAGCCCCCATTGCATGAATGGCCGTGGAGATTGCAGACTGTGCAGCTCCGTATGTGGCTGATGGGTTATGTTCCCATATACCTGGCAGCTTTTGCACTTTCTAACAAATTCCATGACGTCTCGCTTCATCGTGGGCCAGAATAGATCTTGCTGCTTGATCTTGAATGCAATGTTTTTCCTTCCGATGTGCGAGCTACATATGCCGAGGTGGACCTTGCTCAGCGCGTATTCGGCTTCTTTCAGGGTCAGGCATTTCAGGTAGGGAGTTGAATACCCTCGCCGGTACAACCTACCATCGATAACCCCATACCAGCCCACTGGCTTCCTTATCCGCTTGGTCTCTTCAGCATTCGTCGGAAGCGTTCTGTCCGTCAGGTATCCGTAGTATGGTGTCATCCAGTTGTCTCCTTCGCTTACTCGCAGCACTTCCTAATCTGGGCCGTCCACGCTTGGGGAGGCCAGGGCTTCCCGCATGCTCCTATCGTACTGCTCCAGGGATCCCGCCGTTGCATCCCTGGCTAATTGGTTGGCTTTTCAGTTTTCGGTCCTCGGGACGTGCTCGATCTTGAAGCTCTCGAACGCCTGGATCTGGGATTTTTCCTTTGTCAGGTATTTGGCTAGCTGCGGATTCAACGCTTCGAAGGTTCCTCGGATTTGATTGACCACCAGCTCTAAGTCGCTGCACACAACTGTGCATTCGCAGAGCATTCCTTAGCGAGCCGGAGCCCCGCAAGAAGGGCTTTGTATTCTGCCACGTTGTTAGTGGCTGGGAAGGCGAGCGTGACAAAGTACTTGATCTCTGTCCCGTCCGAAGTTGTGAGCACGACTCCGGCCCGGTTACCTGTCTGGGTTGATGATTCGTCAACATTTAGGATCCACACAGGAGCACCTGGCACGTACAAACTTTTAGGATGATCCTGGGCATCTAGAGCTGGGGTCGCCGCCTCAACGACAAAGTCCGCTAGGGCCTGGCCTTTGAGGGCCGGCCGTGGTCGGAATTCTACGTCGAACTCGTCCAACTCTATGGCTCACTTGACCAGTCGTCCTGATGTTTCAGGCTTCTAGAGGATCGCCTTCAAGGGTTGGTCGATCATCACGATGATCCGGTGCTCCTGGAAGTAGGGCCTCAACTTACGTGCAGAGTACATAAGGACCAATGCAATCCTCTCAGCGTGGGGATAACGAGACTCCACATCTATTAATACCTTGCTTACGTAGTACACGGGTCGCTGCGCGCCTTCGTGCTCTCTGATGAGCATGGAGCTCAGGGTAGTGTCCAATACTGCCAAGTAGAGGTACAAGTCTTCGCCTCCCGAGGGTGAGCTCAAGAGGTTCGGACTGATGAGGTACGTCTTCAGTTCTTGAAATGCTGCCTCGCACTCGTCCGTCCACTAGAACCCAGGATACTATTGTTCCCGGAGTGCTTTGAAGAACGGGCGGGTACTTTTTGTGAATTTAGCCAGGAACCGTGATAGGGCTACGAGTCGCCCTGTAAGTTTCTGGACTTCACAGTCCGCGGTGGGCTCTGATTCTTTTTGGGTTTACTTCAATGCCGCGTTGGGACACTATGAAGCCCAGGAACTTTCCGGAAGTTATCCTGAGCGCGCAGTTGGCTGAGTTGAGCTTCATCCTATGAGCCCGGAGCACCTCGAAAGTTTCCTCCAGGTCTCGAACGTGGTCGCTGACTACTTTGCTTTTGACGAGCATGTCGTCGACGTTTGCCTCCACATTCCTTCTGATCTAGGTTTCGAAGATTTTGTTCACCGGTCGCTGATAGGTCGCTTCAGCGTTCTTGAAGTCGAAGGGCATTACTTTATAGCAGTACATCCCTTGGTCGGTCATGAAAGAAGTATACTCCTCATCGTTTGGACCCATCCTGATCTAGTTATAACCTAAATAGGCGTCCATGAAACTCAAGAGTTCTTGTCCAGATGTGGAATCCACCAGCTGATCGATTCGGGGGAGTGAGAAGCTGTCCTTTGGGTAGGCCTTGTTCACGTTGGTGAAGTCGATACACATCCGCCACTTGCCGTTGCTCTTCTTCACGAGCACGACGTTAGACGGCCAATCCGGATACTAGACCTCCCTTATGAACCCCGCATCCAGCAGTCTCTTCACTTCCTCTCTCAGAGCTATGAGCTTCTCAACGGAGTGGTTCCGTCACTTTTGCCTGACGGGTTTGTAGTCGGGATCGAGGCCCAACTTGTGGACATTACTCCGGCCAGTATCTCGGACATGTCGGCTAGAACCAACGCGAAAATGTCGGAATTTTTCCTAAGGAAGTTTACCAGCTGGTTGCGGTCTGCCGCGGGTAGGGAGCCGCCGATATGCATGCACTTTTCAGTTCGGACGGGGTCCAGAGAGACCATCTCGGTCGCTTCATCCAATTGGGCTTGCTGCAACGTAGCTTTGTCGCAGAAATCCTAATCTTCAGCTGGTCGGGCTAGCGCTACTAGAGCAACTTGGAACAAATAGCATGTCCGTCCCACCACTTGATCGCCGAGCATTTCTCCCACCCTGTAGGGGGTTTGGAATTTCATCTTGAGATGAGGAATCGATATTATGGCCCCAAAGGTAGTGAGGAACGGTCTGCCAGGATGGCGTTGTAGATGGACGGCAAGTCAACAACGAGGAACGCCAACCCTTGCGTAATAATGCGCGGGTAAGTTGTCCAGGCCATTCAGGGGCCCCTTAGCTGTTCTCATCTGGTTCTTTTTCAACCCAAGTTTAAAAAGTGCATTAAGATACAGCAAATTTCTAGAGCTTCCGTTATTAACAAGGACTCGTTTCGGTTGGTAATCAACCGTACCATCCGAAATGATGGTTGATACAATAAGAGAGTTAGAATGGGGGAGGTTACATGTGTCACATCGTTCCTACTAAAACTAATGACATCATTCCTAATTTCTATTCTTGCTCTCTTGTTGCTTGAAGCGCGGTCGGTTCGTTCCTGCCCGCTGTTCTTGGCCAACCCGCTTGAAATCATGCTAATTACATTGGCAACGGTACGGTTCCTTGGCGGCTCGCTAGCTTCATCTTCGAAAGCCCTGGGGGCTTGTCCCGAGCTCTTCAGGAACTGTGTGAGGTGCTAACGACGGACCAGGTCTTCTATCTCCTTCTGGAAGGTCCAGCAGTCTTTCGTACTGTGCCCTAGAGACCGATGGAAGTGACAGTACTTCGTCTGGTCTCTTGCCTCTGGGTTCCTTAGCCCTTTGAGCCACTTCAAGAATTTTTCATCTCTGATCTGCATTAGGATGCTTGAGCAGGTGTCATTCAGGGAAATCGGAGCCATTGGCTTGTATTCTCTCCTAGCGCTTGGCTCAGGCCGTGGCTGCTTGCGGCGGTCTTGGAAGCGGCCGCTGTTTCCATTTCTCTTCTTCCCAACGACCGGCCCTTCCGGTAGGCGATCCGCACGTTCGGGATGCTTCGCTTCGTTGGCCTCCTCGGTTGAGATGTAGGCCTGAGCAATGGCCTTAGCTTCCCAGAAGGTCTAGGGGCATTGGTGTGCTAGGTGTTTGAAAAATTCCCCCACTGCCAACGTGACGATGAAAGCACTGAGCTTCATCTCGCCGAAGAGTTGGGGAATCCGTCGAGCTTTGATGATGAAGCGGGTCAAGAACCTCTTCAAACTCTCTTCCGGCCTCTAGCGGAGGCAGACAAGATGTCATGGTTGCTTCTCCCTCCGGCTGGAGGCGAATTGGCTCAAGAAGCAGTCGGCGACCTTGTCGAAGATTCAAATGGAGTTGGGTTGGAGGCCGTGGAACTAGAGCAGGGCGTCCCCTTTGAGAGTAAGGGGAAAACACTAGCACATGAAGGCTTCGTTTGCCTCGTGGAGGGATAGGTGCGTACGGAAGTAGTTGATGTGGTCCATCAGGTTAGCACTTTCGTCATATCCATCCAATGTTGGCATCCTGAATTTGAGGGGGAGCGGCTGAGTCCAAATGCCCATAGCAAATGACGATCTTCGTAGGTTGAGTGTAGATCGTCCGGAGTTCCCCTTGAACAGGTGGTTCCATATTTTTTCCACCTTTTCCTCTATCCGTGGAATGGAGTCGCTCCTCTAAGCATTGATGAAGTTGCGGAGCTCTGTATTATTCTGCGGGTCACGCTGGGCACAGCGGCTGTTTGCATAAGGCAACCGCGTGCTACATGATCCGTCTCGCCTGGTGGTGGGCCTCCTGTCACTGCAGGAGTTGCGGGGATTTCGCCTCTCAGGGCTCTCCACCGACTCGTCCTGACTAGGAAGGCTCCTAGCTGTCATCTGGGCCATATTGCCTGAGGTCGCCTTGGCCTCGGCGTTGTGAGGCCCATTGGTCCTCGCCCTGGGGGCCCTCGCGTTGCGTCTTTTCCGCTTGGAGGTCAACGCCTAGGGCCCCGGAGGGGGAACTCCAATTCACTGTGTTCTCGTTTGGGTGCATGTGCACGTCGAGCTCTGAGCGCTCGCCAGCACGGCTACCCACTGAGGGGTCGTCGCCGCGGGCGATGGCGTCTCTTAGAGGCATGCTTGCCTGCGCTCTAGTGTTGACCATCTTTTGTGTGAGAGAGTGGATGTTGGGTTAAAAACTTAGACTTTTTGTCACGTTTTTCACAGATGGCACCAATGTTGCGTTCCTAGGTCTGGGTTCTATGGCGGATTAGAGGGCCTTCGGATTCCACGCCTGGGTCGAATCTCGAACAGGTCCGGTCTCCGCACTCCTTAACCTAGGCCCTACACAACACAAACTACAAACAAAATGTCAGAGGTCAGCGGGATATTCTCCAACTGAAAACACTCCAACGCTCAAGTCAGATATCTATCGCAATAAACGGAGATATGCGGGAGTGAATGTAAGATGCGGTGGGGAATGTTAGGATGCGAGAATGCAAGATTCGTTGAGCGATTTTGGGATGCTAGGCTCCGCTGGGTGTACTGCTATGAGTGGCTCACTAAGGTTGCTCGATAGGGGCTTTTTCAGGGAAATCGGATTCGGGAGGATCAGAGATCGAGTGGAGATTGTGATTAGGGTCTGAAATTAGGATTCAAGAGAATGATCCCTCTCCTATTGAAGGAAAGGATATTTAGTCTCCATGGTGGAGAACCTTGGACGCCAGAATCCCCGTCATGTGGCAGGCCGGGATTCACCGATCGCTAACCACTGGTGGTAGCTAGCGGTGTCAGTTGTCGCCTTGTAGTGGCACGGAAACCGTCGTCAGGTGTTGACCACTCTTGGTCTGGGGCTCGCGCATAGATTGGCTGAGCAGTTGGACAGGTCGGCGTGCGCAACGGCTTACAACATTGACCCTCTCCTCGTTGGCCAGCATGCTTTGAGCAGACTCCCACCGCCTACAGCTGCCACAGCAGGTTGCAACAGTGCACTGATTTGTTGCTGCCCTGAGACATCATGTGTGCTGTATTCTTGGACTTGCTGGGCTTTAGAGGGATTTTGGGCTTGCTGCTCGACTGGGTTGGCATCTTTTTGATTGGGCCTTTCTTCTCCTGGCGCGTTTCCGAATTGGACCCAACAGGCATGAACGTGTCAAATGTAAAATCCTACTTAAATACAAACATTTCGTAATTTTTCTCATATCGGAGGAAAATATTTTCTTTATCAAAATTTCTATAGAGCTTTGCTTTACATTTTTTCAAATATGTGATGTGTAGTAAAATTATGGACATGTAGAACAACAAGGTAGAAGTTGAAGACATGTAGTAACTTAAATATATAATTTGTAAAAACTATAGGAATTCTTTTTATAGAAAATAGAAGAATTTGGTATAGTTCAAGTGATTTTCCTTTATTACAAACATGCAAAGATAATTATGTAGTAACTTAAATATTATATGTATGGATTTAAGACATATATTTCATAAAATTTGCATAAAATGAGAGTGAATTTACATTCATGCGAAGTATAATCACTTTAAGTACGTAAATAATATGTACATGAGTATTTAGAACGATAAATACTCAAGAATTGTAAAAAGGATCAGCAATAAAAGAACAAAGGGTTTTGATACACTTGCCTTCACTTAATTTTGCCCAAAATCTCTTGATTTCTCTTTAATTTTTCCTCATTCTTTCTCCCTCTTTTCCTCTTTCCTTTCTCTCTCTTCTCGCCAAAAATCAGCATGGAATGACTCAAAATCAGCCAAAAGGGCTATTTATAAAAAACAAACTGGTACATGTGCACTGGTAAGATGCGGATCAGGTGTTGAGGCATACTTCACACCGCGTATTAGTATTCCGTAACACACGCATTAGGTGCTAACGTTCTGTCTCAAATATCCACATGTATCGATAGGGCGCACATCCGTCATGGCCAACCTTTCTAAAATGCGCGTGAGCATCCCAAAAATATCGACCAAGCGCATGCCTATTGTTCAAAATATGCACAAGTATGGATTAGGTATTAGTAAGGCCCCACTTGACCTAATTTATTTCGTTTCAAAACAATTTTTGACTCAAATCTCTATTGATCTCGAAAATTTATTAGCTTAATTAAATTAATCATAATTAAATGAATATTTTGGGATCCATGCCTTATAATGACTACTTAAACAATAGAATTATAATCCTTATATAGATGTGCTCATCTCCTAGGTTAATTAGAAAATTAATATAATTTCTTAATTAATGACGATTCAAAATAAAATATATTATTCCTAAAATATTATAGAACTACTAAATTATAAAATGTCAAAAATCTCTAAGATATTATAAAATATGGAAACAAACCAACCATCAAAATAAAATAAAACCTCTCTAATATCTTTGAGATGCCTGCATCGTTTTGTTTGAGTATGACTCAATCTGAGGTTTATTTTTGGATCCTTGCATTGAGTTCTCATTTAGTTTGATATCTCATCTAGATCGAGTATTGTGTTCCTCTATCTTGCTTCTTTTCTGGTGCATTATCTTATTTCCATTTTTGGGGCAATCTAGACTGAAGAAATTATCAGATTGAATGGCATTTATAAGCGGTTATTGGCAAACACCAAATTGTTTGAAGGGGAGGGAAAGATTACTGGTCCAAATGAAGTTCAGGTGACACAGTTAGACGGTACCAAATTGTCCTATTCAGCAAAGCACATATTGATTGCCACTGGTAGCCGAGCTCATCGTCCAAATATCCCTGGTCAGGTGCGTTCTATTTGAAACTGTTATACATTGATTAGAATGTAGTTTGTTGCTTGGACTTGACATGCTGTTTGGTGCCTGAGGCTCATCTTGTCTGCCCAAGTTGTTTTTACTTTTTATAACCCTTTTCAAAATTCAGATGAGATTTGCTTTGAACTTTCTGTTCTATCCTCTTCAAGAAAATGGCCAAAAGTTCATTCTTCTGTCCTCCCCCTTACTTTTGAACTTGTTACTGTTCTGTATGTACAGAGAGCTAAATGTGGATGCCTTGGGTCTGATGTGTGTTTCTTTCTGTTGCAGCTAGTGATTAAGCATCTGGAAACACTAAATTTTCCGATACACACTAATTATATGGTGTTATCAAACTTTTGTTATCATATATGGTCTAAAAGGAAAATAAGAAGAATAACATGTTTCATTACTGTTAGGAGTCAGACGTAAATAAGATGCCAAATTGAGTAAAGTAGACTACATCATATGAAAATAAACCTTTTTCCCAGTGAGTGAGGTCAGCTGCATGGACTATGCCTCCATTCAACACTGTTGTAGGCCGTGGCTTCTTCTAAGTCAAAATATGAAAGATTATATGCCCAATGGTTTCCTTTAAACTCTTTATTGCTCTTCTCTTGCTTCTTCTCGAATGAGCCACTTCCAAGCTCCAACATCTCCTATCAACTGCATCAGGTGATCTTAGCTTTACATGACCAAATTACCCAAAACCAAAACAATTTGATCGCATTTTTTTTCTTCTTTTCTCCCATATATGATCCTTTGTATCCTATATGTTCTTATTACTTTGTGTCTGCTATATCTGTTTTTTCATATGTTGGTGTATAAATTCCAATTTCAAACACTGCTACACACTATAATGAATAGACTAAAAACCTGTTTTGTTTTGCTTGACTGCAGCCTCTTAGTTGAGATGGTGTATAAAAACTACATGTTGGTGTTTAAATTCCAATTTCAAACACAGCTTCATACTATTTGAATACACTAAAAACCTGTTTTATTCTGCTTGACTGCAGCCTCTTAGTTGAGACAGTGTATAAAACTACAGTTAAACCTAGTTTTCAACTGTGATTTAGTTTAGATATCAGTTCTATGATTATGTCTAAGAACAAATTCCTGTCTGCTGCTCAATTCATCAGCTATTCTATGCTTATCTTGTTTGACTACTTATGATGTTCATATGGTTGATCTTTTAAATGCATGCTGCTTTTCCTGGAGTTTTTTGGCTGAAATGGAATTATGGCTTCCATTTCCTCCGTGTTCTGATGCCTTACTTCAAGCCCATAGATCTTTATTCTTGTAATCAGTTGATTCAATCCTGACTTATCTTCCATTTTCTTCTAGGAATTGGGTATAACATCTGATGAAGCTTTGAGTTTGGAAGAATTACCTAAGCATGCTGTGATACTTGGAGGAGGGTATAGTCTTAATACTCACTATGAGTAATGCTACTTATCTTGCCCATTTACATAAATATTCTAAAACCCTCTCTGCATCTAAGGCCCATTTTTATTTTCTCATTTCTTTTTTTTTTTAATCCCAGTGGACCCTATATTTAGATAGTGAGTTATTGAATAATTGTAAATAGATGGGATAAGTAGCTTTACTTTTGATTATATTATCTTGTTTGCATTCCCCGTACCATAGATATGATGTCACAGTGTCCAGGTTTGCAATATAGGTACATTGCTGTTGAATTTGCTTCAATATGGCGTGGCATGGGTGCTGCAGTGGATCTTATTTTCAGAAAAGAACTCCCATTAAGGTATTTGAAATTTTGACCGGAAAATTTAAGTTAGCTTAGGGACTTAATATTTGAAGTTTTAAGATATACATTTTGTCATTATTATTTTTAAACCATGTCATTATTATTTAAGTTATCTTGTGTGTATAACTACATATGCTTGTTTTATGAAGCTTGTGTTAAGAAGGTGGCATAAGCATGATATTACATTTATGAATCGTATGCGCTTATCTGGGAAGTGTGTTAAAAATTGATTGTCTTTATGAATTCAGAGGCTTTGATGATGAAATGAGGGCAGTTGTAAAAAGAAATTTAGAAGGCAGGGGGATCAATTTGCATCCAAAGACATGTCTGACACAGGTCGCTTTACATTGAATAGGATTATGTCAGTTCATCTTGTGTATTTCTAGTTGTGTTTGCTTCCGGTCAATTGAAGAATTTCTCTGCTTATCATCAACTCATTAGTATCTGTTTTTTCCTTTTTTCCGCTTCCAGTTAGTCAAAACTGAAGGTGGCATAAAAGTTTTCACGGATCAAGGCGAAGAATTAGTGGCAGACGTCGTGCTTTTTGCCACGGGTAATTTTTGCATCCTTTTTATGGTTAATATGAAAGATTTTGAAAAGGGCCATTAATTTCATTGAAAGAAAACTTCATTTGTCAACTTTCAGCTTGTTTTACATGGGTGAAACTTCTTGGCATCTGACAAGCAAATGTCTTCTAACACTGATCCACGGAAAGAAATAAAAGCCCAAACTTTGACCACAACTTTCAGCTATCCTTGTATTAGGGGGATACCCCCAGGTGTCTTAGAAATTTGTCCTTTTTCTAAAATAATCTTACTGAAAGGGGAAAGTCTTTGTTTAACTAATAGCATCTCCTTGTGAATATGTCTGTAACCTTTATGTAACTTATGACACATTGACAGTTGCATGATTCAACCAAAGTTCTGGCTTGGATGTGGCTATGTCTAGGAAAGGAGGTCCAGGACTGCTAGGATAGATTCTTGCTCTTATACTGAGGATGACTGCTGGAAAACAGGGGTTGAGATTCTGCTTGACAATGCAAAACAGTAATGGTGGATAGGAAGACAAAAAATGGTCGCTAGTGATGATGCCTTTAGATAGCATACTGGCTTATAATCATTCCCATCCCAACCTAAAGCCATGTCTAATAGAGTGAGTGAGTTTTTATTTGCACCCTTCTGCCATCAGCTGCAGCCAATTTCAGAACCTAAAGCCAAAGGTACATATCATTTGACTGTTGGCATGATATTGAGTTAGGATGTGACTTTTTTCCGTTCCTTTCATTTGGGAGTCAAGTTTGCGCCATCTTTCTTAGTTCATTACTCCCAAGTAAGTGCTAGTGTTCAAAAAAGGTATATTGAATATTCATGTCTCTTATATATTGAGGGTAGGTTCATATTGCTCAGTAGATTATTCTGCTATCTCATGGGTCTTTCAATTGTCTTAATATGTGTTCTAGGTTCATGAAAATAGTGACCTCTAATAACCAAACTACTTCTATCTAATTTTTTGATTAAAGTTGAAGTTGTTCTCTCTTTTGTTTACAGGTCGTGTTCCTAATTCAAAGAGGTTAAATTTGGAAGCTGTTGGTGTCCAAACTGATGAGACAGGAGCCATAAAGGTACTACCTCTCCAATTTTTCATCCTCAATACGGGATGAGCTTTATGAAACCCAGATATATTCTCAATATCTTCACTCTGATTCTGACCTACCACTGCTACTTTTCTATTGCTCCATAACTATTGTTATGCTCCTTAAATTGCCAAAAAAATTACCAATGCTCACCATTGAAACATAACCTCATGGATGCTGGTTTGCGTTATCTCTGTATTGTGCCTCCTACGATACCAAGAAAATGCATATATCAGGGTACTTGTCAACAGAAAAGCAAAGGGAAAAGGATGGCTGGGCTGTTGAGCCAGAGAAAGGGTAGCAGATGGTGGCCTATCTAGGCCACGTGTGAAATTCTAAGAAATTTGGCATTTGCCCACCTCTTTTTATCCGACATCTGCTTTCCACGCTCATCTTTTTTTTTTCCTGATTTGCATCTGTCTCATTTCCTAGCAATTTTTTCTTTGGTGGCTGTTCAGATTTGTTTCCTTGATGGCCCATCCTTTAGTGGATTCAGTTGGAGGTAAATCCTTGGGGTCTGAATTTCAACCGGAAAGCCCATATTATTGGGTTTTAGGAAAGAGTAAAGGGAAGACCTCACTAGCTGCCATCCCACCTACGATCCCCACTTCCCTTTTCCTTCCCCAGCCCTATTTCTTCCTTCACCCATATCTGCCATCTTCTCTGTCTTTGCTCTCCCTGTCATGGACCTCTTTCCTTCTACTTAATATCCGTGAATAACTTAATATAGTGATAAGCCATGTTACATATAAGTCCATATAATATATAACAATTATACACATGATCCATATGATTGCCATATCCTAAGTAGCATCCAACACTATACGAATGGATTATGGCATCAGACTTTACCTCAAAGATGCTTACTAGGTACTAAATCACTATCATGAAAAACCTGCGGAAGTATTAATAATGGCTATAATAATCTGCGAAAGTATAGCTAAATGATCATTACTAAAATTGTATTCATTTTATCATAAGATGAGTACATAGTATCCTGATATTAAAATTAACCATACATCCACTACATTACATTAAAATGCATCATCACTCAAGCCTAAACAACTCCTGGCTTCAATCCTGCTTATCAAGTATCGACTCGTGCTCATCATTTGAAGGATTAGTAAAATAGTAAGAGAGTGAGCCAAATACTTAGTATGGCACATATAACAAAGATATGCACATTTATATTTAAAATAAAAATATATTAATCAGAAGAATATGAATTATATAAAATATGAATAAATTTCTATTTTCTTTAACTTATTCTTTTATTTATCATTTATCTTTAGGGATTAGGGCTAATAGGCCTTACTAGCTAACGGAGCGGATAATCAAGAAAATGATTATGTATGCTTCTACACAATCTAAGGCCAAACCCTTCTATTCAGCACCTGGAGGTGGGCAGTATACCTATAGCCTAGTATATGAGACCATAACACTTATGCCGCTGAAAGTTCTCCCACAGCAAGGGGCAATTCTCGAATTTTTACTGTAATATCTTAAGAGATGCCAGTGAATATTACCCTCTGAAATAATTCCTTAGTCCAGTTTCTTAATTTTTTTTCAAAACTTCTTATAGAAGCTTTTACACTTGTTCTTAATACTTCTTAGTTTTCTCCACTCCGGAAGAAAATAATCATATTTCTTGAGACTTACAAAACTTCTATTTAAACTTTTTATAATATCGAAACATACGAATTATAAGATGTGATAACTAGTAATAAACCGTAAATTTTAAAAGTAATCAAATGCATTGACTGGTTTAGTAGCTTTAATTTTAAAATTTTACATATGCTAAAAATTCAGAACTAACATATGGTACATTCAGCCGATTCGGCCACTGGTTCGGTAGTTGGTTCAGGGCTAGCCCGGGTTAATTTCTATAGTATAATTTCAGCATATTTGCTTTTGATGATTTGGCTACCGGTTCAAGGTCGATTTAATGACCGGTTTAAAAGGTTAGTCCATGCTGATTTTTACCACTGAATTTCAGCATCAGCAAACTGGTTTTGTGCTGAATTAAGGGCCGGTTCATGCTGGTTTAACAGCCGGTTTAATGAGCTGGTTCAATATGAAATTCCAGCAACCGGTTCACATGATATCCAACCGGTTTACATGGAGTTCAGCTGGTTTAATTCATGATATTCAACCAGTTCAATATGAAATTTCAGTAATTGGCTCAATACTAAAATTTCAGAACCAGCATGTACAGCAGCCGGTTCAAGGCTAGTTCGAGGCCGGTTCATATTTGATTTCATCAGCTGAAAACTTCAACATCAATGGGAGACCTAGCTGGTTCAACTACTGGTTTGGTGGCTTATTTAGTGACCGGTTCGGGGATGATTTTTACTGCTTAAAACATCAGCATCAGCAATGGGGTTGGACCGGTTCTGTTGATAATTTTATGACCGATTCAAGGCCGGTTCATGACCGGTTCAGGGACTCTTCCTACAGCTAAAGGACTTAGCATTAGGAAATCAGCCGGTTCATAGCTGGTTTAGGCTAATATTTCAGTAGGTTCAGGACAAATTTATAGCTTTAGATTCAGTATCAACATTTGATGCTGCAGCCGATTCAGCTTCTTGTTTAGTGGCCGATTCATGCCTAATTTTTCAGGTTGACACTTCAACATCATCGCAAGACACTTAAGCTAATATAGTTGCTGGTTCAGCCTGTTTAGAGCCCGGTTCAGCCTATTTTCACAGGCTGCAGCTTCCAGCAGCAGCATAAATGCTGTGGCTGATTCTGTTGTTGAACTGAGATCCGGTTCAGTGGCTGGTTCAACCCATTTTTCAGGGGCTGAATTTTTACAGTATTAGTAAGGAGACTTAGCTAGTTGGCTATAGATTTGGAGCCGGTTTGGTGGCTGGTCGGAGGCCAGTCCGGTTGATTTTCAGCAGCCGGTCGAGGGCTTGTTCAAGCAGGTGTTCCAGCCAGTTCAGGACTTCAACGTTTTATTCCTTATTCTAAAATGATGATATGATAAAAGCAGTAAGGAACTTAAGTATTGGAACAACAATATTTAAAAGGGAATTAGCAAAAATCAGCAACGGAGAGCTTTCTCCCTTTTCCGCCCGACTCTTTGGTCTTAAGAATGCTGGTTTTAAGAATGAGTGATTGCCCTTCTCCGACCCTTACTGCCCAACCAAAGAGCGGACAGCTAATGCGTTCCACTTATTGAACAGGATTGTATGGTCGGACCGTGACCCGGGGATGCCGAAGGCGTCCTCGGGGTGATCTCATAGTTCCTATGTGGTGGAGACGATGGGGTCGGATACACTTGCCAAATTTCAGTTGAATTCTTTCCCTTCTCTTTCGGTTTTCCTCACTTCCCCCTCTTGGTTTTCCCCTACTTTTCTTCTGTCTCCCAGTTCTCTCTTCTCTTCTTTTCTCATTTTCCCTTTGCTCCTCTACTCCCTTATGTATCTTTATATAATTCTTGGAGGCAAATGCTGAGTCACCTAAATTTTGAAGGAGCTGTCGCCAGCAACCCTCATCCAGCTCCTAATTTCAGATTAGTGTCCCAGAATTATGCTGATTCATCTCCTAATCTGGCTTCTTGAAGTGTTGCCTGGTGTTGCTTTGTGATTAACTTTGAATAAGCTGATGTTGTGCTGCCTGTTTCACCAATTTTCCATGAGGATTTCAGCTGCCCTGCTGCTGCCCGCTGCTGCAGAAGTAAGCAGCTTGTAAGCTGCTTTCTCATGGTTTTCCAGTTGGCTAAGTGTACCGTGCAGCTTCTCCTTTGATTGTCCACCTATTATATCTTATAAGTCACAAATATTGTTGCTGATAATTCAATTTTGTTGCTGCCCTTGCTGTGCTGCTGAATCCGGCTGCTGTCCCGGCTGTTTCTTTGTCAACCGAAGGTAATTCGGTTACTAATCAGTTGAAAATTTAGTAACCGAACTGTCTTCTTGCCAACC
This sequence comes from Nepenthes gracilis, assembly GCA_033239525.1. Classification (NCBI taxonomy): domain Eukaryota; kingdom Viridiplantae; phylum Streptophyta; class Magnoliopsida; order Caryophyllales; family Nepenthaceae; genus Nepenthes; species Nepenthes gracilis. The sequence goes on from BSYO01000039.1 coordinate 11,829,563, forward strand.
GAGATTAATTTGGTTGTCAATCGGGTCCATCGATCTATTAAATTTGCGTCGCAGCTGCGTCCCAGGGTGAACATCAGCACAATTATTATAACTAAAAATTCAATCCTTGCACTCCCCTCTTCCAGCCATCTACCTGACAGTTGGGGCTGGGTTTAGTGTGACCTTGACCGAAGCCAATCCTGCCTAAACCGCTTACCCTGTTGTCACCCTCAATTTCCCCCCTGTCCCACCGTCTCTCTCCTGCCGCCCCAAATCTCCTCAGCCTCACCGGCTGCCTATCCCCCAGCATTGATTTTTCTCTTTCCCTGCTACTAGGCAGCCTTTGTGTCTTTTTTTTTTTTTTGGGCAGGGGGGGCTGTAGGTGCTGGGTGTCCATCGACTTGCAAGCTCCAAAATGCAGATGAAATGTTAAGGTTGCTTGTTGCATGATACCATTTCTGTGATTTCTCCTATTTCAGGTTGACGAGTACTCACGTACCAATATACCTAGCATATGGGCTATTGGTGATGTAACGAATAGGATGAACCTGACTCCTGTGGCCTTGATGGAAGGAACTTGTTTTGCTGTATGGTTCAGTTCTCATTTACTAATAATTATCATAGACGAGTGTTTAAGTGATTACACATTTTCTACGCTGATGATGGGTTAATTTCTTGTATGTTAACTGCAGAAAACTGTCTTTGGTGGAGAACCAAGGAAACCTGACTACAGCAATGTACCTAGTTCAGTGTTCAGGTATTATTTTTTAAATTCTTCTACATCATAAGGATCTCTTTGTTGTCGAATAATGAACTTCCACTTCCATCATCTCTTCCAAATTGCTATGTTGTCAAAGGAGATAGGCAAGCTAAGACACTAAAACTTCGTATTGCCTGAGGGGCTTACCTGAGTTAATTGAGATGCTAATTGAAATATAAATATATATTTTTATAGACTCTCTACATGTATAAGTTCTATGGCATTCCATAGACCATTATTTTCACCCCAAGAAATGTATAAATAGTCCACATGAAATAGAACGATTTAATATAACACAAACTTACAAAATCACGTAGCAAAAAATTACATAATCAAAAAAAGAAAAATCAAAGACGGAGGGTGAAGATGAGAATTTTAGAGAGGGCCAAAGAGAGAAAAAGTGGCGAGAATCAAAGTGAAAAAATGATGACAAGAAATTTGAGCAAATTAGAGGTTTGACGGTTTATGTGAGAAACCACTTTCCAGAGACAAAAATTGTAGGAGGAAGAAATTACGGTTTCAGTTTGTGCATGATTTGTAGATCTAGGGTTTGGCAAGCTTCGATTGTTCGTTGAGAATGCAGATTATCAATCCAAATGCTCAAGATTTGCTGTTTGCAGACCTCAACCAGCAATGAAGGATGAAGGTAATGGCAATTTTGTGTGGAGCTATTGAAACAACAGAGATAGAGATGTAGAACTGATGTGTGTCTCGTGGGCTGAAGAGTAAATAGAAAATGCAATTAAAAGAAATACAAATTTGTAATAGTTAATAAATCTAAGGGCTATTTCATAAACGTGACCAAAATTTTGTTGGTTTCAGGTGCTCACCTAGCTGAGCGCATTCCTATTTCGCCTTGCCTACACATGGGCAAGGCATCCAGGCTGTGCCTCACCTCACCTGAGTGGCTAGGTGAGAGCCCAGCATGCTTTTGACAACACTGCCAATATCTTCTTGTCATTACCCCCCTAACGATCCATGCTTGACTCCCATCTTCCGCTCTATTTTTATTAATGCATTGATATTCTTTGAAGTCTTGGTTTTACTGTTTTATTTTGACACCATGACACTAGGTTGCTACTTCCGCACATCTATGGAATAAATTACTTAGCAAAATTTTGAGAGTGTAACTAAAGCAAGCCTTAGCTCTACCATGTGGTTACGATGCTAACTTTTTCTCTGTTTTTGTGACACACTGTAACAATTTGTAGTCCTAGTCACGTCACTAAATATACAGGGGCCACTGTATTACTGAGAGCCTATTTGGCCCAGGTGCCCAACTTATGCAGAAGTCCTGTTTTAGTAGAGCTTTTCATTAGTGCTGTAAAATAGTAATAAAATAGAACTCCTTTTGATTGAAGAGTACTTCTTAAATGTACATATTTTTTGGAGAAGCTCCTAGTTGGAGCTTTATGTAAAGGCACTTATAAATCTCATTACAGCTTCTGGACTCAGCTTATAGAGCAGAGAACTTGTTTTAAAATCCTGGCCAGACTGTGGTTTTGAAGTTAGATATATATGAGAAATAGTAGAGTTATGCACTATGTAGATAGTTCAGATCCATCAAGGACAACTTATTTCACTCCTCTTTGTCTCATGTAATTTGCCTATTAGCTTCTGTTCCAATTTATAATATTGATTTTTTGCACAAATGATAATAATAATATGCTTATGTAATTTTGGGAGTTGTTGGGTATGGCCCAACATAAGCCAGCCCAACCTGATGATGAAGCAAGGCCCAAAGTATCAGTAGCCCATTTTTCAGAGCATTAAGCTGAAATGGATCAACCGAATAACGTTTCTGCGAGGCATTAACCGAAACATTTAATTCGGACAAACAGTAACTGAAAACCAAAGGATAATAATGAACCAATAAATGACCCAATCCAGAAACGGCCAAAACGGTCCTCACAATTAACAGTAAGACGATTTCCTTATCAATTTGAAGGACAATTATACTCTAAAAGTAACACATCCTAACAGCTGTCATGAAACACTTTTCAGCGCAGGAGGCAGTTTCAAGGGCTGATCGGACGGTTAGGAACCTGAGTTATAAATAAAACTCCTCCCAAATCGAAAACAGGAAAGAGAAATTTCCAAGAAAAAAGACACTCAAGCAAGCGAGTGCACCTAAGTGGAGCAAGGTCCTCCCAATTCATACTTATCCCCATCCTCTTTCAATTTCAGTATTTTCTTTCCCTTCTTTCAATTTCCTGAAAAATATTACTTTCTTGGGCGTTAGAGGATATACCGGAGAACGAGTCTAGTATACCTCTTATCGCTTGTTCAATTTGTTGTAGTACATAGGATAAGGATTTGTAGATACAAAAACCAGATCGAAAACTATTTATACCAATCCATAAGGCAAAAACCCGGCTCCATAATTTGTATAATAATCAAAATCCCTAATACGCATCATTAGTGCCGTCTACGAGAATATGGTCAAGCTACCTATTCTCGCCGTCAATCAAAATCTCTGAACTAGAAGAAGCAAACTTCATTCAACATAGTAAAACAATCATGGTAAACACCAGGGCCTAGAAGAGTTTACCACCCTAGGATTTCACTTCTCGCAGTAACGACCCCGCAGATGGTAGCCAAAAGGATGTTCATTAACCGATGAACGTGAATGTAGAGTCCTTAGGGGCTCAAGTCGACACCATGTCCAAGATACTCAAGTCTCTCTGAGACAAGTTGTAGGGGCACCTACTGGGCTCCACCCCTCAATTCCCAAGCCTCCACTTCCAGGAGGAATTGGGGGAAAAAGCTTGCCTCCAAGGGGATGCCACAACAACCTGGAGGCTTGAGGGCCCGAGAAGCCTCACTTGAAAAAGTCGTGTCCTGGCTCAAAGGTTGTCTTAACTTTGAAGCCAAGGAAGAAAGTCTAAAGCGGTGAAATCCTCGCTGCTCACGAAATATAAGAAGGTCTTCGGCACAAGACGGGGCTTCATGCAACAGCCTTCAAAGGAACATTCCAAGTGGGCAGGTTCCCCAAGTGTTAACCAACCACTCAGAGTTAAGGATATTCCTTAATGCGTAGAGGATTGTGTCCACCTCTGAGGTGGAGGAAAGAATTAGGAAGATTATACAGCAATTGTTCTGTCGAAGCAAAGCCAGTCACTCCACTAAATTGGGCAGGGTCTCCATTTACTAGGAGGTCAAGATGCATTGACTTCCTCTCAAATTCAAGATGGCAACCCTAGAACTTTATGACGGAAATTCTAATCCAATGGACTACCTGGAACACTTCCAAATCTTGTTAGGGTTCTAAGGCTTAGAAAATCCTGCCTTATGCCTTTGCTTCCTGTTAACCCTCAAAAGGGATGCTCAAATTTGGTTTTATCGACTGGCACCGAATTTGATCTGATCTTTCTAAGAATTGGCTGACAAATTCCTGTCGCAGTTTGCCTTTAGCAGAAGGGAGGTAAAGTAGACATGGCACCCTATCCGAATATAACAAGGTCCAAATGAAAGTTTGAAGCACTTCTTTGCCTGATTTAATGAAGAGGCCCGAGGAATATCTAAACTCATTGACGAGGTGAAATTAAATTCCTTCATGGCCACTGTACAATTGGGAGAATTTTTTAAATATCTGGTTCAATAGGAACCCAGGATATTCCTCGAGGCAAAGACTATCACTCGAGCATACATTACCGTCGACGAGGCCAACAAAGCAAAGAGGCCGGAACGCTCAGATCATCGCCTGGGATTGACTAATGGAAAGGAGAGGAACAATAATAACTCTTTCATGAGAGATCCTAGAAAGTAGCAAGAGGACAGACCGGGTGTCAAAATGGAGTGCAAACTATTGAACCTTACTTCTTTGAATGACACCCAAACCAACATCCTAATGTAGATCCGGAATGTGAAGTTTCTGAAATGGCCAAAGCTCATGAAAAACCCAAATGGAAGAGATCAGTTAAAATATTGCTTCTACCATCAATCTCCAGGCCATAGTACCGAGGATTGCCAGGCTCTGTAGAAAGAAATTGAAGCCCTTATTTAGACAAGATACCTCAATAAATATTTGAAAGACCTAGGACATGCCCTTGGCAACACCAACAATGACAACACGGAGCAACTTGAGCAATCCCGCAATCGAATGGTGGTAGTAGTAAACATGATATCTTTGAGGCCTCACATAATCAAAACTTTAGGTCATCAGACTTCCAACAGCAAGAGATAGAAGTTGGGAATAGGGAATGATATTATTAGTTTTAACAATGACAATATAACTCATGTAATGACTCATCATTCCAATCCTCTTATTGTATCCATATTCGTTTTAGATGGTATCATTGGTTACCAACAGAAATGAATCTTTATTGATAATGGAAGCTTTCAAAATCTGTTTCATCTTAACGCTTTCTTTAAGCTCAGTCTCAAAAGAAGTCAAATGAAATTGGCCGATGGCCCCTTATATGGATTGGACAATAAACCCATTCTAGTCTAGGAATCATTTAGCTGGAAGTCACATTAGGAACATACCTAAAAATGGCTTCCCAAATGCTGACATTCTTAGCAATGGGCATACCCTCGATCTATAATGCAATATTAGGCTAGCCTTGCCCGGTGGCATTTGGGGCGGTAACATCGATACCGTATTTAAAAATGAAGTTGACAACCCCATACGGGTAGGAAAAGGTGCTGGGCAACCAAGTCACGGCCGGAACCTGCTACCTAGTCCAGATAGGCCAATTGGTGCCAACTCAGCCAATTGAGGAGTTTGACCTCCGAGATGAAGCTATTTTGCAACAAGGCCAATCCAACGAATCCATCCTACAAATCCCTTTGGATCCAAGCGAGCTAGATAAGTACGTTCAAGTCAGTGGTTCTCTTCCCTATTAGCTACGAGAGTAGTTGATAACATTCCTTCGTCAGAACTCGGACGTATTTGCATGGACACCAGCGGACATTCCAGGAATACCAATTGAGGTAATGGTTAAGAAGTTGGGCTTAATCCTTGGACACAAGCCAATTCAGTAAAAACGAAGAAACCACTCTATAAAAAACCTCATTGCTATGAGAGAAGAGGTTAAGATCCTAGTTGATGCAAGATTCATTAAGGAAGTTCAGTTTTCGGATTGGCTATCAAATGTTATCCTTGTGAAGAAGAGTAATGGAAAGTAGAGTATGTGCGTCGACTTCACCGATGTGAATAAAACATGCCCAAAAGATAGCTTTCTATTGCCAAGGATCGACCTGTTGGTGGACTCAACTTTCAGACACGAATTACTAAGCTTCATGAAAGCTTACTCAAGATACAACCAAATCCAAATGTGCCCGAAAGATGAGGAGATGACCTCATTCATGACTAATCAGAAGACTTTTTGCTATAAAGTCATGCCCTTCAATCTAAAGAACGCAGGGGTGGCATATTAAAAGCTAGTTAGCAAAATATGCGAGGCCCAAATAAAAAGAAATATAGAGGTATACGTAAACGACATACTCATCAAAAGTATACTAGCCGACAACTATATTTATGACCTAGCCAAAGCTTTTTGGGTACTCCAAGCACACCAAATGAAATTGGATTCGGTAAAATGCGTGTTCGGAGTAATCTCCGGAAAATTCCTTGGCTTCATAGTATCTCACCGGGAAATTAAGGCGAACCCAAACAAAATCAAAGCAATTATCGATATGAATCTACCCCGAAGCTTAAAGGAAGTCCAGAGATTAGCTGGGAGACTCACAACATTCTCACGATTTTTGGAGAAATCAATTATGAAATACCTTCTCTTCTTTAAGGTTTTGAGAGGGGTCAAGGCTAATGGGTTCTGTTAGACGGAAAAGTATTAGTCATCCTTCCGAGAATTGAAGGAATACCTTGCCAACCCCTAACTCCTAACCTCTCCTAAAGAAGGTGAAGAGTTAGATCTTTACTTAGCCGTCTTTGACACGGCATTGAGCTCAGTCCTTGTTAGGCAAGAAGCTAAAATACAATGACTGATCTATTATGTCTGCAAGATCCTAACAAATATAGAGACTCGATACTCATAGGTCGAAAGGGTGGCTCTAACTTTGATACACTTTGTAAGAAAACTCTATCCATACTTCCAAGCACATAGGATCGTCATCCCAACCGACCAACCATTGAAGGGGATCTTATAGAGACCCGGAATATCTGGACATTTGATAAAATGGGCTGTAGAGTTAGATGAGTTTAACATAGAGTTTCGAGCACAACTGCCCATTAAGGGATAAGCTCTTGCGGACTTCTTAGTCGAAACGATAACCCCAATTCCAGAAAGCTTAGAGGAAGACAAATGCAGGCTTCAACGTGAGGGAACTCTAACATGGATTTTGTATGTTGATAGATCGTCGTGTTGAATAGGAAGTAGAACTGGGGTAGTCTTGGTGAATCTGGACTGGTATGAAATAAAGTACTCAATGATGTTTGCTCTTTCAACTACTAATAATGTAACCGAGTATGAAGCCCTATCAGTCATGCTTAGGCTGGCAAAGGAATGCACAACAAAAAACGTGATAGTCCGTAATGACTCCAAGCTAGTGGTCAACCAGGTACTTGAGAACTTTGAAGCGTCCAATCCATACTTAGCAAAGTACCTCGTCATGGTGAAGGATCTTCTAGCACTGTTCGACAAGGTGGAGGTTGACCACGATCTGAGGGAAGATAATTGGAAAGCTAACCAATTGACAAAAGCAGTCGTGCTCTGGAATCCTGAGCAATATGCATGGGAGATAAGGAAAGTCCTTATGAACCCAAGCATAGATGTTCTAGAGGAGATGCTTCTACTCTTAGACGAGGAAACTTAGATGATGCCGTACCAAAAATACTTTAAAGAGGGTTTATTATCAGAGAATCTGGAGAAGCTAAGTGTGTAAAAAAGACGACCGGGTGGTATACCCTCATGGATGGGAAACTGTACCGAAGGAGATACTCGATCCCTTACATGCAATGTCTAACACCAACCGAATGCTTTGAGCGAAGTACACTTTGAAATCTGCAGATCGCATATAGAGGAAAAATCTAAAGTACAAGGTCATGCGGTAGAGTTACTATTAGCCAACCATGAAAAAAGATGCCATGGAATTCGTTAAGAGATGCAGGATCTATGACAACATTTCTCATCAACCCCATACCAAATTTCGGGCCCTACAATCACCTTGACCATTCGCACAGTGGGTGGTTGACATATTAGGCCCATTTTCTGTCACTGCAAGGTAAAGGAAGTTCATCATGATCACGATAGACTATTTTACAATGTGGGTTGAAGCCTCCCTACTAGCAAAAATTACCAAGCAGAATGCGACTGAGTTTGTTCGCTAGAGTATCATTTGCAGGTTTAGGATACACAAGGCCATAGTGACCGACTACTATACCCAATTTATCCAAAAAAGGTTCATCAAATGCTGCACGAACTTGGGTATCAAACTAGTTCATACCTTCATTGCTTATCCCCAAACAAATGGACAAATGAAGGTAACAAATCAAACCTTACTGTTTAGGCTGAAGACGATCTTGCAAGATGTAAAGGGCTCTTGGGTAGACGAGCTCTCATCCGTGCTATAGTCCTACCGGACAATCCCTAGGAAAATTACCCAAAAAACACCATTCAGCCTTTGTTATGGGACCGAGGCAATCATCCTAGTGGAGATCGGACTATCCAGCCTCCAAGCCGAAAGTTTCAACCCGTGTTGCAACTCTTAGCTCCTGAAAGAGAACCTAGATCTACTCGTAGAAGTCAGGGACACAGCCAAATTACAGACAATCATTTATCAGCAGCAGGTAGCACGATACTATAACAAAAATGTGAAAATACAGCAATTCGAGGTAGGGAACCTAGTTCTAAGGAACATTGAGACTACAAGCAAGATTGCTGATAGGAATAAGTTGTCCCCCAATTGGGAATAATCATTTTTTATATTGGCCATCCTCTGAAATGGTGCTTATAAACTGTGTACCCAAAACAGGAAACTGGTCTTAAGGGCTTGGAATCTCCTTCACCTCAAAAAATACTATCAATGAACCTACTCCCAAGTATGTAAGGATTTGAGGTACGTCTTACTCACAGCTTATGGTGTATTTGTATAATGTATATAATTATTTTAATAAAATTAAAATTGCATTTAATTTCTTGCATTAGCTGTTCATTTATATGCTTGTGTGATTTATAATAATCATAACTGACCCTAAGTCAAGTGAACGAGAGTCACGCTCCCCACCTACTATAATGACCCATGTAAAACGCAATCACAGTATTGGTTAGTACAACCAAGCAACCCAAAAAAGGGTCCAATGTCGATATTCATTTAGAGATTCGAGAGCTTGAGGACGAAAGTCCGATTCCTTTTGAAAGGTCCAATCAGACACCAAATTATAAAAATCTTAGGGGGTTTTTCAACATAAGTACCGCAACACCCTTCCACTTGATAGACACCATCAGTCATACATGGTCAACAGATTAGGGTCCAACAAAGCCTAGCAATGATGGTGGCATCACCTAGCCGAAAAATGACGAATTCATTGATCGAAGATACTACACAAACAGAAACAACATCAGCGACAATGATCAATGAAATCTAGCTGATTTATTGAATATATATATTTACATATATGCAATTCAAAAGCCAAACTCAGTACAGAAGGAAGTCCACCAAATTAATTACTGCCAAGGCACAAACAACTCAATTGTCCTAGGTCTGAGGACTAGACAGAGGCCTAAACGATGGATCCTCGCACGCTTCCAAAAAATCTCTAACGTTGGAACTCTAAGAAGCCTTAGAATTCCTCAGATTAAGGCATTCTAAAGAGAAATCGAGGGCAAATAAGGAGGCGATCTGCCTACAGAGAGAGATTCCATCCTGGAATTTGGCATCCAGGATAGGACCGACCTCCTCGGGCTGAAAATACCTCCTCAACTCCCCCTCGAGTCGGGCACACTTATTCTGGAGGTGAGCAATTAGATTAGCATTGGAAACCGATCGACATTCAGCTTCTTGAAGCTTGTCCTCAAGGGAGTGATCCTATGCGCAGCTATGGCATTCTCATCCGATAATCCTTGGGATCTCGCCAACCATTCGGACAATTCTTTCTCTAGAAAAGTAGCTCGGTCTCTAAGCTATTCAGCCTCAGCAACAGCAGCTTCAACCCGAATCTCCGGCTCCTTATGCACCGCAGGATTGACATACACTCAAGAAAGACGGACAATCTTGATGTCACGCTTATGCAACCCATCCCCTAATTAAGTGGACCAATTCATGGGACTGTCAAACAAACGGAATATCTAGTCAGGCATAACGATATCAAAAAGAAAGTTCATGTATGAAGAGTCAAATAGGAAATACCTCGTGAAAAAAAAGGGGATCTATAGACAACTTAGGCTTGGAAATGAGTGGAGTCCTCGAGCACAAATGAAGCAAAGAACGGCAGTGAAGAGGAAATGCGAATCCGGGGGGAGTGAGAAGGCATCTGAGTCCTTAGGATACTCTGATGGCAAGAGATCCACTTGAGGGGCCTCCTCTGCCTATAGAACCTCATATGAAAAAAGACGAGGTCCGAGAATCATCATTGCAACCTCATGATTATTGGCCGATGTCTCCTCGATCATTCCTTCGTTATTGATGGGCTTTACAATCGGAACGACGGGAGGAGTAGAAACGGAATTGTCGGGTGATGAACTAACAAACGCGGGGACCCCATGCTCGACAACGAACAAAGCAGTAATCGGCCCTTCCACGCCCAAGCCTCGAGTAATAAGGTCATTTATTCCCGAAGAAGCAGGTGGGGGAGCCTCACTACTCAGAACAAATGTAGGCGCCTTCTCAAAAATTGGGCAACCTAGTGAAGAAAGAATTGGGTCTAGTCTCTAAGACGACTCCCCAGCTTCCATCGTAGTCATTTCATCACAAGCCTCATCAACCTCCCTCTCAATATCAGCAAAAGAGGAAGAGAAGGATGAACAGACAACCAGGGAACCTGCCTCCCCTGCCACTACTCTTGAAGAGTCCCAAATAAAAAGCTTCCTAGCTTTTCTTTTGGGTCTACAGAGAGGCATATCGGCAACGGCCTCTACACGCATGCTAACCTCTCAGTTAACTTTGACAAGTGCCTTCTGGATCAGAAAATTACCTATCATCCGAAGTATAACGGCGTTTTCCTTTATTAAATTGGTTAATGGTTCGGCCATAAAAATCTCGGTTTCCAAAACTTCACCAGTATAAGCAGAATTAGCTAATTTCTCTTTATTGGAGAGGGCTTAGCCAAAAGGAATTGTAATGAAAAAATATCAATCCTTCCAACTCTTTACGGAATCAAGATTCCCTCCACTTATTTTATTCCCCTTCCTAAGGGTGAGCAAAATCCAATCGCCTTCTTGATTGAACTGGAAGACAACTTTAACTGCCTTAGCATCTAAACGAAGCCCTCAATGACGAAAGAAGATGTACAGAGAGACCAAATACCTTATTGCGTTTGGATGGAGATGGGCGATGGGAATCTCCAAAGCCTCCATTATCTTGTAAAGCTCATTGGCAAATAGAATACAAAGACCCTCTTGTAGATGAATCTCGTATATGGCAATAAAACATACCTCGGAGATTAAGCTCTCTCTGACAATGAGGGAACGTGGAAGGGAACGGCAATAGGGATATTGTACCTCTCATAAATATCCAATACCTTCTTAATTGAGAGACTGGACAGAATATTAGCAACACCCTTAGAAGCTTTGCAAGGAGCCATGGAAATCAATCAGAAGCAAAAAGCAAGGTTGGGTTGAGAAATGGAATGTAAGAAAGTAAAGAAATGAAGATGTGCCAGAGTTTAAATCAAAAGGTTCGGGCTCAAAAAAACTCCGTCCTGACCTACTTGAAGAGACATGCCGTTATAATGACCGGGGATGGGATAACGCTACAACATGTCTCTTCCACTGTGCTAGTAATAATGCCCTGACGCGATGTTTTCCTAGGCACCAAGCTAGCAGCAGGCAGTTTAGTTACTTCGTTTGCTGAATTAAACAATTCAGTTCCAATAAAAAACCGGCTCAGTTACTCTATAAATATTTCAGTTCCAATAAAAAACCGGCTCAGTTACTCTATAAATATTTCAGTTCTGGATTTGTTTAAATGAAATTATTACGTGCCGAATTATTAAAAGTCCTAACTGTCAGATTGTTAGACATGCGAAATGATGAGCAAAGCCAAAACATACGAGCGGACACTCAATTCAAGAACTGTGGTTCAAAGACTTACAAATCAACTGAAGCCATATGAAGAAGGCAAGCTCCCATTCAGGTAGTTCTATTTATTAGATCCTTTCGCAATATACAAGTTTCAAATGACAAAAGTACTGCTCGGAAGAAAATTAAAATAAGGAAGAAGACACAAGGTTAGCAACCCGGATGTAAAAAAAGAGTACACTTCTCTCCAGGTACTTAGACAATGGGTTGTAGCAGAAGTACGACGAAAAAGAAGAGAATGAAAAGAAAAATGTATGCCCATACTGACCACATTTATCTTGATCATCTCTATGATGGTGGGCAAGATAAGGGCCACACTAAAACATGTGGGTCTAATGTTAGGATAGATGTAACATGGGGAAACCAAGATGGTTTCCCTAATAAAAGAGGTTAACCAAAACAGATTTTAAACGCATCCTCGGACAAAAACTTTGAAACATGAAGGATGTTCCCCACCAGCCTCGGCATCACACCCACTGGCGACTTCAAAAATGGCATATTTGCTAAGGGAAATCACACAGCCAAGTAGGAAATAGAGCGTTTTGGGATGCAGTCTGAAGAAATACGCTCAATTTATAGCCAAGGCAAAAGCCCAATCGTCAAGGAAATTAGTACTTGAAAAGGCAATAAATCACAATCAGTAATGACTGAGAATGAAATCCTACCAAATAAGATCGTTAATCAGCAAGAGATCTACGACCGAAGCACGCTCAGTTGGCACGAATGACCACTTAGCTGGCCTTCCAGTAATGACATACTTGGAGTTTGAATTCAAAACTCCAAGTCAAACTCCAAGTATGGGGGGCTAGTATTGGCTATAGCCCAAAATATGTTGGCCCAACCTGATGATGAAGTAAGGCCTAAAGTATCAGCAACCCATATTTTAGAACATTAATCTGATATGGATTAACCTAATAACGGTTCTGCAGGGCGTTAATTGGGATATTCAATTCTAACGAACAGTTATTGAAAACCAAATGATAATAATGAACCAGTAAATGACCCAATCCAAAAACGGTCGAAACCGTTATCGCAATTAACAACTAGAAGGTTTCCTCATTATTTCGAAGGACTTTTACACTCCAAGAGTAACTCCTTCTAATAGTTATCATGAAATGCCTTTTAGCACAAGTGACAGTTTCAAAGGCAGACCGAACGGTTAGGAACCTGGGCTATAAATGCAACTCCTCCCAAATCGAAAAGAGGAGGGAGAAAAACCCAAGAAAAAAGGCACTCAAGCAAGTAAGTACACCCAAACGGAGTAAGGTCCTCCCAATTCACACTCATCCCGTCCTCTTTCAATTCCAGTATCTTCTTTCCCTTAACTTCTTTCAATTTTCTGAAGAAAGATTACTGACATAAGTGTCGGAAGATATACCAAGGAATAAACCTTGTATACCTTTTACCTATTATTCAATTTGTTGTGATGCGTGGGATAAGGATTTGCAGGCACGAAAACCGGACCCAAAACAATTTATACCAATCCATAAGGCGAAAACCCGGCTCCTAATTTGTGCAATAATCTAGATCCCTAGGACGCACCAAGAGCATTGTTTGTTGCACTGCTATGTGAAAGCCTCGTGCTTTGTGCGAGCTCATTGTGTTGATTAGTGTTTTAAGTTGCCTATTGATCACCTTTCCGAAAATGAGTTGTCAAGATTGCAATTGATTTGGAAGATATATAATAATCATATGAATTTTTCTAGCAGTTTAGTTGATATAATTTTCTAGATAATGTGCTAACTGTATATGTGCGAGTTGATTTAATGATATCCATGCCTGAATAGTGGTTCATTAAAGATGAAATCAGAAGAGTGACCTTTTGCTGTTTCATTTCTAGTATTTTTTGTTGCTGCCGTCTTCCCTTTTTTCTTCACTTCTGCTCATCTCTGCTTATTTCCCTTTCCCTTTGTTGTAAACTTGTAGAGCTTGAAAATTGTTGTGGTATCTCCCTCTGTCACTCCCACTTGCTACCCTTTTTCTGGCATGTTCTGTTATCCACTAATTTGAAATTATTTGTTGCACTCTATCAATTTCTAGTCTGCCCACTATCCTCGTAGAAAGGGGAAAAAAGAAGGTAAGAAAAAGAAAGAATTAGACAGACATAAAACAGTGACAATATAAGATTTGTGCTCTGGATCTCTCTTTGCTGAACTCTAACTAACTTGAATATACTAGATCTTTCTTCCATCTTCTATTTCCAAATATTTATTTCTTTTTGCCATTCTTCAGTGCAGTTGCTCATCAATGTTGAAGTTAGCTAACTATGTTAAGTCGGGTATGAAGATGCCTTGTAATCTCGAAGCAAAGGACATAAAACCATCTATATTGTTTGTGTTTCTTATTTTCATACTAGCCCCCCTTGCTGTCTAGCCTTTTGGCAGGGGTTATTAACAGGATTTATTTGTAACAATGGAAAAGAGAATACAAAAAGGAAGGGCATGGAAGTTCTCCAGATAATTGGCACAATTGAAAAGAGATCTGGAAGTTATGAGGACTTCAAGTCCCCATGGACATTTGATCCAAAAACTCCTACAGTCCACACACTTGAAAGGAGTTTTGATCGCAAGCATGTTTTTGGATAAAAAAGGGTGTCCTGTTGCATGAGACTTTCTTATTGTGGGCCCTGGGAATGGTCAAATTTACACAACCTCTACATTTCAGAAAGGTTGTCTTTGGCTTGAACTGATGACTTGAAGTAGCCCTATTGTTCCACTATGGCTTACCCTATTTCTTTACCATACTTGTTTTAGGTGAAACAAAATTTTCCTGGACAATCTTTTAGTTTGTCTAGTTGAATGTTTTTTAACTTATTTCAGTATGATATTTATTTTTTTGTGAATTAGCCTATAATTTTTGTTTTTATTTCCTCATTTTGTTGTATTTCTTATTATTAAAACATTTAATATATTCCAACTGGGTAGAGGTCATGATTCAATAATGAGGAATGTTTGCTTGTGATCCTGCTTCGGCCAAATATCTTCTAAATATCTGATATTTTCTTTCGCCTAGGCATTATCTTGTTTTTACCCAAAGTACTCATTTGCTTGGCTTGACTTTAATTGTTGATTTGTTGAAAGCTGGTGTTTGTTGTTCATGATGTATAGTATGCATATAGTTGCAGAAAGAAATTCTTCCTTCCATTGTTTCCTCAATTGTTTT
The DNA here is from genome assembly GCA_033239525.1 of Nepenthes gracilis. Taxonomy (NCBI): domain Eukaryota; kingdom Viridiplantae; phylum Streptophyta; class Magnoliopsida; order Caryophyllales; family Nepenthaceae; genus Nepenthes; species Nepenthes gracilis. Next base: position 11,844,662 of record BSYO01000039.1, read on the forward strand.
GTGCAGTGTATGTAATATGCCTAGAAGTTATGCTGCAATTTTTTCCTCCACTTAAAAGCAGTTTATGATGTGATGTTTATGTTCTTTTATTGCCTTACAGCATACCACCTCTGTCTGTAGTCGGCCTTAGTGAAGAACAAGCTATAGAGCAAGCAAGTGGTGATATTTTGGTTTTCACATCCGCATTCACTCCAATGAAGCATACAATCTCAGGGTACTTTTGCAATCTGGTTTTTGTTCCATCTCTTTTGCTTTCTTTAATATTTTATCGACTATTATTTTTATGATTTTGTTGACTACTTGACTTTGGAATTGAGTAATAGCATCATCACTGCCACTTACAGAGAATCTTCTGTAACTTACTCTTTTTTCATGTTAGTAGTATTTTGAGACTTTTCTAGGCATGCATGCTACCTAAATTATTAGACAAAAGGAAGATTTGGATGATTCTGAGTTACATGAGTTGGTTTTGTTATTGTATAAATGCACCAGCAAGGCCTAAAGAAAATATGCATCCAGTCTTTCTGAGTTACAGGAGTTGGTAGAATTGTTTTGTCAATGCAATAGACTTAACAAATAACATCTTGACAGTTGTGTCTCTACACATGTCCATTTTTGTGTATTTATATTTCTTCAGCATAGTCTTGATGAGGAAATATGTTGGCTGAGGGGTATGCATTTTTTGGAATAGGAGCTTGTGCCTTGCTGCCTCTGTACTTGGGGAATCTCAGATATCCAGAAAACTAATATCTTGTTGATCATGTGCTTTTGGTCAAAAGCGGGCCTTAAAGATTTTAGTTGATCATTTTGCATTTATGTTGGTGATACTTGTAGTTGCTGCCATGCTTTTTTGGGGTTAATAACATTACAATTTACAACAAAATCACAATGAAGTCTTAAATCTCACTAAGTGGAGTCAGCTACATGAATCTATTTTCCTCATTTTATTCAATTTAGCGTAATATCTTTACAGTTAATGATGATGCTCTCAGAAATTTGGAGATCTTAATTTATGGACACTATATTATTGCTTCTGCCTCGTCTTCTCTAGTATTTAATTATAGAAGTCTCTCAAACTACCTTGCCACCTTGGTCCTCCATGTCCTGTCCTTAGGCGGCAAGAGAAGACTCTTATGAAGCTAATTGTTGAATACGAGACCGATAAAGTTCTCGGGGCATCCATGTGTGGGCCAGATGCACCTGAAATTATGCAGGTAACTCTATGATAAATATATACAAGTTGATTTGTTTGTGACTTTGTGATGCTTCATGCATGTGTGCCCTGTGGAATAGGATTCTCGCAAAATCTCCCTCTTTTTTTGTGATAGGGTTACTGCTGTGATTTATTCAAGCAACACATTAGGAGAGGGATATTTCTATCAGTCCTTTTCATGTAATCCCATCTTTTAGTTCTATAAAACATAAAAGAGGATTTGTGCAACTTTTGCACGAGATATGTTGGGAGTTAAAGTCAACAAAGCTGGGGAAGTAAACAATTTTATCCAGAAGTTTGGTGCAATTTTCAAATTTATTCCTAAATTCAGTTTATTCCAATTTTACTCTAAACTTTTTTCTCTTTTATAAAGCAACCCAACTCAGACAAAATAAGCAAATTCTGATGTCAAATGCAATCAACTCGTTCCACCAGAATTTTATTAGTTGGCAATTTTTTCCTTTCGTGGCATATTGCATATGGAATGGGCCAAAAAAAGTTAAAGAGCTCCCTAGCCATTCCTCAGCACTGCAGCTCTTTCCCCACCCACAACCGCCACTGGATGTATCCCCTCCCAAGCCATCCTTTCCTTTTCCCCCTTCCATCTGCCACCATTCCTACTTCCCTCGCCTTCCCTTCTTGTCCACCTTCATTTGTTCCTCCTCACCCCCATACAAGGTCATAAGAAAGAGAACAGGGGATTGGAGAGATGGAAAGGAAGCTGTGGGAGAAGGGGTTCAGTTGTTTCTACCGCCTAAGCAAACTTTGGTGCCACATGCAGGAGTTTGGTAGCTGTATATAATCGGAGCATACAGAGTACAAAATAAAATTGAAAACCTCAGCCAAAGTTTAATAAAAACATGTGTTTTCCCCAACAAAATCTATTCAGAGTATATTCATCAATAATCTTTAACGAGTGTTTTTTCATTAATATCGGAAGAATTTCTGGTTACCCATAATATTGACAATATCAAATGCCCAAAAGGCAACAGAGTGGCATCTCCAATCTTTGTCAACAAGAATCACTACCTAGAACTTCCTCCTGCATTGAGTGAATCCTTCAACAAGCTAGCACAAAAGAAAAAAAAAAGCATTGTGAAGAGAAGGGTAGACTACTTAAGATGTGCCACGACCTGGACTAAACAATATCAAATATCCAGATAATGACGCTGAAAAATAGTAAACCTATATACCTGTAACAAAAACATACATATATTTCTAAAATCATTGTCAATCTCGTCAACAATTTTATTTATTTCTCTGTACACACTTGATACATATTAATACCATATAGACTTGTTGCAAATAAAAACCGCAAAAGCTTACACAACTAGCTATAACAACAAAAAGGTCCACTAAGAGTCTCTCATCCATGCTACCCCATGAAAGAGACGATCACCTATAGGCTAATCTGAAAAGGATAGAAAACAAATAACATATGAGTCAAGTGCCAAGCAAGTAATTCCATAATCAAGAAATATAATAATAGTAAAGATTAATAAAGTCCAAGGAACTTGTGAAACTATACAACTCATCAAGTACCATGTATCATATACAATATATGAAATGTCAAACGCATTATATGAAACATTAGGTAATCACGAGTTTTATGATGTTGTACAAGTTTTAATCTACGAGAATAAGATTTCCTCCACTATGTATTTAAAACAAATGTATTTATGCCCCCATTAGTTGAGGTAAATTACTCTATACTCAGACTATTCTCCATCACCTCACTAGGTGATGCTAAGGATGTCATCCTATCACATGTCTACGGTCAAATCAATTACTAGATATCTTCAGATATCTATATCATAATGTTATACTCCCAAGTACTACAGGAAAAAATAAATATACCCTCGAGATAGTTAAAATGGTCTCTGTATTTGATAATATGGACTACAATAAATTAGCCCATATCATTTTGATATAATTATTTCTTCATATATTTTCATTTACTTTATTCATTGAATGTATAATGAAGTATCGTACTATATTGGACTACAACATAGAATACTAAGATCCATACACGAACAATTCCATGTTATTTTTACATATAGTTCTTTACATCCTACCAAATTGGGCAATATTAAATAAACTACAGAATGATCATATAAGAAATTTAGGAAGCACCAATGGGATCATGATGATTATAAACAATACGATAATGATCACAATCATTTGGATGACATATATACAGCAACCGAACAATGTATTGATAGAAAGTCGAATGAACATATCTAGGAATAAATGACTTGTCAATATAGCCTAAAGTGCCGCTTATTTTTTTCTAACTATCATGATTAAATTCACCTATGTGAGATTAAATTTGTCCTTCAATTAATTGATTAAAATTAATCACTAGACCCTTCCATCATTCTTATTTACTAAATCCATAAATAAATAAACATATATATAATTTATTATATCCATTCACCTAAAATATACCTCTAGTAAGTTATTTATATACTCCATACCCTAAATAATCATCAAAATATTTTACTACCTCTAAATAATTAATTATCATACCCAAATGAAATTTTATTGCCTTAATATTCCATTTTTCTTCTAAATTTGACACTCCATCTCTAGATGTAGTGGCTACCCTGAATGTCAGAAAATACGGGCACGGGCTGTTCTAAATTTGACTACCTCTTTTATGAGATAATTATATCTCATGTATGTCACAAAATATATCCAAAATATATTAATTACATATCATCGGCTGAAATGGTGACCCATTCAAGCTGGCCAAATGGTTCATGGTATTCCAAACATTATCTATGCCACCTCCATGTCCAAGTGTAAGTTTTTATATAACAAAGTCTAGCCACCTCATGCTTTGATATGTTACTAGTCTCAAAGTCCTTCCACACTGGTGGCACAACCTTAGGTCTTATATTTCTTAAATAGTTAGTTTAAATACTTATTTAGGCTTCCACTAATAAGTCCTATGGATCCAGTAAAGTTCCTATATATTACAAAATAACAATCTCCAAATTATTTGAATTTCACATTTGAAATAATTACGTTGGAAGTAATCTCATAATACACCCAAAATATGATAACTAAATACCCCAAATTAATGCAGCCAAAATTATCTTCTTCATATGACATAATTTGAATAATACAAGAATTTGGGATGTCACAGAGTGTGCCTTCTCTATTTAAGATGACATAATCTGCAGTCTGTCTTCAGAGTTGGGGTTCTGTTTGGTCTATTACATCAGAAACAAATATAGAATCCAATAAATGAATTTAGATGTCTTCTGATCAAATCGCAGAACAGAATGGTTTGCTTTTTTTTTTTCTTGCAAACGTTTTTTAATGAATATTAAGTTTTCATATGTTGTATATTGAGTGTTGACTTCACATCTGGATTCTGGTGGGTGATTTTCTTTGATGGTCATAATACATTTATCCTTGGCAGGGTTTATTAGATGAATTCCATATTTTAATTGTTAATTATGTACAGGGCATTGCTATAGCGCTCAAGTGTGGAGCAACGAAGGCACAGTTTGATGGCACAGTAAGTTCATGACTTTTTTTTGAATGAGTTTGGCAGAGATGACCTTATCATGATGATGCTCATGGCTTTTCTTGACAGCCTGAAGTATTTTGTTTTCCCATTCTTCTGCCAAACCATATTTTCATTGGGACCTTCTCTTCCTTGATATCTGTCCTGCTTAATCTTGACTATAAGAATCTGTGACTCATGACGAGGCAAGTCTTAGACTGTTGTTCTAGTTATAGCTGATAAAAAGCACGTTCAAACTTCTTTATTCTTTAAATTCTGACAATCTGGTGGCACGTTGGTGGATGCTTCATTGGATCAAAAGACAGCATTGACTCTCTCTTTCACGATAGCTTGTTGTTGTAGTTTGCAAAAGAGAAGCATTAACAAAGGAAGAGGGCCAATGCTCAATCTGTTTCCTCTTCGCATCTTTTACTTGACGGGTACATACTGCTTGTACCCTGCACAGGGTGTTAGCTTTATGGGGAAAAAGTCTTTATCTGAGTTATCTTTATTCTAAACCTGTTTATCTTTTGAAGAATGAAGATGATGTGTTCTTTGATTCTTTGCAATCTTCGTGCTGAAATAGCGACCATCTTTTCTGGATAACCTTTTTCCCAGGTGGGTATTCACCCTTCTGCAGCTGAGGAGTTTGTAACAATGCGGTCAGCCACAAGGCGTGTTCCTGCCGCTGGCAAACGGAAAACAAATCTTTGAAGATGCAAGCGACAGTGATGAGGGAAATGGAAATGGGCATTTGCTTGCAAGTCATATGGATATTTAAACAAATACAAGAGGAATAAATGAATAACTAGAGGATTTTCTTGATTTGTTGGAAATGAAAAGGAATTCCAGAGAATAATTTGTTGGAGATTAAGTTCAGATTTAAATGAAAAATGAATTATTTGTCCTGTATATTTCTTCATAGTTTATCTGGGGATGTGATTTAGTTGGTATTGATTTACAAGATGGAAAAGGTGATAATTACCATGTAAACTCCACCTTACTTCAGTGGTCATGGTTATGAGCGGCACTGCTGTGATGTAAAAGATGTCCGAAATTGATGGCATGAAGGGTAAGTGCTTCGTTTGAGTCGGCAGCCTGAAGATTGAGATTAGTGTCAGGCACTGCGAGCTACCAGTTGCTGGGAAGTATTGCAACTGAAATGGTCTTGTGAATACCAGAGACAAGCATATGGATTCGATCATTAATAATGATTGTTTCGGCATGTCAGCAAGAACTCCATCATCAGGCCGAAGGACACATCAGCATACGCCTATTTCCATTTTCCAAGCTAATTATCAGGAAAAAGGCTATTCTTAAATTGCCCGTGTTCCTCCATTTTTTAAATAAAATGGAGTGCCAAGAGCTCTTTTTGAGTGCTAGATTGGCCTGTGGTCGAGATACCGGATAACATGCTAAGAGTTTTCTGAATTTTTCCATCTCACGAGGAGAAATCTTTTTCCTTTTTTTTTTTGGCAAAAACAGCTAGAATTTCCCCCGCAAAAGAATAATTAATTATAGTAGTTACTTAAATGATCAAGCTGGTAGAATAATCCTATGAGTTGGAACATTGTCGAATTTAAATAATTCTAATCAAGAAGTATTTAAAGAAGAAAATATATATATATATATATATATTTTTTTTTTTTTTTTTTGGGGGTTGGAATTTGATATATAACAAAATCACCTTTGGTTGTTCAGTGGCAATAAGCTTGATTTGTCTGTCCGCGCCAAATGTAATTGTTTACTCATCCGAGATATTTACGGTGAAATGTGTTTTTATCTCGTGTCTAGGCTTCTGCATAGATCTTCCCCCATCGTTCCGTGAAGGACATTTAAAAATTATCGGGGTGATATCATTATGAGAAAACTTTTAAATCGCCTTACAAATATTCCAAGTGACGACTAATTGCAAATCAAATCAATAAGCTTTGCTTGCTTTCAATGGAGGACTCCACCCAGTTGGTTCTACTTACAGAACCTTGTTTAAGCATACCTAGGTAGGGTTTTTAAATTTGATGATTATTTAAAACGATCCAAATAATCTACAAGAATATGATTTTTGGAAATTTCAACGGCAAGGGCATGCTATTTACAACTAGATAAGAATACTGGGTTTTGACCCAAAACCCTAACAATACGTTTTGTTACTAAAATAAAATAAGATAGAAATATATTAATTATTCATATGGAATAGAATAAGATGAGAATAGATTTAAAAATTTATATTTCTATATTTGGTTATTGAAATAAAATAAATTAAGAATTAATATTCTAATATTTGGTATGTGGTAATAGTATGAGAAATATGATGAGAATTTATAGTAATAATAATAGCAATAATAATAATAATAGTAATAATAATAATAGTAGTAGTAGTAATGATAATAATAATAATAATAATATTTATAATAATAATAGTATTGATAGGTCCTACTATATCATGAGCCGATCCAAAGTTAAACCCATCAGCTAGTAAAATACCGTGAGGAACGAGGCCTAGAAGGTCATGCTACAAGCTCAGCCATGGCTGACACGTAATGTGCCGGTAGAGATAGAGATCGCCCAGATCCAACAAGTAGCCCCCTGCCACTCGATCAATCATGCAAAAAATCCTCCAATTCAACAATGACAACCTGGCCAACGCAAAGGACACCAACATAGTAGGCGCCTGCCATTGGTAGTCAAAATCAATGCTCAAAGAAAACTGCCATGTTCGCCTGCCAGCAGCAAAAAAGACACTGCCGCTACCGACCACTACCATCGCCGGTGTAACTCGACAAATCACTCGCCGAAATAGTCTGGAAAATGTTGACAATGACCACCCACAGTTGCACAACCACCACAAAACGACAACTGACAACGGTGGCTTCCATCAATGACCCACAGCCTGCGAATCCTAACTCGACAATTGTCCAGCCTTAGCACTAAAGCCACGTCAGGTCATTGTCTACAAATATCCCTTCTCCACCGCTAGAGAAGAGGGCAATCCATAGAGGAGAAACTTGAGAAACCCTAGAAGCAAATAATTCCAACACAAAGCTCTCTCTCTCGCTCTCCGTCTCTCAGAGCGAATTCTCTCTTAAAGCCGCTCCTTATTAGAGCCTAGCCCTACACCTCTCTCCAAACCTCTCTCTATTGAGCGCACCACTGGAGCCTAACCTTCTACCTTTCTCTAAGTCACTCCTTATTGAGCATACCGCCGAAACCTAACCGTCTGCTATTTACCAAACCGCTCCCCATTGAGCGCATCATTGGAACCAAGCCTTTTGACACCACTCACTTTCCCCACATACATGCATCCTTACAACCCACATTCTCCTTTCATCTTTCTATTATTTGAGAAATATTTTTAACTTGAGCTTCAAAAAACAAACAAAGGAATGAGTCTGACCAATTCTCTGACATTTTATTGATTCATTGTGTTGGGCGGGACTCAGGTTACCAGAGATGAGGATTAGACCCGCTTCAATTTGACCTAATGTAGAATATCAGGTGGATCCCTAATCAGTACAACTACTCAGATCAAGGGATGAATTATTGATGCCGTCTGTGAGAACACGACTTGAGTCTAACCACCAACCACTACACTCACATTCACGGCGAAAAGATAGTCGACACCAAAGTACAAGTTAGTGGGTTGGTTAGGGACGTTGCCGCCCAAGACGACGACCCCCCAATGCGTAGCCACATGGGCAAGTAGCCTGAGTCTAATGTGTGCATGCTTGCCACCCAGATGGAAGGCGTGCACAAAATGCTCCGGGTGATGTGTGCCCATATGGACAAGCAGTAATCAGTGGCCCTTCCCCCCATCACTCAAACTTTGGCCTCGAAGTGAAGAAGCCGAAGATAGAGGCACCCGACCGAGAAGACCACGTGACTTGACGATGCCAAGACCCAAGCGACCATGAGCAAAGCCACCCGAACTCGGTCGAGGGCCATCCTAGCCATGAGACACGAGAGGAAATCCCAGAGCGGTGGAACCCATGCTACTCCCGCAACAACAGAGGGCCCTCAACCTGAGGAGAAGCTTCTTGCAGTTCATGACCGCCACGAAGATCCACATCTTACTCCACACCATTTGGGAGCTAAGGGCCTTCTCAATGTCAAGAGGAACGCATCTTCCAAACGAATGGAGAAGAAAGTAGAGAAAATTTGGCAGAACGTGTTCAAATGAGACCCTAGTAGACAGTCCATCGATCTAAGGAGATCATCATTTACAATGGAGATCCGGACATAACTACTCCCTCTCAAGTTCAAAATGCTGGCCTTGGAGGCTTACGACGGGAGTATCGATCCTATGGATCACCTGGATCACTTCCGTACTTTGTTGACCTTCGAGGGCCTAGGAGAAGCTGTCATATGTCAGTGCTTCCCTCTGACCCTCAAATGAGACGCCTGCATATGGTTCTACAGCCTTTAGCCAAACTCAATTCGGTCGTTCGAGGAGCTTGCTAACTACTTCCTATCCCAATTCGCCTCTAACCGAAGAGATGAGAAGCAGTCATGGCATCTCATCCGCTTCCAGCGAAGGTGAGGCGACAGCTTGAAGCACTTCCAAACCTGATTCACCACCAAAGCTCCCAAGATATCCAAGCTCCCTGATGAAGTGAAGTTGAACGCCTTCATCGCGACGCTGAAGCCCGGTGAATTCTTTAAGCACTTGTCCAACCAACAATTTCAGACTTTCAGTGAAGTTGAGCCATTGCGCAGGCCTACATAACGGCTGAGAAGGCCAACGAGACAAAATGTCCCGAACGTGTGAACTGACCCCTTGAAGGACCGTCTGGGGGGAAGAAGAGAAACAAAAATGGAAATAGCTCTCGGGAGCCTCAAAAGCAGTCGCAATCTGAGCCTAGTGTCTGTCGGGAGTTTAGGCCCCTGAGCTTAACTCCCTTGAACAACACCCCAACTAACATCTTAATACCTATCCGGGATGAGAAGTTCTTGAAATTGCCAAAGGCGCCGAAGACCCTGGAGGGAGAAGACCAGTCAATGTCCAATTACTACCATCGATCTCTGGGTCACAACATTGAGGACTACCAAATGCTACCGAAGGAGATAAAGGACCAAATCTGTAGAGGGTACCTCACAAGGCTCTTGTGGAACTCGGGGCAGGCCCCCGGGAGAGTAGACAAAGACGAACAATAGCAACCAAAGAACTAAGTTGCAGTCAGAGTCATTAATATGGTGACAACCAAGCCAGCTAAGGACAACTCCCCAAACCATTCAGGGATAGTTTCCAGCAACAAGAAGTCGATGGTAGGGGTTAGAAGTAATATCATTAGTTTTTATGACGATGATATAACTCATGCAATGGCCTCCCACTCTGTCCCACTAGTTGTATCGACACGCATTTCGGATGGTATGGTTGACTACTAACTAAAATAAGTATTCATTGATGATGAAGTTTTCAGAATTTGATCTTCCTCGAGTCCAGCTGGTCAGATGAAACCCATCGAGGGGCCCCTGTATGAATTGGATGAGTTGGTGCCCGTCTAGGGTATCGTCCAAGTGGAGGTCACATTGGGGGCTTACCTTAGGACGACTTCTAAGATGCTCACATTCCTATTAGTGGACCTTCCCGTGATCTATAACGCCATCTTAGGACGACCCTGCCTGATCACTTTCAGGGCAATGACGTTGATCTCCTACCTGAAGATGAAGTTCTCGAACTTGTACAGTGTCGAAGAGGCCCTAGATGACCAGATAACCAGCGGGACATGCCACCTATCTCAGACCACTCCGGCAACTCTGAGCCAATCAATCGAGGACCTCGACTTCCATAACAAGACTATCCTGCTACAAGCTTAGTCAGGTGAGTCAACCAACCAAGTCCCTTTGTACCTTAGTGAGCCCAAGAAGTACATGCAAATCAGGAGCTCCCTATCGAGTCCCCTCTACGGCCAACTTATAACCTTCCTTAGGTAGAATTTCAATATCTTCGCGTGGATGCCTATTGACATATCAAGAATATCGATCGAAATAATGGTCCACAAGTTAGATCTCGATCCCAATTACAAACCCATCCGATAAAAGCGTAGGAACCACTCGGTTAAGAAATTAATCGCCATCTACGAGGAAGTGAAGAGGCTACTCGATGCGAGATTTATTAGGAAAGTCCAATATCCATACTAGTTGTCAAACGTCATCCTCGTCAAAAAGAGCAATGAAAAATGGCAGATATCCATCAATTTCATAGACGTGAACAAGGCATACCCCAAGGACAGTTTTTCCGTATTCGAGATCAACCTGCTAGTGGACCCCATGTTTAGTCATGAGTTGCTCAGTTTCATGGATGCTTACTTGAGTTACAATTAGATCATGATGAATCCAAAAGATAAAGAGCACACTTCTTTCTTGATCGATTAGGGCACCTATTGCCATAAGCTCATACCTTTCGGTCTGAAAAATGTCGAGATTACCTACCAACGACTCGTAAAGAGGATGTTCGAAGCCCAGATTGGTTAGAACAGGGAGGTAAATGTGGACGACATGCTCGTCAAAAGTAAAGCCATCGACAACTATGTTTGTGACCTAAGCAAGACTTTCAAAATTCTTTGGGCGCACCAGATGAAGCTAAATCGGGCTAAGTGTGCATTTGGTGTGACTTTAGGAAAGTTCTTGGGCTTCATCTCTCAATAGGGAATTGAGGTGAACCCCGAGAAGAAAAAGGCTGTTGTCGACATGAGTCCATCTCGGACCGTGAAGGAGGTCTAGAAGCTCACCGGAAGGCTCATTGTCCTCTCTCGATTTCTAGCAAAATCCATGAAAAAGTACCTATCATTCTTCAAAGTTTTGAGGGGGACCAAGAAAACCGACTTCTAGTGGACGGTTGAGTACGAAGTAGCTTTCCGAGAACTCAAGGAGTATCTCTCAAACTCTCCTATACTGACTTCGCCTCAGGAAAACAAAGAGTTGTATTTATACCTAACAATCTCCAACATGGCGCTAAGCTTGGTCCTGGTTCGGCAATAATTTGATGTGCAACAACCGGTGTACTACCAACAAAATCTTAATGAACACTGAGACCCATTATCCGTATGCTGAAAGGATTGCTCTAATCCTCATCTACTCCGCCAGGAAGCTGTGCCCATATTTTCGGGTGCACAAGATCGTTGTCTTGAGCGATTAACCACTTAAAGGAATCTTATAGAAGCTAGAAACATCCAAGAGATTAGTCAAATGGGCTATTGAATTGGATGAGTTCAATGTGAAGTTCCGACCGCAACCTACCATGAAGGGCCAGGCCCTCACAAACTTCATCATCGAAATGGCGACCCCAGTTCCAGACGCGTTTGACCTTGCCGAAGATGCCAACCAGCTAGGGATTCCAACTTGGACCTTGCATGTCGATGGGTCATCAACGCAGATCAGCAGCAGAGCAGGTGTGGTTTTGAGGATTCCGAACAAGTCGAAGATGAAGTACACTCAATAACCCTCAGATTCCCAACCACTAACAACATCGCCCAGTATGAGGCACTGCTCACCGAACTCCAACTAGCAAAGGAGTGCTCAACTAGATCCCTAGTTGTCTACAATGACTCTGAATTGGTCGTCAATCAAATTCTAGGAAACTTTGAGGCGTCAAACCTTCTGATTGAGAAGTACCTCACTAGAGTGAGGGCTTGCTAGAGTAAGGGGCTTAACTCAAGTGATTGGCAAAGTTGAAGCAGTCCGCATCTCAAGAGAAGAGAACTGGAAAGAGGATCAATTGGCAAAGGCGGCGGCAATAGGGAACCTGAAATAGTACACCAGAAACATGCGTGAAGTCTTAGCCATCCCAAGCATTAATAACCCGAAGCACGAAGTGCTACAAGGGGCTGACCACAATAATTGGATGACCCTGTGCAGAAAATACCTAACAAACGGCACCCTACCGAAAAGCCCGAAGGAGGCCAGGCACGTGAAGAAGACAACCGGCTGATACACCATCATGAACGAGAGGTTATACCGTTGTGGGTACTCAACCCCCTACATGAGGTGTCTCACACCAGAAGAAACTAAGTACATACTGTGCGAGATGCACCTCAACATCTACGGTGGTGCATCTCGCACATCGGAAGCAAGAACCTTGCCTTTAAGATCATGCGGCAAGGACTTTACCGGCCCTCAATAAAGGATGATGCCATGGAATTCATAAAGAAGTGTGAGAACTGTCAAATCTATGGAAGCATATCTCATTAGCAACACACAGAGATGCAGGCCCTACAGTGGCTGTGGATGTTTCCCAGTGGGGGCTTAACATCCTCAGCCCTTTGCCCCTTGCGTCTAGGTAGAGAAAGTTTGTCATAGTGGTATCAACTACTTCAATAAGTGGGTCGAAGCATCCTTATTGGCCCAGATCATCGAGCAAAATGCAACAGAATTCATCCGCTGAAACATAGTATGCTAGTTTGGGATTTTCGTGATCATAGTAACTGACAATGGGACTCAATTCATTGGTAAGCAATTCACCAAGTATTGTGCAAGCATACGGATAAAGATGGTTCACACTTCTGTCACCTACTCCCAAGCCAACGGGTAAGTGAAAGTCACGAACCGCACGTTGCTACATAAGCTAAAGATAAAGTTAGAGGATACTAGGGGCTCTTGGGCAAATGAGTTGTCATCCTTCCCGTGGTCATACAGGACGATCCCGAGGGAGCCAACCAGCGAGACGCCCTTCGGCCTTTGTTACAGAACTGAGACAATCATCCCAGTTGATGTCAAGTTGCCTAGCCTTCGAGTTGAATGTTTTGACCCCCTCAACAACTCTCAAAAGCTAAGAGAGCACCTCAACCTGCTTAAAGAAGCCCGAGATGTAGCGCGCCTGTGAATGGTAGCCTATCAGTAGTGAATCATGTGGTACTTCAACAAAAAGATGAAGACTCAATAGTTCAAAGTAGGAGACCTAGTCCTACAGAACATAGAGGCAACGGGTAAAATTGCCAATAGGAACAAGCTCTCTTCGAATTGAAAAGGACCGTTTCTCATCTCAGCAATCTTCCAAAAAGGGGCATACAAGTTACGCACTCAAAACAGCAAACTAGTCCCAAGGACCTAAAATATCACCCACCTCAAGAAATATTACTAATGAGCCTCAACCAAGCCCAGGTAAGGTTAGCATGCATCATTCGGAGTGCTTGTAACATGTATCATATTCTCATTAATAAAATAATTATTCGGTCATATTTAATTGCCCATATGAATGCTTATTTGTTGTCTCGTAAAATCAACTTACCCAAATTGTCCCTAAGTCAGGTGAACACTCGTTCACTAGAAATGTAACCTTTAAACGGTTAGAAAACCTTAGTCCTGCTATTTTGTGGCCCACATGAGGTCAAAATCTAAACCTCAGTCCCACTATCGAGTGACCTATGCGCAGTCGAATACCATGACCCAGAGGCTTATAGCCGTAGAGTCGAACCATCCTATGAAACGGTCCCTAAAACCTTATGAGACTTTAATAGCATGCGTGCAGCAACCTCTTAACGAAGAAGGGATCACCATCAGTTGACAAAAGTCCATAGGTTAGGACCAAACGCACAATAGCTACGACACTCTCCAATAGGCTGAGCACCAATGATCACGTGTGGATGACATCCTATGACACCACCCGTGCCTGACGACTATGCCATGAAACCCAGCTAACCCTAGTGAGGCTCAATCACAAACGTAGAATGATGTCCCATCAATGGAAAAGAGCAACACCACGTAGAATCAAAGTGTTGCGGCATTCCCCCAAGGAAATGAGCACAATTGGGCTAATGCGCCCAAAACGAGCCCAACGATGATAGCAACAACGCTTAGTTGGCATGTCCGCCCGGTAACTTGGTCACCCGGCACTTCGCCCACACCGTATAACATTGAAAATTTTATTTTGATGTGCGGTATTGAAGTGACTGCCCTGAACGCTATTAGGCACGGCTAGCCCAGTATATCGTTGTATACAGAGGATAAGTTGACTATCAAAAAGGTAAGTGTACAACTTGCCGTTTTCGAGTATGTTTCTAGGGTGACTTATAATCGGATCGTCCCTTGGACGGGCATCGACTCATTGTCAAGGCTGTACAATGAGCCTTTGATAGGTTTTAATTGACTCTTTTTTAAACCAAGTTTAAAAAACGTATCGAGATAAAGCAAATCGTGATAACTTTTATTATCAATAAATACTCGTTTCGCCTGGTAGTCAATATTACTGTCGGAAATGAGTGTAGATACAATAAGGGGGTCTGCATGAGGGGAAACTACAGGTGCCAAGTCGCTTTCACTAAAACTAATGACGGTGTAAGTAGTGCGTTGCTTCTTCCTCCCAGTTTGCTAATTCTTGTTGTCAGCCGGGTTCTTGATTGGTCGGGTGGTGATCATGTTGACCACTCCTACCGTAACCCGGTTTCATGGAAGGGAATACCTCGATCCTTCTCCCCCCGTAGTGCCAGAGCTCTGACCAGGACCCTTAACGACCTGGTTAGATGACCCCTTCTGATCAGCTCTTCAATCTTCCGCTGGAGGGTCATGCAATCCTCTGTGGAGTGTCCGAGAGATCGATGAAAATCACAGTACTTGGTTAGACTTCCTCCCTCTGCCTTCTTAAGTGGTTTTGGTCACTTAAGGAACTTCTCCCCACGGATTTGTATGAGGACGTTCGAATGCGTATCAGTCAAGAGCGTTAGGCTGATGGGCCTATAGTCCTTGCGCTCTGGTGGTCCGATCCTGTGGTGCTTTCGGCGGGAGTGATCGTCACTGTTGTGTTTCCTCTTTCATTCAATTGGGAAAGAGTGAGGCTGTTCAGTCTGTTTGGGACGTTTAGCCTTGTTGGCCTCCTCCGCTGCCACGTAGGCCCTGGTGATAGATTCCGCTTCTCGAAATGTCCGTGGGTTCTTATGTGACAGGTGCCTAAAGAATTCTCTATGCGCCAGCACCAAGATGAAACTGCCTAGTTTGATTTCCTCTGTGAGTCAGGAAATCCGCCTAACTTCTACCACGAAGTGGTTTAGGAACTTCCGCGGGTTCTTCCCATGCTTTTGCTTGATGTGTAACAGATGCTAAGGCTACTTTTTCTCTCTACGGCTGGAGGCGTACTGTGACAAGAAGAGATTTGTAAGCTTCTGAAAACTTCGGATTGAGTCCGAGGGGAGATGATGGAACCAGATGCGCATCTCCTTTTAAGGTGAGCGGAAAGTAGCGGCATATGGCTGCATCCTCCAACCCATATAGACCCAGATGGGTGCGAAAGTGGGCCAGATGATCAACGGGATCAACACTTCCATTGTACGAGTCTAGGGCTGACCTTTTAAATTTTACCCGTATGGGAGGTTTAAGATCTCCGCTGTGAATAAAGATCTGACGATATTGGCTGCGTGCTCATCGTCTTTAAAGACATGATTTCATATCTTCTCTAGTCTCGGATCTGCTTGAATGACAATACCAGATCTTTTGGAGTTGAGATATGCCCTTAACTCTGTTTTTTCTCTGGCTTGTCCAGCGGCCGGGCGGTTGCTATCACCGGTATATCTAACGGCCCGGGAGACTCCCTCCTGAGCCTGGGGCCTAGATTCTACGTATGAATATCTGAGCTTCCTTCGTTTCGGACTTCCCTTTGGGGTAGTGCTAGTTCCTCGCTCCTCACGCCTTAAATGGCTTTGAGTATGTGAGGACTTTGGTGCGGGAATATTGGTTGGCCTTCCGGGCCTTCGGGTTGGAACTTTCTTTCTCCGGCCTTCTCGTTTATATGCTGGTGCAACCCCCAACTGCGCTTGCTCCTGATAGGAGTAGAGTATGTGAAGCATCTTATCGGTGTTTACCATATGTTCCACTAGGTCTTTGAAAGAAAGACGCTGGAATCCCGTCGGCTACCCCATTGACCACGGTGCCAGTGGCGTGGTCCTGGTTTGGCGAGGCCACATCTCGGTCTGGCTCGCTTGCTTGCGCCCTTGTATTCACCATTTCGATTGAGGGTATTCGTTGAAAAGGGCTTCTGGGAAACGTAGTTGGCTCTTTGTAAGTGCTTCCCACAGATGGTGCCAATGATGCGTACTTGGATCCGACTTTAAATAGATTCGGGTTCACTTGATCGTTTGGATCCTGTTCCGTTCCTCGAGTCTGGCCCCTGCACACTACTACAACAAATAAGAGGCCAGGTGTCGGCGGGATGTTATCCCACCGAAGACACTCCGACGCTCAAGTCAGTAATAAGCCTTCGAATTATAAGAAGGTAACTAGAAATGTAATTTGAGATAGAGAGGGAGATTGAGGTAGGAAGGAGTGTTCGCCTTCAGATGTAAGGGGTGTTCTTCCGACTTGTCGAAAGCACAGTTTCCTAGCTCAATGTTCACGAGGAACAAGCGGGTAACCAAGTCCTGTAAGTGTGGAAGATTAAATAAATAGACCTGGGGAAGTGGGTGAAGCCTCTGGAATCTAAAGGCTTGGAGTGGAATTATTACAGTAAGCGATTGCGTGCTTAGGGATGAGCGTTAGTATGCTCAAGGATTTCTTCGTCGTAGTTCTTTTTTGTCTTTCTTTTTTATCTCCCTACAGAATGGAGACTTTGTGGGGTTATATAGATGGTGGCAGGGTGACCTCCTTTGCCTGAGAAGGCGTGATCCCTACCTCGTGTTGAGCAGCCTTCCTTAAGCAAGAAGGCTTAACTGATGCATTCTGTTGGGATCGTTTTCTTTCTGAGCGGGTAACGGTTCTCCAGATTATTTACCTTCCTTCTGTGCTTCTGTTACCGTTCGAATCCATTATAGGCAGGAAGAGAGAATCTGGCGCCTTTCTCATGGGAAGGGCATCGAATTTGTTGATATCCTCTTTAGTGAAGATTGGTTTCAAGGAAGGCGTGAAATTAAGGAAAGCGACCGTTACTTGTCGTGTACGGAAGCGTCTGCCAAATTGAGCCTGTCCCATATTAGGTTTTTGTCTTTTCACGACCTACTGCTACAGTGCTTCTGGTCAACAGAAATATTGACCGTCTTGAGGAAGCGCGTTGGTCGCCTAATTGGTGCTTCATACGGTTAATACTAGCGTTGATCGTCTAAATGGACATCTGGACTTTTCTGAATTTTGGGCCGTTTTTTTTATTGGGCTTACCTGCTATGAGCTTACCCATCATACTCTATCGACAATAAATGCTCGATCAGGCTCTGGACGTATAAGTGGCACCATTTGGATATCTTGAAGGTTTGT
Organism: Nepenthes gracilis; assembly: GCA_033239525.1. Classification (NCBI taxonomy): domain Eukaryota; kingdom Viridiplantae; phylum Streptophyta; class Magnoliopsida; order Caryophyllales; family Nepenthaceae; genus Nepenthes; species Nepenthes gracilis. The sequence continues at coordinate 11,862,559 of BSYO01000039.1, forward strand.
TATAATGATCATTTTACTATTATGAAAAATTCTCTTGTGGCTTCTATCATTTCTGATAACATTTGGTATTGGCTGGATAAAACTCCCCCTTGCTCACCCAGTTGTGCCCATATGCCTATATATGAATACGATGAACTTGCCAATGATAAGATTGTTTGGTTGCTGGGGAGGAGTCTCAAGTTCTCTTCATGCTCTGCTTCAAGAATCTTTCAACTGTAGGGATAGACGATGCACGAGAGTGAATTAATTTTGGCAACTCCTAAGACTCTTGCTCACTTATTCATTCATTGGTTTGCTATTTGGGAGCATCGCAGTACAAATTATTGTGTTTTCATTTTTGTTACCAGTGGGTTGACGTGCGCTTTGTGTAGGACTAGTGTAGAGACACAATAGCACCTTTCTCTTCGTGTCAATTCTCAAAGGTGTTCAGGAGTTGCATTTGACGCTGTAGTGAGTGTGGGTGGTCAGTTTAGGATTGCCACGTGGGAGTACGATGAACAGGTATATATGTAAGGGAAAAAATGCAGCTATTGCTATTATTCGGATGACTCTAACGGGTTTAATTTATTTTATTTGTAAAAGCTGTCATTGTTAGGTTTACGATAAAATTATTCCGTTGCTCGTCTTCCCTCGCTTCGTTTTGTAGATTATCATTAGTAGATGGGACACAATATATTTTCTTATTTGGACCTTTAGTAGAGATGGATTGCATGAAATTTATTAGATGTTTTTTAATTTATTTTTTTGGGTTTTTTGGGCCCCGCATTTTTTCTTTTATCTTTGAATGGTGCCGATTTTTATTTGTAAAGTTGGCCACTTTAGATGGGTATTTATAATATTTGAACAAATTTAATTTATATACGTTATTTCCTCATAAAAAAAATTATTGCGTCTGTAAATATCTCCCGAGGGAGAAAAAGGCAAACGGAGGCAATCGAAAAGAATTCAAAATTCCTTTTTTTTTTTTTTTTTTTTGGATAGGAATTTAAAATTCTTTTGAAAAGAATTCAAAATTCCTGCAAAAACCCGAAACCTCTCCTTTCCATTTTGGCGCTAAGGTCTCCCTCTCCGGGCTAAGGTCTCCCTCTCCGATCCCCGCCTCGTACGAAAAACAAAAATGGACATCGACATTCCTGATGCGGACGAGCTCGAATGGCTGGAAGCCAACTCTCATCTCCACGATGACGAGGACTGCCTCTTAGAAGAAGAAGACGATCGACTGGATCCCTACACAAGCGTAGACGAACAAGGTCAATCACCACATTTTTCGCATTCCCCAAGGAGTCTTCCAGAATATTTGTCTTCTAATCTATGTAACTACGTTGGAGGCAATAAGCGTCGTCGTTCCGATTCATTGATTCAGGAACCATCTGGATCTGGTAACAAACGGATTAGTAGAAGCGCCCTCCTTGTTGCTGAAACAGGTGAGCTCGAGGAAGATGACGACCAAAGGCCACAATATTTGCCGCCGCCATTCGATTCTGCAGTTGCAGGTGTTGAGAGAGAAGAAGAGAAGTTTTTATCGCTCTATGCGTCGGAGATAGACGGTGATTGCATGCCGGTGACCGGACCATGTGGTGAGAGGGTTTACGCGAAGATCAATCGGGTGGAGAATGACAACACTAGCGTGGCTCAACTGAAGAAATTATATACTGCCCCAGCACAGTGTACCAGCCGTGGTATTAACTTTACCTTCTCTGCTCCTGTGTCTATCCCACACTTTTACCCACCCGCAGGTCCATGGGTTTCTCAATGACACTCCTCCCTCCTCCCTCCTCCCTCCTCCCATAAGTTCTCTGTTCGCATGTAATTGAATTTTGCCTTATGAATATTAAGTTTGGATCCAAGATTAAATAAACGTGTGCCTATTGACTCCATCACATACACATACACGCATAAAACTCACTTCGGAATATAAAAAAAGTCTCACGTCTAGATTTCATGATATATGGGAAAAGGGATGGTAATTGCATTGTACTTATATTTCATTATTCAACTATAGAAATAAGTAACGCATGCGCGTGCGCATAAACGGATGTGAAATGACCGAATTTGTAAGGAAAAGGTGGGCAAAATAATAGTAAGTACATCTGTAATGTGATTAACGTTCTGGGTGCTATACTGAGCCAAATAATGCTGTTGGATTAATTAAATACGTAGGATCACCAACTGTCACAGATTTTTCTTCTCTCACTGCCTCACCTTTTTAGGTGGAGCGGAGCATGTGCAGCTGATGTTTCATGATCCAGATGCTTTTATTTTTTGCAGTGAACCCAACGTTGAAGCTTAATTCAACTTCTTATTTAATCTCTTGTCCTTATGTTGAATGGGTTCTTAAGTGAGTTAAAAACAAAATTTTAAATGTTTGACATGCAAGGAAAGTTTGTCTGAGGTGTGTTAGATCGTTTTTGAGGTTTTCAATGAACATTGCTGAATGTCAGATTTCAACTGTGCACTGTATAATGTTGGAAACTGCATGCGTGCATTGTATGCATTGCTGATTCTTTGTTTTTCGTAGCAAGAAATTTAAAGGAGAATTAGAAAAAAAAATAGGCCATACTAATATATAGAAGAAAAGATGCTAGGTAATGAAAATTGTCAGCGTTGATGTGTAGAATGGATTGGTAGCCTTGAAAGAAGGAATGTATTCTGCAAGTTCCAAATCTGAGGAAAACTTGTGGTTTTAAGCTATGGATTGATTTGTATGTTTTGTGGTTAAGATCAGACATTCGATGCTTTTGATTCTGTCTCACTTTTGTTTTCCATGTGAATTGCAGATCTTATTTTAGAACCTATTGACACTCTATTCCAAAGGGCAGAGCAAGGTGCTTCTGTGAAGGTATTTCTTTTACTTCTGTTTCTCCATTTCTATTAAGTTTTCAAGAGATACACACATTTTTGAATAATAATATGGCATTTTCTCTGCTTAAACCCACACTTCCTCTGCTATCTGAGTTTGGTAGCAAATGGTCAATGAGTTGATTTGAATGAGGGTTTTTTCTTAGAGAGGGCCCTTGTGGCTTTGCGGTGATGAACGTTCAAAGGTTTTTTTCTTCCTTCATCAGTTATCTCATTGCCCATCTTCACAATTGCTTGTTGGTATTGCAATTGGCTGTTGGATCTTTTCCAGAAAAAAATTACTTGCTTTTTTTGCTTTTTACATCTGCTTCAAGTTCAACCCAAAAGTTAAAAGTGATGTAGCTGCCCTCACCATCTTATTCTTGAATGATATGGTGTTACCTAACAATATTATTTAAAAAGCTTCTTAATGCTGCAATCATAATGGAACCTTTTTTTTTAATAAGTAAATCATGATGGAACTTACTGTGTGAAATTGCACATTTGATATAAATGGAAGAAAACTGATTTGAGTACTGCTTTCTTTACGATGTCTAACCTTTCTGTGAAGTAGCTGAATCCACTTATTTGGATTTAAGATTAGTTGATGTTAATTTTGCATTTCATCAATGTGGTATTGAAGGCTTTGCAGGCAACTTCTAAAGTGCAGAATAGTGTACTTTCTGAAACATCAATTGGAAATGAAGAACTTTGGGTGGACAAATATGCTCCAAAATTATTCACTGAACTTCTCAGTGATGAACAGACAAATCGTGAGGTACATAACTAATTTATAAGAGTACGATAAAGCTATTGTAAGCTGGTAATATTAAGCAGTACTTGTCTTTACCCGCCTATTGATTGTAAAATGGCTGTATGCTACAGTTTTTATGTGAATGATAACAAGCCCTCTGATCACCTGATGTAATAGGGGCTGTGTATTAGTAACAAGTTCATTTTGTCAATTATGTGATACATTCAATCTTATGCAGTTTTTACTGCATTTATCGTATTGATTATATGCAAGAGACAACCCCATGGATTAGCATAGTTAGCAGGGGAAAGTTTTGGTGCTACGGTTGGGTCTATGGTCACATGTTTGATTTCTGTTACCGCATGCTTGTAATAATGTAGCGCATGGTTTTTATGTGTGAAGCCATGCATTTATAGTTTGGCTTGTAGTTCTTTGGTATAAAAGGATATAAACAAGATAAATTATTTGCCCACCACATTTTATAGACATTCAAGCTAGTTTTATCCATAAAAAAATTATTTTTTATTCAATTTAAAATGATATTGTAGATTAGATTGATATTTTCCTATGAAGCATTGATACTTACACGGACATGATGTAATGACAATTTGCTATTTTTTTTTAAAAAAAATCAAAGATACAACATATTGGGGATATATAAACTAAAATTATGATTTATAATTTTTTTAATTGATAGATATTGATGGGGACGGTAAAAATAGGCCGACCCAGTGTAAAGATTCATGGGCTCAGTGACAAACCTAGAAGGCATCTGGCCCATAGGCTCAAGGGCCGATCAACGCTTTCGTTGACCCAAACACAGCCCCAACCGACTGGACAGCCTAAGCTGGCCACGACCCAATCCGGGCTGCCCACGGTCCTCTCCTCGCAAACGGAAGATCATTTGCCTTAACCAACAAGTATCCCGAATATTTTCCCAGATTACGATCCCTCCAGGAATGGTAACTCTCAACTCAGCAAATCTCTTATAATGGCAACCTTAATATCCGCCGCGTACAACATCTTCTCAAAGAGAGAAAGAATCCCCTTGAATGACCACGGTTACCTTAATTGGTGCTTGTGATCCTCTTGCCAGCCCGCCAAATCTACACAAGCTAGCTGATGACCAGCCTTGGCGCCCAAGCAAGTCTAAGCTGGCCTAGAGCCTATAAAAGGTCCTTGGGCAGACTCCAAGGGCACGCCCACAATTATGCTTACATTCCCGCTCAAATAAGCCTACTAACGCTACTTTCAAGAGCTTTCAAGAGACTACACTCTACCCATAGAGCTTCCCGAGAGTTCCTTCGCAATTCTCGCCCTCTTGACATCAAAGCCGCTCTCAACAAGCGCATCACCACAAAGCCGCTTTATGTCGAGCGCAACCTCCGAGTCATACTAAAAAACCCACGCTCTTGCATCATCACTTATATTCCTTTATTCTTGTACTTTTCATATTGTGAGGAACATTACTGATTTGAGCATTAGAGGATAAAATAGGGAGCGAATTTCGTGAATCCTCTAACCTTTTGTTTTTAAATTATAGTATGCAGGATCCAGGTCACGAAGTACAGAAATCAAACCCTCTTCAATTCGACTCAAAGACTAAGCGGCACTCTAATCCGTCACCAACTCGGATTTAGGACGCATCATTGGCGGTGTCTGTGGGAAAGTGGAAAAAAATCCTAACCACCATCCACACAAAAGTGAACATAGTCAACATCAGAGCCTATACCAGTGCTCCGGCCAAGAACGTTGTGCGAGTAGCCATGTGGAGGAGCGAATGACGCCTTTTATGCAGGCGCTCGCTGATCGGCGCCCTTTGCGGGTAGCCATGTGTAGGATTGGCTTCGAGCGATGGGGTCCGATCCTGTTTGGAAGGCCGGCTTGGTTGCAAGACAACGGACGAGAGCCTAGAGCGGCGAAATTCTCATTACTCATATGACGAGTAGAGGCCACCGGCCAGAGAGGAAGCCCTGTTCAATATCTAGCTAACCAGCGGCAGCAGCCAGCCAACCTCATGTTGCTCGCCAAACTGCTCAGAGTTGAAGACTTACCTCAACGCAAAAAGGACTGCAATCTTCCCCTGTGTGGAGTAACATGTTGAAAAAATATTGCAGCACGTGTTCTAGGGACACACTAACGGACGCTCCGCAGATTTGAGACGATCACCATTCACGATGAAGATCCGGACGCAGTTACTCCCTCAGAAGTTTAAGATGCCAACCCTGGAATCCTATGATGGCAGCACTGATCTAATGGATCACCTGAACCATTTCCGTGTCCTGTTGAGTTTCCATGGCCTAGGCAAGGCTGCTATGTGTCTGTGCTTTCCATTGATCCTAAAAAGGGGACGTTCGGATTTGGTTCTATCGTCTGTAACCAAATTTAACCTGGACGTTTTAGGAGTTTGTCGACAATTTCCTGATTAAGTTCGCCTCCTGCTGAAGGGAGAAAAGATGGTCTTGGCACCTCTCCCGTATCAAGTAGGGGCAAAATGAAAGTCCAAGGAGCTTCCTGGCCTGGCTCACCGCCGAGGCTTGTTAGATACCCCGACTCACTAACGAGGTGAAGCTGAGCACCTTCATATCAATTTTAGAGTTGGGCGAGTTTTTCAAATATCTTGCACACAAGGATTCCCAAACCTTTTGCAAAGTTGAGGCCATCACTTGAACTTACATGACGGCCGAAGAGGTCTTACATGACGGTCGAAGAGACCAATGAGGCCAAGCATTCAAGACGCGGGGACCCCCTCCATTTGGGACCACTGGATGGAAGGAAGAGAAACAAAGATCGTTTCAACTCTCGGGATCCAAGGAAGCAGCCTAGGGTAGAGTTAGGAGCTCGAAGGGAGTTCGGGCCCTTAAACCTGACTCCTCTAAATGACTCCCCGACCAACTTTCTCATGCAAATCTGGGAGGAAATATTTTTTAAGTGGACAAAGCCAGTCAAGAATCCTGAGGGAGGAGATTAGGCAAAATACTATCACTACCATCGATTTTCGGGTCACAGTACAGAAGCCTGCTGGATACTGCATAAAGAAATTGAAGAGCTTATCCAGAGGAGACACCTGACCAAGTTCCTGTGAAACCCGAAGGACCTGGCAGAGCAAGCAAAGAAAGACAGAGCAGAAGCAGCCAAGGAATCGAGTCGTGGCCGGAGTGGTCAATATGGTGGCCACTCGGCCAGACCACCCATTAGACCAGCACGGGATCTCTCCAAAGAAACAAAGGGTAGAAGTTAGGGACGATGTCATTAGTTTTAGCAAAGAGGATATGTCACATGTAATGACTCCCCACTATGACCCTCTGATTTTATCCACACTCGTCTTAGATGGTACTGTCGATTACTAGTTGAAACGAATCTTTATCGATAATGGAAGTTCGCGTGATTTGTTTTATATGTATGCTTACTTTAAATTGGAACTAAAAAAGAGTCAACTAAGACTGGCTGAAGGGACCCTCTACAGACTGGACAATGAGCCGGTTCTCGTTTAAGGAGTCATCCAGCTGGAAGTCACCCTGAGAATGTACTCCAGGACGACATCCTGCGTATTGACGTTCTTGGTGGTTAATCTGCGTTCGATCTACAATGTCATCCTAAGCCGGCCCTGTTTGATCGTGTTCAGGACCGTGATGTCAATCATGCACTTGAAGATGAAGTTTACTATGGCGTACGGCATCAGAGAGGTGCTGGGTGACCAGTTGACTGGCCGGATGTCTTATCTGTCCGAGGTCACCTAGCCCACTAAGGACCCGCAGACGGATGGCTTTGATCACGTAGATGAAGAGACTTTGTTGCAGGCCCAAGCCGGCGAGCCGACCGACCTCGTTCCTCTGGACCTCGGAAATTCGGAGAGATAAGTGCAGATAGGGGGCTCACCTGTCGAACCGCCGTGAGATTAATTTATTAACTTCCTCCGTCAGAATTCTAATATCTTCTCATGGAGTTTACCTGACATGCTCGGGATTCTGACCAAAGTGATAGTCCACAAATTAAGCCTCGATCCGAACCATAAGCCCATTCGGCAGAAGCGGAGAAACTACTTTGTCGAAAAGCTCATTGTCATCTAGGAGGAAGCAAAGAAGTTGCTCAACGCCGGCTTCATTAGAAAAGTCCAGTATCTGAATTGGCTGTCCAATGTTGTCTTTGTTAGGAAAAGTAATGGAAAGTAGCTGATGTGCATCGACTTTACCGATGTGAATAAGGCGTGCCTGAAGGACAGGGGTCACCGTCCTATGAAAAAATGCTGTGAAGCTCGCCTACCTAGGGGTCGCTGTAGGAATGTTGAGATGTCGATAAGTCATGACATTAGTGGAGTTGTGTGGCATGTCTATCTCAAGAAGTACTAGGGTTTGTTCTTATCCCTTGATGGATTAAGCTTTGAAATGCCTGTAGCATGGGTGACAATGTCGTGGCCAGTGTTGACACTGTTAGGTTTTTAGCATGTATGTCAAGATTGACTGAATGATAATCAACACTACTAGATGGGCGTTGACACTGTCGAGTGTGCATCAACATTGTCAGTATGGGCGACAACATTGCTGTCATGGGATGACATTCAATACATCTGCGTTGACACTATTAGCATGGTGTGGTCACTGTCAGCGGAGGCGATGACAGTACTGACTCCTACATAGATGCGGGATGAAATGGTTTTCCTATGTCAACTTGATATTTGGCTGAGCATCGGGAGGAATAAAGTGAGTCCTTGAGGAATCTTGGTTCCACAGTCTATATCATACACAGGTTGTCGTGGTGCATGCTTATGTGATCTACCTAGTGACTGGTGCTGGGCTCTAAGTCATGTTGAGAGGACAACCTAGGGTCTGAACAATGCCCAGGTCTGAGTTTATTCTTTCCAGGGTGGCCGAAGGGCTCAGTAGTGAAGATGTTTCTGGGGTGTAGATTACTACCCCTAGTATTCATTCCATGATAATACTCGAGGGAATAGTCCTCTTAGGTGGTAAGCGAGTTGACTGTTAATGACACAATAAGCACTGTGCCACTGTTCTATTTAGAATTAAGATCAAGTTTGTACAGTAATTTACTTGTCGAGACATAGGATTGGAATATGTTATCATGCTTAGGTGAGCAGGGTGCTTTTTGGGGCAAGAGGGGTTCCCGAGTGCTAGGTGCACTATCGAACAAAGGGCTGGAGAGCTGATTGGTCAAGGACGTTGTGTGACATTTACAAGTAGTGTGCAATGGTGGGATAGTGTGTCCCCAGTGTCGGTCAGGAGCTAGTGCACTACGCATTGAGGTGTTAGATAATGATTTGACGCCTATAAGAGCCAAATAGGGAAGAGACCATGTTAATGGCGCAACCTTAAATAACTTTGTTTAGGAGGCATTGTCATTTTTTGCTCAGGAGATTTTGTGTGTGCATTTCAGTGGATCATACATTTCCAAGGTTTTGGTGATGATTTGGATCTTGTTTTCAGCCAAATCTAAGTGATAAGGCAATATATGATACCAATTATGGGAGCGATGACTAACTGAGGTACCATTGGGTTTCGAGATTGCTTCAAAGAAATTGCTAAAATTTGGTTGATTACTAAAGTTAGTTGTTGAGCTGATCTAGTGGGCAGCTAAAGTTAGTTGTTGAGCAACTAAAGTTGGTTGCTTCAAAGACAGATGTAACCATGATTAGTGCCAGTGGGCAGGCTAACAAGCTGAGTTGGGAAAGGTTCTGTGTTACAAAAGTCAAGGTGTTAATAGGCTGTGAAAATGGTGGAGTTGTTTATGGCCTAGTCTCTTGACAACCACTGGAGATGTGTTTGTGACTTAGTGGACGTGACTTTGTTGTGGCGGTGGCACAGGTAACAATATCGTGGGCAGTGTCGACATTGTTAGAGTGTGTGTGGACACTGCCTGTTTGGGTGATCACACTGTCGACACGGCATCCATCCTAACCATTGTGTGTCAACATTGTTAACACTTGTGTTGACCCCTATCAATTCAAGTGATGAATTTGTCAACATGGGTGCGGACTCTTATCATGGCGTCCACATTTTTCGGCACGGACCATGACATTTCCACTTTGCACATTGATGTGAGGTGAATGAGCTTGATCATGATAATAATATGTTTTGTCTAGAACCGAGAGGAATAAAATGAGTCCTATGTGGTAACATTGAATCACACCAAAATCAAGTCCCAATTCTTAATAAGTTTGTAGAGATATGCCATTGTGATAGTTGACACCTAAATATATACCCTTTGAAATGCCATAAAAGCTCCAAATCTGTTGTAGGAGGAACCATGATGTGAAGCTCTCCATTACTCCGAGGTGGTTGTAATGCAAGTGGCACTAAATATTACTTAAAAGTGAGTTACCCTATATAAGGGACTCGACTTTACAGCATGCCGAAAGGACCATCCAGGGTCTCCATGAGGCTGGAAGCCGATTGCACACTATTTATGGAGAGTTGAAGTACTCGACAATAGAACTAGGTGTTGAGCTAGAGGTTACTACTCTTGGTAGGTTTTTACGATGTGCTACAATTCATAATCTTTGTGGTGATCGTTCTCAAAGGTGTGAGGATGCTAGGTGCTTTGAGTTAGTTGAGCAATTGGTAAGCATGTAATGGGCCAACACTGTATGATGTGGATTGAGATCAAGGTTTTCTAGTATATTATTTGTTGAGAGAGGGTTGCGACGTGTCATAATACTTGGGTGATCAAGGTGTGTTACAATGCAAATTGTCTTAATGAGTGGGAGGAGCACTACTTGGCACAGGGCTATAGACCCCAAGTGTCATGATAGCATGTCGTAGACACGATTAGTGTGCATGTGTGGTGGTGTGTCCCTAGGGGTGGTTAGGAGCATATGTGTTTTGTGTGTTGTGATGCTAGATAATAACATGATGTTTGTGAGATTCAAATGGGCAAGAGAACTTATTCAATTGGTGAGCGCTGGCTCAATTGTGAGCTGGACATTGGGAAGCATATGTATGTTGCTAGTTGTTTGATTGAGAGGTGAAGGAGCCTCAAAATTAAGCTGAACAACACGGTAATTGTTTACATGGGTTTGATATTCAAGCCTTGTTTGGTTAAATGTTAGATGATGGTTTTTTGGATCCTTGAGTGGAGTAAGACTGGCTTGGCTTCAAGAAGTCTTAGTGTTGAACAGTATATTTCCATTGTGTAAGAGTTGGATCCTGAGTAGACCATGGGCCTTCCTAATCTCCCATTGAACTCATGTTTATTATTTGGAATGAGTTTTAACATTTGTTGATTTTTCTTTCTAAAATTGGACTAATCATTTTAAAGCCTAATAAAGGCTTAATTTGGAATTTAAGCTTTGGTGAAAGGATGCTTAATTTCCCTAGGTAGATATACATAATTAATTTATGCTATATTAAATATCTTTTATTAGATTAATTTTTTCCATATGAAAGATTTAGGCCATGCTTAGTCTGAAAAACTGTTTTTTATTATTTAATTTTTAGTTTTCTTTCGTATTTACTTTTCTATTTCAATAGTTTTTTAATAAATTGTGTTTATTTATTTCTATTAGAAATGCAAATATTTGAACAAGTTAATATTTATTAATGGTTATTTGCAAATTTTAATCTTGCTACACGATAAAAATTATATATTAAAAAATTACTTGATACACTTTTTAGTATATTCATTTATAATAAACTAGTTAAATTCATTGTGTAATAGTTTGGTTCATAGTGACTGAAAGTTGCAAAAAATTCTTGTACTGCATAATAGCAAATTGTATACTGATGCTTTCCGAGGACCTAGATTGTCACATGAACTAGGGAGCCAATTGGATCCTTCGGTTGATTCAAGTTATAGCGGGTCCGGTCTTTGTGATTAGAAATCTTTGTCTTGCGCATCGCAAAAAACTAAAGAAGAGGTTATAGGTATATGGGATTTTCTCTTCGGTATATCTTCCGATACTCAAATCAGTCGTCTTTCTTAAGGATTTAGAAAGATGTAGAATTAAAGCGTGAATTGAAAGAGGAAAGAAATGAGTGTGTGTTTAGAGGACTTTGCTCCATTTGTTCAAATGCACTTTCCACTTGAGTGTCTTTTTGGTTGTCTTTGTCCCTTTTTGATTTGGGAAGATTTGAATTTATAGCTGGAGTCCTATCCGATTGGTTAGCTCTCAAACTGCTGCTTGTATTGAAAAGAGTTTTATGGCAGTGAATGGAATGCATTACTTTTGGAATAGAATTGCCATTTGAATTAATTTCAAAAGTTGCCTGGCCGTTAATGACAGTATCATTTTGGTCGTTTTTAGATTGAGTCATTTACTAGTGTATTATTATCCCTCAGTTGACTGTAATTGTTCGTGAGGATTAAATATCTTGTTTAATGCCCTGCTGAACCATTATTTTGATGGTCCAATATGTTAATTGTTACTTTATCTAGGTCATTGATGTTTAGGCCCTGCTTCAATTCTGGGTAGGCTTAGCCTGCTTTGGGCCGTATCCAACATATACTTGATGGGTATACCATTACTGGCCTGGCCCCAAAAGTCAATGGAGGCCCAAAGCGACGGTCAACACTCTAACGACCCAGCTGGAGAATAGGCCCAGAAGCTGGTGACAAGTACCAGCTCTTCTTTAAAGCTTTGAGAGGGACGAAATCCAACGGATTCCCGGTGGACGGGTCGATCGCTGACCGCCTTCAACGAATGAAGCGATATCCGCCAGCCCCACACCGCTGCATCACCTAAAGACGAGAGGAGTCAGACCTTTTGGCGGTGTCGAAGTGTCTCTCGGCTCCGTCCTCCTGCGCCGAGGAACTCCGATATCCAGCGGTCTACTATGTGAGCAAAACACCGACCGGAAGCGGAAACGTACATCCACGCGGAAAAAATGGCCCTAGCACTTATCTTCGCTGCGCGAAAGTTGAGGCCATACTTTCAGGCGCATCGCATAGTGGTCCTTACCGACTAGCCGCTGAAAAGTATACTCCAGAAATCCGACGTTTTTGGACGGCTGGTGAAGTGGGCTATCGAATTGGGTGAGTTCGACATCGAGTTCAGGCCCAGACCGGCCATAAAAGTGCAGGTTTTGCCTGACTTCATTGTTGAGACCACGACCCCAATTCACGAGGAACAGTCTGCAGAAAATGTAGAACAGCCGGACGAAGTTCTAGAATGGGTACTCCACGTAGACGAATCGTCCACGGACAGTGGCAGCGGAGCAGGGGTGGTCCTTACGACTCCTGATGGATTTGAGGTTAAGTATTCCCTCAAACTTGACTTCCCGGCGACCAACAACGTCGCCGAGTACGAAGCCCTGTTAGCTGGCTTACGATTAGCAAAAGAATGCTCTGCCAAGAGGTTGGCAGTTTACAGCGACTCTGAACTAATCGTCAACCAGGTTAATGGGGGCTTTGAGGCCAACAATCCTTACTTGGCCAAGTACTTGGCTAAGGCATAGGAGGCCGTCCAGGGCTTTGACAAACTGACCCTGGTTCACGTTTCTCGAACTGAAATTGGAAGGCAGACCAGCTGGCTAAAGCCGCTGTAGCCGAAAACCTAGAACAGTATTCGAGGGATATGCGGGAGATCCTGAATGCTCCCAGCATTGAGAAACAGGAGGCAATGCAGATTTCCGCGGCGGAAAACTGGATGACGCCCTACCTTAGATACTTGGCTGACGGATCATTCTCAGAGGATGCCGAAAAGGCTAACCGAATTAGAAAGACAGCTGGCTGGTACTCGGTAGTCGATGGGCGGCTGTACTGCCGCGGATACTCAACTCCGTACCTCCGCTGTCTATCTCCTGAGGAGGCTGACTACGCGTTGGGCGAAGTTCACCTTGGGATCTGTGGATCACACGTAGGTGGTAAAAACCTGGCCTTCAAGATCATGCGGCAGGGCTATTACTGGCCCACGATGAAAAAGGACGAGCTTAAGTTTGTAAAGAAATGTGAAAGTTGCCGGCTTCACGGCAACCTTCACCATCAGCCGTCCGCTGACCTGAAGTCACTTCAGGCTCTGTGGCCCTTCACGCAATGGGGGCTCGATATTCTCGGCCCATTTTCCATTGCCTCAGGGTAAAGGAAGTTCATCATCGCAGGCATCGACTATTTCACCAAGTGGGTCGAGGCAGTCCCCACTGACAAAAATCACGTAGCACAATGCACTGGAATTTCTTCGCCAGGGTATTGTCTGCAAGTTTGGCGTCCCAGAGGTCATAGTGACCGACAACGGGACCCGATTTTCGGGAAAACGCTTCACCAAGTATTGCGCCAGCCTTGGTATCAAGTTGGTCCACACATCGGTGGCATACCCCCAAGCGAATGGACAAGTGGTCACAAACAGAACGCTACTCCACGAATTAAAGACTAAGCTGGAGGACGCCGGGGACTACTGGGCTGACGAGCTCCCATCCGTCCTCTGGTCTTATCGGACAACCCCGAAGGAACCAACGTGCGAGACACCCTTCAGCCTCTGTTACGGGACTGAGACGGTGATCCCGGTCGAAATCGGGCTTCCAAGTCTCAGGGTGGAGTCTTTCGACCCACAGACTAACTCCCAGAAAATCAGGGAGCACTTAGACTTGCTAGAGGAAGCCCGTGAAGCCGTCAGAATACGGACAGCAGCCTACCAACACCGAGTTACCCGATACTACAATAAAAAGGTGAAAGCCCAGCAATTCGACGTTGGGGACTTGGTCCTACGAGGCATTGAGGCTACAGGCAAGATGGCCGGCCGCAACAAGCTCTCCCCTAACTGGGAAGGGCCTTTCTTGGTCTCCGCCGTTCTGTGAAACGGAGCATACAAACTCCGAAACCAGGACGGAAAGTCGGTGCTGCGAACGTGGAACGTGATCCACCTCAAACGCTACTTCCAATAGGGAACCCAGGTACGCACTCGCCCACTTGTGTGCATTCATTTGCATGCTTGTTTTAATTTGGTAAAATGAGAAGTTTACTTAACATATAGAACCCTAGTCTTTGTGTGCATACATATAAACTGTGTTTGCCTTGCAGGTTTACCCGACCTAGACTGCCCTTAAGTCGGGAGGGTCTTTACCCTCTCGTTGTTAAACCCTGGTCATCCAGGTGGCCCATGAGCGGTCTTAAACCCTGGTCATTCAGGTGGCCCATGAGCGGTCTTAAACCCTGGTCATCTAGGTGGCCCATAAGCGGTCTTAAATCTTGGTCATCCAGGTGGCCCGTTAGCGGTCAAAATCTTAGGGGGGTAGTGTAGCACACGCGATGACCTCCCTCACGGGGAGTAGCAACGTCAGTCAACGACGGTCGAAGGGAGAAACATTTCTTCTCCAACATTGGCTGCCCAAGTCATCACTTGTACGGCGCCACCGGGCTGGTTAACACAACCACCTACCATGCCCCAGATTTAGCCCGTTGGGCGACAGCTTAACGATCGCTGCCAACCAGGTTGGCCACCCCATGCAACAACACACACCGACACAAAAGGCAATAAAATTCAATGGACGCCAACCGGTGAAAATTTCCGTTTTATTGCTTTAATTGTGTTGCGCGGTTACATCAGTACAAAAAAAAAAAAAAATAGAAGGGGATTAAAACAACTGTCTCGGGCTGTCACAGGGGGTCCCTCACAAGGTCCTCTTTGCGCTGCGCCGCCCTATTGGATTGATTAATGAGTTCAGCAGGAAAATTGAGATCAATTAACCGCGCAATGCGCCTGCGACGTTGATCCCCTCAGCGGCCGTGTGCGCGGCATGCCTTCAAGCTCAATGGGGACGGATGCGGAGGGCCGATCAATTTCAGTGTCGCATGATCCCGGTCCGTGAAGCCACTTCTTGACTTTATTATGTCGATCATCCTCCTCCTTCAAGCGGGCGACCTCGGCTTTTAGCTCAGCGTTCTCCGCCTCCATGCTCGCCATGACAGCCTCGAGAGTAGTAGTCTGCTCGTGGAGCTCCCCCTCGATGCAGCCAGCCTGGCCTTCAGCCAGGCTATCTCAGCCTCCCGATCAGCAATGATGCGATCGCGTTGCTCCATCTCCCGGGAGAAGGCTGAGATCAACCTACTTGACTGCACAAGACAAAAGCAAAGTGTAAGTTACAAGCACGAGGAAGAAAGAAGTACAAGGAAGCCATTGCAAGAATCATACCTCGTAAGTCTTCCTCAAGGGTCTCACGGGCCTGTACTCTAGACCTGGCCCAGTTGGCAGTGGACCAGTTGGCGGTGGACTAGGAGATGATGAACCAGGAGCATCCTCCCGCGCCAAACTCGCCGCTGCCTCATCCAAAATGTGATCCAGGGATGCATCAGCCCCATCCATGGCAGCTGTGGTCTCCTCTCTCGCGGCCTCTGGAGCAGCTGCAGTAGGCTCCTCTGCGCCTCTGGAGTACTTCGAAGAGTCGATCCCGCTCTTGGCTCCACGGCGGGAGTCTGCGTGGCCGCCACCGTCTCACAAGCTGGCCTCAAAGATTCCTTTGACTCGAGACAGGAACCGCTTGCGGCTCGAGGCTGCGCCAAGACAACTCCGAGTCGGGCCGCCCCGATCCTCGTAGGTCTTTTCCGAGGCCAGCGGTCTTTGCCCGGCCTCGGCACTGCATCCCCGTGGCAACATAATCAATAAGCGATGACGACGACGACGAGGGTGTCTCTGTCACCTTCTCAGGCAGCGGGCTGGTAGACCCTTCGTCGAGACGTCGCATACGGATGATTACCCCTTTTGTCTCATCGGGGTTCGCCATCCTCACCGGCAGCATAGGTTTCCTAGTTGGGGAGGGCAGACCCCAGTTCGCTTTCCTCGTTTCTTCTCGAGAAACCAAAAAATCCCGAGCAAAATCATTCGGATTCTCCGTCATTACTTTCGTCAGCCATGCGTAGGCTGCCCACTCCGCCGGAGACAGCGCCCCAAAGTACGCCTCCGGAACTTGGCCCCACTCCTTGGCGAGGGGCCATCTGGCCCCCACACTCACGAAGAAGAACCGATTTTTTCAGTTCTTCAGCGAGTTGTGAATGGCCTTACTAATTTTTATACCGGTACGGGGAGAGAGCGATATCCACTCTTCCCCCTGGTTCACTTTGAACAAAACCCTAACGCTGGACATCTTAAAATTCTTGCCAAGCTTTCGAGCAAAAATGTACATGGTGCAAAGATACCTCGCGGCGTTGGCATGGAGCTGAGCAATGGGAACTCGCAGAGCCTTCATGATCGACTCTAGCTCCTCCGGCAACGGCAAGCGGAGGCCGCTCCTCAAATGGGCCTCGTAAACAGTGATGTGCCCCTCCGGTGGAGAATAAGCCCTGTCGTCCTTGCCTGGAATTCTCCAAGCAATCTCCTTTGGAATGTTGAATTCGACGCACAAAGCTTTGACGTCGCTTTCTCTCAGAACGGAAGCAAAATCAGCTGCGGAAGCCATGGTTACACGGAGAGTTAGGTTTTTCAGAAAGAAGAGTTGGAAGGAAGAAGACGACGGACTGAAGGCATAAACAATTTCAAATTACGAAAGGGAAACTTAAACGCCAAGCACGAAACCCCTCATCATTGACGCCGCCAGACCCGCCATGTGTCGCCTCCCTACTTGGCCCTGGAAAGGACGGATCTCTAGCGCATTAATGGCCAGGATATCCGCCCAACCAAAGGGAGACACGTGTCGCTCTCTGCCTTGTAAACCGGCTAAAGACTGGCAGAAAATGCGTCCAGAATTGGCAAGACGGTCAACGATTCTGGTGCTTCGGAATTGACCAGGACAGTCAGCAATTCTGACTCTTCAGAATTGACCAGGACGGTCAACAATTCTGGTTCTCCGGAATTGACCAGGACGGTCAACAATTCTGGTTAAACTTTCCTCCACGCCTTTCATGAAACTCCATGGGACCCTCTGGGCAATAAGGGGTATCCCATCATGAACATACTGGAGCCCAGACTTTTGGCCACTAGCATGGGGGGTTAGTGATAGGTATACCATTATTGGGCTGGTCCCAAAAGTCAATGGAGCCCCAAAACGACGGTCAACACTCTAACGGCCCACCTGGAGAACAGGCCCAGAAGCTGAAAAACCCAGGACGGTCAACGCCAACATTGACCGTCCGGGCGGCCAACTCGCTAGCAGACGGTCAACTCAAACGTTGACCGTCCGCGTTACGCGCGTTGGGCCCAAAGAGGCTTTCCTACAGTAACGGGCCTGCTCTGTTTAGGCTCACAAATCATCAAAAGGCTAGCAACGGCTTTCTAGGGATATTCCACGATCCCAACTGGCACCAAAAAGGACATTGACAATATTGACGCCTCCCATATAGGGAAGGTGCCAGATTTCTCCAAATCTTTGCCAACCCAGGCTCTCCAACGGTAACATGCACAGAAGGAAGGTATCCGGTTAGGAAAGCTGTCGGTCGCCTCAGAAGGAAACTACCCTTCACGGTTTGGCAACCGACATCAGCCGCAAAAGGAAGACCAGCTAGTAGATCACGGAGGCAATCCCTCCTTTCAAAAAATGAGGATCGCCCTCTCTACCATAAAAGAAACCCTGGATTCACCATCCAGGATATGTTTTCAATTACGCTCTCAGACATTAAAACTCTCAGAACTGCACAAGCTCTCTGCTACTCCAAACACATTCATCCTCAACCCTAAGGCAAACAAGCACGCCTCTCATGGCCGTTTACTGCCTTCCCACCTCCCATATTCAAGAGGACCTCACGTCTCTCTTTCGTATGGGAAAACGCTCTTTTTGTCTCTCTCTCTTTCTGAGTTTCAGTTTCACTCTTTTAAAGACTGTTTTACTGACTTGAGCGTCGGAGCGTTTTCGATGGGACAACTTCCCGCCGATACACTGATCTCCTGTTCTCTTTAGTGGTGTGCAGGGTTCAACTCAGGGAATGGAGCCGGAACCATATCAAGAGAATCATCTGAATCTGTTCGAAGTTCGGATCCAGGGACGCATCAATACTAAATGTGATTTTTAATTGTAATTGATTTTATAAATTGACATGTTTGCATATTTTATAAATACACTATGTGTGCTTGATGTTGAACGATTAATTGCGACACTTTTAGAAGTGTGAGCTTAATTTATTTGATTGAAGCTGATTAAACTAATTAGTCAAAATCTAATTTAATTTCTCCTTAGAAAATTATTAAGTGAGTTTAAATATATTAGTACTTAATAGATTTGATCTATTAGTATCCTTATAAATCCATTTTTTATAGCCTCACCTATGTATTTTAATTGATAATAAGTCAAAAATATATATTTGAACACACATTATTATAATATTATTGTATAAATAGTATTTAGAATACTATGAAAAACTTTACGTTGTAGCTAGTAGAAAATTTTGAAAAATATCTTTTTGATGTTTTTTGTGATTTCTAGTGGAAATAGACAAATTTGAACACATTTTCTAAATTTTTGTTTTCCTGAATAATTTCAGAAAACAAACAAGTTTTTCACTTGCTCAACCAACCCTTAACTTCTTGTTTCCAACAAGTATTTCTGTAGATTTATAAACGTAGAATAGAACATGTCTATTTCTTTTTTTGTTGATTCACTTATTTAGATGGATTGGGGATAGGCCCTGGGGTAGTGATAAGGTTTTGCAATCATGACTTGAAGGTCTTGGGTTCAAATTAGTGAAATAGATTCTGTGTCATACAAGGGTAATTGATTAGTCTCTTTCCAACCCACAATACATGAGTCTTGCGAACTAGGAGGCCTTTATTTATTTATTTTTACATATGCATGACACTGAATTGTGAGATTGCCGAAAGTTTAATCATTATAGGCCTACTATATTATTTCAATGGTGTATAGATGACTAGTTACAGCATATATATTTTTGCTTCGGAAGAACAAAGATACTTAATTTTGATTTGCTGTTTTAGAGTTTCACTCCTTTAGGCTTTATCAGTATGTTCCATTAGCAATTACTAGCATTTTTATGGGGAATCAGGGATTCAGGTTGGGGAAATTGCTCGAGTCCTTTGTGGAGCAATCCTAAGCAAGAACAGATGATGCATCCATGGCATTGCAGGCTATTATAGAAAGAAGTTGGGGAAAATCTTTTGAAGTTTAAATTATGTGCCACGAAATTGTCCTAAATAACATGATGGATTTTAGTAGTTTTTCAGGTCTTTCTTTCTAGGCAGTGTAAAGAAATGGATCGTTTCAAGGATGTTCAACTGAAGAGTTTGGTGAAACACAAGGTATCAAACTGCAATAGTAAGTCACACGAAAAGTGTGAAAGATTAAGAAACACAGATGGCCTTGAAGGGAAAGTGAAATACTGAACGGACCAATGTTTGTCATTTTTGCTTCATCAATTTTTCGTTTTTCCTTTAGTTTTTTACCCAGTTAGTGTTTCTGTTTATCTTGAGCTGTATTCTGAACTTTTTTGATGTGCTTGGACTCTTTTTGGTGTATATTTTTTTGGTTATATGGGAGATATGAGTATTTTTTGTAATCAGCTGATATCCCTGGTGTTACTTTTGGAAATAGATATTCACCTATTGAATAAAAACTATTAAAATTTATTAAAACCTATTACTATTACAACCTTTTAGTTAAATTTTTGTAATCTATGTATTTGAGGCAATTGACAGTACATGTGAGAAAAATATTTTGCAAGCTGTTCGGGAACTCATGTTATTTTGCAATAACTCAATGGAATTAGATATCATAGTTCCAACATACCACTGTTGCACAAAGCATCCCTAAATTTACTTGAGGAAAATCATGTTTAAATTACAGACAAATTTGTAATTTCAGATTTCAAGCACTTTGTATTTAAATAATCACGTACATTGTATTTACATTATATAGGAAGTTTGAAACCCAAATACACCCTTGATGGCTCACTTCTGTTATCTAATTGCATCCTGGTCTTTGTTGTATATCTTATTCCTAGCTTAATGGGTTTTTTTACAGGTCCTGTTGTGGTTGAAACAATGGGATTCTACTGTATTTGGTTGTGATGTTAGAAGTACTGCAGAGGAGGTTTTATCCGCATTGAGAAGACATTCTTCTGCTTCTTACCACCAAAGGCGCTCTGATATGGGTTCCCTCTGGAAAAGTAAAGTATCCCGATCAAGTGAAAAGTATTTTGGACGTTCGACGCAGTTGGATCAAGTGAGTATAGGGCCCAATGGGACTCAAGGGTTACAGAGGAGGATGCTGAGTGGTACTGGTTCACCACAGCAGAAGGTTAGTGATGAAGAGTCCTTTTTAACTGAACAACTATTACTGTAATCACATGATAGGCAAAAGATGAATATGTGGCATGCAGTCTCAATGTCCACACTTGCAATGCAAGCTGCTGACATATTAATGTTTCCATGGTTGAGTCAATATGGCAGCACTCTCAAGTTGTTTATTCACATCTTGAGTTACAGCTGACAATTTAGATGTGAACTTGTAATTTTTTGAATCTTGGTGTCCTGCGCATGTGTACCTTAATTTCACAATGTCTATTGTATTCATAAAAGTGGAATTCAATGAAAAAGTGCTTAATGGCACATAGAGTAATCAGAGATAATTAAGTACGAATCAGAAGAACTGGAGTAGCTGGTTATTGCTCTGTACTACATGAATCTAACAACCAAGAAGGTCTGCTCAAACTTCATCCTGTAAGTGTTCTTTAAGTCTTTGGCTTTTGCACATATTATCTCTTCTCTCTTCTTGCTTTTCATATGCTTCTAGCAAGTTCAATAACTTTAAGCTTGTGGAAGCATGAATTATCTGCTTGTAACATTTGAAGATATCTGGTACGTGAAATCAATTTTACTCTAGAAGATCTAAATCTGCCTATTTTGGTTTACTCTTGATTATTTATTTGATTTATATCACACTAGTTTCATTGCTCCAACTTGTTGGGATTACAGGTGTTGACTTCTAGTTATTTTTCTTCAAACTTGTTGCACCATTTGTTGGAGTCTCTGAAAACAATCTCTTCTCAAAAGCTCTTAGAAATTAAAAAATTAAAAGGTTTCAAAAAATAAAACACAAGTGAATTCCTCTCTCCGTAGACGTTTGGAGGAAAATCAAAATATCACAAGAGTATTATATTTGAAAGCAAATCACTGAACCTTTTAACATAATAAGAATCATGTCAACTCGAATTTGTAAAGCTATGGCTAATTTAAATTTTAAAGAAAGTACCTTTGCATGGTTTTGTGCACCAGGAAGCACCCATACGATTGTCATAGTTGTCAGGAGTTATCTTTTCTTACGACAAATAAAACCATGACCACTTTAGCCATTAGATTTTAAGACCTGATAAACCTTTAGCACCTTGTAGTATTTGGGTCAAGACAATACTACACAAGAATTGTGAACAGTTAAATATTGGAATCTATATTCATTGGTATGCAGAGGACAAAAATGGAACTTTCTGTTTTGAATGGAGGATCAAATACTTGATTTAATAAATAAAGTTTCTCTGTGCCATGGAGAATTGATGCACTTTAAGTATGAATGCGTGTCTTAAAGGCAAGAAATCATGATTTTTTTTTTTTTTTTTTTGTGATTACCACAAGATCTATTACTATAAAAATTCATTTGTGATGAAATGAACTTTCCATTTTTTCAAATGAAGAAGATTTGCCAGTTTCCCTCTATTAATCAGGATGAGGGTTTGGTGCAGACTTCTTATCCATGGCCTTTCTTGCAACCCTATAATGAACTATCATTTATGGTTGAAGAGGTGGATAGGAGTGTCAATTTGGGTCTGAATGTCCTAAATTTGCAGTTTCTTCTTATTCAAATAACCAAAGGAGCTCCTAATTGCATTTCCTATTTCCACAATTATACCTTTTCAAGGTAAGAATTCTTCCCTTTCTATACATACAAAACTATACAATAAATGAAAGAATATGCTAAACTAGGAAGCGAAATACATTTAGGAAGACATATTTGCTTGATTTGATTAATGACTATGTGGATATCTTTGGTAGCATTTCCTCAAATTGTTGATGAATGATCAAGAAGAATCAATTTGTTAACTATGAATTGATGTCGGCAATAAGACATAGTCTTTGTAAAATATTTGTAGATTGATGTTCAGTGGAAATGTGGGATAGTATTGTCAAATTCTAAACAAGTGCTTCACGGATGTGATAAGAATCCATCTCAATATGCTTAGTATGTTCATGGAATATTGGATTAGTAGCAATTTGAATGGCATTTGTATTATTCACATGAAGAGAAGTGGACAGAGCAAAGGAACTCTAATCTGGTGCAAAAGTCCTGGAAGTCACACAATTCTGCATCACTAGAGCCTTCCATTTGTTTCTTACTTTTCTAGGCAATAGCAGTATTGCTAGGAAACGTATACCAACTGGTTATAGAGTGGCGTATATCCATGCAACTAGTTCAATTTGCATCACTAAAGCCTTTTATTTGTAAGGAAGTGTTGCTAGAAAAGAACAAATTGTGAATAGAGGTACTCTTGAGATAGCAAAGTAGTCAGTGTATAGCTGTCATATGAGAATGGCCAGGATCTTGCATGAACCGACTTACTTGCTGAACAATAATGGAAATTTTAAGGTGAGTAATAGTCAAATAATTCAAACTTCCTACCAACTATTGATATAACAATGCATCAAACAATAAGTCAACATCCTGTTTTTGGAGCTTCAAATTCACCTCCAAAGGTGTATGTATTGACTTTTTTTCTTGAGGTCGGGCTAAGATAAAAGCTCTTTAGTATACTTATAATATGCTGGCCAGATAATATTGGACCTCAATTCTAAGAATATACTCTAGGGGACCAAGATCTTTCGTATGAAATGAAGATCGGAGTCGTTGCTTGAACAGTGTAATCAATTGTTGATTGTATCCTATAATGACAAAATCATTGAAATATGCAAGTAGAATAACAATCCAATGTCAGTTAGTCTAAAAAAAGAGATGAGTTATGCTAGTTTTGTGTAAAATAGAAGTCCAGCAAAGTTGTGTGAAATTTCTTAGACCAAGCCAATGGCACTTGCTTTAAACCATATAGAGATCTCTTGAGATGATAAACCTCAATAGAAATAGTAAAAAATTATGCCAGGAGGACACAAAGAATTCTTCTTTTATATTACTATGTGATCATGTAATTCTTAGATCTATTTTGTGGAGCTACCAACTTTTCAAGGTGGCAATGTCAATAATTGTATGAATTATCATCATCTTATCCGCAAGAGCAAATGTCTCGTATCAATCCTGTGTTTCTATCGGTTTCCAAGAGCCAAAATAGATGAGCCTTATACTTGTCAATGGGGCCATTGACATGATGCTGACTATATACCCATTTGCACTGAATTGATTTAACTCCAGGAGGACAAGAAACAATACCCCTATTGTGGTTCTCTTGTAAAGAGTTAAGTTCATATTGTATAGCTAGCTGCCAATGCTCATGATTAGATGCTTGAGAGTAAGTTTTAGGTACAGAAGTATTGGGGGTGGCCTGAAGAGACCTATACCTTTGAGGATGTTGTGAAACCTAAGTAGACCAACAAGGCACGTGAGAGAAGAGACCAGGTGGCAATTTAGAAGTAGGAATAGGTAGTGGGTGACGTTTTTGATGCACAAGACCTAGCTGGAAATGGTTAAACATTCCATTCTGTGCTTCAAAGAATGTAGTATAGTAGATGAAGGGGTAGTATTTCCTCATGATAGAAAGAAGTATTGGTTTTTAAAGAAGATCACATTGCGAGAGATGCAGAGTTTGTTTGCATATGCTTCATAACGTATGAACCCTTTATGAGACATATTGTACTCAAGGAAAGCAAATTGAATAAATTGAGCCGCAAGCTTGTGTCGTTTATTGTGAGGTAAGTAAACAAAGGAGTCACAATTAAAATTATGTAGATAATCATAGTGTGGAGGGATGCCAACCAATGGTAGTATGAAGAATCAAGATACTCGTTTGTCAAAAGAAGATGATTAGTGAAGTACACTATTGTGGACAAGGCTTCCACTCAAAAACGGGGTTGGATAGACAATTCACGTAACAAGGTATGAATGATATCCAGGAAGATGTCGATTTTTTGCCTTTTGCTGCACCATTTTGTTGAGCGGTATAGGGATAAGATCTTTGTGGAGAGTACCATTCTTTTGTAGAAAAGAGTGAAATTCTTGAGACATATTCACCTTTTGAATCAGAACAAAGTAATTTTAATATATGCAAAGAATTTGGTTTCTATATATGCAACAGAAGCTTAGAAGATGGAGAACACCTCATTTTTGGATTAAGAAACTAGATTTAGGTGAATATATTATAATCTTTGATAAATATGACAAAATATCTTTACAGAATATGACAAAAATAAGGATCATTCCTAAACATCAATATTATGAATAGCGAACTATGCAAAGGCAAGGCATAGGGACCAAGTGTTGGGAAATAGTAAAGTTTTTCTTTTACTGAGTTTGTAAGATTTACAATCGAAAGATAGGTCAAAAGGCAAATAGCATTGATATTACATAAATAACCATTTTTCATGAGATAATATTGAACAGCAAAGTTAGTTAGAATGCCCTAATTTCTTATGCCACGTATGACTATCATGAGTAATAGTAGAACATCCGATATAAATAGGACATGGAATGGAAAACAATTGCATAGAAAATAGATGTCCTGTTTTAGGCCTCTTTAGTATTATCTGTCTCGATATTTAATCTCGCACACATCTAACATTTTGATCAAATTGAATCACATAGACTTAAATTAAACTCGTTGATAAGTTGGGAGAGACCAAAACATTCGTAAGCAAAGTCCTAAG
The DNA here is from genome assembly GCA_033239525.1 of Nepenthes gracilis. Taxonomy (NCBI): domain Eukaryota; kingdom Viridiplantae; phylum Streptophyta; class Magnoliopsida; order Caryophyllales; family Nepenthaceae; genus Nepenthes; species Nepenthes gracilis. The sequence continues at coordinate 11,887,833 of BSYO01000039.1, forward strand.
GTTTTTTATTATTGTTTTAGGTAGTGTACTGCCATAAGCTATTTGTATATGTTACCATCATAATTTTGAACATCATGTAAGACTGTTAGGTTGTGAGTCATCTGATTGGAAGCAGCATAGTGAATAAACCAAAACGTATTACGCTAATTTTTACCTTGCAGATCAATGGTAGACAATGAGAAAATAATCATCTATTGGACTCGACCAACGGTAATTGTGGAGAAAGACCTAGGATAGCAGTTAGAGTGGCAGAAACAATGTCAACACTAGACTAAACAATAGCATGGAAAGTAGGATTTGACAGATTTTGAGAACGTTCATGACAATCCTTAAGAATGTGTCATTTCCTATTGCAATAATTACAGAATTTTTTGCTATAATGTTTTGTAATGTGCCCAAATTCTGTGGAATTGTAACGTTATGGTAGAGATTTGAATAGTCCTTTCCCTCGAGCCACATAGACAACACTAATTTTTTTATGAATTCACATGGTCTTGAATGATATTATGCTAGGAAGCAAGGCATTATTCTTCATGTAGGAGTTTCCCTAAGCAGATGTCTAGGGATGGCACCAATTGCCTATTTGTCAACCCAGCTTGTGCACTTTCAAAATCGAGTTTGAGCTTCATTGGGAATTGATTGTGGTGGCCCTTAGAATGTGCCTCTTTGAGAACCTTGAATTGTAATAACTCGAAATAATCACTCTATAAATTGATAAAACTTGAAATAGAACTATTCAATGGATAGATTTTCTCGATGATAGTTTCAAATGTGTAACTCTAGTGGAAACTTTCGTGCTTAGTTATCTTGATAATATACCTTCTATAGGTATTCCTATATCTTCTTAGCAGAGAAGAATGAATGAAAGTTTCAACCATATGAGGTTCAATCAAGCTTAGTACTCAGGAAATAATCTAAGCATCCTCTTTTTGAAGACCAAAATTCTTTGGGTTCAATGGGGGCATTATTTGTTTTAGCCACATGTCCCCGTAAATCCTTATCTTTAACAAACATTTTAAATTGAAATTTCTAGGTCAGATAGTTTTTCCCATTGCACTAAATAATAGAAGTTTCAATTGTCATTTTGTAAGATATGGTAACCTTAATAATTTCCAGTGGCCTTCTTTAAGCTATATAATTTTTATCCCAATTCATCCGATGGAAGTAGATTTCAAGAGATAGAGATAAGTAGACTCACCTAACAAATGAATCGTTCGAGAAAGAGAGAAAAGTAGATCTACTTCACCCATTAGATGAAGCCTTCAAAAGAGGGGGAAGATCTCCACCCAAGATCTCGACATTCAGTAGCAAAGAAATCATAAGATCCTTTCCAAAAGGAGCTCTTGTACCAAGAGATTGCCCAATCTCATCCCTAGAGACTCGATTGAAATGCTCCACAACCCAAATGGTTTAGTAAGACCTACTAAACCCCAGAATTAGATTCAGATCATGTTGATAGAATTTTCAAAATGCTCAAACCATAAGAACTCAACGAAAAGTTATAACCGAAATCGTGAAGTTTCCATAGAAGAAGGGGGCTTTGATACCATGTCAATTTTGGTCTAAAGCCCTTAATTGAGGGTTTCTTCTCATTTAAATAACCGAAGGAGCCCCTAGTTACATCTCTTAGTTCAGCAATTACATCTTTCTTTATCCTTCTCTTTCCATACATGTGAAACTATACAGTAAATGAAAGAATTGATACATCCGTGGTATCCGGATTATTGTATGGATTAGGGAGCCCTTTAATCTTCCGCTGTTGATCGAATTTGAGTGGGTCTGGTCTCCATTTCTATTAACTTGGAACCTGTTCACTACAAATTTCAAACAAGAGGTCAAAGGATTAACATGACTCACTTTTCGATTTATCCTCCGACGTTTAAGTTAAAAATCATTCTAAGGAAATAGAAAGATATAATGAGGATGTAAAGGATGCAGAGTTGCATGTATATGGGGGATGTGAGAGGAGAACTGAACTTCTGTAATGCGTTCGATGGGGAGCGGCTTAGAAAGATAGAGGATTGAGCTATGATGTGTTACACTCGGTGAGTGGCTCACTAGGATGCATTTGACGGGGAGTGGTTTCATAAGGAGGATTTCATTGTGTTGGGGAAAGAGAGTTTTGTTCTTTTTGGGCTCTTGTATCCCGCTCAAAGGTAGCTTTAGCTGGGAATTGATCGATCCTTTTTCCTGTGAAAGCGAATGATATTTGTAGTGCTTCATGGAAAAGGCTTTAGCGCCAAGGCTTGTGACAAGTATCCTGCTAGGATTCGCCGGCCGCTAGGGCATTGATGGGAGTCACCGTTGTCAGATTTTGTCTTGTGGCGATGACAGTTGTCACTTTTAGTTTTTGTTAATAAACTTGACAGTTGTCACTACCTTTTTACTACTTTTGTAAGTTGATTCGATTATTATGAAACATCCAACTGTTTTAAACTTTTCAGTGTTTGTGAACCCTTATCTACTATTTGTTTTCTAATTTATGCGCTTACATTTTTCTTTCAATGGCACTTCAAGTGAGAAGTTGCATTACAGATTCATTATTTTGTTCTATACCTCCTATTGTATATTTGGATGGTGCCTTGCATTATGCCGACCTTGGTAGGCAGTTGGTAAAGTCTATATTTGCTTACTTTCATATTCTTCTTTTTTGGGGATAGTTACTTGATTTAGTTTCCTATGTTGTATAGTTGGATGTTCTGATTTTCCTTTTAACAAAAAATGAAGGGTATGATTCTCTTAATCATTATGAATTCCTTTGAGTATCCCATTGATAAGTTGTAGATGCTGCAGGTTCTTCTACTTTGTGGTCCACCCGGCCTTGGGAAGACAACCCTTGCACATGTAGCTGCAAAACATTGTGGATACCGTGTTGTGGAGGTTTTTATCTGCTCCCTTTCTTGCAAAGGTTTTTCTGTTTTCAGTTATGTAAAGCTTCTTTTTTATGTGACAAGTAGATCTGATATGCTAGTTAGTCTCATTTGCCTGTGTGTAACATATGTTAAGCATTGATTTTGTTATATCACTAATTTGCATGACACCAGTTGATACTCTCTCTCTCTCTTAAATTCTTCACATTGATTATACAATTATAGAACCTCACATTGCATTTGCTTCTCCATGAGCATGTGCGATATTTCTTCCATATCTTTTGTTATCAGCAAAACTTTGATATAATGCAGCTGAATGAATTTCTCTCCTTGTTCCAATTAAGTTTTTTCATTTTGTTGTGTCGCTCATGAAGATATGATGCAGGGGAGGGGAAATAGTGGAAGGGAAGGAGAAGAGAGTGGGAAAAGATGAATGAATAAGAACAAGATAGAAAGAAGGGAAGTAGAGATTTGTAGAGAGAAAAGTAAATCACAATTGCTTAATATTAATTCAACTCATTAATGCCTCCCCAATAATAGAGTTAGGGCCCTTATATGAAGAAACTTTGCTCGTAGGTTAATTAAGAAATAAATATAATTTTCTAATTAACATCTCACAATAAGAAAATAATAAGACATAATTTTATAAAATAAAATAAAATAAAATAAAACAAAACTATATCAAATAAAATCTATCAATAAAAGAAAAGCAAAATCAAATAAAATAAAATCTCTTTTAATTTGGAATGTCCGTAATGTCTACATCAGGACGTTTCTACTCTCGGTGAATATTGTAGTAAACCTAGTGAAATGAAAGAAGCAGATTATATAGCTAACCCTATTAGTAGAACTTAAGGTTTTGTAATTGATGTTGTGAGCTCCTTGGGCCACCAAAGGGAAAGATGGTCCTAAATGGGGATTAAGGTTAGAGGCAGGGGGTGCTAACTATAGGCCAAACTGTGGAACAATTGGGCCCAAAGGCTAGGGGACAAGTGCAATACCGTAAAAAATATGGTTCAATGTCTTGAACCATATAATGCCCTATTCAGAGAATGGTACGTTACAATATCTTAAGCTGTAGCCCTTGTGTTTTAAACTTTATTTTCCATCCCACGATAATACCTCTCTTCTCACTTGACCTAGCCATCACTTCCATTATTATTGAAGCCAAGAAGTGTGAGAGGAGTTTTTTGAAGGTGAAAACCTCATTTATTTTGAAAGTCCAAAAAGCTTAGGTCATGTTTAGAAAACAATTTTCTTTTCCTTCTCTACTTCAACATTTTCATAATTGCCTTGGATTACGTGTTCATTTATTTCTATTGAAAACATAAACAATTTAATAAGTTAATATTTATTTATAGTTATATGTAAATTTTCAACTATTTGAGATATGATAAAAATTATTAATTTGTAAATTACTTGATGAATTTACTTAGTATATTTATTTATAATAAATTAATTTATTGAATTTATTTTGTGATAGTTTTATTCATAGTTACTGGAAGTCGTAAAAAAACTATGAGTACTATATAATAGCAAATGATTTTATAAATGTACTATGCATACTTGATAAACAATTAACTATGGCTTTGTTAGAATTGTGGGATCAGTTCACTTGAACTAATTAATTAAACTAATGAGTTGAACTAAACTTTAATTTTATTTTTGTAAAATTAATTACTCAAGTGAGACTACTAATACTTGACTTTTTATGACCCCACTTATATATCTAATTACCAATAAGTTAAAAAGATATTAATGTCACATTTTATTTGATAAAGATGATTTTCAAACTACTGTAATATTTTTAATTAAAGTAACCAAACACAATGTGTTGTTAAGTCATAGAAAACGTTAAATGGTAATATAAATATTATTATTATCAAATAACCTAAATATTGACTAAAAGTTCATACTTTTAGTTTTTTATATTAATAAATGTGATTTTGTTTTTGAAACATACAAATAAATTTGATTACAAATTGCATCAAAATTTTATTATTTATTAAATGCACATAATTATATTTTGTGAACTTACAAATAATTTTTTAAAATCTCAAATTTTTAAAATATTATTGGATAAATAGGGCGTAGAAAATTTTTAGAACTTTTATTTAAAACAAGTGTAAAATTTTAGAAAACATATTTTCCCTATTTTCTATGTTTCTCAAAATTCAATTTTAAAATTGGAAATTAGAAAATAAGAAACCTGAGTTTGAAATTAGAAAATTGGTGAATGCTGTTTTTCAATTTTTTAAATGGAAAACAATTAGATTTGAACATTTTCTAAATTTTTTAGTTTACTTGAAAATTTTCAAAAGACAGCCCAGGTTTTCCATTTACTTAACAAGCCCTTAGGTTTTCTTATTCCAAAACCTCTGGCAATCATTCCATCAACTATTCCATTGAAAATCCTTTAGAGTTCTATTGGGTGGTATGGATGCTAGAGTTTTAGTAGTATTGGAGATTCTCATGTCAGTGAAACAAAGTCTACAAGAAGACCAGAAGATTTTCTATTTCGTGTCTTGGAGAAAATCCGAGGAGTTATTTGTAGGGACGCTAGTCAAAAGTAAGTCGGTTCTGTGTCAGTGTATCTTTACTATTTAAACTGTAAGTTTCTTTAGTGAATTTGCTTTTATAGATTGAAGAAGCCCGATGGGTTTTTCTTAAGAACTGTTTGATTCTTGATCTTTCCATTCGCCATCAATATTTGTGTCATTTTAATTTCTGTGTTGCCATTATTATTGATATTGGTGATGATACATGTGTTGGATTGTTGACTTGTATTTTTTTTGTGTATTGAATATTTGAGTATTTTGTGCTTCTACATTATTTTAGGCTATAAACTGTAGTTGATTAGAGGGTATCGATTTCTTTTGGCGACCAACTTTTGAGGGATGTTGTGCTGAATCAAGCAAGTTAGTTGTGTAGAATTTTTATTGTTGAATGCAGTAAACTTTTGCTCTTTTATGTAACAGAATGAAGACAACCTCCTTTTTCCTGATGGATAATTTTGAATGATTATGATCTTGGAAGCTTTTTTTGGGAGTTCTTTTCCATTTTACAAGATGAATTTTTATTCTCTTAATTGTTATGTTGGTGTATTTTCCTGTGCCATACTGTTTTCACTGTTTTATCTTGCTTTGTCATTTGATTTGTATAGATAAATGCTAGTGATGATCGATCATCATCCACAGTTGAGATGAGGATTCTTGATGCAGTTCAAATGAACTCTGTTATGGCTGACTCCAAGCCGAAGTGTTTGGTAGGTTATATTTTCACTCTCTTTTAGTTTTTCCGGTGGCAAGTGCTGAAACAACAACGGGTGTGATTTAATAGGTAATTGATGAAATTGATGGAGCTCTTGGTGATGGCAAGGGTGCTGTGGAGATCATTCTACAGATGGTAATGAGGTCATTGACAGTATATTTTTCATGGCCCTTACAAATTGTGTTTTTTTATTTTTAAAAAAGAAGTGAGAACTGCCTATAATTCACTTTAAGAATGATTTAATTAATTCTAATTTCAAAAGAAGACCGGTAGATGCGCTTATCATGCAGATTTCTGCTGAAAGAAGTTCTGACACTCGAGCGGCGAAAGAGGAAAAATTGGGAAATAAATCATATAAAAAGAGACGCAAAGTGGCATCACTGTCAAGACCGGTATGACTTAATTTTCTTATTGATGATATAGAAGATGAGGGGTCATAGAGATAGTGAATTGAATGATTTTCCAATAAACAGGTTATTTGCATTTGTAATGACCTCTATGCTCCTGTCTTGAGGCCTTTGCGTCAGGTAGCAAAGTAAGTTTTTTTTTTTTAATGACTGTGTGATAAACGCTTGATTTTCTTTGCTTAGATATTGAATGTACTAATGAAGCTACTACCAATGAAGCTATGATCTTGCTTTTCTATCTATTTCTTCTCCCCCTCCTTTTTCTTCAATTAGTTGTCATGTGTATTATACCTCTGAGGAACAGGGGTGGGTAGCAATTTGGTTTCTGTAGGGAAGATTTTTCTCTTGGCGAGAGTTGGATTATATGAGTTTCAAATATGAACAAGTTGATCAAAAATTCAGTCCCCTGTGGCTGCACACACTTTGGGCAGGCAGTCAGAGAATTCCTGCTAAGTTGTTGATTCTTGTACAACCATTGAGCTGAGCTATAAGGAAAAGAGATTGTGCAAAATGATTAGGTTTTGCTAATCTGAATATTTGGTTTAGCAAACAATTACCAAGCTTTGAAGGTATGATTGTCCACCGAGTTCAACTAAGCTAGGTTGTTACACATGTGATTAGAAGTAGTGGGTGTTGGAGCATTATATAAACCTTGAGACACTTCTTGTTATGTATCTTGAAGAAGGAGATGTAGATTAAAAGTCTCTAGAAATATCTGGTGTAAACCTGTGGAGATATTTCTCATGTTCTATATTTTGTTTTTTTTACTAAATAAAAATGAAAAACACAAAAATATCTTCTTCAGTGTTTATTTGAGGTACGGTGTTTCAAATTGTTTCCACCTTGATAAACCAAAGATAAGTTTAGACATCTCCACACTTCTACATGTTTTTTATTTCAATAGTATCCTTTGTGCAAGTAAATTTTTGTAGGAGTTCGCAATTTTTACATTATTACACAAGTTACCTCATCCAAAATATTAATTTGATATGGTTTGGGATCTTTTGACATATACTTGATGGAACACCATTTACTAATTTGTTTTAGGTTGGAGGCAGTGATGAATGATAAACATGAAAAAATGTCTATCCATAAAGAGGGACATGATGGAAGTCATGTTCACAAATATGTTTCTTTGGACTGAAATGAACAGTGCAAATAGATGCATAAAAAAGCTTGCCCTACATAATTGACTTGTATTTTCCTTTTTGAAAACATTTGATTTTCTTCCAAAAAAGAAAAATTATGGAAATGAACATTTTGAAACTGTGGGAGCAAAGCTGTAGAATTCTTTTTGAGTGTTCATATTTGGTTTTACTACTGAGAGCAACTGGAAAAAATTACTGAAGTATTGTTTTTTCCTAATTTGTTTGCCACCTGAAATTTCAGGTAATCTTTTTAAAGTAATGGGTGATTTTTATTGTTTAAAATTTTACTTTGATTTCCACCTGTTTTCCTCTGTAAACCAGACAGGAGTAGAATTCTTCAATTTCTTATACTTAAGTTTGTATTTGTTTCTGCGAAAGGAGAAAGACTGACAACATAGGACATTTGCCAGCAAGGTGAAAATTTTTTCTAATTTAAAAGGAAACCTAATTCTCAGAAAATTTCTCAATTGTATGTTGAAGGAACTACGGGAAACAACTGTTAGAAAAAATGGAAGAGAAGTGGGAGGATATAAACTAAAAAGAGGATGGTTTCTGTTGTTCCTAGTGCTCCTTGAAAATGCTTATGTTTTATTTTGTCATGAGCTGCACCACTAATGGTGCCAATTACTTCACAGAATGATAGATACAAGGGAAGATGATAGATATGAGACATAAGGAGACTGAGTCATGCTAGCTTTGGAAATTTGATTTGGGGACATTCTCCTCCCCCTTCCCTTTATTTAAAATTTTCCCTAACTGATTAAATTTTTATGCTAATTCTTTTAGGTATTGTAATAATGATATATTTAGATGATGTAGTTTGAGCTCGTAGTTAATAAAGTGATAAACTAAGTCATGCTTCATTTACAGGGTTCACATATTTGCTCAACCAGCTGTGAATCGTGTAGTAAGCAGGTAATTAATTTGCAGAGGGTTGTTTTCTTTTTCTTAACTATTCCAGTGAATGTCTTCCACAGAATTTATTAATAGCTTGGCCAAAATCTGCATTCACATCTATATGAAGCAACAAACCCAGATTAGTATTTCTTCCTTGTTTGATTGCATCACACATCCTGATGCCTGGAGACTCTGATGTTTTCTGAAAGTTTCTTCGTAGTTTCTATTTTCTTTCCAGTTTTGAGAAATAATCTTGAACTATTGCTGTGTGTCCTGCAAGGCTGAAACACATATGTAACAAGGAAGGATTGAGGACTAGTTTGATCACATTGACTGCACTTGCCGAGTGTACAGGTGAACTGCTGTCATTATTTACAAGTACTTCTGATTTGGTCTTGTAAATTATTGTATTCCTGCATCCTAATGTTCTCTTTGTGACATCCATGCTTTTTAGGCAGCTGCCTATGCGGCATGCTGAATATTATCATCTGGTTGTTTGATTTTCTCATATTGTCATGGATCTCTTGGTTCATGTTGCCAGAATGTGATATTCGCTCATGCTTAAACACACTTCAGTTTCTTTACAAGAACAAGGAAGTCCTCAATGTGGTGAGAACTTAACCTTTTCACTTTTTTTCAGTTTCAACATCTATATATATTTATTCAACATGTTATGATGGATGGCAGATAGGGGTGCTCACAGTATGGATAACTAATCCATGAGCAAATTTTTTGACCCTGTCAACTCAGTTCTGTAAAATCTAAACATAAACTAGTCGGTATGATCTGTTAGACGGTTGAAAGTTTAACGAGTTTCACAGGATAGGTTTGTATCAATATTCTTTTTCCCAAAAAAAAGACAAAAATACAAAAGAAAAAAAACTAAAATTATAAAATCATTTTACATTGTGTGTGTGTACATGGTTAGTGTGATCTCGGATTTTTAGACACTCGTTCTATAAAATATATATTTAGATTTAGAAAAAAAGAAAACACAAACACACACCCCAATTGGGCCTGACAACCACAAATTTAAGACTGTTCAACCGAAACCATAAGAGGTTGTAATACTGCAAGCCAAAGCTGACCAGTTTGGTTTGGTTACCTATTTTTCAATTTAGTTCAAGTTTTTGGTTTTCCAATTTTTTTGGCTCACCTAAGGTGCGTCTAGGATCAGGACTTAAGGCATGGCGCTTCGGCATACTTAGTTAAGGCTCAATCCAAGAGGTGCACGCCTAAGTTTTTGGGCCTAGACGCAAAGGCATGCGGGTTTTTTGAGACTAAAAAATACACACCTTGAATATCTTATAGATTTTTTTTTCAAAAAAAATTAAATTCGTTTTTTTGAAAGTACTTATCATATTTAATTATATGAACTTGGTGTTTGAAACTACATTTAAGGAAGATTCTTGGAAAAGGTCTCTGTGGCTGAAATTATTGAAGTAAATGAGATTATAGCTTATACTAAATTAAAAAAATAGTTTGAAGATTATAATTTAGAGAGGCACATAAATATAAAGTCATTCAAGCTTATAAGCTAAGGAAGGAGTATGCGATGAACTTGTGTTTGATGATTATGATAAATATGATTCTTTATTATGAGTATTTTGAGAACGATATTTCAAATTTGTTAATGAATTTTATTACTTTCATGCTGTGGTGACTTGTGCTTATTAATTGTCATTTTTTATATTCTTAGTAGAATTATGAGTTTATGGTTATTATCAAAACTATTTTTTTGATATTTCCTATTCTATTTTTAGTTTTAGTAATTAGAATTCATTACAAGAATAACATATATCCATATTTCATAAATGGGTGCTTCACTTCCATTAGGTCTGTATATAGGCCCTAGTGACTGTTTGTGCCTTAATGCGCATTGAGCCTTTAGCTAATAGCAGTTATATTTCTAAGCATTAAAGTTGAAACACACTTGTACTAAACTAGAAATAGATGTAGGAAGGTGATATGTATGAAGGATGATTAAGATGGTTTGGACACTCAAATATAAATTGTATACAAAGTGAACTATTTTCTTCATCGGGATTAGAGGCAATCATAAGGGGGAGACACAAATCTAAAATACTTTGTTGTTCGTTTTAAAGGGGGATTTGATGGCCCTTAATATTTGAGACAATGTCGCCTTGATAAAGTCTCAAGACTGACTATATGGGGTTGGCTATTGAATCTTTCCATCATTTTGCTCTGTTCGGGGTAATGTAGCTAGTATTCAGGTGTTTGTTCTAATCTAAATGATATTGTCTGAATTAGATGAATCTTTATTTGCCAACGACATATATGATGGAAAAACTTCTTTATTTTTGTTGAACTGAAGGCTAAAATTCTATAGAAATTATTTTGAGTGCTAAAATTATTTAAAGAAGTAAGACAATCCCTTTTATTAGCAATCTGTGTCTGGAATTTCCTTGGACAACAAAGAGACTGGCAGTTCTGTCTGATGCACTGTTCTCGTTCCCTAATACAAGTCAGTAACCACGTAGTCTTTCACTAGCAATGACAAATATAGCATGTGCTTGTGCTACATTTTTCAGTGTATGTGAACACAGCTATGATTGATTGTGAATTTATATGTCATCCAGATTTCATTTAAGAGTTAAGATGCTAGGAAGGGTGTATCCCAGTGCAACATTTAAGGTTGCTCCATTATGACCTAGAGTTTATGGATTCAAACCATGGAAAAAAAAATTTTCACAATGCAAGTGTAAGCCCACGAATATTTGACTCTACTAAAGCCATTATGTGTGATGCTCATGCATTAGGTTGCCTTATAGTGGAGGACCCCAGGACTCCTTTTCTGCAGAAAAGTTAAACTCTGTCATGGAAAGACCTAGGATGTCCAAGGGTTTACTCTATCACTATTATTCATTTTAGTTTTGTATTTTGTAGTATCCTGTATTTGTACTTTTCAAAGCTGTTATCACAACAGGCAAACTCTATTTCATTTTATGAATGAAAACTAGACTAACATGACACAAGCTCTCAGTTGGATATCAGTTCTCAGATTATTGGTCGGAAGGACACAGCACGAAATATTTTTGATATCTGGAAAGAGGTGATGTGATGCAGTAATCTCTTTATTTATGTTCTGTTGTTTGGGCTATGAAGTTCTGGAAAGAGGAATAGTTCATCCTAAAACTGAACCAAGTGCACTATCTTTCTCAGATTTTCCGAAAGAGAAAAATCAAGAGGCATAGGATACGTGAAACTAGTCGAACTGATATGTATGACTCACCTGAGTCTCTCTACTCCCTTGTATCAAACCGGTAGGTGAGAGTTTCCAGCTAAGGTTATTTACTCTTCATTTCTTTAATAATATGACTTCCCAAGGTTTAGTGGTTGTGGATCGGCAGAGGTGATTATGATCTATTTTTTGAGGGCATTCATGAGAATATTCTGAAGCTCTATTATCATGATCCATTGATGCGGAGGACTGTAAGCCTCAAGTTCATTATTTCCTTTACGTCAACTTTGCATGCTAATATCAGTTTCTTGGTGTCACCTGAATCTCCTTGACAATGATCTTGTTTGTGAAGGTCAAGTGCCTTGATACTCTTGGTGTCTCTGACTTACTCCACAAATATATTATGCATTCCCATCACATGCCTCTCTATGGTAGGAACACAGATCCCTTACTTTGCTACAAGCTCAAGATGAATTCGGTCACTTATCTTTTACACATTATTCCTGCAGTTTATTTTCCTCCTATTGCTGTTACCATACCTCATCTATTAGGCCGAGTTGAAAAACCAATGATTGAATGGCCAAAGTCTTTTCAAAGGTATCTACTATCTACTCTGCTTTAGAAGATTCAAAATCTAGGTGATACTAAGATAACAGTGCCTGTGTTGTGATACTTTGGTGAAAACTTTCAGATACCGATCGTTGCTGATGGAAAAGACGGAGATTTTAAGGTCCTGGAATGCCAAAATTGTACCATATATTTCAAGGCATCTGTCAGTTAAATCATTTATTGAAGATACTCTCTCTCCATTACTATATATTCTCTCTCCAGCTACTCTCAGGCCGGTAACTTGCTTGCATCTGATACCTGAATGCTATGTCCAATTGTCTTTTCCTTACAGTTTCCAATTTCCGCGTCATGTTTAAACTATTTTTGTTGTGTTAGTTGGAAGCGTTGAATTTTGTAATTCTTTTTTCCTGTGTAGTTTCTCACAATTTTTAATAGAGAAATCAACATGAGGTTGATCTGAACAATCTATTGATTAATATCACAAACTCAATCGAAGTTGCCTTTTCACCACCTTAACTAACAGAGAATACTATGCTTTCACTTTTGAGGTCTAAGTGCTTGTTCTATTTTTTGTTATCTGGATCTCATGCACATTGCTTTCCAATAAAAATAGATTTTTATGCCATACTGTGGCATTCTGTCTTATATGGCATAAAAATCCTTGAAGATCAAAGATAGCTATGAAATTTAGTAATGAATAAGGGAAATTTGGTCTCTGCACTGCTCATTCTTGTTTGTTTTGACATTGAAATTTACATGTTTACTTGACTGATGGATAACTGCTTATAGAAGTAATTTGGAAGAAATTTACTGTGTAAGAAATTTCTGATCATATGAATTTTGAAGATGATGATACTTTTTTATTCTAAAGACTCAGATAGTAAGTTAACATTATAAATTATTTCAGAAAGATTTTTCATCAATATATCTTTTGGTTTACCAGTGACGAATTCTATTGGTTAAGTCTTCATTTGTTTTTTTTCAGAAAATACCTTGCTAGAAAATGTTGTCTGCATTTTTAGGTGTTTGGCTGTGAATGAGAGAATATTTTCCATTTTTTTAGATGTTTGGCACATAGGAAAATAAGTCATCAGGAATTATGTTAGTTGCTACGGAAAACTTACGAACAAATCATTTTATGAAACTTGCTACTTACCATTGATCACCAACATCTATTGCATAAAGCTTTTATCTAATGATACAATCACCAGCTAATGACGACCCTGACTCTTCTGCCATCCGATGGCCAGAACTGCTGTTGCCAGCCTGGAACGTTCCAACCCCTCGTCGTTGTTAGATAGTAACCTCATCGATCCCACTGCTGGTCAGAAAATCACTACATAGGTGATCGATTGACTGTGATTGACCATATTTTTTTGACTAAAATATCACCATCGATTAGAAATACTAATACCACCACCGTTAATGATTGCGAATATTCATTATTATTGCTCGATTTGTATGATAATCTATATTTTCTTGTCCATGTCAAATGTTGGAAAATATTTTGAGAAGAAGTTATTTTCTTTGATACCATTTTCTGTGGACAACGCAAAAAATGTTTTTCCGGAAGTGGAAAATATTTTTTCCAATAAATGAAGCCTAACTATACTGTATGTATGCAAACATAGTTCCAATGTAGACTCTATTTGTAAAATGATGAAATTAAAAGGAAATTTGTAAAATATACTTTTGACTCCACATGACAAATACACCACCAACAAGAAGCCATATGTCTCACTTCATAAGCTCAGCATCAGCTGTATAATTCATATTCCACCCTCCACTCAATTTAGGGAAATATCCTTACCAAGTAAAAGCATTTTAAATTTCTGTTTACTATCTCTTTTCGAGTTTTTTATAGCCTACCTCTCACCCATTCAAATTATGTGTAACCTCAAACAAATCAACATCTAATACTGTCACATGAACAGGCTCACGACAAACCTTTTCTGTAAATTACTGCTAGTTATCATTTCAAAGTCGAGGGCTGCCCCTACCCTACTTCATTTTTCTTCTTGTTTTCTCTCCAAATCACACATGGTAGCATATGGGGCCATCTTCCACACTCCAAATTTCCATCTCTCTTATTCTTTCTATTTTCCTTGAAAGCCAACACATACTGAGGAGCAGGGACAACCTTTTTGGGAAAACCAATAAGTATCATGGACTGTATGTTACTTGATTGATCAATACTGTGTGGATAACCATCCCATGTCTGCCTTTGTCCCATCTCATAAGTATATAAATTACAAAAGAAACCTTTGACCTTTCTGAAGAAACCAATGGACATAATCTAATGCCAAAATCAAAATTAATAGACACTCATTGTTAAATCAATGTTAATACTAGAAAAACAAATCTATGGATAACAATCAATGGTCAACAAGTAACATTTAACCACCCAGCATTAACTTCTTTAAAATTAAATATTGAAGGGACTCATATCACTACCGCACCATTTAAGAAAGGGTTGGACAGAGACTTAAATAGTGCAATAACTCTCGATGATATTAAAAAACTTTATAAACAAAATAATTATTAATCCTAGACCTTACATACTGTAACAAAACAACTAAATAGGATAGAACATACTCTTCATAAACCAGAACTCAATGTGTTTTCCCATAGTATTTCTCCAATGCTCAATTCGCCCTATGCCTTATCGAAAAAAGATATTGAACAATTATATCCTAAAAGAACTTATGTTCTTCTAGAAACCTTTACTCAAAAGATTCAATAATTAACCCCCTCATCATCATCTTCCAATCAACCTAATATAATTAAAACAGTTCAAACCATAGGTCAGCCTAAGAATGCTTGTGATATAGATGACAAACAAGAAATAAACAAAATTAGGCCTAGGAGGTATACTCCTAATCCTCCTAGAACGTATCAAACTAGAAATTATTATCCTCAGCCAATTCCTCTTAATATTCACTATGAAGGAGACCAATTTCAAACCAAAATCTTTAGTGGAGAAGCCATCCATGAATGGAACATTGATGGCAAATCTGAATGTAAAATTACATGCCTACTTCATGACATTGGCATGGCCCACTACAGCATATTAAGTCTACCATATTGGAGACCATCAAGCCTGTAAATTTATCATTGTTGGATTTACTAGTGCATTTAAATTTTGATGGGAAAATGCTTTACTCCCACATCAAAAAGATTATATTTTCAACCATGTTGAGACAGTGCAAACTATAGGATCAGATGTTACTGTAGAATTTGAACAAAGAGAAAATGCAGTTGAAATTCTTGTAATTGCCATACGCCAATTAGTCATCGGAAATGCTGAAGAAGAATTAGCAAGTTCAAAGATAATTTTATCCAATTTAAGATGCCCAACACTCCAAGATTTTAGATGGTATAAAGATTTATTTATTACATATATTTTTCAACGAAGAGACTGCAATGACCCTTTTTGGAAAAAAAGGTTTGTTGTAGGACGATCGACTGTAATTTAACAAAATTAATTGATTTAGTTGGGCATAGAGCTATCCCATGGAATGAGATGACATTTGGGCAGCTCTTCATCTTTATTAAAAAAGAAATTACGACTATGTCATGAATACAAAGAACAAGCTAAATTCTATAAAGATAGCAAACAATTTAAGGTTCAATTAGGCACATTTTGCCAGCAATATGGAATTGATAAATTAAAAGCCCCATCAAGAAATAAACCAAAATACATTAAAAAACCCTATAAACACTCCAATTTCAACAATAAGTCTCATGGAAAGCCTAGGAAACCAGTAAGACACCACTCCCTCAAATAGGCCACAATATCAACCATTTAAAATAATATGTTAGAAATGTAAGAAACCTGGCCACAAATCTGATCATGTGTAAATTAAAAACGAAAATATATGAATTATTCAAAGATGACAAAGCATGTGTAACAACTTAACTTCTTTATTATTAAGTAATTTAGAAAAACTAAATTATCTAACTAATAATGAAGGACATCAAATCTATAAAATACAAGAAAACAAGTCAAATTACTCTTCTTTGTATACAGAATCCGATCAAGAACCTAATGACACACCACACTTATGTGATTGTAAATTGCAGCAACTAAATATGCTGAGATTAAAAAATGAAAAAGAATTTCTTAACGATATTATGGACAAAATAGAAAATCCAGACATCAAATGACAATATTATCTAAAATTACAAAATTTATTAACTCAAGCAAAATTATGAAAGCTCAAAAACTTTCAATTTGGCGAAGTGTTTGAAAAATGTCCATCCCAATTATTATTTAGACAAGTAACTATTAGCGGTTTACAACATTAAATTAAACAATTAAAAATTGAAATTAAAGACTTCAGAAACGAACTACATGAGCAAAAAATTAATGAATTACAATTAAACACAACATTATTATTGGTTGAATCCAAAATACTTACACCAAGAGCAAATGAAACATTAACTTCTCAACCAATAACCCAACACAACCAACTATATAGCGAAGAACAATATCTCCAACTAATTACAAAAATAAATTTTTAGAAGTGGTATTGCCAAATTACTTCGGTCATCAATAATGAATATCATCTCAAATTAATAGCTTTGTTAGATACAGAAGAAGATCAAAATTGTATCCATGAATGATTAATACCTACTAAATATTATCAAAAAATAATAGAAAAATTATATATAGTAAGTGGTTCCAAGTTAAATATAAACTATAAATTATACAACACTGTAATTTGTAATCAAGGATATTACTTTAGATCCACATTTATTCTAGTTGAAGACCTGCAACAAGACATTATTTTAGGGACCCTATTCTTTACTCAAATTTATCTATTCATCACCTCTATTGAAGGAATATCCAGCCAAATTTTGGAAGACTCTTTTCTCTTTCCTTTTATTCATCCTATCAAACAATGAGAAATTTAAGAATTTCAAGCTACATCTATTTACAAACAAATTAGTCTAATAACCAAAAAAGAAAAACAAATCCAATACCTACAGGAAGAAGTTGAATTAGCAAAAATCGAACAACAATTACAACACCCCACCATACAGGCAAAAGTAAAGAATATTCAACAAACCTTCGAAAAGGAAGTATGTTCACATCTTCCAAATGCATTTTAGGACAAAAAACAATACTAGGGTAGTTTATCGTATGAAAAAGATTCTCATGAATCATAGATACCTACCAAGGCAAGGCCAATCCAAATAAATCAATAATTATTAGAATACTGTAAAAGGGAAATCTAAAACTTATTAGACAAAAACCTAATTAGGCCCTCCAAGTTACCATGGAGTTCTACTTTCTCAGTTCTGAAACAAGTAGAAATAGAAAGAGGTGTTCCATGATTTGTTATTAATTATAAACTCTTTAATAAGGTGCTTCAATGGATTAGATATTCTATACCAAATAAAAAGGACTTAATCAATTGCATATATAATGCAAATATTTTTTTCCAAATTCGATAATGAAATGTGGATTTTGGTTAATCTAGATAAAAGAACAAGATATATATAAAACAACATTCACATTTCCCTTCGGGCATTATGAATGGAATGTGATGCCTTTTGGGCTAAAAAATGCGCCCTCTGAATTTCAAAACATTACGAATTAAATCTTTAATCCTTATACTCAATTCATAATTGTATATATTAATGATGTATTAGTATTTTCTAAAGTAATAGACCAACATTTTAAATATTTACAATAATTTTTAAATATTATTAAACAAAATAGTTTAGTAGTTTCCTCTACCGAAATACAATTGTTCCAAACAAAAGTATGACTTTTAGGTTTAAACATATATCAACATACTATAACTCCTATTCACAGATTCATTGAATTTGCAAATAAGTTCCTGGATGAAATCAAGGGTAAATATCAATTTTAAAGATTTTTAAAATGTTTAAATTATGTTGCTGATTTTATTTTGAACTTTAAACAAATTTGTGAGCCTTTATATTAAAGACTCAAGAAGAACCCAATTCCCTTGATAGTGTCATACATAACATCAGATTCAACATCTTCCATGTTTAGATATACCTCAACCCACTGCACGTCTTATAGTCGAAACTAATGCTTCTGATATTGGTTATGGATGTATCCTTACACAACAGTTAGAGTCCACCACACAGGATCAAATCATACGTTTTCATTCAGGTCCTTGTCTCAGACCATAGAAAAATTATTTAACAATTAAAAATGAAATTTTGTCCATTATTTTATGCATTTCAAAATTTTAAGATAATTTATACAATAATAAATTTTTATTACATATTAACTACAAAGTAGTCAAAGATGTTCTTCAAAAGGATGTAAAGAATTTAGTTTCCAAACAAATTTTTACAATATGGCAAGTTATTTTATCTGTTTTTTATTTTGATATCGAATTTATTAAAGGTTCTTCAAGCTCTTTACCTGATTTTTTGATGAGGGGATTTTTTCGGGGATACAATGCCACCAAAACATAACACCAAATCCAAACCTATTCAAGGACCCTCTACTCCGGCTAAATAATATGCCAAAGATTATGCAGTACCCATACCACAAAAATCAATTTCTATATCCAACCAGTTTGCCACCCTTCGTGATTATCCGCCCCTAACATTTAAAGATACTATCCGATCCAAAAAAATGATCAAGCTTTGACATCCTCCCCTTCTACCAAATCTATAGAGCAATCATCCAACTATGTTACTAAACATCTTACAATACATATAGCTGCGATTGCCTTTCTGCAGCAACTTCTACTCAAATATATGTTAGCAATCACCAATAGAATGTTCTATGATAATTACTTATATAATACAAATAATCTAGTAAAAATTCAGCAATATTATGAATTGATCTTGATTAATTTAGGATCTATTGAGTTTAAACACTACCGCAATCGTCAAGATAATTTCATTGTATATTCCATTTGTGAAATAAGAAAAGTCCGTCACTTTGATTAGATTGGACTACTGCTAATATGGAATCTTTATTTTTTAATAAAGTTTGATCTCATAGACATGGTAAGATAGGGATATCAATTCCTAATTTAATTAAGGGTTTAATTGCTATTTGGATTAATCTATAGTGAATGTAATTATTTCCTTTATATTTAAACTTGTTTGTAAATAATGTGGATAATAATCTTATCTCTTTATATTCATTTTTAATAGATATCGTTTGTTTATGATCTTTAATAGATAAAGCAATTTTAAAATCAAATTTACCTATTTTATAAATTTCTTCTACTTGTTGAGTAAGTATAGTCTATCTTGAATAATCTTGACTACTTAAAATAATTGATGATTTTCTTGAATTAGCTGTCACTTTACTATTCGAACTATTTCCCTAAACATACATCTGAATTTAGACGCCATTAATTAATTAATTAATGCATAGATAACACAAAACTCACCCTACATACCCAATGACTGGGAGCACCTGTCTCAAGATGACCTAGTTCTGGCAAACCAACGAGACAAACAGACTTACCAACAGTGCACTGTGTGATGCAAAAATTGAATAATAGCTGTCTCTAATACCAAAACGTATGTAGGATTGATAGATAATTCAAATAATCCTGTAACAAACTAACAAAAGAGATAGAGTAGTATACCACAAATGCTTGGACAAATCTTCAAGCTTTGATTAACTTTGGAAATGTTTTCAATTTGATAACTATTGCATTTTTGCAAATAAATGAAGCCTAACTATACTGTATGTATGCAAATATAGTTCAAATGTAGACTCTATTTGTAAAATGAAGAAATTAATAGGAAATTCGTAAACTATGCATTTGAATCCACATGACAAATACGCCACCAACAAGAAGCCATATGTCTCACTTCATAAGCTCAGCATTGGCTGTATAAATCATATTCCGCCCTCCACTCAATTTAGGGAAATATCCTTACCAAGGAAAAGCATTTTTAATTTCCATTTACTACCTCTTTTCTAGTTTTTTATAGCATACCTCACCCATTCTAATTATGTGTAACCTCAATTAAACCAATATCTAAGACTGTTGCATGAACAGGCTCACGACAAATCTTTTTTGTGGATTACTGTTAGTTATCATTTCAAAGTCGAGGGCTGCCCCTCCCCACTTCTAATTTCTCTTCTTGTTTTCTCTCCAAATCACACATAGTAGCATATGGGGCCATCTTCCACACTTCAAATTTCCATCTCCCTTATTCGTTCTCTTTTCCTTCAAAGCCAACACATACATCAGAGAAGTAGGGACAACCTTTCTGAGGAAACCAATAAATATCATGGACTGTATGTTGATTGATCAATACTGTGTGGATACCCATCCCATGTCTGCCTTCATCCCATCTCATAATTATACTACTTCTAATTTCCCTTCTTGTTTTCTCTCCAAATTACACACAGTAGCGTATGGGGCCATCTTCCACACTTCAAATTTCCATCTCTCTCATTCTTTTTCTTTTCCTTCAAAGCCAACACACACATTAGAGAAGCAGGGACAAGCTTTCTGAGGAAACCAATAAATATCATGGACTGTATATTACTTGATTGATCAATACTGTGTGGATACCCATCCCATGTCTGCCTTTGTCCCATCTCATAAGTATACCAATTACAAAACAAATCTTTGACCTGTCTGAAGAAACCAGTAAATATCTTGATGATATAGTATCTTAATTAATGAAAATATGTGCGTCAAATTTATGCAATTGCTCTATAGATATGTACAAGGCACACAATACTTACTATGCATGAACTTGGCGTTGATTTTCCCCAATATCCCTTTACAATACATAAATCTAAAAAAATTAAAGTTGTAATTACATAGATTTGTATTAACTAAATCTCTATGAAGACTTTGGTAGTATGTATATTCTTTAGCTATGCGCTCTGTCTATAATTATTCATCTTGGTTCCTTTTTTGTTATTAGAAAAGAAAATTTCCTATTAATTACAATAAGCACTTTCGAAAATAAAGGTTAGTTTAAGGTTCTCTTTACCCCCCCCTCTCTCTTTTCCTGTGTAATAAATTAAAAGGAGATAAAAATGTGAAAAGTCAGAAAAGAATAATTCTGTAGAGTTGATATGTAATTATGCGAGTTACTGTTAATTGAAATAAGTTATTTAACATTGCAGCATTTGGTTTCTTTTGTCACGTGTACTACTCAAAAATTCACTTATGATTCTGGAATGAAATTCTATGTACTATGAATTAAATGTGCCCATAGTCTTCTCAAGTAAGTTTTTATACTTCATTATCTGGGTGGAAAAGTTTACTGCTACACTTGCTTTACTATTAGGGTTTGTATATTTCTTTTCATACCGTATGCAGAGTTTAAATTAGTATCCTACCTTTTATGAAGAGACCTTAATCACAGATATGTTGCATCCTCCCTTTTGGAAGGGACTGTAATCAAAGACATGATGTAAATCATTTTAGATGTAATTGAAAAATCATTACAATGCAAATTTCACCATTTGACTATGGTGCATGGTCATAAAATATAGTTGGAGGCTAGATATAACTTTATACGGGAGTTAAAATAAACCCTCATTGATAGATATTTCTACTTTCATCCTGTCTATTTTCTATCAATGCTCAAAACACCTCCTATTGTAGCCCATGGGTTTTGCACTAGAAGGATGAATAAAAGAAAATTTTCCTATCCATAAATCAATATTGGCTGATATTTTAAGCCAATATGTATGGGCATTAAGAGGTCCCAATATTGGGTAGTTTTTTCTTTGTAGAATCCTTGACTACATTTTTGTGCCCTTATTTGTGTATCTTTCGATGACGAAGGGGCATACATACTTATTTTTGATAAAATTAACTAATATTCTCAATCATATGCATATATGATCAAAGGAAGACTAAAATGTAGTGTATTACTCGATTTTGGTGAGGCACTGGAAAAACAATTGCGTCCGCATTGATTGATATCATTACACATCACCCATATGGTTGATGTCGATATGATTGCGACGAAGACCGATACTGTTACACATCCTATTTAATATTGCTATTGAAGTTGTCATTGCTGTTAAATCACAATGTTTTTTTCCTAATTTCAAAGCTTTTCCAATCAGCACTCAGTGCGAAAACACTTTTAGCCACTTCACTTTCAAAGAAGAAACAACTTCAAACCTTTAAAATTCTCTTAAACCCCAAACTTGAATGCTGTATCAAGCTTCCAGGGAAATACTGAAGTGTGATCAGTAAACAATATATAAGGGCTTTAAGAGGTCCTGTTTAATTTTTCCTTTGTAGAAGCCTTGACCACATTTTTGTGCCCTTTTTGTGTATTCTTCACTAATATTCTCAAACATATACATATATGATAAAAAGAAAGACTAAAATTTAGTGTATTACTCAGTTTAGTGAGGCATTGGAAAAACAATTGCATCTGCATTTTTTATATCATTACTTGTCACCCATATGGTTGATTTCTATATGACTGCAACTGACACCGATATTGTTACAGATCCTATTGAATATTGCTATTGAAGCTGCCATTGTCATTAAATCACAATGTTTTTTTCTTAATTTCAAAATTTTTCCAATCAACGCTTAGTGCAAAAACACGTTTAGCCACTTCATTTTCAAAGAAAAAACAACTTTAAACCATTAAAATTCTCTTAAACCCCAAACTTGAATGCTCTATCAAGCTTTCAGGAAAAAACTGAAGTGTCATCAGCAAACAATTTGATATCATGATCTGCCGACCACCTTGTAAGCCTATTGAAAGCCTTTAAAAACTTGTCACTTGATGCCTCTTTCAATTCATTGAGTCTCTACAACAGCAAAAAAATGATGAATGAAGGGTTGCCTTGTTGGATCCCTAGAGTTTGGAAGGAAGGGTCTGCCTTCTGAATTAACAGATCAGAAAATGGTCCATTGATGCATAGACTTTAATCAAATTCCTCCACTGGCACTAAAAACCCAATTTATGAAGCCCAGAAAGAGACTACATTCAAGAAATTTGGTCATGGCTTCCCATCACTATAACAATGAACTTCCCCTTTAATTTGGATATGCAAGCACACAGTTTATGCTCTTAATTCTACGTTAAAAATTTGCCTTTCATCAACACGAGCACACCGGTTGCATGAATGGTACTTACCAAAAAAGAAAAAAATAGGTTGCATGAATGGACTTTCTCTAGACCATTTTAAACTCCATAGCTAGCAAAGTCTTGTAAGTAGTGCCTAATAATATAATGGAGCTTTGAGAATTTTTCTGTTTTTTTTCCTGGATGAAGTTATCATGTGTCTGAATATAGATGTAGATTATGAGGTGATCCCTTGAGTTTTCCACAGGTTGCACTGCACTTGTTGTCGGAGAGGGAAAAGAATGATCTTGCTCAGTTGGTTAGTGTGATGGTTTCCTACTCTATAACGTACAAAAACGTGATATCTGATCGATTGACAAATAACCCAAGACATGAAGCAATGATGGATGCCGCATCACTGTCATTTGACCCTTCCTTTGAAGAATTTAATTACTTTGAGGTTTGCAACCTTCTGCTAGTTCCAGGATTCTGGTGTGTGATTTTATCTTTTCTGAAGTTTTCTCCCCAAACTGGTTTCTGCTAGGGCTATAGACCGGCACGTTATGAACTTACTTTGGCTGTGAAGCAAGTTCTGGCGCATGAGGTAAGCTGAAGACTGGTTGAAGTAGTTCTAGATGCTAGTACTATTTGTACCTTATGAACTGTTGTGTGTGCTTGTATTGTAAAGTCGAAATGCCATGTGACTGGCATCACTAATTTTGAAAAAAATTGTGTTTCTTGAGGAATGCATAATTTCAAACATAGCTTCATGTTCTCAAGGTTCACGGGCACCCAACCATTCAAAACTTTGTTCGGTTGTGAAAAAGCTATGGAGGTGATATATTTTGTAATTTCTATTTTTAAATAATTAAAATGACAGAAGTTTTTATGTTTTAGATGCAAAACCGTGAAAAAACGATAATAATTCCTTTCCATAATCACCACCCTCCCTCGTACAGTGTGTGAAGTCCTCTTATCTCCCCTTCTAAGTTCTTATCCAAGACACTGAGTAGATTGAGAATTTAGCATCAAGACAAGACGACTTTCTATTTTTCTCATGGATAGGTTCAACTCCCTTGCCAAAACCTCCCTGTGAGTTTGCATAAATTAATGGCGTCCTGTTCCTTCAGAATCATCAGGAATGATGATGGAGCTGAACAACACCTTACTCTGGAGTATTGACGAAATTTCAACCGATATGATAGTTATTAGCTGGTATGTATTGGCATTGGGGTTCCCTGATAGCAATTTTTTTATGCTGCAATAATATCGCAATATCTTTCCATATCAACCGATACAATTGATATTCAAAATGTTTGGCAGATATTAGGTGACACAACCTTGTAAGCTTACGGTTTTAGAATTTTGTTTCTATCCGATATATCTGATACCGATACATAATATTCGATATGTAATATGACTGTGGCCGATACATGTATAGGTATTTTCATCCGTTCTTAAGAGTCATCTTTGGAGTCAGAATGATCATTATCGTTGGCCCAAAGATGCAGCCTGCAGAACTGATGCCTCTAACCATTTTCACCTTGCGGATTGTCTCCTTAGTGCACCATATTCTATATCTAGTTCCTGTGCTGAACATCTGAATAATTAAAGCCAAAAATCACATAGATGTGTGATAACCATAACAGTGAACAGTCACCTCTGACAAACTGATGTCAATAGGCTTCTTTCAATAAATAAAGTTCTATGGATGAAGGATTACCCTGTTGAACATCCACTCTGCACCAATTCTCTGATTAATTGGGGTCAGGACCCCAAGTTCTTTGGCTGATGAACTTCCAATCCTCCATAGACTAGGCTCTGAGATGGCAATTTCAACCTGGGATCAACCTAGTTAGCTGAAATAGATGCCAATAACTATGAAATGAATTTTCTGAATGATTGGGGACAGCATGGGAATTTTTTGTGCTGTGCTGTCTACTGGAATTCATGGTGGTTTGTAGTTCCAG
This sequence comes from Nepenthes gracilis, assembly GCA_033239525.1. NCBI lineage: Eukaryota > Viridiplantae > Streptophyta > Magnoliopsida > Caryophyllales > Nepenthaceae > Nepenthes > Nepenthes gracilis. The sequence goes on from BSYO01000039.1 coordinate 11,913,189, forward strand.
AATTAAGATTTTACGGCTTAGAAGAAGAATTTTAAGGTTTTAATATCTTGAGGAAATATAGAGGAGGTGAGCATAGGTAGGAAGAAAAGATACATCTGTGAATCAGAGTCCATGACAAGGAGAGACATGTGGGAGTGTAGGAATTGAAGTTCGAGGCCAACATTATGTCTTTTCTCATTGATTTCCTTCACGCACACAATGAACCACAATGAAGCTGCTGGATTGAGTTTATGATACTACTGCAGTCAGTGGAGTCAGGACTGCTGTAGAGGTAACGGGGGATTGGAGCTTCAGCAGTGAAGGATATTTTCTGTTGCTTCTTATAATAAAAAAATCTTGTGGGTTGATGTCTGAAGTTTTCCTTGAGAATTGATGTGGAAGTCTTAGAGTTCATTGATGTTACCACTTGGTTTGAGAAGTTGCATTGGGAATTGCAACTTTGTATCATTTGATAAATTAAAAAAAAAATGCCTTTTTTGCTGCTACTTTTGAGGAAACATGAGGGAAGGAGGCAGTTGAGCATTTATTTCTCTGTTGTTCTAGTTATAGGTAACTTAGGAAAGCTGTATGGGTCAATATGCCTATGGTCATTCTATGGACAGTTTGAAGAGAAGAAACTCTAGCACATTTGGCAATGCTGACAAGACATTAGATGATGCTGTTGCACTGTCAACAGACTTCTCTTTGGATAAATGGTTAAACAGGATCTCATATAGGTTCTATTTAACTTTTAATAAATGTTAATTTGTAATTTTTAATTCATTGATATTTGTACTAGTGTAATGCCCACTCATCATTCGAGATAATATATGCTTTTTCAAATATCCTGCTAATACACTAGGCTTCCTACATTATTGGCTCTAGGGAGGATTAGATATAAGTAACTTTACCATCATAATTCAGAGAGGTGGTTTCTGTCATTTGAATTCATGACTTGTAGGCTAAAATGTAAAAAGATAATAAGGATTATACCAATGCTCAACATCTAATACAATCTTTTTCTGCTGATAAAGTCATTTTTTGTCAAGGTGCATTGTGTTATCAATTCTTTTCATGTAAACTTCCTCGAAATGATTTTCCTCATCACTGTCAAGAAAGAATTGTGTGCCAGAGCTTATTTGTCTAGCTGGTGGAAACACGATTTTATATTTGCAATCTTAGTTGCTCTAGCAGAAGCACTGCCTGATCATAACCAAGTGTCCAATAAATTTCTTTCTAGTTCATCTAGTTGGATGTGTAGAACTCTATCCATGGTCATAATGTTGAATACTCATACAGATTTAGTCTGAAAATGGTTTGAGTAGTTCCTTCCTCTCTACATTCCTTGAATTATACAAAGTATGATTAAAAACCAAACTCTGGAGTTCATATGTTCTTCCAGCCAAAATATCAGGATATAACACCGGTTATTCTTTGGTAGGATTTGCACATGGTAATGCAATTTCTGTTCATCTGTTTTCCCTTGTTCACTTGTTTGAAAGGGTCTTCATATGGTCATGTTCCAAACATATTGGACCTTGGCCCTTTGATTCTGAACAACTGATTCTTTTTACTATGTTGTTCTCCTTATTCCCATTCCACCCTCCAGACAAAACCTCCACAGTTCTTCCTACTTTCTTTAAACTTGGTGCCACTGCACAGCAGCAAAGATAGCATTTGTACACTGACACTGGCATGGATGCCTTTCCCAATTAGCATTAGTTAATTGATGCACAGAATTTACAGGGTTATTTTCTGGTGTTACTCTTCAAGATTTGCAAACCTTAAGTTGCACCAGTATAAGGGAATGTATGCTTTAGTGATACTGCTACAAAGCTTTTTGTTTTTTTGTTTTTTAGGTAAGATAATTTACACAAACAATCAAGTAGGGCCGGCTGTTGGTGAACTAAAAGTGGTTTTATGAAATAATAGATGCCTTTCTGTTTTTTCTACTTGCATGAGTTTTTGTGCATTTCATCATCTCACCTCAACAACTTATGTCTTAGGTTGAGAAGCAAAAGATACTGCTAGGTATCACTGGTAAACTGATCCATCCAAATGACAGCTGCAACAAAGAAAATGGCTGCGCAGTTGCATGTGCCAAGTACAATAACATGGAAAGGGCTACAGATGAATCACAAGCAGTCAACCCCAAATGCAGCACTTCCAAGAATCCATCAACTTCAGGTTCCGGTGGAGATACTGCAGCTGTTGTCAAACTAAAACCCCCCAGAGCCATGCAGAAACCTTCAAATGGCGCCTTTAATTTGTTTGACAGGTATTGCGTGATATCTGTGTCACATCATTCTCTGATGTTTTATTGATGCCAACAGGCACCTATTCTTGGATAAATCAACACTGGGAGTATAATTGATATATTGCTGTTGAAATGGAGGCACTCTTAATGTCCTCAGAATCTTTTTTGCATATTTCTTATGAAATAAATATGGGAATATTGTGGTTTTGCAAACAGGAAAATTTTCCTACTTGATCACATTATTGCTTGACATCATCTTGTCATTAATGGCTGCATTAGCTGCAAGCCATGTAAATCAGGTAGCTACGAATATTGTACACGGTGATGAAGGCTCATTCACTATAATTTATCGGACAGAAAAGTTAATGAATTTATTTGGTTTTAATCTTTGAAATTTTGTGGAGGCAATTACCTCCATTATAAGAAATTCATCAATAGCCATCGATATCCCTTTTTTTCTCATCTTGATGTCTAAGTTTTTTTTCTATTATGTGTGCATGATGATGTTTTCCATTCAGCTTATGACATTAAAACCAATATGCAATCTTATTTTTGTAGTGCAACACAAATGATGTGTGCCAAAAGTCTGGAGCTTAAGTTGGTATGCTGTATGTTCATGTTATGGGCTTATCATAACAGCTAGGGCATACTCTGAATCCCTTTTTATTGGTTTCTTTTTTTTTGGATAAGTTGCATATACATTATCTACCTTTTTTTATTTGGTTATTTGGAAACTTGTTTTGGATCAAACCCTTCATTTATCAGGAGGGATGCTTGGGCTATCATAAACAGTTGTTGGTGTTTATCTCGAATGTGGATATTTGCGTGTTCATTGTCCTTTTAAGACATTAATCTTAACTTTGTTGGCCTTTACTTAAACGTTCCATTTTTTTATCTGTCAGTTATGTTGACCTTTTGACATGCAATCAATCAATCCAAGTACATCTACCACTGGACTTGCTTTAGTTCTTCCAGTCTAGTTTGCAATGGCATCTGCCTGTCGTAATTTTTGACTACATAGCTGTTTCTGGAGATAAATCCATGTTGCTTTCAGTTTATTAAATGATGATCTATCTTTGGCTATGGAATAATTGACATTTTTCCTATTCATTGCTTGTTTTTAAACCTACATAGTGGTGTGCCTTTTTTTCCGCTCAATGCATTATTTATTTTTCTCTTTCTTGATAAACCAAGATTTAAAAAGTTGGGAGGTGAAGGCTCTCAGAATGCCGGTAGTCCTATGCAGAAGCCAGCGACATTACAAAGAGACTCTCGTCCTCTGTTGTTTAAATTTAATGAGGTGGGTCACTGTTTTTCTTTTTTTTTTTTTGAGATGGTAATTTCAGCCGGATCTTGTACAAGGTCAGGTAGACAATGGAATGGAAAATCCATATTTACACTTGCTTAGAATTAAAGTGGCATGCAAAATAAGGGTTTTTTTTTTTTTTTTTCTTTTTCTATTGAGTGCTCAAAAAGCAGTGGTCAGGAAGAAAATTTGAGGAAGTTCCTTAAATTTGCATGAATTTATCATCTTGATCAAAGTCCTTGGGGTATGAGGGTGGAAAACTATTCATATATATTTCTCTTGACGTTTGAAGCATAATTTTCACATAGTAATGGATTGACATCCCAGGAAATACACTACGGGAGTAGCATGCCCTCTTAGCTTGCCTTATTGAAGGATGTAGTTATGAACTATATATTGGATTGTGATCCTAGTCATGACCACTTGTTTGGCATTCAATGATTGGGATACCACAATGTCAATCAAGGGAAGAGTAAGAAGACATCAAAAAAAATTCATTTGACTAATTCTATGCCCTTGTCCGTTGATGTTTGTCTACTTTTTTATTGATGGGGACCCAAATTTTGACTTGTTTCCTCCGATAAGAAAACCTGGAAGCCCAGGGCTAATAATATTTTTTTCTTTTACTGGATCTGTTGCAGGGTTTTACCAATGCAGTAAAGAGACCAGTTCGGGTTCGTGAATTCTTGTTTCTCTAGAGATGACACTTTTTTCCTTGTTTTTTTTTTTCTGAAAAACTGAGCATGAACATGATTTGTGGTAATAGCAAGTTGTTGAAAGTGTTATCACTTCTAAGGATGAGAAAGTCTTGATTTTGTTTATAATTTATTTCCCCCTTGTTGAAGCTTCTATAAGCGCTACTTCCTCACCTCTGTTCAAATTTGGTCTCATTATTAAACACTTACAACTAACTTATTACTTTGCATTATCTGGATGCAAAGCAGTCAAGATATGATACATGAATGAAAAAAATCTAGAATATTTGAGATGAATGGGAGAAAAATCTGAATCTGCCTCAATTACGTTAGCCTTTCTTAGATGTTTGTTTTCTCATCAATCAGAGGCTAGATATTAAACATTTTTGTGTGACTTGGAGAGAATCATAGATGGGTAGATAGGGGTTGGATCAAGGCTCCTCTCGCCCACATGTCAATTTTCTTCAAACTAATGGCATGTTTGATCGGAGAAAATAAGGTGAGAATAGAATTTCTATTCCTTAGAAATTGATATTCCTTTATTTGGTTATAAATTTAATCGAGAATAAATATTTTTTGGGAATTATTATTTTTATAAATGTGAAAATAATAATTTTTATATATTATTATTATTATTAGGTATTATTATTATTATTATTATTACCTTATTTTTTATATTATTTTACGGATCAAATAATAGAATATTAATTTTTATCTTATTTTATTTTAATAATTAAATATGAGAATAATAATTTTAATTATATTTTTATCCTATTTTATCTTTATCTTATTCAATATCAATATCCAAATGTACCATAAATGACTATTAAATTATATTGATATTTTTACATATAAATATTATGGGTAATATAGAATATATTTATACATTTCCTTGGGAAACCTTTAGAATTTTTGAAGTCAGCTCGATCAATCCTTGCTCAACCGGTTTATCTATTATCACTAATTTTGAAATCTTTGATTCAGTCAATGGAAGTTCTATTTTTTTTTTTTTTTTCAGAATGTATTCTAAATTTTGGCTTCTTTTAATGATTAATTTAACCTCCGACTAAAAAGATATACTTTTGGTTATATTTTCTCTATTCAATAAGTTAGTAATGAGTATAATGGCCTTGTTTCGATAAGCTAGAAGTTTGGCACCACGTGGTACGGGTCATTGAGTTAACCACTATACATGGAACGGTTTGATTAGGAAAACTACTGAAAATCAATAAGGGTTAAAATTCAATCAAGAGAAAGAATTTTATAATAACATAGTTGTTCATGGCCCAAGCACTCGTTTGTTGGGCAGAAACTGATCTAAGGCCCGATCCAATGAACCTATAAAATCATTCAAAATGTATTTGATTACCTTATACAGATCCTTGAAAAACACAAATAAATTTAATTACTGTTTCAATACTCTTTAATCTTGTCTTTTGGAGAGATAATTGAGTGGTTGATAGCTATAGTCTTGAAAACTAGTATATTTCTGAAAACTAGTATAGTTCTTATGATTCCCCCCTCCCCCCATGCGATTCCGTCAATAATTTGTAATTTATGGCATCCTTGGTGGTGCTCGAGGCAGTAGGGTGGAGGTGATGGCAGGAGGGGGGGGAAGACAAAAGCGATGAGCTGCAGTTTTTTGTAATACAAACTTGTTGGGCCCCAATATGAAGGCCCATAAAAGCACGACCCAAATAAAGAAGCCCAGAGATACTCTCATAAGTAGAGGAGATCAGATGGCCCAAGCGAGAAGCCCAAAGGCCGAGAGCCCAAGAGGTTTCGCAACTGCCCGAGCGGCCAGGAAGAATCTCTCGGACTTTTCCCCAGAGGGCCCCACAAGAGCCGTTCCTCCTCACAAGCCAGCGAGCTTACAAGGAGACTCATAACCAGACGAGAACCGCCCGTTCATGGCCGGGAATGCCAGCTAGCCTATTTCGTTGATTTCCAAGAAAGCCTGCAACTGCTGCAAGACGCCGTATCAACAGGACACGCCTAGTCAAATCAAGGCTGATATCCAGATCCTGTACACCTGACACACTCATATGCTGCAGCGGCGCCGTCCGCATGCCACTCTCCACACGTCAGCTGCATTAAAGGAAGCCAGTGGATCATCTCCTCAACGGCCGGATGGACGCCACGTGTCTACTCCCCAACGGCCCGGCTTCCACTATAAATGCACAGCAAGACCCCCTTTCCAAAGGGGGAGCTTTTCCGGACTCAGCTACTCTGAGCCCTAAAGCTTCAACCGGGCACTCTCTCTCCACACTCGACTCCTCAAAGAAGAGTAAAAAAGACTCCCAGCGAGCATAGCTTCCTTAGGAGAGAAACACAAAACGTGAGATAGGGAAGGGATTAACCCTCGCAACTGTACTATGTAAAATCTCCAACCCATATAGTGAAGCTCTTTACAGGCCCAGAGCCTCGTGGTTTTTCCTCCCCATTCAAGAGGAGGTTTCCCACGTAAAACATCCGGTCTCAATCCTCATCTCGTGTCCAACACATCATTCACTTGTGTTGCCTGGCTCCACGAACCGGTTGGAGACGCGCCTCTGCATCTCTCGGCCCTGTTGGACCCCTCGGATCCAACAACCCTCATCAACGAGCCTTCCTAAGAGATCCGGCTGGGACGTCCCCAACCTTTGCGTCTCTCGAACCCGTGGAACCAGAACGCAACATTGGCGCCGTCTGTGGGAAGGAAGAACAAAAAACCAGCGGCTTCCCACCCCCCAACAACAAACAACGCCCTAAAGATGTTCAGCAGACAAGGCAGCACGTTCACCCGGGGAGAAGAACGCCACGACGAATGTCTCCCGTCGGGCGGCAGAATAAGCGGCGGCCCCGGCACCAGCGTGCGCAAACTGGAGCAGAAGGTGGACAGCCTCACAAGGGCCGTCCGCAGCCTCCAGCAGAAGGCAGGCGAACACTCTAGGAGCCCACGCTCCGAAAGCTCGCGCCATACGGCGCTCCGAACACAGCAGTCGGTGCGGGCTCCAGGCGAGTTGAGGGATTACCTCAACAAAAAGAAGTCCATGAGCCCAGCCCCATCAAGGAGGGGGCTCAACAGGCTCTGGAAGACTGTCTTTGGGCCCAAGGTCGACGAAGCCACTCAGCCGGCAGAACCTGAAGACCCCTTGCCCCTGAGGACAGGGGAAGGAAGAAGAAGGGCGAGCGCCCACCAGAAAACCCAACGACCGCCCGGGCACGATAAGCCCGAGCGGATGGTCCTTGGGGAAGAAAGACACTCAGGCCCATTGGCCTTCACTGACTCCGTCACCAACATCCTGAGGCAAATCAGGGACGAAAAGTTCCTAAGATGGCCCAAGGCGTTGAAGAACCCGGAGGGAGGTGACCAATGGGAATACTGCCATTACCATGGCAGCCGTGGCCACGACACCGAGGACTGTAAAAAGCTCCAGGCGGAACTCGAGCAGCTGGCAACAGAATGATATCTCGACCACTTCCTGCGAAGACCCGGGCGCGGCCCAGAGTGAGAAGAATCGGCTTACCACGCGCGCGAGGGGCAAGGCCATAATAGGCGCAGACTAAAAAAAAAAAAGAAAAAAGAGAGGGAAAAAAGGACAAAGAGCCTTGGATGCCACTCAATGTAAGAAAAATGTGCATTAATAAAACGTGCATTTGTTGCCCTTACAACGAAGTATTTCCATACTCTCTCTCGACCGCTTCTGCAAGACCCGGCGCGCCCCGAACAGCAGGAAGCAGCCAAAGAACTCACACGCATTCAACAAATAAAAATCCTGGTTGCGACCGAGCGGTCCCAAGCCGGCCCTTGAGGTCATAACAAAACTCGATCATGACCGAGGGGTCCCAGGCCGGGCCCTTGAAGTCATAACAAAACTCTGGCCGCAACCGAGCGGTCCCAAAGGCCAGGCCCTTGAGGTCATAACAAAAACTCGGCTGCGACCGAGCGGTCCCAGAGGCCGGACCCTTGAGGTCAAAACTCATAAACTCAACCGCGACCAAACGGTCCCAGAGACCGGGCGACAAAAATAAACCCAGAGGGCTAAGAGCTAGAAGTCCCTGAGAAGGCTGCGCGCCCAGGTCCAAAAAAGGCAAAGGGTCAAAAACCTGAGGGGAGTCGCCCGCTTGGAACAAAAAGTTAGGCGCTGTACGACGCGCCCCAAAAAAGAAAAAACACAAACGAACAAGACACAAAAGAAACGTCCGAAGCTCTGAAGCGAAAAGGACAAAGTCTTATTCACAAAAAAAAAAGGATTTTTGTACAAGTATGACAAAACAAAAAACAAAATGAAGAAAAAGGAGGCAGCATGTCAAGGGAGTGCCGCTCGGTCTCTTCCTCTTTGAGCCTCATGAGCTCCCGAAGATCCCATCTGCTCCACCGGAACTGCCTCCTCAGGCGTAAGGGGTTCACTATCAGGCCATGCCTGAGGAGGGCCAGGGAAGGGCCTACCATCGACGCCGTACAAGTCTTCCATGCTCAAGGCACCAGCATTCCTCGGATCGAGGACGGCCACAGGGAACCGCGGACGGATCAATCGCGCCACTCGGCGGCACATGCGAACACCGTCCCGAAATTTGCCGTCCAGTACAGGAGCCGTCTCAGCAATCTGCACGGACGTCCTCAACCTCTCCTCCTGTAAAAAGATCCGTTCCTGAAGGAGGCTCTGCCTAAGCCGCAGATCCTTGACGATGGCCTCAAGAGAAGCGATCTTCTCCTTTACTCCAGCCAGCTCCGCCTCCGCCCGCTGTGCAGCTTCACGAGCGGCATTTGAGGACCTCACTTCCAGGCGGGATTGAGCAATCACTCCCACTAGCCCGTTGAGGCCGGCTATCAAGCTTTGGAGCTGCTACAGAAAAGTTCGTCAAAACATGAATGGAGGAAAGCAAGAGAAAAAGGGAAGCAACGGGCTACCTTAGAAACAAAAGGGTCATCCCCTAGGCCACACTCCACTTGGGACTCGGACTCCTGCGGCTCCCTCCTGAGCCCCGCTGGCGCCGCCTCAGACACAGACTCATCAGCTACAAAAGCCGCCGGAAGGTCTGCCTCGAAGTCAGCGCCCCTAAGAGCCTCAGGCAACCGCTCGACCTCAGCAATAACAGGGCGCTCAGAAGGGTCAGAAGGCGCGAACTCGTCAACACTCAAATCCACGACCTCCACCATCTCTCGGATCATTTCAGCTGACGTCCCCCTCTCAGAGTCCCTCACGGCACTCCCGCCTCCTATGTCCTCGGGAGGGTGATCAATCCTGCCCGAGACGTCACTAGGCAAAGCAGCGGGAGCGCCGGGAACAGAATCATCACTGGGGGGCTGGATGGCCGAGGACCTCGCACTCTGAGAAAGAGTCTCCGCGGGTATGATAGGGAGATTAGCAGTGGAAGTGAAGGCGAGACCGCCAGATCCCGAGGGCCCAGGAAGAGAGGCTTCAGTCCTCATCCTCTTGATCAGAGGAACGTCATCATCACAAGAGGTCTGGGTCTCAGGAAGCTCTCTATTCAACACAACAGCTCTTGAGGGCTCGGCCGAGGTATTTGCAGTGGAAGTGAAGACGAGACCCCTAGGCTTCGAGGACTCAGAAAAAGAGCCAGCCCCCGACCTCGTAGGCAGAAAAGCAGCCACGTCATCGTCGCTCATGTCCTCGATATCAAAATCTTCATCATCACTCGAGGAGCGCTCGGCAGTGGGTCCCCCAGTCCTCAGTCTCTCCCTGGCCGTCACGAGAGGAACTGGGCGGGGAGCCTCGTCCCACGGTTCCCACTTGGCTTCCCTGAACTTGTCAGCGGCCAGCCAGATGTTGCGCTTGTTCAAATGGAAGGTCCACAGATTGGCCAGCACCAAGTCCGTGTGCGCCTTCACTTCCTTCCGGTCCTCCCTTGAGGGGTCAGAACAGTACTGGCTAGCCACCTTCCCCCACGTAGTGGGAATGGCCCAGTGCTCGTAAACGCCAAGGAAGAAGAACTTGTCCTTCCACCGTCTCGTGGAATCCGGGTTGGCACCACATAGTGAAGAAAATTTCGGGCGGGGAGTCATCACAATCCAGTCAAGGTTCTGCGTAAAGCGGAACAACGCCTTGACCGTAAGAGCATTCAAAAGCTTCTCATGACATCGGAAGAAGACACACAAGGACACCAGATACCTCATCGCATTCGGCTGAAGCCTGACAAGAGGCACGCCGAGCGCCCTCATAATGTCATAGAGCTCCATCGAAATGGAAAACCGTAGCCCGCCTTTGAGGTGGCCCTCATAAACGGTGATGAAGCCATCCGGAGGGTACAACGCCCTATTATGCGGCTCCGGAATCATCATAGCCATAGACTCAGGGATCTGATACTAAGCTCGGATCTCCGTGAGCTTGTCAAGCGTCACCGTGGAAGCAATGTCTCTCACTCCGGGCGCTATGAAAGCCAAAGAAGGGAAGAGAAGACGAAGCTCGAACGAAGAAGGAAACGGAAAACAGGCGCGAAGATGAAAAAACCAAGGCAACGGGAGGTTTAAATAAACCCTAGAGTACGAAAAAACGTACTCATTACCCTTGCCACGCGTCGACAGGCCATTCGCCTCAGAAGTCTGGCGATCTTTCCTTCCCAAGGCGCTTGATCGCATGTCACATCAGCAGGATACGGCATTTAATGCTCCAAAGAGAAAGTGAAACGGCGGCCGTAAGAGATCCAAGGATGCGCTTTGTCAAGGTCAACGCAGAGCTCGCCACCAGGACGCACGCTCTCGGACGACTGACATCTCCAGCAGACCGACGACTTCATGCCAAACGACCGAGAACCTCGGGTCCTTTGGCATGGGGGGCTATGTTGGGCCCCAGTATGAAGGCCCATAAAAGCACGGCCCAAATAAAGAAGCCCAGAGACATTCTCACAAGTAGAGGAGATCAGATGGCCCAAGCGAGAAGCCCAAGGGCCGAGAGCCCAAGAGGTTTCGCAACTGCCCGAGCGGCCAGGAAGAATCTCTCGGACTTTTCCCCAGAGGGCCCCACAAGAGCTGTTCCTCCTCACAAGCCCGCGAGCTTACAAGGAGACTCATAACCAGACGAGAACCGCCTTCATGGCCGGAATGCCACCTAGCCTATTTTGTTTGGTTTCAAGAAAGCTCTCAGAATCGCTACAAGACGCCGTATCAACAGGGCACGCCTAGTCAAATCAAGGCTAATATCCAGATCCTGTATACCTGACACACTCATATGCTGCAGCGGCGCCGTCCGCATGCCACTCTCCACACGTCAGCTGCATTAAAGGAAGCCAGTGGACCATCTCCTCAACGGCCGAATGGACGCCACGTGTCTACTCCCCAACGGCCCGGCTTCCACTATAAATGCACAAAGAAGACCCCTTTCCAAAGGGGGAGCTTTTAGGACTCAAACTACTCGAGCCCTAAAGCTTCAACCGGCACTCTCTCTCCACACTCGACTCCTCAAAGAAGAGTAAAAAAGACTCCCAGCGAGCATAGCTTCCTTAAGAGAGAAACACAAAACGTGAGATAGGGAAGGGATTAACCCTCGCAACTGTACTCTGTAAAATCTCCAACCCATATAAGAAAGCTTTTCATGCGCCTGCAGCCTCGTGATTTTTCTTCCCCATTCAAGAGGAGGTTTCCCACGTAAAACATCCGGTCTCAATCCTCATCTCGTGTCCAACACATCATCCACTTGTGTTGCCTGGCTCCACGAACCGGTTGGGGACGCGCCTCTGCATCTCTCGGCCCTGTTGGACCCATCGGATCCAACAGCCCTCATCAACGAGCCTTCCTAAGAGATCCGACTGGAACATCCCCAACCTTTGCGTCTCTCGGACCCGTGAAACCAGAACGCAACAAAACTACATTTGGATTAGCTTACTTGTAATGGGCTATTAGCGGAAAAAAATCACAAATTTAATATCAACTTTTATAATCATTTGTTGATTTTTTTTTTTTTTTAAAACAGATGTTTTAATCAAAATTTGTAGAAAAAAAAATAAAAAGAAAGTTCACTAACAGATTGTTTATCAACTTAAAAAAATTTATTCCGTTGCTTCTATGCAAATTTTAATTTTATTTTTTATCAAACTAAACACCCTTTATAAAAAAATAAAAAATATGTTCATTAACAGAACGTCTATCAAGATTTATTCTGTTGTTTTTATACGAATTTTAAACTTATTTTTTTTATCAAACTAAACACCTTTTTCAACAAATTTTTTTTTTCTACTTCTTGAAAAATGATGGGAAGAAATTTTCAATCATATTATCCAACACGCCTTTTTTTTTTTCTTTTGGCTGACATTGTATTACTTGAGAGACGTAAAATGATTGAGGGCATTTTTCAGAAAGCTTGTAAAATAGTTTCTCCAACATCTTAGACCACGTCAAAACAAATTAAAATTCACTCCTTCAACAGAAGTACTGACTACAAACACAATCCAGTTCTATAAGCAGATATCAGCTACTATGTTAGTGATTGATTCAGTTCATATGAACCCAAAAGAGCTAACATATAAGCCTCAAGAGAAAAGTGGCATTTTCTGGTCACCAGAGGCGTATGAAATAATACCTCTCTTCAGAGGTGGAATATATTGAACGACATGGAATGCTACTGCTCTCAATACATTTAGGGGACCAAAATCCACAGCGTACGCCTTCTGAAAACCATCCAGGACAGCTGCCATCAAAATGTTTGCTGCTTTCCTATCTGCTTCATACTTCCGTAGCAGGGATACCTGCAATCATGGGATAATTTGACACCAAGCAATTTATTATGTAAGTGGGAAGTCAAAAACCTTACCAGGTTGAGCTATTCATTAGCTTATTGTAACTTGATCTTCCTCCACTTATTCTCCTTATTACAAGAATTACCACGTGCACGTTTCAAGAAATCATACAATGGCAAGGTTGTCTTTTTTACCCTTGGTAAGGTTCCATTCTTTTTAACTTGGTGTTTTTTTCTTGGGCAAGGGACATGTAGCATCTGACCATATAGGGCCCATGATTGTTCCATTAGGCCCTCATGTTCTAGGATCACATAATGTAGCTCAATCCTCGCATGTGTAGCAGATGATTATACCATTAGCCCTAATTTACTACGTGATGTTATAGCTTATTCCCTAGAAATGGCTAATTATTCTACATATTAATCAGAAGATGCAGCTCAGAGTAAGTATGAGGCTTTCAATGCTAGAGTGAGGTTATATCGTGCTCCACCACCCTTGCCTTCTTTTGACTTCATCAGTAAACCTTCCATCAACACCATTTAGATGTCAAGTTTCTTTGTACATGGAAGAGTTGGGCGCTTTTTCTCCTTGTTAGGCTACTCCCCTTTAGTGAGCATGGGTGGCATCCGCCCATCCTGCTGTCCTTGCAGTGATATCTTTCATCATCCATTATAAAAAAAATTCTTGCAGTCCATGAGTTGAAAAATGAAAGAAATTCCAAAAAATGGCATACCTCCCCAATGTCAACTCCAAGAGCAATACCCTCCGAAATCACTTTTGAAAGAGCAAATGCATCACCAAAGCCTAAATTAACTCCTTGACCAGCCAGAGGGTGAACAGTGTGCGCAGCATCACCCATGAGAGCAACACGCTTCGTGGCATAGCTGTTGGCATGCATTAGAGACAACGGAAACACCATTTTTTCTGACACTAACCTAGTGACTTTAGGAGGAACTTCAAAGCACTCATTAGTTGAGATTAGATCAGTACTGAGCCACGAGAATACATCCTTAACACCCCCACTTGATTGTGGATGTGGACCATGTCCAAAATCCAATGAATGGTTTACAGCTTTCACAAAATTATCTGCATTCATCTCTTTGTGGTCTGCAGATTCCTTTGGGCCCATCGTCCAAACTATATTGCTAAAATTACCACCCAATGGCAAAAGAGCAATTGGCCCTTCAGGAAGAAACCGCTGCCATGCACAATGATTCTCCTCTGCATGTTCAACTGTGCATATGACTGCATGCTGCAAATAGTTCCATCCAGTGGTACTAAATCCAGCTAATTCCCTCACACGTGACTTGCCTCCATCAGCTCCCACCTGCACTAGAACGATAGCATATAATAAACTATACAAGGCAACCAGTACTAGCAACAGCATGCATATTTCAGAATAGGAGGGGAGAAGGTACTTCAACATAAGGGTACGGGATAGAATAGGAAAATATTATCACATTGTTTGCATAATTCCAAGGAAGGGGCAATTAGGTACTAGTCTCAACTGAAAACCAAACTAAATATCCATCAGCCTATATACAAAATCGAACATATATTACATTACAGAGTTATTGCATAAACACCGTACATGTTCCTTTGTCCCCTATAGTTATAGACATGCCATGTTAACAAGGCTATTATTGTCTGTGCCATGTGATGTTACTGCTTATCAATGTACCTGACTATCGCATTCTAAATAAGTGATTGAAGAACACAAAAATGCATCCCTTTATTGCACCATTTAAAACTATAATCAGATAATAAACAAGAATTCCTCTACTAGGAATAGAAAAATGAAAAATTATATATCTGCGAGAAACCTCATAAATTGACAGATACCAAGAGAACAAGAACTCCTGTCCACAGAAGCAGCTGTTACCAGTTGCATCATTCACCAAATTGTAAGCTTTTCGCAAAAAATTGCCAATTTCCGACTTTTCCCAATACATAGCATGAAAGTTTGTGAAAACCTCACACACATTGATATCTTAATGGTGCAGGAAATAAATGCAGGAACTCTAAGTACACCAGACATTGTGGTGCCAATGAGCATATAGTCAACCTGCGCACATATGCACAGTAGAATAGTTTTAACCCAACTTTAAGAATTTGAATGGAGGAAAGGCCTTAAACCATGCTGTGAGTTTTGCTTTTTGCAAGAATGGAAAATAATGGAAATGAAATGTTCACCACTAAGGGCATTTCCTTTATAAGCAACCCCCCTCAATTTCCCCCCACCCCGAAAAAAAGAATTGTGGGTGGGCAGGTGGGGTGGAGAGGGTGTTGGAAATAAAGGCAACCTTTTATTGTGAAATAAGTCCACCTTCCCTTCAAAAACTCTCAAACACAATGTTAAGGTTTAATTAATTTCTTTCAAGATGTAACAAACAAAAGTCATAGTAAAACAAACAAAAATTACCACCAACTTTGCAAATAAATTGCTTCCATCACTCAGGTGCAACTTTGCTAGTTGTCCATCAGCATACAGCGCAGGCTTTGATGATGAACTGCCACTCTCTTCAGATCCGGCAGCCGAATTTAAAGTCATTGAAGTCAATCTGGATGGGAATTTCATCCATTGGAAATCTGTGTCCTGGGATTGTGAAGCCCAATTGAAAATATATATAGATAACAAGTATCTACTGAAAAAGCCAAGTCCACAAGGAACTAAAAAACTGAAAATTTAGCAACCTTTTAATAGATGATTAAAAAATAACAATTACTGTTCACCGCATTTATTTTTTTGGAAACAAAATCTGACCCAAGATGGATTTATGGGAGTCTAATCTATGAGTCCAATCATACAAAGTTTACAAAGAATGGAAACTTAAAAGACCAGGGTGTGACCATATACAAAAAGAACAGAAATAGAAGGCCTATAAATCCACCATGGCACTATCAACAAAACCATTGAACAGTGCAACAATGTGCAATTATAAATTGTTTGCAAAATTGGCTGTTTTGAGCATTCTTTGACTGCTCTCCATACATGTGCACCACCAAATAGTCAACAGCAGCATTTTTTAGGCATCCCTCTTCCATCTGTCCCCGAACCTTCTTTTTGAAGACAATACGATCATTGTATGGAGCACATAAAGACCCACCTATTTCCTGATAAGACAAGATGACATGGACCTGCCATCTAACTGCAGTGAATCAACTGATCAGCAGATTCCTCTACCCCTTCTACAAAGCAGCATTCAGTGGCCACACAAGTTCCTCCAGTTGTTGAAATCAAACCATGTTCCCTTCATACTCTCAAAGCCTAAGCCAAGAAGCAAACATTTTTTTTTTTTTTTGGCCAAGTTTCTTTCAATTGAAATGAAATCCAAAACCAAAAACAAATATCCTTGCATGACAGCAACTATTACTGACTACCTAGAACCAACTTCTTTCAACAATTTCAATCAACCATTACCTCCGGAAGGACATTTGCTTCATACGACTGTCTGATAAAATCATCAACACTATCATCCTCCAGTCATTTGGTTTTACTGCAACACCCAATTTTTATTCATACCCACAAACCCAACCACTAAAAAGGATAATTTCCATCAGGGTCTCCAACAAGAAAAGCTCTAGAATTTCAACGAATAAATGTTCCCCCTACCATGTACCATGCAAAAAACATCTTCAATCTCATTGCCACCACATAACTATAAAACTATTTGAACTACAAAATCCAATCAGGATGGGTGACCAAACCCCTACCCAATGGAAGGTGCTCAACTACTAACTCCAACAACCCCAGTTATCTACCCAATTTTTTTAAGAAACTGAATCAGTGAAAAAATAACGTGAAAGAACCTCCTTTTCCAGTACAAAACTTCACTTGGCTCAAGAGCTCTATTCTTAATCACGCACCATGTGAAAGAAAAAAGCCAATTTTTCAATACAAGTCTCGTAATTCATTAAAAAAAAAGGTGCAATTCCTAGTTTGTGGGGAGATGCTCAACTACTAACTCCAACAACCCCAGTTATCTACCCAATTTTTGTAAGAAACTGCATCATTGAAAAAATCACGTGAAAGAACCTCCTTTTCCACTACAAAACTTCACTTGGCTCAAGAGCTCTATTCTTAATCACGTGAAAGAAAAAAGCCAATTTTTCAATACAAGTCTCATAATTCATGAAAAAAAAGAAGGTGGAATTCCTAGTCTGTCCTTGTCATTGGGATTAGACAAAAGCCAATTTTTCAATGCAAGTCTCAAATTCATGGATAAAAAAAAAAAAGGTGCAATTCCTAGTCTGTCCTTATCAGTGGGATGCAAATCTCTTCCCAAAGAAATAAAAGAACACCTCAGTTTATACCATTCCTTAAAATCTCTTTGAATTTTTCTTCTCCTCTTGGCCAAACTCACAAGAATTATTAAGAGAGAAATCAAGCAGATAGGAAACTAGAAAATTTCTTCTCATGAATGCTAGTCATTGCCCCTGAAAGATAACTCATTTGTAAACTTGGAAGCATTTTCCTGAATATTTCCATAGCTGCAATCGATTTGGATTTGAATGTTGCCCCAAGAGGAGACCAAATCAGGATGTAAAAAAAAATCGAGCAAGATCGCCAATTATGCAGCTCTACAACACATTCCAGATTAACTGTGACACATGAGGCCCTCCCACCAACCTTAATAAATGAATAAGGAGAGAGAGAGAGAGAGAGAGAGAGAGAGAGAGCTCATCTATAAAAAGCAGGTTGGAGATATGCGGACTCATGTCATTCACTAGGCTGACCAAAAAGCTTTCTAGACATGCATTCCAGCTTGCAGTTTGAATGAATCCACCAAGAACTTCCAGACGAGATAAAGAGATCAGAAAAAACTTCAGTGTCACAGTTGATCAACTAATGGAGATGCCAAAAACTGATCCACTTGGGCTGTCACCAGAACCCATACCCTTCACAGCATATCAAAAGATGTCAAAGACCTATGACCAAACACCTTCCAATTGTCCAACTTGCATAAAATGTCTACAATTTCATAGATGAGACTTAAGCATGGTTACCAGGTCCCCAGACCTCCAATCATAGCATGTTATAATGTGCCGTGTATGAAACATTGTTCTCAATAATGTTCCAGTGAAAAAACTAAATTCATCTGCATTGCAAACCTCTGGCCTTATTCCACAAATTCATAATTCATTTGCAGACATAGCTGAATCTGAGATCTGCGTGCCTTCTTTCTACTTTATCACCTTTCCAAACTCCTGCTAATGCGGAAGCACAATGTAGAAAATCCAGGGTGATTTTCCCCCTTATGTTGGAAGAATTCCACAGGAAATGCTTTATACCCTGCATCATGTTAACTGGTAGGAGATCTGATGTAGGGAGGGGGGTGAAAGTAGAGAGAAGAAGAATAGAGGGGTAGGGACAAGAAGTTAGACTAGAGGGGTAGGGACAAGAAAGGGATCAAACCAAAGGGGGAGAGAGAAAGGGAAGCACAATTGCTCAATTGCAACTCAAATACTCATTCATTCATCAATTATCAATCAATGTCCTAAACAATAGAAATAGGGGTTCTTATATAGAGAACCCGATGTCTAAGAAAATTGGAAATAAAATCATAATTAAATAACTTTAAAAGTGGAAAGGAAATCAAATGGTAAATAAAATCAAATTTCTACTAAATAAAAATCAAATCAAATCTAATTAATAATCAAAATTGCTATGGAAATAAAATCAAAGCTAATTTGGAAGTCAAATCAAAGTAAATTTTCGTCTCGGATGTCCGCATCAATTCTCCCCGGGTGGGAGGAACTCGACCCCGGCGAGTTAAACGGCAGGAATCAATTGTTCAACCATAAGCTGAGTGGCTGGGCAACCCATCGGCGACGGTGATAGACTCGAGTAAGAGGGGGCCGAAAGCTGACAGAGCGATCGAGATCTCCGGAAGGAAGTTGACTAGGGCCTGAAGAAGTGCAATCCTGCTGGCTCTGATAGAACTCCAAGAGGTCTGGGTCGAGCTGCTGTAGTGTCTCGCGAGAAATCCAAGCATTTTCAGACTCTGGAGATGATTTGACTAGCTTATTGAAACTGCCTCGGAGATGATCTGACCCACTTGTTTGAGATTGGACGAAAATCTGTAGAAATCTGTTATTATTATTATTTTTTTTTTTAAAAAAAAAAAAATTTGTTTCTCTCTCTCTTTTTGTTTTTTCTCTCTCTCTCTCTTTTTTGTTTTTTTTCTCTTTTTTTTTCTCCTTTTTTTTTTTTTTTTCTCTCTTTGTTTTGTTTGTTTGTTTTTTTTTTTTTTTTCCTTTTTTTTTTTTTTTCCTCAGTTACTGTTTTCTTTTTTTTTTTTTTTTTTTTTTTTTTTGTGTGTGTAAATCACGGGCCTCCTGTTTGCTTTACCGCCTCAAAGTACGCAGAGACAGAGAGGGAGCAGAGAGGCGCCGCTGCTCAGTGCCCGATGGCGGCACTCGCTCAGTCCGATGACGTCGACGGTGGTGAAGGTGGGAGCGACGGCGACGGCGACGGCGCTGAAGGCGGCAAAGAGGATGACGACAAAGACGAACTCAGACGAAGAAGATGAGGAGGAGATGAATCTGAAGAAGCGATGAAGACGAAGAAGAACGCGGGCGAAGACAAAGACGAAGATTTGGGACAGCCGACTCGTGGCTTCTCTTTCTACTCCCTTTCTTCAGTTTTTTTTTTTTGAAGGAAGGTGGAGGCTAGGGTTTTTGGGGTGGGCTGTGGCGCAGGCGTCCGGGTTAGGGTTCCTGGTTTCGGGTCGCTTGATGAAGGTGGTCGTGTACGGTTTCGGGCGGTTCGTAGTATGGTAGAATTGGGTTTGGGGTTTGGGTATGGTTTGGCTGAACTGGGCGGGTACGGGAGTTTGTGGTGGTTAGCGGCCGTGGGCTTTTCCTCCGGCAGCAAGGGCGCGCGGCCGCAATGGCTTCGAATGGCGTCGCCGTCGGCCGCTTGGTGTCGCCTCCTTGGTTGAGGCAGGGTGGCAGAGACAACTTTCTGCTTCTGTGCCTGGGGCTTCTTCTTCTGCCTTTTTTTTTTTTTTTTTTTTCTTTTTTTTTCCTTTTTCGTTTGGCAGAGGTGGGCACAGGAGAAAAAAAAAAATCACAACTTTCTTTTTTTTTTTTTTTTTTCTTCGTTTGGCAGAGGTGGGCACAGAAAAAAAAAAATCACAACTTTTTTTTTTTTTTTTTTTTTTGGCAGAGGTGGGCAAAAATCACAACTTTGTTTTTTGTTTGTCTTTGACAGTAAAAGAGGAGGCAGTGGTGGTGGAGAGGATGCACAGAAGAACTGGTAGGGGGGGCGGGACACTGGTGGTGGCAGTGGTGGCAGGAAGTTGTGTGGCTGAATATTGGGTGTGGGAAGGGTGTTGCTGGCGGCAAAAAGAGGATTTTTATCTCTGATACCAATTTGATGTAGGGAGGGGGGTGAAAGTAGAGAGAAGAAGAATAGAGGGGTAGGGACAAGAAGTTAGACTAGAGGGGTAGGGACAAGAAAGGGATCAAACCAAAGGGGGAGAGAGAAAGGGAAGCACAATTGCTCAATTGCAACTCAAATACTCATTCATTCATCAATTATCAATCAATGTCCTAAACAATAGAAATAGGGGTTCTTATATAGAGAACCCGATGTCTAAGAAAATTGGAAATAAAATCATAATTAAATAACTTTAAAAGTGGAAAGGAAATCAAATGGTAAATAAAATCAAATTTCTACTAAATAAAAATCAAATCAAATCTAATTAATAATCAAAATTGCTATGGAAATAAAATCAAAGCTAATTTGGAAGTCAAATCAAAGTAAATTTTCGTCTCGGATGTCCGCATCAAGATCTGTCATGCTAAAGTCCATTAAGGAATAATCAAATGCATTTAAAAGATCGGCACAGATGCAGAGGATCTATACAGAGAAGGAAATAGGAAATATGGTAAAGATGAACTACTATGGAAAAAAAGATTTAGCATCCTCAAGAGATAGGCCTATGAGAACGAAATAGCAAACAATGCTTGGCATGACCAAGCATTACGCAACCACTGAAGCTCCAATTTTGCAATCTTTTTGATTAACTGTGTGGGCTGCTTTCATGAATCAAGTCACACCTCAAACAATGCTCAAAAGCATTGGATGTCAGATCAATCAAGAATCAAGATCTAAGTGAATGAGGGTGAGCTAAGTAAGGTGTTCAATGAGTCATAGTTTCATCCCTTTTGCTTTCAGTGATAGAGTTCCAATATTAAAGCAAGAAAAATCAAACAGTAACACATATAGAAAGCTTGTGAGGAGACTTGCAGCAAGTCACATAAAAAGACATGACACTGCATACCGGACATAATACCCAGAGTTCATACTAAAATACACTTTGTCTCATAATGGTCAAGTTCATGCCAACATCAGACAATTTAAGAGGCAAAATGAATAGGCAAAATCTGAGTTTGGCAAAAAGTCTTGTTTATGTGAACAAGGAGGAAAATTGAATTCAAGCTGGATGCTACTTCAGCAAATGCTTTTTTTAGTCATTGGCATCAATTAGGTTTCCTCAATTTCAGCAAAGGATTTGTTTGTGGAAGAGCAATTCTTAAGCCATGTGGAAGACTAAAGTTTGGAGGAAGGGACCATTGACTAGGTGATGCATCAGGAAGAAAGAAATATCAGGATTTTTAAAGAAAAAGGATCACTTAAAACAAGAACTGGGATTTTACTTTTTGCAATACTGCAAAAGCTTGAGTTCCTGATGCAAGTCTCATAGTTGCTACTCTTGCCTTGGTCAATAGAATGTTGCAAAGCAAACACAAACTGTTTTCTTGGGGATAAAACTCTTTGGCGAAGGTGGCTTGGACAACAATCAAGAAGGCGGCTTCGGGTTCACATATCGATATGTATCGGTATTGGGGTCCTCTAATACTAATATTTTTCGATATTACGATAATATCGTAATATGTTTTCGCATTAACCAATATTAAACATATCAGCTGATAGATCAATATGATTCTATCGGCTTATAATTTTTAGAAAAAAATTTTGCGTCTAATATATCCAATATCGATACACATTGTTTGATATGTTCGATACGAACATGACCATGACTGATAATGACACCTATATTTTCATCCATGGGAGGTGGCCAACAAGGCGCACTTAGCGAGGCATCTTTGGAGGCACATTTCATCTTTAGGGAGTTCTATTTTGGTGGACTAGCTAAGATTATATAGGCTTAAGGACAGATATATTTGGACTATTCAAATTCCTCATAATGCCCCTCAGAGTTTAAAGAAGATCTTGGATCTCAGAAGCACGATTAGGCCGTTCATATCCTACTTCATTGAAGATGGTGATTCTACCCGTTTATGGTCAGATTGGTGGCATCCCATGCAAATTTTGGTGGATCAATTTCCTGAGTTGGTGCATGAATTGTCTATTCACCTTCCTCTTCATTCCCATATTAATATCATTATCAATGAGAATTCTTAGTGCTGCTCAGACGAACTCAACCTCTGTTATCTGTTGTCATAGAGTTTATGCCATCCTATAAACCGAATTCTCTTTTGCTAGACAAGTGTTGTGGAGTCCTTAAGTCAAATGGTTTGTTTTCTAGTCGGTATGCTCAGGCAGTCTTCCAACTAGTGGGGTCTAAGGTGTCATGGCACAAACTAGTTTGGGTCCAAATTGTAGCCCATTGCACTCTTTTATTATCTGACTGGCTATTTGGAAATGTTTGAGCACAAAAGACAAAATGAAGAACTTTGTCAATTGTATCCCGTTGTGCTCTTTATGTGGTCGCCAGGGTGAATCACATAACCACCTTTTCTTCTGACTTGACTTCTATCATCATGTTTTGGTCCAGTTTATATCATAGGACTGGATGTAAGTAGTTGTGTGATGTCTAATCTCAAGGGATCAACTGGGCTAGCCTTAGATGGAGAGGATCAAACCCAATGGCAATAGTCTTCAGGTGGACTCTGGCAGCTTCTGTTTACTTTTTATCACGTACTCAGAATCTTGTCAATTTCAATCAAATCCCAACTTTCTAGTACATTACCTCTGATAGGTCAATCACACTACATTTTGGGATGGAGTCTTCCCTTCACTCTGATTCATTGTCAAGAGTATCTTCTTGCATATGCTTCATGTAGTTGGTTAGTCTCAGTATTGACCTTGTAATTGAATTTTGGCTTTTTAGGCAATTTTTGTCCAAGTCTCTGGGTCTGTACAAATCTTTTTTTTAATATTGATACATGCTTATTATTCATCAAAAAAAGAAAAAAACATTTTCATGACTCTCTTGATGTAGAACTTTTGCTCTCATACACAGTGCGACAGTCCAAACATGTTATCCTAGTAAATATCCTTCTCATTCCTAGTAAAAAGCAAATCCATTTGCTGAAATTTTAATTTATCATAGCAAACCATTTCCTAGGATTGCAAACAAATATATATAGATTACCTTAAGGCATAACAACAACGAACTATGAAGCACCTTGTTCTCAACAACACACCTATATGCAAGTCCAAACAGCATTAGCCTTAAACAAAATGACAGGAAAATAGTATCTTTTATAACTGACTCACCCCAGTGCTTCTTTATCAACATCTCCTGCATTATACCTTGTATATCCCATACCAGTATAGTCCCAAACCTGCAGAGAAATCCTAGATCTTGAATTGTGAGTTTGCATACAACCAAATTTATTTCAATTGGGTGGAAAAGAGGAAGAAAACCCAATAGAGGAAAAACTGTAAGTTAAGTCAATGACCAATGATGCAACAATTTTTAATACCACAACATAGTAAATGCAAATCTCCATTCATTCTTACGGCTCTGTTTGGTTGGACAAAAAACTATCTCCATGGTAAAAGTTTTTCTGGAGAATATTCTTGTGATATCCCAGATTTTTGACAATATTGAAATTGTGTTGGACATGGAAATATAAAATTTTGTGTATTAATTTGGGCTATTTACTTGTCATATTTTTGGTCTATTCAGGGACATGCTTTGGGTATAATCATTTCAAGCAAGAATGTTAAATAATCTAGGTAAAATAAGCTGTGTTTTAAGTGGTCGGCTATAGATGGGATGTGTAGGCAAAATAAGCTGGAGGTGGCCAAGTATTGATGAAGGGCGTAGATGACTAAGCAAATAATCTGTATTACAACAGAGATTCAGCAATGGATTAAAACACACAGCATAGGGCATGGGTGGGTTGAAAGAAGATTGACGCAGCTGAGAGAGGCATAGGAAGGAGAGAGTAGTAGAACATGGTTCCCCCCTTGTTCTTCCTCCAGTCAAAATCAAGTAATTCCTTGATCTCTTCCTTGTTATATAATTCCAAAGCTTTCTAGTTTCATGAATAAATATCTAAAATCATCAAATATCTCTCATTGAATCGAAATTTGAAATTGAAGAAATTTTGAAGGTTGACAAAATTCAAGGTTTTATTGAGATTTTCTAAATTTTAGCCAAATTGCCAATATAGGTTGAACTTACGTGTTCAATTAGTTCTGAAAAAAGCTAGGGTATCCCTAATCTCAACATGTTTTGACCTTTTTATAAATTGAAAAAGTAAAATACACAAAAATATATAATACATGTAAAGCATACTCAGATCTAAATGTAAAGCGAATGAACATGCACAATAAATATCAAATAAGAACAATAACAAAAACAAGGTGAGATTTTTTATAATGAAGAAAAGCCTTAATAACCATAGTTATTGAGTAAAACCCTCTGAACTTTTACAGCTAGTAAAAGCAATAAGCTAAAAAAGTCAACTTACAACTCTAGTGGTACAAACACACTAAATATTAGCCAACTTACTCCAAACTTGTAATTCCTATCAAGGAACTCATTGGATTTACCTTCAGTAGCGGAATCAAACACCGTCCAATCTTCTTGTCGTTCTTACTTTACAAGCTGTAGAATCTCTGCACACTACTAGATCCCAATTTCCATACCATCTACGTCTCAACAAAGCTATCAGGTTGGAATAGGTGTATACAACAAGGGTAAATTATAGAGGAATGTGGAATGAGAAAGCCTTGATGTTAAATCCAAGAATAAATGAATGGTTTTATCAAAAGAGACCATTTACAAGCATTCAAGAAGATTTTTGAAGAGCAGCCATTTTTCCCTTAATTTTCAATGTCTCATTAAATTGTAGAAAGGAGATATTTATAGAGATGGTGAAAACTAGGCCAAAAAATGCAACAAAGAAAAAGTGCACGCCTCAGCAAACATGCGCCACATAGGCCTGCTTCAAGCATGGAAGGTTAGACATCAAGTGCACATCAGGCACGAACAATCTGTGTTAACTATGCTCGTGCGTTCTTCAGGCAAACATTGAGCGTGAACATTCTAAACAAAATACAGTCATGTGCGGCTCGGGCGCAATCGTGCATGAGCAATCTAGACAAAATACGCTCATACGCGGATCGGGAACACATTGAGCATAAGTAACCTGGACAAAATACGCACATGTGTGGATCGAGCGCAAGTCAGGCATGGATAATGGAAGTTGCACATTTGTAAACAGACGTGGATTTTCACAATACTTGACAATACTTTAAAAACTTGCTCGACCTAGTCATAGAATATACTAACACAAAATATTCTTAACAATCACCCCCTTTTGATAAAACCCCTTCTATATATATAAAAACTAAAAACACATGAATCACGAGTTCAAATGCCACCAAGATAAAACCCGTGTGCATAAAATCTACTCTTAGATGAAAGACAAAGGACACAAAAATAGTAAAATGTAGAAAACAATAGTTCCTACTGTTTTTGGTCCATTATGGTTAGTGCAAGGACAGAAAACGTGTAAAATTACATGAAAACAAATATAATGAAATTATATATGAAAAGTATTGACCAATATAAGGAAAGAAAGAGATTTAAATAAAAGTACATGTACATACATCAATGATATAGTTTCATAAAACAAACAACCAATCAAATACATTTCATAACGTATGCAAACAAACAAATTAACCTCTACTTCCCCTTTCTCGATGTTCCCTAGGTTATTAAACTCTCCCTAGATTTTTTGGTTCCTCTCCCTAAGATAAGACTTCCCCTTTTTGTCACGAATGAACAAAGGACATCACTCGGAATCTAAATGGTCACTTGCTCGTTTGGAATGTAGCTCAGCAGACAACCAGTTGAAGTGCTCTTCCATGTACGCCCCCAGGGCATTCAGCCAAGTGTCAATACACTAAAAGCCCTCAAGTACAGGGGACTCCAATCAATCTTGGAATGCGGAAATACGAGATAGCTGATCAAACATTTGGGACAACTGACCCATGATAACCATGGAGGAAGAGGAAGAAGACAAGGGAAGCTCAAATGGTCCAAAGTAGATAGAAAAGAGCTAGCCTTCGGATATGAAGCATCCGTGGGGGCGGGAAGCTCCAGAGAGTGTCGATAAGTATGTGTTTGGCTTTGTTCGAAAGTAGTGCAAATAATGGACTTGCCAAGTAGCACAAGAGAGAGATCAGGAAAATTCATGCCAAGACCCATGATAAGTTGCTGGATAAGACAACCATGGGAGAGGTTATTATCCTTCTTACTCACAAATATTGAAATTGTATGTGAGAAAAGGTGAAAGGGGAAATCAATCATCCCCCCAGCAATGAGGGCATATAAGAATAAGGTCTTGTCGAGATAGAGAAAGGCATAGTGTGCGACTAAAAAAATATCAATTAACATAATCCTACACACAACTAACCTCTGAGGAGTAAGATATTGGTTTTGAAACATTTACCATGCCAAGTCATGGGAACACTATCAAGAAAGTAAGTGACCTCATCATAAAATGGCATGGAACGAAAAGTGTCCAGGTATTTAGGATATTCCACTTGTGGAATACCGAGTGTGCTGGAGATCACCTCTATGGGAATCCAAAGAGTACTTCCTCGTAAGAAAGTGGTAAACGAATTTGACCCTTGGTCAATATCATGAAAGCTAACATAAAATTTTTGAACTAAGAGTGGAGATGGAGGAATGAGATTGGTCAGGACTGGCTCCCAGTGAAGGTCAACAAAAACGAATAAAACAAAATGATCGAGAGAGACCAGGTCTACTTCTCATTTGAGAGTTAGTTGACGATGAGACATCCTTTTATGAAAAAGGTTCTAAGTAATGGCATCTATGAAGCACTCCAGTGCTGAGGACATGCTGCTACAGGGACATTTCCTGGCAGCACTATTTGAGATAGTCATCCTTTCAGTTGCCATCAGTACACAATATGTGTTGAGAACATACAAGGATCTAGCATAAATACCAAGAAAAATGAAGCCTCACGCCCAAACCCACCAAGGGTTGAGAGAGGAAAAACTCTTACAAATCTACGTAAAAGAGGTGTAGATCTAAAAGTTGATAGGCAAAAAACGAGGGCGTGTTCCAAACCAAACCACCCGAGACAAAACTCCGCGGATAAATCTAGATCTACAACCAAAACTCACAACTAATAACAAATATCGACAATATTTTAGGCTTAACCAAGAAAAATCTCACAAAATGTGAGAGCAAAACTTCGTTTATGGTGTACTTTGGTCATCACCATGGATGAAGGCCCACAAGTTTAAAAAAGAAAAGAAGATAAAAAACATACATTCGTTTCGCCTAAGATCGGATGAGAAATGAGTAAATCATGAAGTTTTTTGGTAGAGAGAGAAGGAATAAAGAGAGAAGTGAGAGAAAATGGTAGAGAAGAGGGAGAAAAAGTGGTGGTGCTCAAGCAACGCAAGATGATGAAAAGGGGCCCTCCAGCAAAATGAAGGTGCGTACAAGGGCAAGAGGGGTGCGCAAAATATGCCCAAAATGCACTCGAGTGCAAGGCAGGCACTCATTAGGCAAATATGCACAATGCATTAGGCCTGCCACAAGTGCGCGTAAAAATTTTTATGTGAAAAAATGTTTTTATTTTTTATTTTTTAAATAAAATACAGGAGAGCATGCATTAGTTAGAAGGGGGAGAATAAATACCAATGACCTTCCTAAAGGATTGAAATCGAAGACTATCTAACGGTTTGGTAAGAATATCTACCAACTGGTGTTCGGTTGGAATATGTTCTAAAGTAATGACACGAGTTTCAAGAAGTTCATGAATAAAATGATGTCTAATGTCAATATGTTTGGTTCATGAATGTTGAAAAGGATTCTTAGATATATTGATGGCGCTAGTGTTGTCATAATTAATTGTCATGGTCTCCCAAGAGATACCGTAATTATGTAACATTTGTTTCATCCACAAGAATCTTGAACGATGTCCTGAGTCTTGTTGGGGTGATCAACATTGGGATGGTTCAAAACCAAAATTGTTTTTATCAACCTCCTCTTCCGAGTAGTCACTATTCACAGATTGCTCATTTGGGATGTCATCGACTACCACATTAATAGACTCCATTGTTAGAGTACGGAGGTTGTACACTTGATAGGCTCCATTTGAGTGAGAATAGCCTAAAAAATTTCCTTCAATGCTTTTAGTGTCAAACTTGCTTAGATTTCTCTATCTAGAAGTATGTAACATTTACTTTCAAACATGTGAAAATATTTAACATTAGGTTTCTTTCCTCTTCAAAGTTCATATGAGGATTTATCCATTCCGGGTCTTAGGCAGACCCTATTAATTATGTGACACACAATGCCTATGGTCTCACCCCGAAAATACATGGCAACATTTTTGTTTTGCATTATTATTCTAGCCATTTTCTAAATAACCCTATTTTTCCATTCTACAATTCCATTAGAATATTCATGTTATATTCCTTCTACATTACAAAGACTATCAAAGTTGGAGTTCTCAAATTCTTTTCCATGATCACTTCAAATTCGGATAATCGGAGTTCCTTTTTCATTTGTGAGCTTTTTGCATATTGTCTTCACATGATCAAATGTATCAAATTTTTTACACATTAGTTCAATCCATGAGTATCTAGAATAGTCATCAACAACCACTAGGATATACATCTTACCTCCTAAACTCTCAATCCTAAAAGGTACCATAAGATCCATATGGATCAATTCAAGAGGACGCGACATATGAATGTTAATTAATGTGGGATGACTAGCTCTAGTTTGTTTTCCAAGTTGACATGGACCACACAAATGATTCTGGCCATTGGTAAGTTTTGGTAGTTCATCAACACAATTCTTCTTAGAAATTTTAGACAAATTCTAAAGTTTTAGTGACCAATGCATTGATACCATAATTTAATTGTGTCTATCTTCGCTAGATGGCACCCTAGGATAGGTCGAAAGGTGATGCCGTAAAGGGTATCAGAAGTTCTCTTACCTTCTAACACGAACGATCCCTTTGTGACAAAAATGCAACATTTATCTTGAAAGAATCTGACCTTAAAATTTACTTTACAAAATTGATTGATACTAAGGAGGTTAGATTTTGAACCACACACATATAATACTTTGCAAGGCTTCCGGGGCCTAGAAATGTTAATATGCCCTTTACCGAGAATACGAGCCGTAGTTCCATCTCCAAATGCAACCATCCCATCACGATGGTCAATAAATGATGAAAGCATAGACTTGTTACCACATGTATCTAGAACAGCTGTTAATAAATGATCAAGTTTTGTAGTTCCACTTGATAATTTCTTTAGATCATTCTAAGCATTTTCAAGATCAATTTCTAGGGACTTGAATTTTTCATTTAAGGACGTGTTCAAATTTCAAGTTCATGGTATTTAGCATTAGCAAGGTCCAATTTGGTTTTGGTTGCAACTCTTTCTTTTTTTGATTCAGCTAATTTATGATTGAAAGACTTATTTGTTTTCTTAACTTTTAAGCAATATCTAAATAATTTGTCATAAACATTTTGAAAATCGTCAAAATCATTATCAAATTCTTCTTTTAAAGAATCAGACTGCTCAAGTTGCTCACTAACAGCTTCATCACAACTGATGATAGAAGCTTTAAAAGCCATATAGTTTATCTCATCCTCTTCTAAAGATTTTTTATCATTATTTTCTTCCTCTTCATCATCAGTTAGTAAAATATTCATAGCTTTTCCCTTTTGTCTTTTAAAGTTTGGACACTCCATTTGGATATGTCTAAAATCCTGGCATTTATGACATTGAATTCTTTGGGAATTTTTTACTCTTCAAGTCTTTGTTTTCTCTTCTGTTTAGATTTGTGTTAGAGGTTCATTTGCTATTCTTATTCTTAAAGAACTTTTTGAAATTTTTAAGAAACGAGGCAAAATTCTCATCACTGAAGGATTCTTTGTCGGAATTATGATCTATCTCTTCCTTAATAGATTTTAGGACGATGGATTTATTTTTCTTAAATTGAGGAAGAATGTGTTTATATATTTGTAGTGATCTAACAAGTTCTTCAATTTTTAACTTGACAAGATCTTTGATTTCCTCGATTACGATAACTTTAGGTCTAAATTTCTTAGGAAGCGATCTTACAACTTTTCGAACAATTCTATTTTCAGATATTCTTTCTCTTAGCTTGAATGTGAAATTTAATATGTCATTTAGTTTTGCGTAGAATTCATCAAAAGTTTCATAATCTTTTATTCTAATTTCCTCATATCTAGTAGTGAGCATTTGCAATTTTAAGTTCTTTACCAAAAAAAAATTTTAAGTTCTTTACTAGTTTCGTTCATTCATGAGTAATTTTTAAAATATCCCAAGCATCTTTAGATGTCTCACACATCGAGATATATTTAAATTCCTTAGGGGACACAACCAAAAAAATAGCATGTCACTCCTTGCTATTCCAATTACATGCATCGCGTTCCTCAAGGAGAGGGCTTTGTTTTATTACTCGTAATTCTAGGTAGTGTCCACCTGAATTGTGTACTGCCCCATACCTATTCATCCATAAATTTTAAGAAGGCTCTTATGCAAGCCTTCCAATATACGTAGTTATTCCCATAAAAATAGGGAGGCACGGATAGAGATTGACTTGTATGCATATAGATTAGCGTCGAGAACCAAGGTAACTCTTTGATACCAATTGAAAAAAAATAGGGAATCCCAAATCTCAACACATTTCAACCCTTTTTATATTGCAGACGTAAAATACACGAGAATATACAATACACATAAAGCATACTCGGTTCTAGATATAAAACGAATGAATATGCACAGTAAATGGCAAATAAGAACAATAACAAAAACAAGGAGAGATTTTTGGTGATGATGGAAAACCTTGATAACAACAGTTATAGAGTAAAACTCTCTAAGCTCCTACAACCAGTGAAAACAATAAACCAAGATAGTCAATTTACAACTCGAATGGTATAGACACACTAAATATTAGTCGACTTACTCTCAACTTATGACCCCTATCAAGAAACTCCTTAGATTTACTTTTAGCAGCGGAACCGAATACCTTCCAGTCTTTTTATCGATCTTGCTTCACAATCCATAGAATCTCTACACACCACTGGATTCCAATTTCCATGCCACCTATGTCTCAACGAAGGCTATCAGGCCAAAATAGTATGTACAACAAGAGAGAATTATAGAGGAATGTTGAATGAGAAAACCTTGATGTTAAATCTCAAGAATAAATGAATGACTTTCTCAAAAAAGGCAATTCACAAGTATTCAAGAAGAATTTTAAAGAGCAGCTGTTTTTCTCTTAATTTTCTATGTCTTCTTGAATTGTGAAAGGGAGATATTTATAGAGAGGGAGGAAAACTAGGTCAAAATTATGCAACAAAGAGGAAGTTTGCGCCTCAACGCACGCACGCCGCATAGGCGTGTATCAGGCACAGAAGGTTAAACAAGAGGTCCGTGCCCCTACACCGCTCAAATACACATCAAGTACGCACAATCTGTGTATACTACGCCCGTGCACTCCTTGGGCACAATTGGGTATGAGCATTTTGGACAAAATACCGTCATGCGCAACTTGAGTGTACATCGAGCGTGAGCAATTTAAACAAAACACGCTCATGCATGGATTGGGGCACATTTGGCGTCAGTAATTTAAACAAAATGCACACATGCGCACACTTGGCGTGGATATTGGAAGTTATGCATTCGCGAGCATCTAGCGTATATCAGGTGTGGATTTTCACGATACTTGAAAATACTTCAAAAACCGGCTCGATCTAATCAATGAATATGCTAACAGAAAATATTCCTAACAAATTCCATGGAGGATTCATGTAATAGAAGTTGGTGGATGAGTTTAATTTAAGCAAAACATTGGATTTGAAAAAGATGATGGAAAACAGAGCATTCGAAAAGCCAAATTTGAAAGCTTGAATAAATTGGTTTTAACTTGCTAATGGATTTCATAGTGCAGTGATTTGTATATTGATGTCTCTATGTTGAAATTTTGGTGTAAATCTTTCAAAATCTGATATCTTATAGTTGAATTTTAGCGGTACTGTGGATGCAGCTGTGCTCTTTCTTGTTGCTCCGGTGGGTTCTGTGCATGAGCTTTAGTGGTTTTATTTGTAATAAGCTCATGTAGCATTCATATGTATCATATGTATAGTGAGAAATAGAGAAAGATGTTGAGGAGATTGATATGAGTTTTCGAGTATACGTGTCTTGTGACCAGTATTGAGGTTAAGTGGATTTTAGCATTATTATCTAGCATTTTAGGTTATTTAGTCCGGGTTGTGACAATTCTCCACTGGAAGAAAAACAATATCCACTATTTAGATTGTATTTTGGAAATTGTTGAAATGTACAAACTAGTTAAAAATATGAGTAAAATAATATTTTTCTGAAGTAATGGTTTTTAGCTAACATTTTTTGACCAAAAACATATAACATTTTCTACAAAGAAACATATTATACAAAAATTAGGTGGGTGCAATAGCTATTTCTACAACTCAAATTCTACTGTGTGCTATAAAACTATATTTGGAATGTTGGGGGGAGGGATTCAATTTTGTGTATGTTTCAGTAATAGAATGCTTAAATATTATGATTGAAAATAACTTCCATCACCCTAAATGGGAAAAGTATTTCATTTATATTAAGGAAAATGACTTCGTCTAGAAAATATCTTGTCATCCAAACAAAGGAAAATGATTGCAAGAGAGGAAAATATTCTCCAGCCAACCAAATGAACCTAAAATTCATGCCCTTGAGATATACAGTCCTCCTTTTTCTCAGATTAGTCATCTTAATGTATTCCTACTCAGCCATACAACGACAGTATGCATCTACGTAGTAAAGGATTTAAATGCACCACAAGTTGTCATAGACATTATTTATGGCAATTCAAAAATACAATTGAAGTCCAAACTCAAATACAAGCATCACCATCATAAATAAATCAGTCCAACCCAAATTGATACAATAAATAAAATATGACATGACAAAAAGAAAATAACAATCACCACCTGCATCTTACTGAAGAACGCATGCCTTTGTTGTTCAACATATTTCCAAGCTCCAATATCTGCAAAATCAATTTATTGGTATGCCAGAAGTATTGTAAAGCACATTTTTCTTTGTTCAAGAGAAAAGTTGTTTCATGGACACTTTTAAGTGCATGAGTTACTTATGTCACATAAAACAGGTAGACAGATGCATGCATGCACACATCTAATACATGTCCAAATTAGAAACATGCAAACTCAGACTACAAGGATCCTATTTGATCCGATAAGCGCTTCAGCAGAAATGATGTTTACGTACAGTTTTTCTACAATTTTTTGTAGGATGGTAAGGTAGGTAATATCTTATATTAATTTCATTAATTCCTGATTTAGCTTATTTAAACAATATATAGAAAAGCTTCAAATTGGAGATCCAACGGTGGAAAAAAAGATATGAATGAAAGATCCCACTAAATTCAATTGGGTCGATGAATCTAAGAAATAGTGACAATTTTTTTTCTCTCTCAATATCTCTCTCAATTTGAAAATTCAGGGTTTCTTGAAAGTAACATGTTTTAGCTCTTAAATATTCAATTAACTAAAAGCAATTTGGAAGGCCAGTTTAACTTCTAAAACTTAAAATAAGTTTTAAAAAAAAGCGTATTAAGGCACCAAAAAAATGTTCCCCAAGTACAGAAATTAAAACAGCACCCAAAAATAGAAAAACAACTTTAGAGAAGGTGAAAAGAAGACAACCAAAAATACAAAAAAATTCCACTATAGACAGAAAAACAAACATAGACAATAAAAAGATCCACATAATCCCAAAACTAATAAAAAATATCGCGAAAAGCATACAAAAATAATATAAAGCAAATGTTAAAAATTAAGACCTTGCCATACTTAATATTCCATTTAAGCATCTTTAGTTTCCTGTTTTTAGTCACATTTTTAACAGAATTGCTCTCAAAATTAATTACTTCGAAGTTTGAACTCTCGAATTCTGGAAAACGGTTTGTAGCTATAGCTTCATTTCACCAAATCGTGATAGGAAAAATTTCTAAAATCCATGACTACTTGTGATTACTAGGACTGAACAAAAAAATTCAAATGAAGCCAAACTGTCCAAACAAAGCCAAACCAAACCATCAATAATGATTTGACATTGCGCTGTTTGAATGTGGTTTAATTTTTTTATCTGAGCTACATTTATGGTATAGTTCTGATTTAAGAACTTAAACCTTTAATTAAACTAAACCAAACCAAACCACATACACATATACACATACACATATATATAACAAATATATTTATTATTGTAACTAGAGATGACTTGGCTGTACCTATTTTTATAGCACTAATAAATCAACTTTTGATATAAGCGTTTAAATTCTTGATCCCTTTAAGAATTTATTGTCATCTAAATTATCAGATGTTCTTATATATTCTCAATATTGGCAACATTTCATGTAAATCCCATGATCTTAAAGAAGTTTTGAATGATGTTGGAAAGTTTAAAAAAATTTCATTAGATAATATTATTCTTAAATATTTTATTTTACTATTTTAATGTTATTTTTCAAATTATATAATATCACATATCTTTTTCATCGAAGTAATGTGGACTAAGTTTAAATTTGACATTAAAGTCTTTCTTAATTGATGATTAATTTTTTGCTTAAAATGTTTTTTTATTATATTTTTACTATATTTGTTTGTTATTTTGAAACATGTCAGAAATATTTTTATTATTAGGTTAGTATTATTGTTTGTTTATATTATTTTTGTATAAGATATATTAAATTAAACAAATACGTTTTAGACTAATGAGCTTAGCACTACAAACCGTATTAACTATCCAAACCAAATCAACCTACAAATCGACGGTTTGTATAGTTTGTAAAATTCAAACCGCAATATATGTTTTGGTTGCTGATAACCTCCTACCTGCATCAAACTAAACCATATGCACCCCGACCAATGACTAATATTTGCCACCATGGCCCGTCCAACCACCAATGGTTGCAAGGCCAAGGTAGCCACTATTCCCACCTTGGAAAGAAATGCAAAGAGCACGTGATGAAAGCAAAAGCATAGAATTAAATAATGACGGCTATATACTGTAAATGTCTTCATGTAATCCAATTTCAAGGTAACAATATGCCACACTCCATTTTATGGTACGGTCTGCATTTCACTACTCTGACTGCTGTTACTAATGGGTAATAGGCCTAATGGTTGTTACCATAAATGGAAATATTGGTTTCGATCACAGTCATATCAAAATCAGACATATTGGACAATATGTATTAATATTTGATATATTGGACAGGAAAAATTTTTGACAATGCCGTATCGGTCAATATTTTAAATGTCGACCGATATAAAAACTAATCGTGATATTGTTGTGATATCAGAAAATATCAATATCAGGGGCGCCGTACTGATACATATTAGCCAATGCGTATCATATTGGCCAATATTTCCCTCAATGGCTGTTACAGAATGTTACAATCTGCTATGTAATGGCCACTAGAGCAAAATTTCTGCCATTCCAAGTTACTCTTTAATTCGGTGTTCAGTCATGTAAATTACTAAACTAGCTGTTATTTCAATTTACGTTCTAATCAACAATAAATTGAACACATATTGACAGTCAAAAATTAATTCACCACCGTGATGATCGTGGCCTGTTATATAGCGTCTGCACACTCTCTTCCACGACATGAGGGCAACAATCATGACCGAAACTATTATTAACTTCGGTGTGTAAGAAGCAGCAACCAAAACTACTGTTCCACTTACCTTTGCAAGTACAACGTTTGATTCAAGCCAAACAAAATCCAAATGTTGAATATAAAGCTCCTCCAGAATGTAAGGTACAACTGTTTTTTTTTGGGGGGCTGAACCTTTGAAGACAGGAGAGTGAAAGAGAGAAAGGTGCTTGATTCTACTCAATGAAGTATGGATGCATAAATATGAGGTGGAGTATCGGTGTTGGATACGTTTCGGACACATACATATTATTTAATTTGAACATGCACAGCCTCAGACATTTTGGACACACTCAGATTCATTGTTTGCTCTTTCAATTTGCAAGATAAAAAAGCCAAATTTTGTGCACATAAGCAAAAAAATCCAAAACATATTCTCATGCGAGAGAGGACTAGCTATTCCAAACGCATTGTTCAAACCCAATATTTACAAAAGAAGAAAAAACCTAAGATTCTGGAGTTTAATATTTTTCCAACTAGAAATCAAAGAGAAAGTGAAATTTTTAGAACACTATTTTCAGCGGTTCTAACCAAGAAAAACAGTGAGAGGGGCAGAGATCTAATAGTCTGACTAGGAATCATAGCATGAACACCTCTGCAATAGCATTTCAATATAGGACCCCTATTTGACATGGACTTGATTTGAACATTTTCAAAGGCATATGGATTTTTTTTTTTCATTCCGATATGCCCAGTATACGTTTCGGATCTTATTCAGATTACCAAAAAAAAAAAAGAATAACTCAATAAACATAATTTTGCACTAATTAGCTAAAACATTCTAAACAAGTCTCTTATTTAAAAGAACTAGCTGATTAAACCAAATGTTCCTCCAGCTGTACCCAAGGGCAGAGGAAACGGCAAAGTTAGGCAGAACAAATTATGAGGAAAAGGAGCAGCTAATTGAGAATAAACATCAGACTAATGGCAATTTTCCTGATTCATCGAGGAAAATAAGATTGTGGGTCATGAGTTACAGCTAGATTATCTCAATTGAAAGCACAAGTATTTGTATCTTTGCCAAGGATGTGAAAGATTAGATACAAATGACTTGGTGCAATATGCCAATGCCTATGGTGATGTAGGGAGGAGGGAAAAAAAGTAGAGAGAAGAGCAAAGACTAGAGGGGTAGAGACAAGAAAGAGAAGACACTAAGGAGAGAGGGAAAAGGAAGTCACAATTGCTCAATTGCAATCAATTTCTTAAACATTCATTCATCAATTAATCATAAAAAAATGAGAGCATAGGGTCTTTATAAAAAAAATACTAAGCCTAAGATAATTTGGTAACAAATTATCTATTACTAAAAATAAGAAAGCGTAATAAAATAAAATTACACTACAATAAAACACAATAAAATCAAACTAGAATCTTGTCCAAAGAAAAACAAATAAAAGTCAATAAAATCATAATATCTTCTAAAATCTTCTTAGAATATTTGATATGATGTCCACATCAATTCTCCTCAGGTGGTTGGAACTCGACCCCGTCGAGTGAACCTCGGTAATTAATCCCCCAACCACAAGCTGAGCAGCTGGGCAACCCTCCGATGACGGTGATAGACTCGTATAGGGTGTGTCAAATGGAATGTAGTGAGAGGACATGAAAGTTTTTTTTCTTTTTACAATAAAATGGCACACGCAGATAAAACTAAATACTATTAAAGATAAACAAAATATGCTACTCAAAAGAAGATGGAATAAAACACACTGGAGATGATTTGACCAGCTTATTGAAACTGCCTTGGAGATGATCTGACTTGCTTGTTTGAGATTGGATGAAAATCTGCTGCTGTTTGAATTTTTTTGTTTTTCTTTTTTTTTTCTCCTTTTTTTTTTCTCTCCTTTTTTTCTCCCCTTTTTTTCTCT
The DNA here is from genome assembly GCA_033239525.1 of Nepenthes gracilis. NCBI lineage: Eukaryota > Viridiplantae > Streptophyta > Magnoliopsida > Caryophyllales > Nepenthaceae > Nepenthes > Nepenthes gracilis. The sequence goes on from BSYO01000039.1 coordinate 11,951,030, forward strand.
TTTTTTTTCTTTTTTTTTGGCTACTGTTTGCGCTTTTTATTTCTGTTTTCTTTACCATCCTCAGCCTCAGCCCACAGACGCAAAGAGAGAGAGGAAGAAGAGAGGCGCAGCAGCTCAGTGCGCGACGGCCTTCTCAGGCGGCAGCTGCGACAGCGGCAGCGATGGTGAAGAAGGCGACAACAACGGCGATAAAGGTGACGACGAAGATGAATGCAGACGAAGAAGATGATGAGGAGAACAAATCTGATGAAGCGATGAACACGAAGAAGAACGATGGAGAAGACAAAGACAGAGAATGAAAATGAGGACTCGGAACACCGGATTCATGACTTCTCTTACTACTCCCTTTCGTTGGGTTTTTTTCTTTTTTTTGGTTTGTCTCTGGAGAAGGAGCAAGGTGGTGGTTAGGTTTTGGGTGGATTGTGGCTCGAGCATATGGGTAAGTTTGTTTCGGTGATGGTGGTGGAGTGGGGTCGCTGGGTGGTGGTCGGTTAGGGTTTTAGGGCACACGGTGGCGATTGATAAGGGATTAGGGTTAGTGGGCGATGCGGGTTTCGGACTGTGTGGATGGTCGTTTGGGTGTGAGTTGGCTTGGTGGAGAGTTGGAGGTTGTGGTAGCAGCGGGGATGTGGAGGAGGGTTTCGGCGGCGATGAGTTCTGCCGCCGGTTGTGGCGGCGGTGGCGATTGGTTTTGCCTCCTGATGTGGTGGTGAATGCTTCATCGGCGTTGGCTGCTACTTCGACTGGTGCTGCCTCCTTGGTTGAGGCAGGGATGCAAAGAGCGGGTCTCTGATTCTGTGCCTGCTTCTTTGATTCTTTGCCCTTTTTTTTTTTACAAGCAAAACACCTAAACCGAGGCGGTACTTAACAAAAAAACCACTCTTTTTTTTTCTATAAAGACAAAAACAAACATTAGGAGGCAATGGTGGTGATAAACCGGCAGATGCACAGTAAGGCCTTTGTAGGGTGGCCATCGGGTGGTGAGACAACGGGGAGCAGAGTTAGTGATGCTGCTGGTTGCACAGGACGAATGTGACAAGCTGGGCACTGGATGGCGGTGCTGGTGGGATGGTACCTGTTACGTACCAGAAATTCGGATTGTCCTACGGGTCAGGGGCCGCAAATCGGATCTTCTTGTTTGTCGATCTAACGCGGATCCGTCTCCATAGTATTGAATCTGAGTCCTGTGCAACACAAAAATAGACAAGATGGTCAGAAGGCCAATGGGGCTAAATCCCCAAAGGCTCTTCGACGCTCAAGTCAGTCATGGCCTTTTTGAGAATAAAAAGGGAAAGATATATTTTTCTTCTCTTTTAGATAGTATTTTTTAGAGAGAAAGAGAATTTTTCTCAACCCTCCTTTTGTTTTTTCCCTCCATCCCTTTTCGTGGAGGATAACTCCTCTTTATATAGGACCTCCTCTCTCTGGAGGTTTCTTCTCCTCCTCTCTCTGGAGGTTTCTGGAGGTTTTTCCTCTTCTCCGGGAGGTTTTGGAGGTTTTCTTACCTTTCGGTCGGTTATGGTTGAACTTTATCCATAATTAACCACCAGTGATAACCACCGGTTGTAACCGCTTGTGGATTACATAAAACGGTTTGTGCGGATTGTTTCTCGAGTCGGTTACCACACCCATCATAAGCCCCCATGCTAGAAGATTAAAATTTTAACTTCTAGCATGTTTTCTCGATGGGATTGATTACTTATGATTTTTAATGATTTTGGATTTATTTACCCCTGATTTGGTGACTCCCGCTTCTTGGTCACTCCGGTTTATTTACTCGGATTTGGTGACTCCATATATTTTGGTCACTCAGGATATTTTTTACTCCGGATTTGGTGACTCCATATTTTGGTCACTCAGGATATTTTTACTCCGATTTGGTGACTCCATATTTTTGGTCACTCAGGATATTTTTACTCGGATTTGGTGACTCCATATTTTGGTCACTCGGATATTTTTACTCGGATTTGGTGACTCCATATTTTTGGTCACTCCGGATATTTTTACTCCGGATTTGGTGACTCCATATTTTTTGTCACTTCGGATATTTTTACTCCGGATTTGGTAACTCCATATTTTTGGTCACTCCGGATATTTTTACTCCGAATTTGGTCACTCCATATTTTTGGTCACTCCGGATATTTTTTACTCCGGATTTGGTGACTCCATATTTTTTGTCACTCCGGATATTTTTTACTTTGGATTTGGTGACTCCATATTTTTGGTCTCTCCGGATATTTTTACTCCGGATTTGGTGACTCCATATTTTTGGTCACTCCGGGTTTATTCGACCTCTTTTGGGCCGCTCGGTGTGTAACCGAGGTTTAGAGTTCGACCGCTTTTTGGGTCGCTCGGTGATTTAACCGAGGTTTAGAGTTCGACCGCTTTTGGGCCGCTCGGTGTGTAACCGAGGTTTTTCTTGTGAGAGATGATGCCGGTTTGGATTTGAAGAGTTGTGTTTGAATAAGTCAAACAGGCTATTTAAGAGTGGAGGTATTGGTTGAAGTCCACTAGCTTAAGTCCGGAGTTGACAGTCTCACTTTTGAGAGCCGGAGTGGAAATCAATCGGAGTTGATTGAAGTCCGGAGCTAACTGAAGTCCGGAGTTGGCTGAAATCCGGTATTGGCAACCTTCCGGATTGGATGAGCTCTCCTGAGCGCCAGAGTGATTTTCGGAGCGAAGTGAAAATCAGTAGAATGACTTTTATTGAAACGTTTTGCTTCCACGCAGGGAAATTCGGAGTAGATTTTTGAGATTCCAAGTGTCTTTGTGGATCGATGCTGATTTTGGGAGCCTAATTAACAAATCAACAAAATTGTTCTTTGGAGGGAGCCGCCAGGGGCTGGGTACCGATTTTTCACAAGAGCAAAACACTTATCTTAGGAGTGAAAAATGAGCCAAGTGTGTGAGAAGGCTCTGGGATGCCTTTCATGTGTCGGATGGAATGCAATATTCCGGAGTGGAATTTCGACGGAGTGCAGATATGATGGAGCGCAATATTGAGACATTGACGAGAAAAGATCTCGGGCCCAAAATAGAACGTGGCGAGTGGATTTTGAAATCCAGTTGCGATGGACCGGAGCGAGAATTTTGAATCCAGTGAGCTCAAAGGCCGATTTAGAAATGAAATCGGATTTTTGCATCTCAAAAGCCGATTTGGATTTTCCTCAACCGATTTGAATTGAAATCGGTTTTTCCACCTTCAAATGTCGATCTGGATTTGAAATCGACTTACGCATTGGTCCTGTGCATCAAAGTCTGAATCGACCCTGGCGTTAGAAATTGAAATTCATTTGTCAAAACCAAAATCGATCTCTGTAGATTTAATCGAAATCTGCCAGTATCAAACTCGGCCCTTTTGAAAAGAAGTCCGTCCGGCTTTGTGCATATTAAAATCCAGTCTGATCCTTTGTCTGTAAAACAAATCAAGTTGGGCGTGTGCGCAAAAATTCAGTTCGCCTCTTTTTCATGAACGTTCGAAATCGGCTTTGTGTATGGAAATAGAACTTGGCGCTGTACATCAAATTTGAAATCGGTTGCTTTGCATGAACTTTCGAATCGGCTCCTTGTTTTGTAAACTTGAAATCGGCCCTGAAATCAAGTTCGGTTTTTAGAAATTAAGTCTGGCCTGCGCGCATGAAATTCAGTTCGTCTCTTTTTCACATGAAAAATCATTTCCAGCCTTTTGAAAGAAGTCCGTCCGGCTGGTGCGCATACAAATTCAGTTCGGCCCTTTTAGAAATCAAGTTCGGCTTTTGTGTGCCGAAATTAAGTTCGCCCTTTGAAGAATCAAGTTCGGCTTTAGAAATCACGTTCCTCTTCCTTAATGCAAAATCAAGTTCGAGAGTCGAAGTAGCTTTAGCAGAAATTGATTTTCGGGATGCCATAGTTACTGCTGGCCAGAGTGGATTTTTGGAACGCCAGTGGGCTGTGACTGGAATAGAATCCGGAATCCGAAGTGGCTGTAGTGGATTTTTGAAATCCGAAGTAGCTTTTGCCGGAGTTGATTTTTTGAAATCCGAAGTGATATATGACTTGCGTAGATTTGGGACACCATTGTTACTGCTGGCCGGTGTAAATTCGAGAAAATGCCGGAGTAGATTTTGGACGGCATGTTCTGCTTTTGGACGGAGTGGCTCTGGCCGACAGGATGGTTCTGCGAGGAGTGCCTCCTTGTGGGCAAGGAGTGAAACTGCCGTAGTGCCTTTGTGGAAGAAGAAAAACGGCGGAGTGCTCCTGTCTATAGTGCCTTTGAACTCCGGATTTGTGTGAGAGAGAAGTACGGAGTGAAATTTGGGCGAGATGCAGCGTTTCTGGACGGAGTGACTCTGCGCGCGGTTTGAGGAACCAAAGAGAGGGCTTTGAAGATGATGAACACCGGTGAAGTGCTGTCTCGGTACATGCAATGTTGCCAGTCACGGTGACGGCCGTCCGGTGACGAAATCGGTGGCAACGGTAGCTTATGCAAGCGCCATCAGTGCCTTCTTCTTTTCTCCACCGCGCCACGTTACACAATGCACCAAAATCTCGCCGAATCACCACAAAATTGCCACATGCATCTGCAAAGAGGGAGGAAGGGTTTGCTTGCCTTGATTTGGAAATTTTCCTCCAGCGATGGTGGTGATAGTGGCGGTGGTTCCTTGCGGCTCACAATCTCCTTTCGCCACTCACATTTCGGCACAAAATCGGAGGTGAAATGGAAGAAGGCATCACCGACTTCAAATCTGGGTATCGCCTCCTCCGGCGACGATGGTCACTGCCACTGTTAGCCTTGCTGCCTTCTTCCTGCCCTCTTTCCTTTTTTTTTTTTTTTTTGCTACAGCGTCACCGGTCTTCTCATTCACGATTTTCTTTTTATAATAATAACATTTATTATTATTATTATTATAACAAAGAACATTTCGTCTATTCTCATTTTATGAATTCCACGAGGCATTCCTACCCACTATTCCAGTGCGGTCTAAGGAGCCCGGAAGGTCTCAATACTTACCGGAGTGGAAAATCTGACGAGGACTTTGGGCATGGGGTGATTTTCGATGTTTCACGTAGCCTTTCTTCTGATCCTTCACATCTAGCGCTCGAGATCGGTGTCGGAGGGAAAGCCGACTTTTGCGACTATGTCGTGGCACACAAAGTCCGAATATTTCGGATGTATTATCCACGCGAGCATTGATCTCTTGCATGAAAAATGTCTGCGATTTCTAGGCATGTCGCTTTCTTCATTTCTTCATCTTGAAATTGCGGTATAGGCGGTTGAAGAAATAGCCTCCGTGGCAACGTTGGTCACTTATTGTGGAATTTTTAAAGTAGGATTTCAGAATGGAATCCTAGGATTGAACAAAGTCGGAGTGGATTTCACTCAGTAGGGTTGGAATTTACTTCGGAATGGATTTGTAGATGCCGGGAAGTGCTGAAACCGTAGGCTTGAGTTAGAAAAAATTTGTTGCTATATGAGAGTGAGTATAGAAATGGATCCGTGTCCTTTGCTCGTGAGGGAAAATTGTAAAATGCTTCGCGTTTGGTATTTTCAGAGAGGAAATGCGGAATGCCCGGTGTCCCGATTTTTTTACGGGAAATCGCGAGAAGATAGGAAGTAGCCCCACCCCAAGCGTTAACATGCCAAGGGCGAGGATGAGTACTACCATCGTTTGTTTGTGAAGTCGCCCAATTTCTCACGATCGGAGGAATGCTTGTTGTAAGTAGACGTTTTGTTCTTATGCTTTTAGTGGAAAATCGGCTTTTTGCCGTTTCCCACAGACGGCGCCAACTTCTGCGCACCCGAATTCGGATTGTCCTACGGGTCGGGGCCGCAATCGGATCTTCTTGTTTGTCGATCCGACGCGGATCCGTCTCCATAGTATGAACTGAGTCTGCGGCAACACAAAAAAACGAAGATGGTCAGGAGGCCAATGGGGCTAAATCCCCAAAGGCTCTCCGACGCTCAAGTCAGTCATGGCCTTTTTGAGAATAAAAAGGAAAAGATATATTTTTCTTCTCTTTTAGATAGTATTTTTTAGAGAGAAAGAGAATTTTTCTCAACCCTCCTTATGTTTTTTCCCTCCATCCCTTTTCGTGGAGGATAACTCCTCTTTATATAAACTTTTAGATAAACTTCTCCGGATAAGTTACGAAACTGAAAAGGAAGCCCTATAAAAGGAAAGGTAATCCTCAGAGGAAAGGGACTTCTTTTCGGTCCAGAAAAAACTCTATCTAACAATCTAAAAGAGAAGAAAAATATATCTTTCCCTTTTTATTCTCAAAAAGGCCATGACTGACTTGAGCGTCGGAGAGCCTTTGGGGATTTAGCCCCATTGGCCTTCTGACCATCTTGTCTACTGTTGTGTTGTACAGGACGTGAGTTCAAGAAGACGGAGTAGCAAAACTCACCTCATTCCTTCATTGGACCAGATCCGCATTACCATATCCGTTTGAACTCCGGACCAGATCCGCAACATTGGCGCCGTCTGTGGGAATCAGACAAAAGCTTGATTCACCACTAAAAATATAAATAAAAATAAAATGGTTAACACTCGAACGCGTCAAAGTGCTCCGGCAATAAGTGCTCCGGAGATAAATGCTCCAGCCATAAGTATGCCGGCATTGGAAGATGTCGTTCCTGAAAATAACATTCCTATACCGGAGCAGGAAAGAAATCCACAGGATCAACTCATACTGGCAATGAACGCCCGTATGGAACAAATGACTCAAGAGATTCAGTCTCTACGCAAAGAAGTGGGACGTCAAAAGCCGGACGCCCATTCTTCAGCAACACATGTTCCTGCCTCAATGGAAAATAGGCGGAAGAAAAAATCAACCGTACACATTCAAGAAAAAGTATTTTCAAGAGAAAGGGGCGAAGGCCGATCTCGCTTAGAGGGCCGGTTGGGCCCAAGATCCGTTGAAGACAGCCTAGAAAGACGAAATCCCCGGAGTGAAAGAAGACATCTTGACCAGGAGGAAGCTTCCTCCAACTTACCTCCGGATGGAAGAAATAAACGACTACACCGATCTGAAGCTCCTGAGGAATTGAGAGTTTATCTCAATGCAAAAAGCGCCCAACATCATCAATCTGAAGCTCCGGAGGAATTGAGAACCTATCTCAATGCCAAAAACGTCAAGCATCTCCGATCCGAAGCTCCTGAGGAATTAAGAACTTATCTCAATTCCAAAAAATCTGCTGTTGTACCTCAGAGAGAAGAAAAATTAGAAAAGATGTGGGACTATCTTTTCGGAGAAAAATCTGAGGGACGAACCAGTGATCTAAGGAGGTCCCCATTCACAAGGGAAATCCGGACCTGTCCATTACCCCCAAAATTCAAAATGCCAGTCATTGACACATATGACGGAAGTACTGACCCAATGGACCATTTGGATCACTTCCGGACGTTGCTGAGTTTTCAAGGATTAGACGAAATGATGATGTGTCAATGCTTCCCATTGACTTTGAAAGGAGATGCAAGAATCTGGTTTTACCGGATGCCATCTAACTCAATCCAGTCCTTCCAGGAGTTAGCAGAAAATTTTCTCTCTCAATTTGCTTCAAGTCAAAGAATAGAAAAACAACCCTGGCACTTGGCCCGTATCAAACAGGGTCCAAATGAAAACTTGAAGAGCTTCCTGTCAAGATTCACTTCCGAAGCTCGTCGAATTCCACGCCTCACTGACGAAGTGAAATTAAACACTTTTATTGCAAACTGGAGCCGGAGAATTTTTTTAAACATTTGGCCCACACAAATCCACAAACTTTCAGAGAGGTGGAAGTTACTGCACGAGCGTACGTGGCAGCTGAGGAAGCCAATGAGGCTAAGAAACCTGCCAGGGTGAATCCTCCTTATCAGGGATCGCCGAAAAGAAGAAGGAACGAGGATGAGAGATCCCATCCAAAGGAGCCCAGAAGGAAGTTCAAGAATGAAACACGAAGAGAGTTCAGGCCCTTTGATCCTACCCCGTTAAATGATTCAAGAACGAATATCCTGATGCAAATACAGGAGGAAAAATTCTTCAAGTGGCCAAGAGCCCCAAAGAACCCTGAAGCTGGAGACCAAAGCAAGTTTTGCCACTACCATCGCTCGCCTGGGCATGGAACTGAGGAATGCTGGACTCTGCAAAGGGAAATTGAAATTCTGATCAGGAAAGGGCATCTCAAGAAATTCTTGAAAAAATCAGAAGATAACCCTGGTGAAAAACTGGAAGAAGAAGAGACGGAGCAGCCACAACTGAAAAGCCGTGTTGTGGCCGGAGTGGTAAACACGATAACCACCAAACCGGCCAAAGCTCAGTCCGGTCAAATGGATGTCATCCGGAGTGACCAAAAAGCGGGAGTCACCAAATCCGGAGTAAAAATATCCGGAGTGACCAAAAAGCGGGAGTCACCAAATCCGGAGTAAAAATATCCGGAGTGACCAAAAAGCGGTAGTCACCAAATCCGGAGTAAAAATCCGGAGTGACCAGAAAAATGGAGTCACTAATTCCGGAGCAATGAAAATCTGGAAAAATTCCAATTAGTCAATCCCATTACTATAACATGCTAGAAGTTAAAATTTTAATCTTCTAGCATGGGGGGCTAGTGATGGGTATTATTACCCAAATAACTGATAAGCCACCCGTGGGGTAAAATGTAGAAACTCCTAATAACTTCTACGGTTCGATTTTGAGAAAGAACCGTCATAACCAACCGGAGGAGTTAAGAAACCACCCGGAGTGGGAAGTTAAGAAACCAACAGGAGTTGGGAAAAACCAAATGTGCTTATCCGGAGAAGTATAACTTCTCCGGATAAGTTAGGAAACTGAAAAGGAAGCCCTATAAAAGGAAAGGTAATCCTCAGAGGAAAGGGACTTCTTTTCGGTCCAGAAAAAACTCACTCTCTAACTATCTAAAAGAGAAGAAAAATATATCTTTCCCTTTTTATTCTCAAAAAGGCCATGACTGACTTGAGCGTCGGAGAGCCTTTGGGGATTTAGCCCCATTGGCCTTCTAACCATCTTGTCTATTTTTGTGTTGCACAGGACTCAGATTCAAGACTATGGAGCCGGATTCGCGTCAGATCGACAAACAAGAAGATCCGATTTGCGGCCCCTGACCCGTAGGACAATCCGAATTTCTGGTACGCAACAGTACCAATGCTGGTGGGGATGATGTAGTTACTGGTGGGATGGTGATGGTGTTGAAGGTAAAAGGGTAGAATTTTTATCATTAATACCAATTTGATGTAGGGAAGAAGAAAAAAGTAGAGAGAAGAGCAACAAAGTGGTAGAAATAAGAACAAAGATTAGAGAGATAGAGACAAAAATGAGAAGACACCAAGGGAGAGAGAGGAAAGGAAGTCATAATTGCTAAATTATAATCAATTTCTCAAACATTTATTCATCAATCAATCATTAAAAAAAGAGAGCATAGGGTCTTTATAAAAAAAATACTAGACCTAAGATAATTTGATAACAAATTATCTATAACTAAAAATAAGAAAGCGCAATAAAATAAAATTACACTATAACAAAACACAATAAAATCAAACTAGAATCTTGTCTAATAAGGAAAACAAATAAAAGCCAATAAAAACATAATATCTTCAAAAATCTTCTTGAAATATTTGATATGATGTCCGCATCAATTCTCCCCGAAGGGTTAGGACTCAACCCCGTCGAGTGAACCTCGGTAATTAATCCCCCAACCACAAGCTGAGTAGCTGGGCAACCCTCCGACGACGGTGATAGACTCGTATAGGGTGTGTCAAATGGAATGTAGTGAGAGGACATGAAAGTTTTTTTTCTTTTTACAACAAAATGGCACACGCAGATAAAACTAAATACTATTAAAGATAAACAAAATATGCTACTCAAAAGAAGATGGAACAAACATACCTGGAGATGATTTGACCAGCTTGTTGAAACTGCCTTGGAGATGATCTGACTTGCTTGTTTGAGATTGGATGAAAATCTGCTGCTGTTTGAATTTTTTTGTTTTTCTTTTTTTTTTCTCCTTTTTTTTTCTCTCCTTTTTTTCTCCCCTTTTTTTCTCTTTTTTTTGGGCTACTGTTTGCGCTTTTTTTTTTTTGTTTTCTTTACCATCCTCGGCCTCAGCCCACAGACGCAAAGAGAAAGAGAGAGGGAGAAGAGAGGCGCGGCTGCTCAGTGCGCGGCGGCCCTCTCAGGCGGCAGCTACGACGGCGGCAGCGATGGTGAAGAAGGCAACAACGACGGCGATAAAGGTGACGACGAAGATGAATGCAGACGAAGAAGATGATGAGGAGAACGAATCTGATGAAGCGATGAACACGAAGAAGAACGATGTCGAAGACAAAGACAGAGAATGAAGAAGACTTGGAACACTCGATTCGTGACTTCTTTTTCTACTCCCTTTCGTTGGGTTTTTTTTTTTTTTGGTTTGTCTCTGGAGAAGGAGCAAGGTGGTGGTTAGGGTTTGGGTCGGTTGTGGCTCGAGCATATGGGTAAGTTTGTTTCAGTGATGGTGGTGGATTGGGGTCGCTGGGTGGTGGTCGGTTAGGGTTTTAGGGCACACGGTGGCGATTGATAAGGGATCAGGGTGAGTGGGCAATACGGGTTTCAGACTGTGTGGATGGTCGTTTGGGTGTGAGTTGGCTTGGTGGAGAGTTGGAGGTCGTGGTGGCAGCGGGGATGTGGAGGAGGGTTTCGGCGGCAATGAGTTCTGCCGCCGGTTGTGGCGGCAGCGCCGATTGGTTTTGCCTCCTGATGTGGCGGCGGCACCGACTGCGAATGCTTCGTCGGCGTTGACTGCTGCTTCAACTGGTGTTGCCTCCTTGGTTGAGGCAGGGATGCAGAGAGCGGGTCTCTGCTTTTGTGCCTGCTTCTTTGTTTCTTTGCCCTTTTTTTTTTTTACAAAAAAACACCTAAACCGAGGTAGTACTCAACAAAAAAACCACTCTCTTTTTTTCTATAGAGACAAAAACAAACGTTAGGAGGCAGTGATGGTGATGGACTGGCAGATGCACAGTAAGGCCTTTGTAGGGTGGCCATCAGGTGGTGGGACAACAGGTAGCAGAGTTAGTGATGCTGCTAGTTGCACGGGACGAATGTGGCAAGCTGGGCAGTGGATAGCGGTGCTGGTGGGATGGTACCAATGCTAGTGGGAATGTGGAAGTTACTGGTGGGAATGATATAGTTACTGGTGGGATGGTGATGGTGTTGAAGGTAAAAGGGTAGGATTTTTATCTCTGATACCAATTTGATGTAGGAAGGAAGAAAAAAGTAGAGAAAAGAGCTATAGATGGGTAGAAATAAGAACAAAAATTAGAGGGGTAGAGACAAAAAGGATAAGACACCAAGGGAGAGAGAAGAAAGGAAGTCACATTTGCTCAATTGTAATCAATTTCTCAAATATTTATTCAACAATCAATCATCCATCAAAAAATGAGAGCATAGGATCTTTATAAAAAAAAATACTATGCCTAAAATAATTTGGTAACAAATTATCTATTGCTAAAAATAAGAAAGCGTAATAAAATAAAATTACACTAAAATAAAACACAACAAAATCAAACTACAATATTGTCCAATAGGGAAAACAAATAAAAACCAATAAAATCATAATATATTCTAAAATCTTCTTGGAATATTTGATGTGATGTCTGCATCATATGGGGTTCTGGAAAGGATTTCAATGTGGTTTGCTTCACTTATTGAAAGAAGTGGAGCTAACAGATTATCAGCAGCCATGTGAGATCTCTCAACTTAAACTAGGACTCGCTCACTGCTTACTGGACTAATAACTTTTAATTCAGTAAAATAAGTTTTCCAGACAAATTAGTGGGAAGGCGGCACTTAGCACGACTATTGCAAAAGAGCAGGCTAGCAGCTGAAGAACAACAAATCTAAAAATTCCCCAAAAATATAAAATATAGAAAAAAGGAAAGTTCTTGAAGAAACAAGAAAATGACCACACCCAAGCTGTAATTTCAGCACCTGGGGATCCTCATCCCTGAAGTTAATTCTATTTATTTCAGCCAAAATAAACTGCATAATAGCAACAGGACTGCCAACTCCACCAGATTTTGACCTTAGCTTCAGCTAGTTCCAAGCCTGGAAAGGGAAATGCTATAGATTAGGTAACTAACAGCTAGCACTGTATTATTTTTTTTTTAATCTTCGACAAGGGTTTGAGAATTAAGAGTATTATTGTTAAGCATCCTCTATTAGCAACGCTTTGTATAGCTCGAGCAGACAGTTAAATGGGCTAGGACCCGCTGCATCATCATCAAGGGATAGTGCAAAATTAGCAAGGGTCATAGACAAGTGCAGCTAAAGAGGTCAGCTAAGATAACGAGATTTAACTGGGAAATTCGAATACTAGTACTTTGACGAGTAAGCTCATCAAGGTGGCTAATTCTATGTTTAGAAGGTGGATGGAGAGAAAATCAAGGACAGTGAGAGAACCAGTTACAGATTACGGTACTGTAGGAAGGACATATCTAGGACTAGAGTTGGTGTAGTTGTGGATAAAGAGTTGAAAGAGAATATAGTTTGTGAATAGAACTGGTGTGTTATAGCTATTAAGAAGGTGCTAAGGTGCTAGGAGAAGAAATCTTGAACATCATTGCATGAGATGATCCAAAGGATTTCCGAAAGGGAGTTGATTACATTTATTTTATAGATGATCTAAGTGTGCATGGGATGGAGCTATTGTTATCAGGAAAAAATCAAGAAGGAAATATTTTTCTATAAGGCCCCCTAATACTAATATTTTTCAATACTGCAATAACATTACAATATATTTTTATATCGGCAACATATTAACTAATATTTAAAATATAGTCAATATATTGCTCGATATTGCTCTATCAGTTTATGATATATCAATTGATATGATTTTATTAACTTACGATTTTTTAATTTTTTTTCTGTCAATATTTTAATACCAATACCTATTGTTGAGATGTCAGATACTAACATGATTGCCACCAATATTAATACTGATATTGATATCGATATTTTCATCTATGTAAGAGAGAATTCATAAAAACAGCAACAAATGTCGAAGCTTATGGGCCTGCTTTTGAAAAATTTTCCAAAAAACAGAAAATTAACAAAATGTATTCGAATCTATCTGTTTTCAATTTAGAAAAATCAAAAACAGCGTTTCTCAGTTTTGTAATTTTAAATTGGATTTTGGAAACCTCAAAAAAAAATCAAATAACACAATAACGCAAGGGAAGTATTATCAGCTATAATGTGCCAGTGGGCAATAACCACTTTGACACCCTTAAAGCAACCAGGTTAATAAAAGATATCATCCAAGTCGTTCATTTGCATGAAGTCTACAAACAAATCACAGAACAAAATAATACATGATTCATAGACTCATAAAACGACATAAATGCACGATTGCATGACTAATAACTACATCAGTATGCAGTTCAGGCATCGTGACATCACAGAACTTTCAAATATAAGATACTTCCTTTTCTTGATAATCTTGGAGCATGGACAGGCCAAATTTTTATGGATACTATGAACCAAAATTATTAGAATTACAATAGTGTAGGGGAAAAATGATGAACATGACACATTATGTACCTTTCAAAAGGGAGATGGTTGTCGGAGTAATTGTGCTAACCCTCGGATCGGGGGTTTCATCTTTTTTAACACTGACCTCCCCGGTCAAAGAAGGGTTGCTGTCAATGATGGCAACGCTTAACCTTTTGGTCAATGGGATGCTTGCTGTGAAAGCATAACATGTAGATATTACTCAAAGACAAACTTACATAAGAAAGGATTGCTTAGAAAATTATTTAATAACGCAAAATGAAACTTTTTGGAGCACTGCAGGCTGATGCAGGCCAATATTTAATAATAACACATAGGCAATAAAGACAGAATTTAGCAAATGGAAATAGCAAAAAATGTCACCAGTTCTCCAGAACAGCCAAGACTAACCCAAAGAGCATGCAAAGGCAATGCCAACCATCCCGCCTCCAACAATAGCAACATCATAATGTTGAGCGTTAACAGTTGGGTAATTGGTAACCTTGTGATCCTGCAAGGGACAATAGCTACAGCTCCTGAGTACAAAACACTATACAATAAATTTTATTAATACAACAGTGCCAATATTTGTGTGTTTGAAATTGAAAATTCAGATTTGGATTACGAGGCGCCACTATTTAAAAAGGAAAGGTGATGTAAAACGGTATAAAATTATGGAAGTAAAACCACATATCTATTAAAGACAATTTTGTTTACTTTGTCATGGAAGAAAAGCAAGGAAATCTAAACAATTGTCTGCTTATAAGAGTCATTGGTAGTTCTGATTATGAAAATAATAATGGAATTGAAGGCTAGAATTGAGGGTGATCCTAGGCACAACAACCTACCAATGGATCCTATAGTGAAACAATAAGGATTCTTGGTTCATAAATACAATATTACGTTGAAAATATCTTCTGGAACCTAACTCCAAAGGCAACTTATATGTACTTTGAGAAGGGTCCTGTCATATAAATCAAAAAGGAACAATAAAATGGCCTAGACAACAAATTCGGAGTGTTTTTGTGCTCTATGCGGTTGTGTTGTTGATTAATAACTCACTTATAGCTATATCCTGAACCAAACAAAGACTTAACAAATTAGTGGATAAAGAAACTCACTTTGGTATGTTCAGAGTGATTTTCAATAGACACTTTCACATGTCCAACATTGCAAAAATACCGCTTTCCGGTTTTCCATTGATTAAAGTCCACATTGAGCTTCTTCACCAGCAATTTGTGCATCCTTTTACGGCCAAGATGTATTACACCCCCAATAATGCACAGAGATGAGTGGGAGCAGATAGAAAGAGCAAATAGAATGATGAAACAGCAACAGGTCTAAAGCTGCACAGAAAACAAGGGTAAATTACAAAACTGGAACCATAATGTTTGACGAAACCATAGACTGACAAGCGTTGTATTTAATAGATGACACAGATAGCCAAAGAAAAAACCTTTACATTCAGTCCACTACCATCAGACCTACTAATGAGTTGGCGCAGAACGAACTTTCATTTGGAAAACACACACGGTTTCCCTCACCTAAATGAATTATGAGGAGAAAAAAAAAAAGAGAGAGAAACACTTCCTTTGACACAAACAACACCTGCCCGCAACACACTGTAAACAGCCTTGCACACATACACTGCCACCGACACACTGAAACGGCAGGATGTGAGTTACTCAATGAAGACGCAGTTAGGGCCAACTATGGAAAAATCGATGGTGATATTGCGGGTGGTGAAGGTGACGGGTAACTGGGGAAATCGTTGCAAGTGGAAGCAGTTAGAGAGGTGGGGATGGAGGAGCGGTGAATCTGGGTATGATTAGACGATTGATGGTGGAAGTTGGTTGTGAAAGAAAAGAAACCTCAAAATTTTCCAGCGTTATTAGAATATCAAGAATCCTTCGAGAATGATGAATCGAGCAGCAGCAAAATACAAATCAGAAAACAAAGCTCAAGGTGAGAATGATTGTGTTCTTTAGGGTTTGAATCACGCATGGGAGAGAAAGAAGAAAGAAGCCAATTTTACAAATACTTCAAGTGGAAAAAACATGGATCGCCGGTGAACGAATTTTCACCAACATTTAGCTCAGTCCCGAACCCAGAACCCAGTTTCTTCATACTAATTTTTCACATCATCCATAAGGACAAAGCATCAAGCAATAATGAGAATGTCAAGACTTGTTAAAAAACAAAAGAAGACCTTACCTCCCTCAGTGCTTCCCTCTTTCTGACCCTTGGAGAATTTTTCAAAACACGAAGTGTCACGTCGATACTCCAAATCACCAGGAAAACAGTGGCGGAACGGTGGAACGATGATGGCCTCGAAAGAGAGAGAGCATAGAACGGACACAGAGCAGGAAGGTTCAGCTTTGCGGGGATGAGAAGGGATGAATGAGGGGCTCCGGTGGGCTGTGCCGCCCCGAACCGTTAGATTTGTGGTCGAACGGTTGCTATTACGGTACAGGCCCTCCTTTTTTACTTTTTCTTTTGTTGTTTTATATTTATAATCTATATATATATATATATATATATATATATATATTATTTATTTAATTTTTATAAAATATTAACTTAAAAAATAAATAATATAAATAAAAGATTTATGTTTATATTTTTATAAATTTATAAAATAATAATTTTATAATCACACATTATTAAAATTTTATTATATTTACAAAAATTAACTTAAAAATAAATAATACAATAATATATTCTAAAATTTTATGGGCTCTATTTTTTATATTCAATTCAATATGTGTACTTTTTTTTGATGTAAAAAGTTTTGTGTTTGACCTTTATAAGTAGAAATCTCATAATTTTTTGCTAGATAAAAAAAGTTTTATTATATAATATAGAGATCCTCCTCAATTTTTATTTTTATGAGAATTATCATAAAAATTAAACGAAAACTAGTATATTTAGACATCTTAATATATTCAAACAGATTTTAGGAGCGCACCCATTCTACGGGTAGTAAAAGATAATAATTTTGTCCCTGACTATAAGAAAAAGTATGTAAGTGGCCCTACCTGCGGGTCAAAATAATGGTGATATTGCCTAAAGTTATCAGAAGTAGGAGTGACCCTTCCTCAAAATCAGATTTTCAATCTTTGGTTCTTTAACTTATGCATGTTTTAGATTTTCAATATGTTTTACTTTTATTAACTTGAATACTTGAGTTCTTGATTGAGATTCACAAGTTTTACTCACAGTTAAATTTTGGTTGGTTTTGTACATTTAAAACTTTTAATTTTTATTTTGGAATATACTTTTGAGGAGTGTACCAATTCCATAGGTGGCAAAAAAATAGTAGTTTCGTCCTCATCTATAAAGAAAACTATATAGATGGCCCTGCATGTGGGTTGAAATAATAATGATATGGCCTAAAATTACCAACATTAGGAGTAACCCTTCCTTAAAATCAATTTTTCGGTATTTAGTTCTCTGATTTTGTGCATGTTTTAGATTTTTAATATATTTTACTTGTATTAATTTGAATATTTAAGATTTTGATTAAGATTCGTAAATTTCACCCACACCCACAATTAAGATTCAATTAGTTTCGTATATTTAAAACTTTTGACTTTTATTTCAGATTATATTTATGAGTACAAGACTACCTTCAGACTTTTGTTAGTTTTATGCTTTGAGTGTTTGGACTTCGACTTTCAGGGAATTTGTTTATTGATTTGTCCATCCGTTCTAATTTTTGACATATTGTTTATTATATATGATATGTTGATATTTGCTCAACATTCAATAAACATTTTTTTTATTTCTTATATCTTCAAATTAGTGGATTACAAATACATTATAGGGAGCTCGAACACGAACTTTGATAGAAGTTTTGTTTATATTTGTGAGTATTGACTTTGTTTTCATATTGCATTCGTAATAAATCTATTTTGGTCTTAATTGGAGCAACAAATGAAATGAGGAGATAGAATTATTTGGCGTTATGGATTAGCAATTTTGATTATATTGTGAGTTATCACTTTTTCTTACAGATTTTTGAGCAAGTTATGATTAGTAAGTTGTTTGGATAAGTAGTCCAGGAGATTTTGTAAGGGTTGATGTTATTATTATTATTATCATTTTGGATTATATTGATACTATGTCAGGTCACGCTTAGATTTGAGATTTTGTACTGATTATTGTGTTATTTTTGGAATTACATTTTATGGTTTTAATTATTGTTAATTTTTATGATTTGATTTGGTATGGGGTCGTGACAAATCATCTGTATCCATAATTAAAAATGTGATTGAACTATAAGTAATTGGATAATTCAACTAATATTGAACTTTTATTTACCTATTGTGATCCACATTATCTTTGTATCAAAAAATACAAATCTCATTTGACAAAACCACCTTTGCTAGTTCTTACTTGTGTTATTAGAGTAGATCATTCTAGTATTGATTGAAGTGTATACAAGTTGTGTATTGTATGTAATATTACGTTCTAAATTTCGATCATGACATTAATAATTATTGATATTAATAATTATCCAATTAGCAATCTAATTAATCATGAACGTGAATTTTATGTTAATATTTTGACCGACCAAAATAAAATAATATAACCTAAATACAAAACTCAAAAAATATTACGTCATTATATGGCTCTGACACTGACCAAATTGTAATATCAAACCATACATAAAGAGTCATTTTTAATCTAAAGCAAAATCAGAGAAATCAACTCGATATAACTGATTACCATTGCTATCTAACTATCGAACAAAATCGATATCTTATGACTCTACAAATCCAAAAATAATATAGACAATATCTATGATTTTATGTCAACTCTTATACATAACCATTATCCAAATAGTATAAATATTAAACTATTGTTCGAAAATAAGATATAACACCAAATATTTTATAACTCTAATTTCTTCGAGCAGTTGCTCATTTAATCTTGATCATCCTCCAAGCGTCTGAACCTTTCATTTGAAGAGATTAGTAAAATATAGAAATAGGAGTGAGTCAAAAATTTAATAAGGTATATAATTTTATAATTGAATATATATAACTTCATTTAAAATATATTAAAATGAACAATGTGTCAGATTCAATGAAGTGCTATATATTTTCATGACAATATGCACAACTTTTCAAACTTTTTCTTCATATATTATTGAAATTCATACTCAAATATGTAGTTCTTAGAGACCAAAGATCAGCAGGGTTTTATCAACTAAATGAGAAGATAATCAAAACCCAAATTATATTTATTTTCACATAACTAAATATTATATGCTACTATTCAAAACTTGTAGGTATGACATCGTATACATAAACTGTAGATGGGGTAAAATGTCGCTTCTATCTGTAGATGATAGGTTTAAACCTCGATCACCATTATAATATATTAAGATATGTCATAATATACCATGTACTAAACTTATTATTATGATTTAACATTTATACTTATGAAATCTCTTAATAAATTCTTCATAACTCCTATTTTTTTTAATATGGAAAAAATATACTTAATTTTTAACTTATTATAGAGTTATTCTATAAAATTCTATCAATTCTTAACATGCATTATATAAAAATGTATAAAAACTTAAATATGCATATTTTTAAAGTATATAAATGTTACTTTCTAAAATTCATAACAAGTATATAAAAAATCAACAATTCTATCTTTCTTAGCAAATATGTAAAGAATTTACTGAATTTTCAGAACATACAAAGTATATTTTTAACAATTTTAAACCTACATAAGCTTAATAAATGAAAATCAAGTATGAAAGAGTATCATATGAGAAATATAGGACATACATGAGAAACAATTATAAAAATCAGCTAAATACTTTGATATATAGGGATTTAGACATAACTTTCACACATTTTTGCAAAAAATGTGGAGAATGTTACATACATACTAAATATAAATATCTTAATTACGAAATTATATCATATATGAGTATTTAAAATAAAAAAAGTTCAGAAAATTGAGAAAAGAAGAGTAATTGTTGTATTCCTGGATCCGAGTTGTCATATGGTGAGGAAGTTGCTCGATCTTCTACGTTGAGTCAAACCGAAACTAATCCAATCTCTATCTCTTTGAACCTGAACCCTGTGCAACACAACTAAAAATGAGAGGTTAGAGGATAGTAAAAATTACCCCCACTGTATATGTTCCAACATTCAAATTAGAAGTCTTTCCATTATAATAGAAAAATGTTAAGAGAATGTAAGAATATACACACATGCATATTGTAGTGGATTAAGTATTTAGATTCGTCCTGTAAAAGGCTGACTTAGATGTGCGCCCAAATGAGGGGCGTCTAAGATGCACACTGGGTTGATGAGAGTCTTAAGAGGTGAAAATATGCTAAGGAGTGAACACTATTGTAGATTATACGGCCGTCCAAGTATTATCGGAATGTTCCTAAGGAATGGCCGGTCATTTGAATGGAAGATCTCTTGGATGGATATCCTTTACTCGGATGGACTCCTGAGGGATTTGACCATTTGGTAAGAGAGACGGCTTCTAGAAGGACTTAGGGGGCAATGTCTTCATAGACTCACTGGATAAAGTTTGTAATTCCTTTATTTCTCTCTCCTCCTCCGCCCCTCTTTTTTCCTCTTCCGTTAGAATGAAGGGATATTTATAGAGGTGAAAGACGGTTAAATTATTCTTATCCGGTAACAATAGCCCACTAACAAAATAAGACGAAACAACTCTAACCAGCTACACGTAAAATGGGCCATCCTAATTCGGCTGATGAGTTTAACTGCTTGCCATCTGAACAAACTGGCCAATTGGGATGTTGTTGATTTCTTGAGTTTGCTTCTTTTACTGATGGGCCATCTTTTTAGGTCGGGTATGCTGAATCCATCAGCAATAAAGAAATGAAGGTTTGAAATGTACTTACCTTAATTCTAAATTTTTAAAAATCCTACTTGAATTCACTTAATTGAACTTTTCTAAATTTATCAAAACTCTCATTCTCTCTCTTCTCCTTTTATCATTCTCTTTCATTTATCAAAACTCTATAGAAAATAACTAAATTTCAATCAGCCTTCATATTTATAAGGGGCATTTCAGCATGCGTCGGATACTATAGCCAAACTAAGTGGCGCATGAGCACTACTCGAACACACTTTCAAGCATTGATTCCACTGGAAAGTGAGCTCGAGCATCCTTCAAGTGTACATTAACCCCAAATATATTGAAAAGCACACTCAAACTCAAGTCAAGCATCCTTCAAATGTGACCCTTGCCCTTCCCATGCATGAGAGCACATCAAGCACCAGTTAAGCATCCATCAACTCGATATGATCTTGCCTAACTTTAACTTTTGATCTAATTTTTTTTTATCATTTGACTCAATTTTAATTATTTTAAATTAATCAATTATGATTAAGATAAAATTCAAACTCGATTCTTACATATAAGTTATGATACACTTATACCTTCATTTCTTCTGTAATGTCATTCATCTTTAAGTTGGCATAATATTCTTCAAGATAGATGAATAACACATTCGAGAAAATAACGTATCTCAATATTGATGGTAGAGAATCAAAGATCGTATCTATCATTTGCAGGTTTAAAAAGTAGCGTCCAGTTTCATTTATAAGATCATATGTAGATGTCCCATCTACGAGTTTTAAATAGTACCGTATAGAATTTAATCATATATAAATAATTATGACTTGTGTTTTGATATTTATCATTTATTAATGAAGTCATCACCGATCCTTGATCCTTTTGGTATATTATTATAATTTAAGCATATTTTATTTATACATCTTAGTATGTTTGACATTGAAAATACATATTTGGGTATGATTATGTACTTATATAGTTCGATTTAATTAAATATCAATTTTGAATCATACATGATATGTCATCAAGATGATATTATCAGTTTTTCGAAGTTTAGATCGTGACATTATCCTGCTTATTTCATTGATATATGTCTATATATAAAATATATATGCATTGTAGAATAATGGGCTCATTCTTATCTTAATTTTGATAATATTTTATATTAGAAGGTTTAGACTAAATTATATATGATTTTTTTTAAGGACATCTATTTGAAAAATGGTTTACAGTGTTAGAATATCAAATGTATTAATATACAATTTGAGATAGAAACAATAGGTTAAGTTGTTGAATTTTGGTTAATTTTAATTTTACCATATCAAGTTGATGATAATGTTATAATTGCGACATTTAAGTTTGATTTTGATTTTTTTTATAGTAATTCGGTTAAAATAATTTATATAATTTTATAATATAAGCTTTCTAAAATTCTATGTGATGGGAATATATTGACATGCATACAAAGTAAAATTAGATAGTATAAAAAATAGCACATGCATAAATACTAGAAGAATAAATGCTGAGAGATTTTAAAAAAAATTAACAAGAAAGGAATAAATGAGTTTAGATGATTTACTTTCACTTAAATTTATTAATAAATAGCTTGAATTCTCTTTAAATTTCCTTTATCATTCTTTCCATCCCTGCATCTCTCTCTCTCTCTTTTTTAAATTATCTCTCTTCTCTTAAAATTTAGTAAAAAATAAATTAAAATTGACTAGATAGCCAATTTATAACAAATTTGTGCCCGTGCATAAGCAAGGTGTAGCTCAATTGTAGAGGTAAAATATGGCTTACACATAAGCGTCTAGTAGATGTAAATCAACTGTTAATATTTCGGACTAAATACACATAAGTATTACTTGAGCCAACCTCAGGTGTGGCTATTTTGTCTAACATATATGTGGTCATATATATGTCGAATGTTACTCAAGCCTAACTTATCTTGATTTATACCTCATTTTTATTTAAACCCATAATTAACCTTAAAATTTTTTAATTTACTTAAATTTAATATTACTAAAATAATTTTAGAGTTTGGATTTTACATATATATTTAGACTACCACAATTCAAAATTAATTTTGATAATATTTTATATTAGAAGGTTTAGACTAAATTATATATGATTTTTTTTAAGGACATCTATTTGAAAAATGGTTTACAGTGTTAGAATATCAAATGTATTAATATACAATTTGAGATAGAAACAATAGGTTAAGTTGTTGAATTTTGGTTAATTTTAATTTTACCATATCAAGTTGATGATAATGTTATAATTGCGACATTTAAGTTTGATTTTGATTTTTTTTATAGTAATTCGGTTAAAATAATTTATATAATTTTATAATATAAGCTTTCTAAAATTCTATGTGATGGGAATATATTGACATGCATACAAAGTAAAATTAGATAGTATAAAAAATAGCACATGCATAAATACTAGAAGAATAAATGCTGAGAGATTTTAAAAAAAATTAACAAGAAAGGAATAAATGAGTTTAGATGATTTACTTTCACTTAAATTTATTAATAAATAGCTTGAATTCTCTTTAAATTTCCTTTATCATTCTTTCCATCCCTGCATCTCTCTCTCTCTCTTTTAAATTATCTCTTCTCTTAAAATTTAGTAAAAAAATAAATTAAAATTGACTAGATAGCCAATTTATAACAAATTTGTGCCCGTGCATAAGCAAGGTGTAGCTCAATTGTAGAGGTAAAATATGGCTTACACATAAGCGTCTAGTAGATGTAAATCAACTGTTAATATTTCGGACTAAATACACATAAGTATTACTTGAGCCAACCTCAGGTGTGGCTATTTTGTCTAACATATATGTGGTCATATATATGTCGAATGTTACTCAAGCCTAACTTATCTTGATTTATACCTCATTTTTTATTTAAACCCATAATTAACCTTAAAATTTTTTTAATTTACTTAAATTTAATATTACTAAAATAATTTTAGAGTTTGGATTTTACATATATATTTAGACTACCACAATTCAAAATTTAGTCCCTAAAACTACCAGAAGATCATGAACCTTCATAGTCATTTTGAGAACATTCATTCAACATATTGTGAGAGATAGTAAAACTACATTTCCTTAGTTGGATAATTGACATCTGAATGGGGCTATCACTTCCACTAACTCTGGCCTTATTACCATGGGCACTGGTTCACTGTGGGAAGCTAGAGTTTGGACATCATCATTGGCACCCCAATGGTGTTGGCCTCCTCAAGCGCGTGTGGTGCTAAGATCCTTCTTCTGCATTTACTTGGACTCCCCAGTGTCTCTTGATCCCCATATTCATTTATTTGCACCTTGGATCGACTTGGAGTCTCATATGTCCTGTCCACACTAAATATCTTTCAGTTTCATTCTCCCAAAGTTGCATATTTTAATCTTGTACTGGGATTCGAAGCTTATCCAGCAAATTCCTTTAATTTATGGCTGCCAATCAATAATATCATAATACCAATGATTAGATTCTATTTCTTAACAAATCTCCCATTTGTGTTTTATTTGATGCCATAGACGTGACCTATTTCTTAACAAATCTTCTCTCAATGTCATTTTATTAAAAGTATTTGAATGTCTATTTGTAAAAAAATTATATATTTTTAGTCTCATAATTAACGAAAATAAGCAGTTATTTGGATATCAAATAGAAAGAATGGTAAAACTCTTCTTTATATTGTCCTAAAATTTATATTCTTAGCCGTATTTTTTTATATTTATTAGGCATATAGTAAATGTTTATTTAAAAATATTTATCTAATCAAGAAAGATCAAATCATAAATCTTATCTGACCTTTACTTATTAATAAACTTGCTATGGTTAAGCAGTGGACAAAGCCTTCCAATAATGACCTAATCTTTGAATGAGGTCCCATGAAACCTAACGGTGGAATTGCTTCTTCTTAGTAGTTTTGTTTCTATAAAAAGTTACTTCCAATTATTTAATTCAATGACTATTTTTTATTTGTCTGGCCTATTTATCTTTAATTTTGTGTCATTTTAATCTTTATTTTAGCTTATTAGGTCTCTATAAGGGCTTTGTTGAGTTAATAGTCATTTACTTTGAATGATTCTATAATGTGAGTTATAATTTTTACCCTCTAAAATTTATATCTTTAAGTAAATCAATTAGTTAAAACAAACATTCTCTTGAATAAGAGTCGAGCATTTATGATTTTGTCACAGTCAAATAAACCAGAAATTGAGTTGGTGTACAGTGGCTTGATTCTCCTCCGGCCGAACTTTTTGGGGGTGCTTTCGATTACCATCACTCGTGCATTCATTCCCAGCATTATCGATCAAGAAAATAGTTTATTTGTGTTTCTGATAATTAAAACGCTTTATTTATTGCATTGGCATAACCTGAAATACTAATGAAAAGCAAATTCATAAGTTGGAGGGCATCTTTTAAATACAATCATGCTTTTTCGGAGATCTTATACAATATAGAAATAATTTTATACCATTTTATGATAATATTAAATTTTTAAACGTTACATTATGATTAATTTGATAGACTATAAAAAGATGTGATAATTAATTACATGTCCTTTTTTAATAACCCATTGTCATGATTGAGAAGTGACGCGTTGTTTGCATATTTTTATTTTTGATCTTTAGATGCACTTTTTTACCTTGTTATTGTTTAAAACCACCAGTTTGAGTAAAGAAATACCAAAATTTAATTAAACCAAAAAAAAAAGAGGAGAAATTACATTTTATATGTAGTTTCAAGGGCAAATATTTAGATATCAAAATAGAATTTTATAAATTGATTATATTAGTACGAGATGCAGATTTTAATATGATATTATTTTTTCTATAGAAATTACCTCTAATAAGTTTAATAATTTTAAATCACTATAAATATTTAAGATAATATTTAATTTTGGCTAATAATAATATTCATAATTTATATACTTTAAAATTGACAAAAAAATCGTAAGTAAAAGGGAAAAGATTTAGAAATTAAAAAAAAAAGAATAGAAGATAAAGGTGGTTAATATAATTAAATCGTCACCATTTTCATTAAAATTCTTGCCAAAACTTACAAACAAAAGCAAAGGAGGGAGAGAGAGAGAGAGAGAGAGAGAAAGAGAGAGAGAGAGAGAGGAGCCCTTTCAGCTTTTAACATGAAGCAAATAGTAGATGGGTAGGAATAAACACTTTCTTTTTTTCAAGAATCAAATATAGATAGCTTGTAGGTATAGAAATAGACTGCATACATCTCATATTGATGCGTCTTTAGATTTAAATTACTAAGTAAATTAGGAAGCTATTTAATTTTTTTGATAGGTCAAGCTGAAGTTGGTCCAATTTTATTATTTTGAACATAGATCATTCACACCACAACTGGAAAACAAAAGATCAAAAGATAGCGAGATTCGTTCTTCAGTATGTCCTTTGACGTTCAAATCAGAAATCTTTCTCAAGCGGATAGAAAGATAGGGGGATGCTTGAATAATACACGGATGCATGTTTCGGGGGATTGAGTGTTTACAGAGGGCTGAGCTTTGGCACATGTAGTTAGCTGGGGAGTAGCTCAGAGATGGAGAATTGAGCTCCGATGAGTACACTTTTTGGGTAGTGGCTTAGGGATGGTGGATTGAGTTCAGACGAGTCCGATGAGTGCCCTCATATGAGGAGCGATTTTGAGATGGATGATTGAGTTTTGATGAGTGTGTTCGACTAGGGAGTGTGAAGTGGAGGATTAAGTTCCAATGAATGTACTTAATCAGGCAGTGGCATTAAGATAGAGGCCCAAGCTCCGACAGATGCGTTCAGTTGGGGAGCGACTTTAAGATGGAGGCTTGAGTTTTGACGGGTGCGATCAATTGGGGGAGCTGCTTTAAGATTGAAGTTTGAGTTCCAATAGATGCACTCGAACTGGGAAGCGACTTTGAGATGGATGATTAAGTTTCAATGAATGCGCTTTGTTAGGGAGCGGCTTTAAGATCGATAACTAAGCTCTGATTGGTGCGTTTGGTTCGAGAGCAGCTTTAAAATGAAGGATTAAGTTTCGATAAGTGCGCTCGATTGAGGAGCGGTTTTGAGATGAAGGATTGAATTTCGTTGAGTGCGTTCGGTTGTGAAGCGACTTAGAGATGCATCTTGGCAAGAGAATGACTTAGAGGAAGGGGTGCCTTTTTATGAGAGTGACTCTAGGGTCGAGAGTCGCATTCATTGGTCGAGTCTTCCTTTTTAAATTTTTTTAGCCTCTCGAAGCCCCTCTTTTCCTACGGAGGAAGGATGTATGTGAAGGGGGAGAGTTGGATTGCGGTGAGTGGCCGACAGTATGACTCTGCAGTCCTGACCCGTTGAAGGCGCCAAGGCTCGTGGTCCCTCGATAGGCTATACTGAGTTAGGTGATCAAGGGTTAGGTCACTTGGGATTGTCTGCTGAGTTGGAGTTGTTGAGGTGCACTACTAGGCTGCGTCTAGCAGTGACTCCAAGGGCCCACATCTCGCCAGGTGGATCTGGGTCACGCAATTTGGGCCTTCGGCCTTGAGGAACTTTTCTTGGATTACAACTTCCAAGTCACTTTTCCACTGTAGGTCTGATTTTCGGTCGGCCAATTAGTTATCAAATCCATCACTAGCCCACCATGTTAGAAGGTTTAAAATTTTAACTCCCAGTATGTTCTTGATAGGATATCACTTGCAGGTCTGTGTGCACTTTCCTTTCCCATGCATCTTGCAAATTTTTGCTCTAATTGGTAGTATTTGGCACCAATTTTGTTCTCTACCGCTAACAATTCTCTATTGAGGACAATTTTCTGACGTTAGTACAATCTCCTTGGTTTAATACTAGTTGATATTCTCCTCTGACTATAAATGAAGGGGCTCTCAGTGCCTTGCATCATGAATCTTTTTCATCAGCCAAGTGGTGTGAGAGTTTAGAGTTGGCATGGAGCCTACACATCCATAATCCATGGTCAACAGAGATTCTTTACCGATATTTGAAGCCAGAGCTGAAGATGTGCTTCAAGTTTACATTGGTTTCCCTCCTGTGGGGTCGACCTAATCCGACCTTGTGTTGCATTGAGCGAGGCTAGGGTTTTGGTGGTTGACTTCCTCTTCTCCTAGATGGTTCTGGATGGTCCTTGCCAAGGTGGCCTTGAAGGAATGGCAGCTCAATCCTTTTGAGGGGAGACGATAGTACGCTGTCCCCTCCGGGTGAGTGACTCCATCCTTAGCTGCTCATCGGAGGACCGCTCCGGTAACTACTAGATGAGGAACTTTCTCTAGTCCATAACGAATCATAGGTTGTTGTTGCCACATTGGGTCTTGCGTAGATGTAGAGGCTTGTAGATTGCATGGCTATGGATTGGTTTTGGTGGACGATTTTTGGTGGTTTCCTCCCCTGTGAGGATTGGTACTCTACGCCTCATTCTCATAGGGGAGGACTTCTGCATGCTTTTTTCGCTATCTTTACCTCTTAGGTCGGATGCCACGGCGGCCAACCCAGGTGGTTTCCTCTTGCAGCTGTCTTTTCTGAAGGCTGGTTGGACAAATATTATCAGGTCGTTGCTCCATATACTCTTTATTTCCTTTCTGAGTTGTTGAAAGCTTGTACTTTGTAAAAAAAAAATTAAGGAATGAAAATACCAAGTATTATTAACTTACATATATTGTATGGCTTTGATATTCTTACATGATATGAATAGTTGAAGCGTTTGCATGATTTCTAATAATATAACAGTCTGAATCACTTACGACTCGGTCTTCTAGCGATCTGATCCACAACTAGTTTTTCGAACGCTTGGTTAGGACACGAGCAAGGTGAAACAGCCTCGAACCTACTAGAGATACACACAACTAGTCTGCAATATTAAAAAGAGGCATGTTAGGTCATCATTGTTTGCGCTATGCTGCCAACTTGCCAATTTAAGCATCAAGGCAATTAGCTATCAGTGGACTATGCGGGGAGGTGTCGCATCGATCATCATAACGAGACCTGTGAACAAACGCGCCACAATACTCTGCAATGAGGGCACGTGTTGCAGTCATTATGGAGATGCGCCTCTTCGATATCCTTAAACGACGTTGTTGTGGGGCCAAGATGTTGGCTATTTAAGCACTAGCACTCAGCCGCCTCCACACTTCTTTGTTCTCTAAACATCTGTGCTCTAATTCCCAATTCTCCTTCTTGGTTTGCACAGTCTTTTGAATGGCTTCCCAAGCTGTCGCTGATATTTCGTCCACACAGACTAGCTGGGAGATAGAGTCTTTGTATAGCTGGTATCGCATTACGAGTGTCATGTGATACACTATGCCTGGTGTTGATGACACTGCTTGCTTTCCTCATCCGGGGTTCATAATTGTCTATGAGGAATATCTGAGGGCCGATTTTTGCATTCCGTTTGCGATGGAGTTACATGAGATTCTGAGGGCTTTAAAGGTCCCTACGTGTGGTGTATAGGTTCCCAAACATCGTAATTACGGATAATTAAGTTAATATGATCAAGATTAGGCTTATTATGTGAAAAAATTAAGTTTTGGGATCGTGGGAGGCGTTGGTGGAGGAGGCTTGCCCGGCGCTCTAGCGCCCAGGGCAAGCGCTAGAGGCAATGCTGGCGCTAGTGCCAGTCGACAATATAAAAGGGCCGTGACGGGCCTTGTTTGTCATTTTTCGGCCTCCACACACAGAAGAGAGAGAGAGTAAAGGAGAAGAGAGAGGAAGAAGAAACCAAGGTCCCGGGATTCAACCTGAGTTAGAGCCAGTTAGAAAAGTGATAGATTGGGTCAAGTTAAGTGCACCCATACTCTCTTCTTTCATTTTCTTACATTTTTGTTCCGTTTTCTTTGAGTATCATTGTTCCGATATCCGAATAAGTTTATATTTTGCATTACTTATGACCTAAGTAAGAAAAATTTTGATTTCATGTCCGATTTGTAGAATTTGTGCGGTTTTTTGCACCTGAAAATCCTAACCTGTGCCTAGACTATTTTACCCATTTTTAAGTTTTATGCATGATTCGACTTTAGATAATGGAAACCCATGACTTGAGTACGCACATATGTGCATTTTATACCCGATTTCATAGTTTTAACCGGTTTTTGGATATAGAACCTCAACCTCACGTTGCGAACAATTTCACCAATTATTTTGAAACTTTGCATAAATTGGATTTAGAATATTGTTATCCATACCTTGAACATATTAATTTATTAATTGGGTATCCGAATTGAAAGTTTTGTACGATTTTATGCTCACTGAAACCCTAATTCGCGCCCTCTTTGGGTTTTACCTAAATTAATTATAATTTATACATGATTTGATTTTGAAAATTTATAATTCTAGTTTTATGGACGCGTGAATCCCGTATATTTGGTATTTATACCCATGGAATTATATGTGATAATTTTACGTATTCTGAAAATATTGTCGGATATAAACAAGGATATTTAATTATATGTACGTTAAATATATCATATGTGAAGAGATCTATCATTCAGAAGCTCTAAGTTATATATGACTCATTACGGTAAGAATTTCTTACATGCCTCAAATTTTATGGTAAATTGTACATGAAATTATAAGCATGTGAAAACATGAACTCATGAGAACTGATTATCCGCATTCGTATCAAAAAATTTTAAAAGTTGTATTTGTTTTAATGTGAAAAGGAAATTATGCATGAAATTAAGAATACGTGAGAATTTAAACTCTTGAGGAATATGAAAACATAAATTTGAATCAACTTTATGGAAAAACAACCAATAAGGAATATTTTACACTTGAATGATGAACTTATGAAGCATTCTCCAGAACGAAGAATTGATTGACTTGTGAACCGTTCTTCGGAATGAAGAATTGATGAACTTATGAACCGTTCTCTAATAGAGTGGGAACGTAGAATTTTGTGCTTAAGAGTAAGATTTCCTAAAGAAATAAGAAACTAAGAATTTGGACCGATGAGCATTCAGCAGATAATATATTTTGGCATACCATAGATATTACAGTGAAAACTTAAGAATTATATTGGCCCTGTTCATAGTGGATAATATTCCTTGGCATGTTTTAGTATATTATAGTGGAAGGTCGTTATCTGTTTTAGTGTTGCTTGCAACTATTCGCCCC
Organism: Nepenthes gracilis; assembly: GCA_033239525.1. NCBI lineage: Eukaryota > Viridiplantae > Streptophyta > Magnoliopsida > Caryophyllales > Nepenthaceae > Nepenthes > Nepenthes gracilis. The sequence continues at coordinate 11,981,505 of BSYO01000039.1, forward strand.
ATCTATCGGGATTGCATATAAACGGCCCGCCTCTGGGTCTTGAATAGGAAGAGATGGCTTTTAATTGTGTAGAAGCAATCACAATTTAAGTTACGATCGACCGCTCCTTTAGTCAGTAAAATTTACTGGCCCCTAGTCCCCAAACGAAATAAGTTTTTAGCATAATTTGATGACTAAAAAAAGATAAAAGAAATGAACTAACGAAATTTGAAATAAATGAAGAAATCATTTTTTTCTGAATCATGTTTTACGATCTCATATACATCTCTATTCCCTCTTATATGCATTATTATGTTTTTTAAATATAAAATTTTACATGTTCTTTGATACATATATATGTGCCTTGTTAAACTTTTAGCTCACCCTTACTATTTTTCTCCCTCCAAATGAGTATGAGTTGTGTCCGCTGAGATAGTGTAGAGGATTTGAGTCGGCTAGACTCAAAGATGTGAAAGATAATTTTATGGGCTTAATTATGTAGTTTTGTATCCTCAGATGAAATATTTTGTATTTCTGATGGATTTTGTTCATAGATGTATGCATATGATGATGATGATGATATACTTGTAATATAGTTTCTGCTGTATTGATGAATGTATATACTTTCGCAGGATATTATGATTAGTTTGGATACCTAGTGACATCTATTCTAAACTAACGTCATATCGGAATTATAATGTTGATGTCACGTGTGATTGTGTGGCTTTTTAGATCCTGTGTTTGTAAAAATTTATGAATTATATATATTGTACAAGATATTTATAGGTTTTTATACTAGGCCGATGATCGTATTGCAGCTAAAACTCTATCGGATTTTCGATTAAAAATACGGTGCATCACAGTGATGAGATGCTTTAGATTTGATTTGAATCCTATGCGAAAGTTTATAAAAGAATAAAGAAGATTGAATGAGTAAATGAAGGCGTAGGATGATTAAATTAGATTGGATAGTTCTAGTTAGCCTAATTTTAATGCCTTAGGTTAGAATTAAGTTAGAATTAGAAGTTAGGATTGATTATCTAGTTGTGGTGACCTAGTATACGGAAGGAGATATGATAATGTCTACCTCATGTAAGTTGGAATATGGATATTGAGGTTTGAAATGGTATTTGCGGTGACCCAATATTCGGGACGATGAAGATATATCATGGTATAGGTTTGTGGACGATTTATGGATAAATATCTTCTCAATGAGATTTTAGGAGCATGTTTTAAATTGTAGACATTTCGGTCATAGGGTTGAGGATTGTCCTTATCTCATGGCTTGGCAGTGAGGAGGTCTAGTGCCTTGGATTGGGTTTTGCGGTGATGGCTCAAGGTGTTGAAGTGTCATTCACCGTGATGGAAGGTGAGATTTTTAAATTTGATATTATAGCACATGTATTATTTTGGGATCCCGAATCTATATTTTTATTGTGATTTCTAAATTTATTCGTTTATTTAAAGATCTAGGCTTGATATTAGCGGTATCGATGCCTACTATATTTTCTTGGGTTCATAGATATGATTGGCTGGACAAAATTGATTTGTTTGAGGTATTAGACTTTGATATAATTTTGGTGGTAATTTGATTGGCGAGCCGCCATACTAGTGTGAATTGGATTGGTAAGGATATTCCATCTTGCAATTGGGTTGTGGGATTTTGAGCATGAATCTGAATTGATCGAGATATCAGGAAATAGTATCGTCATGCCTGCAAATAGTTTAATGGGGATTTGTGCCAAATCTATTTAGTATATGAGACCACATCTGGAGGTTATTTTGTGGTCACTAAGGAGTTTTAACTGTATGAATATTTGAGGATATTTTTAAAAGGAAGATTAGGTGATTGATCTTTTGATCGAAAATTTGAGGTTGTGTTGAAATCGACACTGATCTTTAAGTATTTCATATAGAACCAAGGAAGCATCGGTTAGGTCCCGCGGTGGAATGCTCTAGAACCTTTAAGGTAAGGAAGATGAACCGATAAGATTATTGTAAATTTCTAAAAATTTAGGTTGTTTGGGAGATGAATAGTTTAATAAGCGAGCACTACGAATGAATAGGTGATTTAGTTGATCTATTGTAAGGGCTTGATAATTTCTAAAATTGATCTATATCTATAGTGTTGTGAATTGTGGATAATTGAGAGTTGTGCCTGTGGCAGCATTTGGGATAAGGATTCCGCTGTTACAAATTCTGGTAACGCCATTTGGGTTTGAAGGTTCGTCGATATTTCAGTGAATTTAATTGAGTGGATCTTCAGCTATATTTCGATCAATTTTGTGAAGTCCATATCGAGAAAATTCATAAAATTGTGGAAATGTATGAGCTCTATTTGAGGACGGTATCATGGATTCGAAAAACCGTTAGCCATGTGCTCAATTAAGAAAGAGGGTGAATAGATTAAGGAAAGTGTTATAGTGGACATATGGTTTCTTCAATAATATGAATGTGGTCCCATAGAGAACGGAGCAATGGCTCATTTAGAAGAGGCTAATTGATGTTGCGAAAGCGTGCGTTTCTCTTGGATCTAGGTGAATTTGAAATGATATCCGTTAAGTGTTCTTCGAGGTTTTACGATGTCCGTGAGAATGAGATAATGAGATAGTTTCCAAGGAATGAATAGTAAATTGTCAATTGTGTCGTTTGGATTGATTTCTGATGGATCCAATGAATTATAATTGTAATATTTTGGATCATGTTTTGATTATTTTAATATTTATTATGATTTTGGGTACTTCCGACGTGGTGAAAATAAATTAAAATATTATAAAATTTTTGAGGAATGATTAAAAGTGCAAAGTGGCGTCCGTATTATCGCCCGAGTACCGATCGAATTTTAGAATAAAAGAAAAGTAAAATAAAATAAAATATATATATTATAATAGTAATAATAATAATAATAATATAAAAGGAAAAAAAAGAAAAAGGAGAAGAGAAGGGATCGGGGAGAGAGAGCGAGAAGAGGAGAGAGAGGGAGGAGGGTTCGTAGGTGGAAAAAGAGAAGGGAAGAAGCGGCGGCGGTGACGCAGGAGATTGACGGCCAGACAAGCGGCGTGGTGTTGGAGCGGCGGCAGCAGAGTGGCCGGCATCGGCTGGCAGAGGGCCGCATGTGGAGGAGAACGGAGGAGAGAAGAAAGGGCGCGCGGTGGGCTGAGAGGAAATCGCCTGATTGGAGTAGTTCGGGATATCCTTTCTTCAGATCTGCGAAGTATAAAGTCGAGACAAGTATCCTCTAGCCCTATTCTTGGTTTGATTTAATTTCTGATATATTTTGACTATTGTTAAAAATTTTACTAACATGCTGTATTTTTATATACCTCTAATTTATTAATTATGTACATGCATGTATGTTTTACTGGTCATGTAATGGTTTTATATGGGTATTTATGATTTAGAGGGTTTTTGGATACCAGGACAGTATATATGTATATTTATTTATCCGTATATTGTGGAACTATGAATCAGGCCTTGCATTAATCATGCATGCTGTCAGTGGCAGGGTCACTACAGGACCATGGCAGTTCGAGATCCGATGGGCCATTATATGTGATCTAAGGTATGAGATATTGGTACCGCTCCCGACGGGAGGCTTGGGTTCCAACGGAGACGTATATAATATGGCCACTTCCGTCGGAAGGAATGTTGAGAGGTTTGGTAGTTGACCTGCCCCATTATGTGTTTAAATGAGAACTATCGTATGGAATTGATGGAAAACTAATATATTTGGACGTCATAATATATAACTAAAATTTGAGGTTGCACTCAAAACCGCGGATGGTAAAATATAGTGAGAAAATTCTTAATCTATAGGAGACAGAGTACATAGATGCCCTTAAGCTACTTGCCTAAATCGTAGCCGATATAGCCCTAGTTACCGGACGAGGGTAACCCTTCCTCAAGTTGGTATTATTTATCTTTAGTTCTCTAATTTCGTGCATACTTTGTAATTCTGCATGTATTTAGGTGGAAGATGATTTTGAGATAAATTGATTGGCCCACAATTGAGCGATAGGAATATCTCGTACGTATAAAAATGTGATAAATCCAAAATGTGTTTTGATTTATGTTTTAGTTTCGACGGTCTTCTCTCTCGATGCATTATGAGATTTAGATCCGAACGATGGTATGTGTCCCACACAGATGTGGTGACGGTTGTAGCCTATATGACCTCTGATCATATGATATGATATCGTCTATGCGATTTTACTGGATCGTGATTTATATGATTATGTCCCGGAGGTACTGTTTGATACGGATGACGATTTAGTATGAGACATCTCCTCGGTTTTCAGGGATTTCACGGACCTTGTGTTTTTATTTTGACAGGGTTGTGATTGTCATCCCTTCCATCTAATTAATATGCGCTGTTTTCATATATATGATGCTTGCTGAGATCTAAGCTCACGTTTTCATATTTTCTCCCTTCTAACTAGTGGTATGGATACGCTTACAGGAGTTCGGACGCGATTTGATGCGACAAATCTCTATCGGTTAGTAGAGATGTTCATATTGGGTATGTTTTAGATCTAGAGAATGTGATATGATTGTATCTTCGACTAGATGAGAGCCTTGATCTGTGTATGGGATATATTGGAGTTATTACATTATATTGATGAGTTGTTATTATGTTCAATACCTCCTTTCTAATTGTGAATAGCAGGTCGTATTATTTTATCAAATGAGGTTTTTGGTTGTTTTGATGAAGCTCGGTTTACTGCCCATAAGTTGGAGAGTGAGGTAAGTCGGTGGTGGGTTTCTCATTGCCCGTATTGCACTTTTGTGGTATTTTGTGGAAGCAATTTTGGGAGAATTACTCTCCATTTGGCATTTAGGACAATAAGGACGGTGAATTTAGTTGGTGAAGGCACAGAAATTAGTCTGTGGCCTTTAAGATTGTATGTAAATATTGTATATTTTTCTAATTTTTAGAATGAGCTTTAATAAAGTCCACCCCTGATGGGTAAACCTTTGATTTGTTAAGTTTGTGGACTCTGATGTCTGGTCTGAATTTATAGCTATCAATGGTTGGTTGATCTAATTTTATTTGATAAGCCGGACTTTGATGTGATATTAGGAGTGATTTGGTTGGCAAGTCACCACATTAGTGTAAATGATTTCAGTAAAGAATATTCGATTTGTAATATGGGTTATGAATGTTGAGTTTGAGGAAGAGTCGATCGAAAGGTGGCGAAATTGATATCATTGTACCTGCAAGTTAATTGATGAGAATGTGTGCTGAATTTAGTCGACATATGTGCCCACATCTAGGAGTCGTTATGTGGTCATAAAGGATTTTCTGGTTGTATGGTAATTCGAGGCTATTTCTTAGAGGAAAGGATTAGCTTAGATTATCTTCTGATCGGTAATTGAGGTTGTGTTGGGAGTGCTATCGATTTTGAGAACTCTGCATAGAATCGATGAGGCATTAGCTGAGTGCTTTCCCGTGGGGTGTTTAATACCTTTGGGATAAGCAAGATGAATCGATGAGGTTATCTATGAATTTTTAAAAATTTAATTTGTTTGGAAAATGAATCATTTGATAAGCGAATGTTGAAAATTGGCAGATGATTTGTTTGATAAATGGTTAGGGCTCTAAACTCGATCTGCATTTAGAGTATTGTCAATTAGGTTGATCGAGAGGTTGTGCCGGAGATAGCCTTTAAGATAGAGGTACGGTCGCCGTGAGCTTCGGTGATATTTTTGAGTTAGTAATTTCATTGGCATCTTTTGTAGATCTTAGGATTTGGATCTTTTGATCTTATTTTGGCTATTTTTGTGATGGCTTCATTGATGTTTTGATTCGTTCGAAGAATTTATGAGGGGTATGAGGTCCGTTTGAGGACTGTGTTATAGCTGTGAATGGTGGTCAGTGTTTGCCCATTTGGGGAGATGCGAGTTGGTTGGAAGTGTTATTTTGGGCGTATTATTTCTTCGATGGCATGTGTGTATATTTGCAGAAGATTGAAGCGGTGGCTGGTTGGGGAAGGACAATCGTTTGTTGCGAAGATGAGTGATTTCTTGGGTCTAATTGAATTTATTAAATGATTTGTTGAGGATTCATTAAGAATTGCAGCGTCCGTGGGACGTTTGGCTTCGAAGCGATTGGTGTTTATTGGAATAGTAATTATAAGGAGAGCTTTTATAGGAAAATGACTGGCAGATTATCGATAATGTCGATTTGATCTGTCCCTGATGGATCAAGTAAATTTGTAACAGGTTGTGATGCTTCTGAGGAAGATTTGGGGTTGTATTTTGATACAGCGTGTTCAAATGGCTGCCTATGGGCTAAGGTGATTGAAAGTCTATGATCAAAGTTACTCCATTCATTATTTGGAGTTAGCAGTTGAGGTCTTTTTTATGAGAATCTAAAGGTGTTGTTGCATAAAGAGGAAATTGTAGTTTCGTTGATCATAGAGGTTTGAAGGAATTATTTTTCAAATGAATTAATAATATGGCAATGTAAGTGGGTGGAATGTTTAAGGGCTGTGATGGTGAGTTTTGGTGTCAGCCAAGAAGGAGAATATTATTGGCGATATTCTGGGCCAGAAATTTTCAGATTTGATGCATTATGTGTTCAAATGAGAAAGTGGAGCATGAGCAGCCTCCATTAATTTTACTTGAGGATTGCCAAGGACAGTGAGAAATATGGACACGCTTAGAATAATTGTGAATTAGCTGTCGAGGTTGGCCATTTATTGCCAATTCGAGTGATATGTATTGGATGAAAAGTTGGCTAGTTAGTATGCCAATGTGATAATGAGGTTACAGGATATTCCAGTTTCGAGGTTTCAATTGTGATCTGATATTGTGCTGAATTTCAGTGCAGGTTTGTATAAGAATTTGAGCACTGGATTGAAATTTGATATGGTGGTAATTCACAGTCAGATGATTAATCAGAATAGTACAGCGGAAGCATGTGGGTCTGTAGCCATTGGTTGTAAGATTCGATTTGAATTTTTAAATAGAGAATTTGATTTGAAATCCGATTTGAGGATATTAATTATGTGGATGTTTTGTTGAGTCCTGTGATCTTGGAGAAGCGGCAGTTTTGATTGGTTCAGTTTGAAATCTCACGAATTAGGAGATTTTTGCCGACAAAGTGATAGGTAGGTGGATCTATTCTCAGCCTATGTGTATACTATTCATGATCAGAGTTGCATTAGGAGTTTGTGTTGTAATGTCTTATGTCTTTGTCTTGAGCGGAGAAGCTGGAGAGTTATCGATGAATAATTCCGGCCAAGGTCTAAAACAAGCTCCTATTTGCGAAAGAAGCTTTTATGAATATTAGAAGTGAAGTTCCTTTTATTCGAGCTGTCATGAAGTTGGACGTGATCAAGTAAAGTCTCGATTGGTAGATGGAAGCTCGGGGAGTAGTTGAGGTTGTCAACAGTTATAGTGGAGTTGGAGTGATCTAAGTTTGTAAAGAAAGTCGAAGATTCTTCACTAGCGGAGTGGCAAATTGATCATGTGTCTCGTGCATAGACGAAGAAACAAAGAAGAAGCCTTCGAGAATTTATTTCTGGTCTGCATTGGACAGCGAGGAATTTGGTAGCAATTTGGATGATGATGAAGTTGGCTCATCGCTTGCTGATCAGAAAGTCATTCTTGAGTTGGGTCGTCGACACAATATTGAGATGAGAAGGTTGCAAGGTATTCTAATTTTGAGGCCCTTGATTGTGATCGGAAGCTTATGATCGATTAGAGTTGCGTAGTGAAAGTATGTTGACTCACGGTTATCGGTCACAAGATTTGATTTGAGGATTGACATAAGAGATCAGATTTGCAACCTAATTGGATGTTCGAGAAGAGTAGTCAGATATTTCTGAAAGTATCATGAAGAGAAGAATTTCAAGTTTCTGGGGCAAATGATAGATTGAGGTTGAGGTTCGATTGGTCTTTTGAGGTTTTGCAGCGAATTGGAGAGGTGGCCAACAGATTGGCATTGCCCCGAGTTTGGCAGAATCATTATGATGTGTTTTATGTATGTTTGTTGTGAGAAATAAGACGACCATTTTGATTATGATGTTTTTGGAAAATCTTTCGGTTAAGAAAATATGTATATGATCCGTGCCACGTGATTGAGCTTAAGTCGTTGGAAATTTGCAAAACGTTATCGTCTGTTGGGTTTTTGTTCTGATATTGAGATAGAACAGATCAGGTGTTGAGGATCAGATTTTGATGGGATCATTTGGTCGAGGTTAAGGCCGGAATAATAGTCCTTATCTGTTTAAGGATTGGTATATGTAAATTTTATTTTTTGTAAGGAGGGGAGAGTGTAATATCCTGGATCTTATTTTGATTATTTTAATATTTATTATGATTTTGGGTATTTCGGACATGATGAAAATAAATTAAAATATTATAAATTTTTTAAGGAATGATCGAAAGTGCGGAGTGGCACCCGGGTGATCGGATTTTAGAATAAAAGAAAAGTAAAATAGAAAATTATATATAATAATAATAATAATAATAATAATAATAATAATAATAATAATAATAATAATAATAATAATAATATAAAAGGAAAAAAAAAGAAAAAGGAGAAGAGAAGGGATCGGGGAGAGAGAGGGAGGAGGGTTCGCAGGCGGAGAAGGAGGAGGAGAAGGAAAGAAGCAGCGGCGACGACGAGAGAAATTGACGGCCAAGGCAAGCGCGCGGTGGTGGAGCGGGCGGTAGCGAGCGGCTGGCATCAGCCGGCAGAGGGCCGCGCGTGGAGGAGAACGGAGGAGAGTGGAAGGGGCGCGTGGTGGGCTGAGAGGAAATCAACCGATTGCAGTGTTTGGGGACATCTTTTCTTTAGATTTGCGGAATATAAAGTCAAGACAAGTATCCTCTAGCCCTATTCTTGATCTGATTTAATCTTTGATATATTTTGACTTCTGTTTGAGATTTTATTAACATGTATGTATTTTTATATACCCCTAATTTATTAATTATATAAATGCATGTATGTTTTACTGGTTGTGTAGTAATTTTACATGGGTATTTATGATTTGAAGGATTTTCGGACCCCGAGACAATATATATGTATATTTATGTATCCGTATATTGTAGAACCATGAACCAAATCTTGCATTAATCATATATGCTGTCGGGGGCGGGGTCACTACGGGACCATGGCGGTCCGAGATCTGATGGGCTGTTATATGTGATCCGAGGTATGAGATATTGGTACTGCTTTCGACGAGGAGGCTTAGTCTAGACAGAAACGTATATGATATGGCTACTTCCGCCAAAAGGAATGTTAAAACGTTTAGTAGCTGACCTGCCCTACTGTGTATTTAAATGAGAACCATCGTAAGGAATTGATGAAAAACCAATATATTTGGACGTCCTAATATATAATTAAAACTTGAGGTTGCACTCAAAATCGCAGGTGGTAAAATATAGTGAAAAAGTTTCTAATTTATGGGAGACAGAGTACATGGATGCCCTAAAACTACTTGCCTAAATAGTAGCCGATATAGCCGTGGTTATCGGACGAGGGTAACCCTTCCTCAAGTTGGTATTATTTATCTTTGATTCTCTGATTTCGTACATGCTTTGTAGTTCTGCATGTATTTGGGTGGAGGATGATTTTGAGATATATTAATTGGCCCACAGTTGTGTGATAGAAATGTTTCGTACGTATAAATATGTGATAAATCCAAAACGTGGTGTGATTTATATTTTAGTTCTGACAGTCTTCTCTCAATTTCTGCATTATGAGATTTAGATCCAGACGATGATATGTGTCTAACACGGATGTAGTGACGGTTGCGGCCTATATGACCTCGAATCATATGATATGATTTATATCATATCCAACATGAGATTTTACCAGATCGTGATTTATATGATTATATCTCGGAGAAATTGTTTGATATGGACGATGATTTAGTACGAGACATCTTCTCGATTTTTAGGTATTTCACGAACCTTGTGTTTTTGTTTTGACACAGTTGTGATTGTTATCCCTTCCATCTGATTTATGTGCACGGTTTTTATATATGATACTTGTTGAGTTCTAAGCTCACGTTTTTATATTTTATCTCTTCAGACTAGTGATATGGATACGTTTATAGGAGTTCGGAAGCCATTTGCTGCGGTAAATCTCTATCGGTGAGTAGATATATTCATATTGGATATATTTCAGATCTCGAGAATGTGATATGATTGTATCTTCGATCGGATGAAGGCCCTGATCTGTGTATGAAATATATTGGAGTTATTACATTATATTGATAAGTTGTTATGATGTTCAATACCTTCCTTACGATTGTGGATAGCAGATCATATATTATGTTTGTCCGGATTTATATCCGATGAAATTTTGTGTGTATTTTATCATATTGGATCCTATATGTGTATGACTGTCACGTCGGGGTTGGATTTTTATGGTTGATAGAAACATTATTATTGATTTTATTTTTGACCTGCGCATATTGTATTCTTAGGTCGTGACAATAATAGAATGTGATGCTTTTAAGGAGGATTTGGGATTTTAATTTTCTTGTATCATATGCGGGTGGATATCCTTGGATTAAGTGGGGGAGAGGTCCATGATCAGAATTACTCCACCCGTGATTTGAAGTTAGCAAGTGGGAGTCTTTAGATTTAAGATGTTTTTGATACTTCATAGGAATTGTGAAAGGTAAACGGCGAGCAAGTTGGTTTGTTGATATACCAACACAATAATGAGTTGTTAAATATTCAAGTTTGAGGTTTTGGTAGGAACTGGAAGCTGTATCAAAACTTTTGAGATAATTGCTTTGATCATATTTCCTATGTTGGATGTAATCCAAAGATTATGGGTTTTGCCTTAAATATATCGATATCTTTGGAATTTTTTTGGATTTATAACTGCTGTATAACCTAGGTGTTTTATATGAATTAATGGATAAGAATTACGGTTGATCTTAATGTACAAGTAAATAGTCAATCTGTAAGGATTGGGTCACTAGAATACAGTAACTCAGTTTTAATGGCAAAACGACCGAAGTTGTAAGCTGGTCGGACAAGAAGAGTTGATCAGTCATCGTTGAAAGTAAACCGACCAATATCGTTGACCGGATAAACTTGTTGACTGGCCTAAACGAGAAAAAAACCAAGGAAGTTATAAATAGCCGAAATAGTTAGTAATAACTGAGATAGCTGATAGTCGACCAAAGTGGGAAGTTGACCAGATTTAATAGTTGATCGGAATAGACTGATGGCAAGAATAAAATGTTGACCGGTTTAGAGAATTGACTAGAATTAGCATGTCGGTCGTTTTGGTTAGATTTTTGAACTTCATCAGAGTAAGTAACTTACTCTCACCTATTCCCAATAGCTCCGTTGAATCAATAACCTTTTAGATAAGGGAAGTAATAGAGTAGGTGACTTACCTCTACCTACTTCCAACTGCTCCTTTGCCTATAAATATTTGGTAAGAGAGAAAGGAAATGGATTTTGGAGAAAAGGCACACGGGAAAAGAAAGAAGAGAGGAAGAACTTACAGGTTAACTTGAGTAAGGAAGTCTTAAAACGGGCTAAAATAAGTGTACCCCAAGCCCTGTCTTTTCTTATCGATACTTTTTTTGCTATCCCATTTGGATTTATTATGAAGCATTGCATGTTTTCTAATAATTGCATGATTTTATGAGTAAATTTGCATGATTACAGCATGGATATTATGATTATAAATTATTCAAGTTCACTGGACAACTTACATGAATTTTGCTAAAAAGATATGTCATCTGGAATTTTGCTGAAGATTTGAATACGTAAAATTGAAATGGCCTTTAAAGAATGATGAATCAAGGCTAAAGAAAACAACAACCAGAATCTCTTAAGTTAAACTCTGTAAAAAATTGGGTCAAGAATTATTTAGCAGGTAATACTCTCTAGAATGTCTTAGGATGTTACAGTGGTAATCAAGGATGACTCTGTCCATAGGGTCAAATATGGTCTGCCTTCTTTAGGGCGTTACGATGGAGGACAAGAGTTAAGAATATATGATCATCCTACTATTGGGATATAAATAATGATGAATTCATGATGATGCTTGTCTTAGAAAAACTAAGGCATTAAATTATATGGAGTGAATACAATCCATCATCAATTATTCGGTCCTTAAACTGGTAGGGTCTATTAACATTGGTCCCTCAAGATGATAAAAAAATTATTCTAAAAGACAAGTACGTTTAAACTGTTTATGATTTTCAGCATCTTATACTAGCAAAATATTAAGCATTGACCTCAGCCTTTTCACTCTGTGTTTGCGGTCTACCTATTGTCCTCGGACCTTTTATTCACTTTAAAAATTTTAATACCGTGGTCCACAGACTTTGTCCTCTGTCATTTTATGCAGTCTTCAATCATTATATGTTCTCGAACATTTTATGCAGCTTTTTTTAAACATCCGTGGTCATTTCACGTTTTCGGTTATTGCATCTACCTTGGCATTTTTATAACAACCTCGGCCACTAAATTCCCCTATGATCCCACATCGTTATATGATTTGTGTTATCCATATGCTTGTTTCATATACATGTTTTTATATGAATTATTTATGTATTAATATTTTTATGGTACCTTGTTGAGCAAATGGCTCACTCCTAACTATTTTGACCACCCTTCCAGATTACACTAATAAACCTATACTTGATGAGCAAGAGTAAAGAAAGGGATTAGCTTAAGGGAGACCTTGGGATTGGAAAGATATTAGAGATTTTGGGAGTTTTGATGTAATGTGAATGTAAAGGACAAATGCAAGCTAACTGTTAATATGAAAATTTGGCATGATGTATTAATATGACATGATATCGTTTTCCGTGCTTTGTTATAGGTATTATTATGCCTCTGCAGTTTAAATTTTGGGTTTTGAACAGGTTTCTAGATGGTATCTCTTATTGGATTCTGTGCTTAATAGTTTAATCATTTTAATGTCTTATACTGAGTTTCTTATTTTAACTGTACGTATATTTATTAACGGAGATCATTAGAGAAAATTATAACCCATTCCGTTATACAATCAGAGTGGCACAGCGGTAACATGTGGGCCCATTGCCCAAGGATTTCAAATAAGATTGAGGTTCCATGTGATTAATCATTTTCGAGGCTTGGAATGAGTTGAAGTAAAAGTTCATTGGCTCGTTCGAGGTGTTGAATTAAGTTGGAGAATAGCCGATATAATCTGGGTTGCCTTTAGATTTTGTGGATTGTCATGAAATCTCCCTTACATCAATGATTGAGAAAATCAGTGAGTGATCAGTTAATCTGTTTTGAAAATTAGAAAATTGTCTTATGATAAGGCCACTTAGGATAAGTTATGTGTTCAAGGATGTGGCATAGGAACATGAAGAAGGAATTCTGAAAGGATTTTACCCAATTGTTGACTTTTGAGGTCCGTTGAATTTCGAGGACGAAATTTCTATAAGTGGTAAAGATTGTGATGTACCGATTTTTGAATATCATAATTACAGATAATTAAGTTAATATGATTAAAATTTGGGCTTATTTTGTGCAAAAATTAAGTTTCGGGACTATGGATGCAGCGCTGGCGTGCTCGCTGCCCGCCCGTTTGGTACTCATGCACGGGCCGACAATATAAAACGGCCGCGATAGGTCCTGTTCGTCATTTTTCAGCCTCCACGCACAGAAGAGAGAGAGAGTGAAGGAGAAGAGAGAGGAAGAAGAAACCGAGGTCCTGCGGTCCGATTTTTGAGCTAGAGCAGTTAGAAAAGTGATAGATCAAATCGAGGCAAGTGCACTTATACTCTCCTCTTTTATTTTCTTATACTTTTATTCTATTTTTTTGGGTATTCTCATTCTGATACCCGAATAAGTTTATTTTTTATTTTACCAATGACCTTAGTATGAAAATATTTCGATTTCATATCCGATTTATGATATTTGTGCAGTTTTTTGCACCCGAAAATTCTAACCCACGCTCGGACTGTTTTACCCATTTATTTTGGATTTTATACATGATTCGGCTTTAGATAATGGAAACACATGATTTGAATATGCACATATGTGAATTTCATACCCGATTTCGTAGTTTTGATCGGTTTTTGGATATGGAATCCTAACCCACGCTCTGAACGATTTCACTGATTATTTTAGGACTTTTGCATAAATTGACTTTAGAATATTGTTACCCGTATCTCGAACATGTTAATTTATCAATTAAGTATCCAAAGTGAAAGTTTTGTACGGTTTTATGTTTACTAAAACCCTAACCCGAGCCCCATATGGGTTTTACCTAAATTAATTGTAATTTACGCATGATTTGGCTTTAAAAATTTATAATTCTAACTTTATGAATGTGGGCACCCCATATAAATGGTATTTATACCCACGGAATTATATATAATAATTTTATGTATTCTGAAAATATTATCGGATATGAGTAAGAATGTTTAATCGCCTTTACGTTAAATGTATCATCTTCTATATACTTTGAAAATTATGTTATATGCATTTGTGAAGGGATTTGTCATTCGAAAGCTCTAAAGTTATATATGGCTCATTATAGTAAGAGTTTCTTATATGCCTCAAGCTTTATGATAAATTGTACATGAAATTTTAAGCATGTGAAAATATGAACTCATGAGAACTGATTATCCGTATTTGTATCAAAGAATTTTAAAAGTTATGTTTAGCTTAATGTGAAAAGAAAATTATGCATGAAATTGAGAACACATGAGGATTTAAGTTCACAAAAATATATGGAAATATGAATATGAATGGACTTTATGGAAAAAACAAGTAAAAAAGAATATTCTGCACTTGAATGATGAACTTATGAACCGTTCTTCAGAATGAAGAATTGATTGACTTATGAACCGTTCTCTGGAACGAAGAATTGATAGACTTATGAACCGTTCTCCAATAGAGTGGGAATGAAGAATCTTGTACTTAAGAGTAAGATTCTCTAAAAAAATAAAAAATTAAGAATTTAGATCAAGGATCGTTCAGTAGATAATATATTTTGCCCTACTATAGATTTATAGTGAAAATTTAAGAATTATCCTGACCATATTTTATAGCGGGTGATATTCCTTGGCATACCTTAATATATTATAGTAGAAGGTCGTTATCTGTTTTGGTGTCGCTTGTGGCTATTCGCGCTATTTATAGGGATTGTATGTAGACGGCCCGCTTTTGGGTTCTGAATAGAAAGAAATGGCTTTTGATTGTGTAGAAGCAAACACAATTCAGGTTACAATCGACCGCTCTTTTAGTCAGTAAGGCCTATTACTCTTGGTCCCTAAACGAAATAAATTTTTGACATAATTTGATGACTAAGAAAAGGCAAAAGAAATGAACTAATGAAATTTTGAATGAACGAAGAAAGTATTCTTTTCTAAATCATATTTTATGATCTCATATGCATCTCTGTTCCCTCCTATATGCATTATTATTATTTTTGAATATGAAATTTTACATATCTTTTGTTATATATGTATGTCTTACTGAGCTTTTGGCTCACATTTACTATTTTTCTCTTTCCAAATGAGTATGAGTTATACCCATTGAGGTAGGGTAGAGGATTTGAGTCAACTAGACTCGAAGATGTGGAAGATGACCTTATGGGCTTATTTATATTGTTTTGTGTCCTCTAATAGAATATTTTATATTTCTGATGGATTTTGTTTATAGATGTATGCATATGATGATGATAATGATATACCCGTAGTATAGTTTTCGCTGTATTGATGAATATATATGTTTTCGCAGGTTATTATGGCTAGTTTGAATATCTAATAGCATCTATTTTGAACCAATATCATACCGGAGTTATGTCGTTAGTGCCACGTGTGGTTGTGTTGCTTTATGGATCTTGTGTTTGTGAAAATTTGTGGATTATGTATATTGTATATGATATTTACAGGTTTTTGTATTGAGCTGATCACCGTATTACAATCAAAACTCAACCAAATTTTCGATTGAAAATACGGTATGTCACACTACGACTCGTTTTCACCCAAATGTCGTTCGGTATCTGGTGATTATGTACGTCTTTCGTCATATCAAAGGGCTCACCCTGGATGCTAGGGCCCTGAAGGTGATCTCTTGGATCAACCAAGAGGCTGATTGGGTTTCTTCACTCATCACGCAAGGTTTGAGATAAGCGGGGAGAATTCGGATCCGGCAAGGGACTAAAAGACCTGCTTCTTCTCATGGTGGTCAACGTTGATTAGGAGGTCCTTAATCAATGGGGCAGGTGAATGACGCCTATGCCAAGGATGCCCTATTTGGTGAGGAACTAATGATGTGGCCGCTGACATTGCTCACCGAGGAGAGCGCCAGCATCTTGCGTTGCATTGATCACTGGGTCTCCCAGGGGGCACTAGATAGAGTGTAGTGGGAGATTCGGGTGCAGGAGGGCGACACCTTTGCTGTGTCGGGTTATTGTCCCAAAAGAAAGTACAGAAATTTGCTTTCTTGGGACTCCTGAGTAGGCCTCTAATAAGGTGGCTCCTCTGTTACCTACTCTCTCTGGGGAATGTTGGCAGATTGATGGAGCCTGCGCAAGAGCATTTGCTTTGGGTGCTATCGAGTCATTGAGGAGGTCAGGCTTACATAAGTCTTCACCAGATGACTGAGGGTGAGGAGCCCCTAATGGACTTTGGTGCTAAAATTGGAGACACCGCGACTGGCGGGTCGGGCGAACAGATCGATGCCTTGATTGCAAAGGAATAGAGATCTTGATCTTGGTAGTTTCTTCTCCGGAATTGTTTGCATCTACCTATTCCATCACTTTTGCTGAGGAGGATGTTGGAAGCACTCGGGCAGAGGAAAAAGCGGTTGCAGATGGTCCAGAAATTGAGGCTGTCGCTGAGATGGCATCTTGTCCTGTAGAGTTAATGTTCGAGCCCTCGAGGGCTTTGGGTGGACTCGGCTCTCCTCCAAAATTTGAGCCGCCTCATCCCTGTAGTGCGTAGCACTCACAGTCCTTATTGATCCTTGCTAGAACTGGAGCTATGGATTCTCCTGACTTATCGTACTAGGGAGAGCCATTTTACCATGAAATACTTTGTCGTGGGTTTCTTTGCTTTGATACTATATTCTTTGCTCCTATTCCTGATTAACCATATCTTACTACTTGACAGATTTAGGAGGCACTCTGAGTGGTGGAAAAGGCATTGTACTAGAGGGATATCGAGATCTTGCGACTTTCCCCAGCGGGTGTAGATCTTGCTACAATGGAGGATGCAGAGCGCCGAATGAATGTTACTATCACTGAGGCTTTTCAGAGTCAGGAGCGGATGGCCTACCTTAATCGAAAGTTGTTCGAGTGCGAGGTGAGATCCCAAGTGCTCTTAAAGCCGAACGCTCGAGCTCTAGATTGGATTGCCTTATTCGAGGACAAGCTTTGAGAGGCGCGACAACAACTCACGGTTCTCCAAAAATGAGAATGCGTAGTTTGAAAGGGGGGCCTATGCCACGACACCGAAGGGTCCCCAATCCTAGGGTAGTCGTCTGAGCAATAGGTGTTGGAAGCTCTTTGTATACATTTTTTAGGTTGGCTGATACCATTGATATACTCTTTGAATCTATAATGAATCAGGTAGATTACTTTAACCGTTATTGCTGCTGTCTTTGAGTGTGTGCTAATTTATTTTTATTTGACATTGATTCTATTTGCCAACTAAGTACCATTTCCATTGTCATCGGGTTTGGCTGGATGCATTTGTCCAATTGTGTTCGCTTTTATAAGGAGGTCATGACATTGAGAGAACATGATTGCCAGCTAAGCCATGCAGCTATGTTACCAGGCTTCACCTGACGCATTTGTCCCTATGTACGCTTTCATGTAGAAGGATGTCGTAGTATGGGTAGGGTGAGCCTCATAAGGGTCGATTAGGTTTCATGGCCACAATCACTGGGCTCTAGCAAAGTCTAGGCCACCGCCTGCAAGTAACCATTGGCACTCGGTCCTGTTAGAGGACGTTGTAACTTTCGTACGTCAGATCTTAGTTTGTTGACCATTGTTAACCAATGGTGTTCGTCCATGTGGGAGGGAGTTATCGCATGTTTGTTCAAAAGCCCCTAAGGTTTTAATAGCCGCTTGAAATGGAGGCCTGACTCTTGGTCCACGAGCCCCTTGGGCTGTAATATTTGACCTTGTCTAGGCTACTTGGAGATCAGGACCGAGCTTTAGTTTCAACCTTCTTTGGGTTGCTCAGTTATCGGTACCAAGGTTTAGTTTCGACCTTCTCTGGGTTGCTCAATTATCGGGACTAAGGTTTTGTGATCGGGTCGCAACCAGTCAAGGCGTAGGTAAAAGAGTTCATCCGACTTAGAGACGGTATAGGTCTTTAATTAATGTAAACACACAAGCATTTGTATGGTTGGCATAATGAATAGATCAAGCAAATAAAGACGTTTATAACACTCAAACAACCCGTATGGATGCACTTGACTTGCCTGCATTTAGTGGAAAATTGTCGATAGCACCTTTTGGGGTGGGGGCATTTTGTGCACGCAGGACCAATTTTTTGCTCCGGGTATGTAGCATGTACACCCCACTGTGGAGGATTGTCAAGGCTCGAAATGATGCCTGTCAGCAGGGAGAGTGTTCATTCTAGTTGGCAACTATTTGTTTGTGGCCTCTATACTCCTAAGAATTAGGTCTGTCAAGTTGAATCGGCGCGCTTTTACCTTTGTGCTACTAGCTGATGGCAGTCTAGCTACGCAATCTTGGATGTCAAGCTTCTACTGTTGACATACGACTCGTAAGTATCGGGGGGACCTCACTTGGCTCGTAGGTAGCGTCTCCTGGTGTGAAATGCCACATGCAAGGGGTTGAGGAATTCGCCACCGCGAGGGTGTTTTAGCCCACTGTTGATGCTGTGTTAAGTGTCCATGCCCTTAGTAGCCGGTCGAAGCGTGGAAGTGATCTAGGTGAGTACCGGATCAGAACCTCGAACGCAAATCTCCACATTAGGCTCCCTGATCCTGTGAGGAGATGGTAACGACCGAATTTCCTTCACGAACGGCAACCTTGCCAGGTTAGTGAAGAACTTGTTGGCATTGCATGGAGCTTTTTGTTGGGTAGGGGGCCTACTGTCGACACTAGAGCGGTGTGAGTTACTTTGCTTTAGGCTGTTATCCCACCTCTTGTGACTTGGTTGGTCTTTCGGCCATGGCCTCTGGCCATGGCCTCTGGCCATGGCTAGACACTGTCCCTCGTGGCTGCCCTGGCTATGAGGTCATTAGGCCATTAGATCTTCTGGGGTGGCTGTCTTTCTCTCCAGTTCCTCTCTCCGGACGTTGTGGTCTTGGAGTCGGAGGGCGAAACTCCCAGTGTTGCACCTTTAGGGGGTACCAACAGTTAGGGCCACTTGAAACACGACACATCTCCGGGTGGCGAGCGTCTGTACCTCAAGGGCTAGCCGTTCGTCCTTGTGATTACCCACAAAGTAGTCGTGCTCGAGCATTGGCCATATTTGCTCTCACAAGAGTTGTAGCAAGACTTTTCTATCGTTCCCATAGACGACGTGTGACGACCTAGACCCGAGCCCTCCGATCTGGCTTAGAGCAACTCTATAAAAGATCCCCTAGACTATTGAACAATATCTATTATTTATAATAAATTCTAATATCCATTGACATAAATAAATTCAAAATTATCAAATTACTAAAAATTATCATACTATAAATAATCCTCATAATTACATTAACAAATATAACACCCATAACAATAAATTAATCGAAGTAAGAGGAACATTTCCACCGTCGCTCATATGCTGCTAACTACAAAATTTCCTTTATCTGATACTCAACAATAATCCTACAAATACTAGTTAGTATTTAAGATATCTCTTCAATCCGGAGTCAAGAAAATATAAGAGTAAGTTGAATACTCAACAAACAAATATAATCAACAATACAAGAATATAAATAAATATCTCAGATTATAATATCAGATATATAAAATTAATAATAATGTGCAGTATAGAAACAATTATTTAAGACTCAATAACATGTCATATTCACAACTCAAAAGCCATATGAATAAGTGAATATCAGAAATATAATATAGATTTCATTGAATCTAATTATCAGCTTAATATAAGGTCACATTTGTATGAGATAATAATAATATCTATGGATCTTATTTTACCATAATGAACCAAAGGCCGTATATTTATGTCCTCAACAGTTGGATAAGTACCACGAGGTTATCCGATATTCATGATATTTCCACTACCCCTACAATTCTCCTAGAGGCTATACCAGTAGCATGTTCATATCATCTCCGATACCCCTTGCTAATGTTATTCATAATATCATCCTTTATAATGGTTACTAGGCTATAGTCATTCATCCTCAATATTAATGATCTCGATCTTCGAAATAAAATAGATATCGAAAAAGTATAAATTATTCTAAAGTCTCACAAGTTTCCATTCATCAGGATACCGTAGAGTCTCATATACTTTCTTTTACTTATTCATAAAGTACCAATAAAATATGTGTATGCGATCAAAGCCAATACAAAGATCGGTCATCACAGGAATAGAGAAAAATCAGAGAAAAATCTTGAATGTTTAGCCAACCACCATAATATTTTCTTCGATTCTCTATGGTTCTCTCGGTGTACCACAAGTCAGTTATAAGGTCATAAAATATCTTCTTTGCTATTGTTAGCAAACCATTTCATAATTATTTTACTCATTCAACTATTTTGGTTAATTTTGCGATCTTGACTACATATTTCGGTATACCAATCTAATTTTTAATGTCATAAAATACCTTCTATTTTATCACTATTGAACAAAACTAACCATTACCCATATTATCTAACTATTCTGACTAATCACACGAGAGTCCAATAGAAATAATATAATAAATCTAATTTTCTCCTTAAACCAGCTTATAATTTAATTACACATACATATATTTATAGATATCTACTTTTTTTGATATATATGCACACACACACACACACACATATATATACACACACACATTCAGACTTTCATATACATACATATGCACCATACACGCATCCTTTACATATATGTACGTACATATACTTTTTGAGACATGTATATCTATATGCATACACACACTGCAGCAAAAAAAAAAAAAAACATCTTTCAATTCCTACCTGTAATACACCAATTTGGATGTTGTTTGGGATTGAAAAATTAAGAACTGATCCAAACAACTGCTTTGGACACGAAAAATTACGAACAAATCCAACCAACCACTATTTTCATCAATTGATGATGGGACACTGTAACCTTAAGATTTTCATACTGATCTCAAGCAAGTTGGAATTTATAAAAGATTGAGCATAGGTTTTAACCATTAGCCCTTAATTCGTACGATTTTGATAACCATTTCTTATTGTTCAACCCAAAAGCTCCAAATAGTGTTGTGCTCTATTGTTTTTGTTTTCCATTTCACCTAAGAATCAAAAGAAACGAGAAGTAATCCCTACACAACTTTTTATCTTTTAATATGTAAAGAAAAAGGTTTTGTAGCATAAATTTGTTGATTATTATGCCTCAATTTCATGGTGGCTGACTGCCCAAGCGGAATAATCAATTTCTCTAAATTATGGATTCACAACGAGAAGCCACCGATTCCCCAAATAACGATATTAAAACTTACAAACTGACATCAATAATGAGAAAGGAAGAATTTACTTGCAAGAGAGAGTATTTTCTACTTGCCTCAATTTCTTGCTTTTCCACCTGTGATGAGGCATCGATGGCTTCTCTCTTCATTTCATGCATGGCTTTCCTCTTCGATTCATGCGTGGCCCCCTTCTCCTAACACTACCATCACTTTAAGTAATGAAGGGTCGGTTTAGGATTTCACTGGATTCCCACTTGGTGCATCAGTTTCCTTCCTCCCTTGACGACAATCCGACGCCGCATCCCTTTCTCTCTTCTCCTTTCCTTATTCTACATTTTATACTTTATATTTATTTTTAACTTGATGGTTAGATTAATAAGTATAATTATAATAATTATTTTATTTATTAAAATCATATTAGACTTGTTCTATTCTTTATATCTCTCATATTTTTAATCAATAAAGATTTTATTATGCAATTTAGATGATTTAAGTTAAATCATATATTGAAATATGCAATTAGTAGGATGAAATATGAAAAATTGAAAGTACCTTTAAAATGTTAGGAATTTGAAAGTACATTCCTGGCTTATTTTTAATTATTTATTTTTATAATTTTAACTATTTATTTATTATTAAATTAATAATTATAATTTAATTATTTTAAATTAATTAATTGCAATTAATTTTTATTATTCTAAAAGATAATTAAGCTATATCGGTAAGGGTAAGGCATGAAAAGTTTTTGATTTTGCTGCGCATGTAAGTCGATTACACGTAGCAACTCTCTCAATTTTCATCCTATCCGTTGATCAGGGGTCCTCCAACTCCACCACCATGGCTGCCCTTCCCTCTTCCTTATCATCAGCTCTTCCCTCCGCTTCAAGACCATCCCTTCACTTCCATTCTTTCCCCTTCAAAGTACCCTCTCCCTCTCCCTCTCCTCTCCTCTCCTCCTATTTATTCAGTTCCTCACTGCTATTTTTGCTTGTTTGCAGGGTAATGTGAGCAACCTCAGATCAAACAATTTGAAATTTACATTAGTAAAACTTCATCTGACTGGTTTTAGAGAGAGACACTCACGAATTGTGGCCAATGAAGCTGCTCCAGCATCAGCCGCTGGTGTGGTGCCGATTTCAGACCCCCGTTTCCGGCTCGATAACCTGGGGCCGCAACCGGGCTCCAGGAAGAAGACCAAGAGAAAGGGAAGAGGCATATCAGCTGGGCAAGGTAAAAGTTGTGGGTTTGGGATGAGAGGTCAGAAATCAAGGTCCGGTCCTGGTGTTCGCAAGGGTTTTGAAGGTGGGCAGATGCCGCTTTATCGTAGAATCCCGAAATTGCGCGGAATTGCCGGAGGTAATTATGACCATGACACAGTAGTCTTTTGGAATTGGATAAATATCAAATTGAGTTGGTGCTATCTTATGATTTAGTAGCACTTTTTGGGATGCTGTGTTAGTCCAATATTTATCTGGGAGATTACGTGCGTGACTTATGTCGTATTCTTTTAGAATCAGTCTTAGTATATTGGAATTTCGGCTTGACTGCTGATTGAAATGCTTGAATTATGTCATTTACAAATTTGATGCCTGGCGACGATATTGGTTAAGAATTCAAAATTCCGAACTTAGGTTTATTGATGAATGTTTGTTGAATCAATTCTTTAGCATTTTCTCCAATGCTATATTTGCACTTTGCATAAAGCCTAGATGAAAACTTTGTCTAGCCTGTCTCTCATGTTGTTTCGGGTTAAATAAGATAGGAGGGATATTAATGCTGTGTAAATGATAGTAAATGCTATAAGAAAAAGAGCCAAATTATTGAGAACCTGCTGTTGTCTTTGCAGAGTTAATTTACTTCCACAAGAATAAGGTTTCTCCAAGCTAATAATTCATCCTTGAATGAGCCTGCCCATAGCAAAGACACTCCTAATTGAGCATGTGAAACACTAGAAAAAACTTAAAGCCAACCTACTGTCAAAGGCAGGTGCTACACATTTTGGGTAAGACTTCTAATAAGACGTTGGTTAGTCTGCAATAAACCTCTCTTCTGCAAGATTAACTTGCAGAAGATATTAATTCCAAGCAAGTAGGCAACCTTCCATGATAAAAAAGGCATCTGAAGGCACATTCAACTTCCAGGTAATCTTTTTATGGAAAACTGACTCCTCATTTGATGCTTGTAAACAGATGAAACAAAAGAAAACCCAGACCTATCAATAGTTCAGACCACCCATTCTTCTTTTTCAAATAGTGTACTGGGCAAAACTGTATGCAATTGCGTAGCAGCTGTAAAAGCCTCCCTGTAGCCATCAAGCTTGCAAATAACACGTGTTGAATAATAGGTTAAAACTCGCTAACATCACCATTCTTTAGTGTGATTTTGAAGTTTAGAAATACATGCTACAAGCACCTATCAAGGATTTTTCCTCCCTCCACAAAAGCCTGTTGATTCCTACTATTCAAGCTCCCTATCAAATAGGACCACCATAGTGATTGATTTATCAGCATTCACCTAAGTTAATAGGGAAAAATTTTATGATGTCCTTTTCCCCGCTTCTTTAGATTTAAAGAAATAAATTGAATTCCACCCTTTGGAAAAAACAAAAGTCACAATAATTTGCATAAGAGACCCTTTCACTACCTTCCATATCTTCCCCCTTTTAATTTATCTTTGATGCGTCTCAGGGATCCAAATTATCGCTAAAATTAGGGAACTGGGTTGATCACTCGGTTGTCCTGAACGATAGTGGGTTCAGTCTTCGTGATTGCAAATATTTGTTCTGCGCACCACAACAAATCAAACGAGAAGTAAGAGATATACAGGACTCGCTTCCAGTGTATCTTCAAATACTTAAGTTAGTAGTCTTTCTTAAAGAAATAGAAAGATGTAGAAGGAAAACTTGAATTGAAAGAAGATGGGGATGAGTGTGAATTGGGAGGATGTGTTTCATTGTCCTGAAGTGCACTATTTGTTTGAGTGTTTTTATTGGATTTTTTTTTCTCTTCTTCTTGATTTGGGAGGAGTTAAATTCATAGCCGGAGTCTTAATAGACTGGTTAGCCCTTAAAACAGTTGCCTGTGTTGGAAGGCGTTTAACAATAGTAGGTGGAAGGCATTACTTTTGGAGTGTAATCGCCATTTTAATTAATTGGAAAATCGATTGGCTATTAATGTGGGTATGATTTTAGCCATTTCTGGATTGAGTAGTGTATTATTATCTTTTAGTTGATCATAACCGTTCGTCAGGATTAAATGTTCCATTTAATGCCTTGTATAATCATTATTCGGAAGACTCGATTGGTTTAATACTCCCTTATTTGGGCCGTTGATGCGTAGGCTCTATTTTAACTTTAGGCTGGGCCAACTTATTGTGGGTCGCACCTAACATTAGCCGGCCATGCTTGGGATTTTGAATTCAAACTCGAAGTATATTTTTAATGGAAGGCCAGTTGGGTGGTCATTCATGACAATTGTGTGTACCTTTGCTGCGGATCTTTTGCTAATTGACAATCTTTTTTGGCAGGATTTTATTCTCTGTCATCTTTGACCCTGATTTGATGCCTTTATGAGCATCGATTTCCTTGCCAGTTGGGTTTTACCTTAGCTATAAATTGAGAGTCTCTCTTCAAGCCAATCCTAAAATGTCTTCTTCCCTGTTTGGTCACACGTCATCCTTTGCAAATATGTCATTTTCTTAGTTGCCGATGGATGCTGATGTTGAAGCGGGTGGAGAAGATCCTTCGAGTTTGTCAATCATCGATTGATGATGCATTTGAAGTCTGTCTTGATTATCTTCTTTTA
Source organism: Nepenthes gracilis (assembly GCA_033239525.1). Classification (NCBI taxonomy): domain Eukaryota; kingdom Viridiplantae; phylum Streptophyta; class Magnoliopsida; order Caryophyllales; family Nepenthaceae; genus Nepenthes; species Nepenthes gracilis. The sequence goes on from BSYO01000039.1 coordinate 12,006,857, forward strand.
TTGAAAAAATTATCTTGTTTTTTTCTTCTACGTCTCTTCTAAAGTCTGGTCTGCACGTTGTAGTGCAGCTTTTATCTTGCTAACTCTCATAGAGGTGACTGAGATAGATATTGTCGGCATGGGTGGACGTTTTTTCTTTCTATTCTCTTCTTTCTCGTGGTTCTTCTTGTGCAACTTGTGTCTGAGTACTTGAAAAGAAGTATATGTATTTTTTATATCCGGATTGCAGTCTTGTGTCTTCTTCCTTTTGTTTTTATATTATAAGTTGTACTTTCATCGTTAGAAGCTTGTACATTATGAAAGAACCTAATTAACAGAATTACCCGTATTGGAATTTGTCTTCTTCATGTGACTTCAGTATGCTTGTAATTCTGGATTATTGTTCATGAGTTGAGTGTCCGCTTACAAGTTTGTATTGTGTTTGTTTTTTTGCCCTGTCTGACAATATGAAAGTTCACAATTCTGACAGTTCTGTGCACAATAATTTAATTTAGATAAATCCGGAGCTAAAATACTTACGAATCAATTGAGCTGGTGTTTTGATTGGAATTGAACCATTTATTAAATAAATGAAGCAATTGAACCGCGTGCTGTCAGCCTGTTACCTTGGAAAATGTTGTGTCAGTTTATTATTATTGGCACAGTGGAAGAGATGTGCTACATTGTTACCCCGTGCCGACACGTGTCTTTTGTCATTATAGCGTTGCGTTTCTTTAGGTAGGCTAAGACGGCATTATTCTGGGCCAAAATCTTTCAATTTAAACTCTGGCACGTCTCCTTTTCTATTCATTTCTTTGTCTTCTTGCATTTTGTTTCTCATCCCAACTTTGCACTTTGCATTTTGCTTTCTTCTATTTTCATGGCTCTTCGTATGGCTTCTAAAGGTGCTGTTGATATTCCGTCTAGCCTCACGATTGAAAAGGTGGTGGATATTTACGGGAGATTCAATATTCCAATTGTCGTTCCTTTCTAAGTTGCCTCATCATTTGAGAGGACTTGCTCTCTTAGGTATAGCTTTATTGCTGTGTATGAAGTTCATCTACGGGAGGGTCTCCACATTCCGCTCACTAGAGAGCTCTATAAGATAATAGAGGCTCTCGAGATTCCTATAGCTTGTCTCCATTCTAACGCAATAGGTACTTGGTTTCACTGTGCGTCTTTTTTCGTTGTAGAGAGTTTCGTCTAGACGCTAGGACTGTTAAAGTCATCTTTAGATTTAACTAGGATGGCAATAGGATTTCATTCATCCCTAGAAAGGGGTACAAAATAAGTGGATGGAATCTTAATTCTGTGAAGGGTTGGAAGACGGATATTTTTTTTATTGCAGTTCCTTCCAATTAGTCCCTCTACAATAATTGAAAAATGACTAAATCTGCTTATTTTGGTGAAGTTTTGGACATGGAGGCTTTCATGGCCAGGCCATTAACCAGCTTGATTGAAGAGAATGCCGCTGAGCTGTGGAAGATGGGTAACTTTCTAACCCGGTGGGCACTCGCCGAAGTTAATTGGGAGGTTAATATGGGTGGAGAGGCTGTCGCTAATATTTCTTCCTGTAGACCCAAAAAAAAAAGTTGGGGATCTTTTCATTTAGGACTCTTCATAGGTAGCTGTTGGGGAGGTAGGTGCCTCGGTTTTTGTCCCATCTGCATTGTCCTCTACTATCGATATTGATAGGGTGGTCGATAAGGCCTATGATGAGATTGTCACGGCGGAAGCCGGTGGGCCATCCTGAAGGTTTGACCCAATTCTCTCCTCACTAGGCTGCCAGGTTTTTGAATAGCCACCTACATTCATACTCGGAGTTGAGACTCCCCCACCTGTTTCCACAAAAATAACTAACTTTGTACTTCGAGGTGTGAACGTGGAAGAATAGATTGTTGCTTTGTTTATTGCTGAGTACGAGGTGCTAGTTTTTGTTTGTTGTTCATTCGACGATTCCGTTTTTGCTCCTCCTATTGACCCGATGGTAGAGCTCATCAATAATGGAGAAACGGTAGAAGAGATGTGTGCCAATAATCATGAGGTTGTTGTGGAGATTTCTGGGCCTTGTCTTTTTTCATCGGAGGTTTTAGAGGTAGGGGAGGCCCCTCAGGTTGGTCTTCCACCATCAGAGAGTTTTGGGGATCTAGATGCCTTTTCTACTCCCCCGGATTTGCAGTTCCTCCTTGTTGTTGTTCTCTGCCCCTCTTATGCTGGAGGACTCCACTAGTTTTCAAGCTTGAGTCATTGCTAGATCTCTTTCTTCGCAAGGAATTGTTTATTCAAGAGGTATTAGTCGCTCGATTCTTCATGCTCGATTTCTCCTTTGACATTATTGTGTTTGACTGAATATTCTATTTGTTCGGTAGTCCTAAGAGTTGGTGCGCTTGGTTAGGGATGGGCTGCACAAGTGAGATGTCGAGATTTCCCATCTCTCTCGATCATACATTGATCCTGTGGCACATAGGGAGCTAGAGATTTGGGTGGAAACAGCCATAGCTGAGGCTGAATAGTTTCTAGACCGGGCTGCTTTTCTGAAGGAGTTGTCTGAATGGATGGTGAGGTCCTGCAAGTTATCGGATGAGAATACCATAGTTGTGGATAGGATTGCCTTTCTTGAGGACAAACTCCAAGAAGCTGAACATTGATCAGTTTTTGTTGTAAATCTATTTGTTAGTCTCCAGAATAAGTGTTCAGCTCGAGGGGGAGTCGAGGAGGAGTTTTCGGCCTGTGGTGGTCAATCCCATTTTGGATGCTAAGTTCCAAGATGGTATTTCCTTCTACAGGCAAATTGTCTCCTTGGTTGCCCGTGATCTTCCCTTAGGCTCTCTTGATTTGAGTAATTCTAAGGTTTCTTAGAGTTTCGATGTTAGGAATTTCTTGGAGCCATGTGAGGACCTATTGTTTAGGCCCTCACTTGCCCTCAGCCTTAGGGTGATTAAGTCACTCGTGCCTGGTATGGATTAACTTGGTGGATTCCTTTTGGTACTGAGTTGGGGTTTTTGGATTGTACATATGTAACTATGTGTGTTCAATAAATAAGTTATATTTTATTGATCATTATCGTTGATATTGTTTCTGTTTGCATTGTATTTTTGTTCAATGAATTCTTCATTTGCTAGCTAGGTGTTCACAACATCATTGCTAGGCTTAGTTAGACCCTAATCTGTGGACTATGTATAACTGATGGTGCCTATCCCATGGAAGAGCGTTTTGGTACTCATGCTGAAAAGCCCCCTACGGTGTTTTATCCAGGTTGGACATAATTCAGTATCTAATTGGACCTCTAAAAAGGGATTAGATGTTTGGTCCCAAAGCCCCCAAGTCCTTGAAATAATTATCGGCATTTGACTGCTCTTTAGGTTGTGCAGTTGTATTAACCAGTACCATGACCGTGTTTTTATGTGTCATTTTAGCAGGTGATGAGTGAAATCCCCATTCACTTGACAAAGGGCCAGTTATGGTCGTTATGAATTATACAAGCACACAAATGAGCAACAAATGCAAAAAATTTGATGTAAATATTAGTCTTATAGAATTGATAAAACACATTATACAAGCACCCCATAGGCCGTAAGCAAGACATACCTTTAACCTAGTCATATTCGGGAGTAGGATTATTGATAATACCTTTTGAGGTGAAGGGTGTTCTGAGCCATGGGGACTAGTTTTCTGTTTTGGATGCGTAGTTTATACACGCCATACTAGGGACGAATGTCATTAGGAACGGTCTTTCCCAGTTAGGGGACAGCTTATTCCTATCGGCAATCTTGCCTGTAGCCTCAATGCTCCTAAGAACTAGGTCTCCTATTTCGAATTATTGCGCCTTCATCTTTTTATTGTAGTATCGTACTATTCGCTGTTAGTAAGCAGTTATTCGCAGTCTTACTAAGTCTTTGACTTTTTCGAGTAGATTTAGGTTCTCTCACAAGAACTGAGAATTGCAATATGGGTTGAAACTTTCGATTTGGAAGTTGGGTAGTCCAATTTTTACTAGGATGACTGCCTCAGTCCCATAACACAGGTTGAAGGGTTTTCTTAGGTTGGTTTTCTGGGGGTTCATCTGGTAAGACCATAGCACTGATGGGAGCTCGTTTACCTAAGAGCCCCTTATGTCATCCAGCTTCATTTCCAGTTTATGTAATAAGGTTTGGTTGGTTACTTCCACCTGCCTGTTCACTTAGAGGTAAGCAATAGAAGTATGAACTTGTTAGTTGCTGAGGCTTGTGCAATATTTAATGCTCTGGCAGACAAACTGAGTGGCATTTTGCTTGGTAATCTTTGCTAGCTGAGTGCTTCAATCCACATCGTAAAATAGTTTATCGTGACTATGACAAACTTCTTTTGTTTTGTAGCAAGGGGAAATGGGTCTAGTATGTCAAATCCTCACTGTGCGAACGGCTAGGTGATTGTAGGGCTTAAAGTTCGGTGTGTGGTTGATGAGAAATGTTGCTGTGGATTTAACAATTTTTGCACCTTTCAATGAATTCCATAGTGTCCCTTTTTATGGTTGGCAAGTAGTAGCATTACTGCATAACTTTGAACTCCAGGTTTTTTCCCTATATGTGATATGCAAATACTGAGGTGTATCTCGCTTAAAGCATAATCAGCCTCGAAGGGTCTCAGACACCGCATGTAGGGGACGGAATAGCCCCTTTTGTACAGTTTCCCATCCATGAGGGTGTAGCACCTGACTATCTTCTTTATACGCTTTGCTTCATCTAGATCCTCTGGTAATGAACCACCTGCGAGGTACTTCTGTATGGTATCATCCAAGTCACCTCATCTAAGATTAGAAGCATTTCTTCTGAGGCATTTATGCTTGGGTTCATGAGAACTTTCCTCACTTCCCTCACATATTGTTTGGGATTCCCGAGTGCTATTGTTTTTGCCAATTGGTCGGCCTTTTAGTTGTCCTCCATTAGGATGTGGTGAGCCTCCACTTAATTGAAAAATGCTAGCAGATTCTTCACCTTGGCGAGGCACTTTGCCAAGCATGGATTGGACGCTTTGAAATTCTCAAGCACTTAGTTGATTACTAGCTCAGAGTCACTGTGAATAATCACATTATTTGCCGAGCATTCCTTTGTTAGCCTAAGTCTGTCTAATAGTACTTCATACTTGGCTGCGTTGTTAGTGGCTTGAAACCCAAATGTCATCGAGTACTTTATTTTAAACCCATTTGGAGTCACCAAGACTACATCGGCCTCTCTTCCTGTTTGAGAGGATTATCCATCAACATATAAAAATCCACGTTGGGGTTTCCTCATGGGGAGGCTTGTGTTCATCTTCTCTTAAGCTTCCGAAATTGTGGTCGGCGTTTCATTCATAAAATCCGCAAGAGCTTGTCTTTTTATAGACGGTCATGCTTGGAACTCTATATTGAACTCACTCAATTTTACGGCCCACTTTATCAAACGTCTGGATATTTTTGGCCTTTGCAAGATCTCTTTCAGTGTTGGTTAGTTAAGACGACGATCTTATGGGTATGTAGGTATGGATGGAGTTTTCTCGCCGAGTGGATCAAAGCTAAAGCGACCCTCTTGACCTGTGAATATCGAGTCTTTGAATTTGTCAAGATTTTATTAATGTAGTAGACCAATCATATGTCAGCTTCTTGCCTGACCAATACTGAGCCCAGTGTTGTGTTTGAGACGGCCAAGTAAAGATACAGTTCTTCGCCTTCTTTAGGAGAGGATAAGAGCAGGAGATTGGTGAGGTATTCTTTCAATTTTTGGAAAGCCGATTGACATTCTTTTGTCCAGTGGATCCCATTCGCCTTGGCTTCTCTCAGAGCCTTAAAGAAGGGAAGATATTTCTCAGCTGAGTTTGCCAAGAATCTAGAGAGTGTAGCCAATTTCTTAGTTATTCTCTGGACTTCTTTTGAGGTCCGAGGCGGATTCATATCTATAATTACTTTGATTTTATTGGGGTTCATCTCGATCACTCGGTGGGATATTATGAAGTTGAGGAATTTTTCAGAAGTCACTCTGAACGCACATTTCGCTGGACATCTTGGAAAGTTTTAGCTAGGTCTTGAATATAGTCATTGGCTAGTATACTTTTGGCGTGCATGTCATCCATGTACACCTCCGTATTCCTTTATATTTATGCCTCGAACATTTTGTTGACCAATCTCTAATATGCCTTTCTCACGTTCTTCAAACCAAAGGGTATGATTTTGTAGCAACAGGTCCTCTGGTTAGTCATGAACGAGGTCATTTCTTCATTTTTATGATTTATTCTGGATCTAGTTGTTTTCGAGTAAGCGTACAATAAGTTTAATAACTTGTGCCCAGAAGCTGAGTTCACCAATAGATCGATCATTGGTAGTGGAAAGCTTTTTTTTGGGCATGCTTTATTCACATCCGTGAAGTCGATGTATATTCTCTACTTTCCATTGCTCTTCTTGACAAGGATAACGTTAATAGCCAATTTGGGGTACACGACCTCTCTTATGAACCCTATGTTGAGTAGTTTCTTGACCAATTCCCTCATAGCAATGAGCTTTTCTGTGGAATGATTTCTCCGCTTTTGACGAACTGGCTTGTGCTTAGGAATTAGGCTCAACTTATGAACCATTACCTTAGTTATCTCCGGCATCTCTACTGAAGTCCATGTAAATACATCTGAGTTTTAGCGAAGGGATTTCATCAATTGTTCCTACAAATTGATCTTAACAATTTTCTGTGGAAGAATTTTATTCAAATTTTATGATCTTAACAATGAGTCAAACTCGTTTTCTACTTTCTTGAGGGGGAGTATCCTTCGGATCATTCCGGAAGTGACAACGAGCACTCTTTATCTTTTATATGTGCTCTTCCCCAACTACCTCTACTCCTTCCTCGCCATGCCATTATACGATGAGATCACCTCCTTTTTTCATGGTGCTCCAATGACGTGGCATGGTAAATCATTCAAAACTAAATATCTCACACCTTGGAGGCTTGTTGCGTGCTGGATCATACTCATTAATATTTTTCCCATGATACACACTGTCTCCCTCTCGTTTGATAAGACCCTATGTTTATATGCTCTCATTCTCGAGAGGTCAATTAATCTCCCTTCTCAACTGTGCTCACATATGATTTCTGTCTTTGTGAGTAAGAAGGATGACAATTTTTTCCACGGTTGTCTCATTTATTAGCTCATAATTGGTCTTGGGGTGTCTTTTTCAGATCTCCCTTGTGTGCCTTTAGGTGAACCCATTGATTGGACCACATACGAACAAAGCTAGGCACACACACACCGGCACTCTCCTAAGCATCCTGACTCGATGGATGCACCCTATCCGGAAGTTAGCACTAATTTATCTGCTCCTGGCCCTTTTGAGCCACCTTTGTCTTCCTCGACTGCCATTATGGGTCAAATTTTTCGAATGTCTCAAATTTTTTCAAATCAAGATTGACTAGAGTTTCATGTTCTTGAGAGTTTTTGGTGAATTAACACCCAGCTGGATGCCCAAGGGGTGTACATGAAGGAGTACATGGACCAACTATAAGTGACTATTCTGACCCTGATTGATGTCCTTTCTTAGCTATTCGTGACAAAAAAGGGGAGTATATTATAGGGGAGTACACGGGAAGTAACATAAGCAGGTAACAAGGGGGAGTAGAGTTTGCATGTATTTTATATGTATATGTATTGTTGGTTTTATGTAAATGTACTTATTTGATCTATTGCAGTTCAATACATGTTTACTATATATGTACAGCACATTTATTGTTTTTTTGCATAATTATTTTATACATGCACTAACCATAGTTAATTAGGAACATTAGGAGTTATTGTCTCCTCCAGTTAAATGTTCAAGTGTTGTCTGTCTTTTATCCAGAAGTATATTTTTATATACACAGGTTTTTTATCTCGGTGGTGTTTGACCTGTGATTGATTTTTTTAGTCTCTTATTTTATATAAGGGGTTTTTGTCATGGAATTGCTAGAAGGGGAGATTGTTAAGAATATTTTATGTTAGCGTATTCCGTAACGAGGTAAAGTAGGTATTTTGAAATATTTTCAAGCATCGTGAATATTAGCACTTGATACACGCTTGTTGCTTGCAAACGCGCTGTCTCCTAGTATCCATGTTTGACTTGTGCTTGACTAGTAAATGTGCATACTTTGTCCAGATTGCTCGTGCCTAAGTTGCACCCAAGACTCGCATGAGCATCATTTGTCCAAAATGCTCATACTTAAGGTGTGCTTGAGACGCGCATGAGCGTTGTTTGTCCAGAATGCTCATGCTAGAGGTACATCTAAGGCGCATATGAGCGTCGTTTATTTAGATTGCCTATGCCTAAGTGGCGCATATGTGTTGGGGGTGTAGATCTCTTGCTAAAGTCTTTGCACTTGAAGTGCACCTATGAGGTACATGTGCGTTGAGGCGTTGCTTTCTAAATGGCCGTGTGTTTTTGACATAACTTTTAACCTTTTTTATAATACCGTCCTTCCAAAATCTTACGAGACAGAAATTTGTGAAAAATGGCGGCCTGCTCTAAAAGTTCTCACTAATAAATGTGAATAGCCTCCATTTGAGAAAACTAAACCTTTACTATGGAGATTAATTGTTAGGGTTTTCTTTTCCTACATTTCTCCATTGTTTTATACATTTGTTCCAGCCTGTAAGCCTTCGTCGAGCATTGGTAGCGTCAACATTGGGATCCATTAGTGTGCGGAGATTGTGCGGAGATTTTACGGCAAGTGAAGTAAGAGAGACACAGATCGGAAGATATTCAGTTCTGCTACTTCGAGCAAATATAAGAAACTTCTTAATAGGGGTTACAAGTTGGGAGTAAGTAGGTTAATGTTTAGTATATCTGTATCACCTGGATTGTAAGTTAATTTTCTTAGTATATTACTTTCACTAATTGACTCGATAGCTGTTGATTATTGAGGTTTCCCTTCGACTCAAAAAATCTGTGTTGATTTTCTTATTGTTCATATCTGTATTAGTGTTGCTATTTACTGTACATATTATTACAATTTACATCTAAATCTGAATATATTTTACGTGTATTGTATATTCTAGTATATTGTGCTTCCGCGATTTTAAAAACGGTTTAAACCATTAAAGATTAGGGACCCCCTGTTTTTTTTCAATAAAGAACCACTTTCAATATGTGGCTCATGATATGCTGGAATGCGATGTGCTGGGGGTTTGGTAAACTTGGTAACTATGGCAACAGCATGAAGATCTCAATGCCAGTTTTCAAGCAAACAAGAAATAAGTAAACCTTTTTTGACCTGTTATATTTGTGACAACACGTAGGACCTTTTAGGCTTCCTTATTCTCAATTTTGACGCTGACTCATCCCAGAAAAACAAAGTGGGGTGCCTTTGATAAGTATATGGCCAATGCCAGGAGTTATGAAGGATGAAGATGGAAAGGAAACTCAAAGGTCAGTGTTTTCTTTCAAAGGTTTAGTTGGGTTTAGTGAACTCACTATTTACGCAATATGGTGAAGACTGATAGCTTATCATGTATATAAAATGAGTAATGTGAAAATGTCAATAGAATGATACAGATTGGGAGGTCTTGTTTGTTTCCGGTTGAGTAAAGGCAGTTGACCTGGTTTTTGAGATGAGTTTTAATATTGTAGTAATATTCTGCTGGGGCCTTCGATATAATTTGCTATATATCACCTATAGTTGACACAATTTATTTTAGCTTTGGATATGCTTATTTTTCATGAGCAATGAATTCTTATAGTTTATGTTGTTAAAAGTGTCCCTCATGATGCCTGTGCTTGGGGCTCAAAGGTTGTTGTCTTAACATACCTAAGTGAGACTTATGTCAAAATGCATGTGCATATACTCTAGGTCCATGCCTTTTTTGAGGTTGAATGCGTATATTTTGAGTGCCTTATAGATTTTTTAATAAAAAATTAATTGTTTCTTTTAAATTAGTTATTATATTCAATAGTTTCTTTTAATACTAACTTGCTTTTTGTGAAATTGAGATTGATGAAAGTAATGAGTGGATGATTAAAAAAATGGATGAAGAGAATGATTTTTTGACAAATGGTTCCGTAGCCAAATTGTTGGAGTAAATGAAGTTACATATTATATCAAATCGAGAAATAGTATAAACATTGAAAGATAAATGCCTCTACAAATACTCGATTGGAGTTTGGGAATGATGAAAATTTTAACTTTGAGAAACATGTGAAGTTAACGAAGTCATTCAAGTTTATAAGTTAAGGGAAGAGAAGAAGATGAACTTTTATTTGATGATTGTAATAAATATTACTTTTCACTACAAGTATCTTGAAAATAATATTTCAAATTTATTAATGAATTTTACTATTCTTGTGGGCATGCGGTGATTTGTACTTATTGATTGTCATCTTTTATATTGTTGATTAAATTATGAGTTTATGATTATTGCCAAAAAATATTTTTATTTTTTTATTCTATTATTAGTGTTAACAATCGAAATTTATTACAAGAATATCCTACACATATTTTATGAATAGGTGCCTTACTTCCATTAGGTATATGCGAGGGATGCATTGCGCCTTGATACACCTTGATACGCCTTGATACACCCTGTTCCATTAAAGACTTACGCATTTAATAACACTGCTTATAGTTCTGTCTACTGATGGTTTGTGGTCGTTGCCTTCCAATAGGTATGCATGCTGGATTGCCCAAGTATGTGCCTGTGAACTTGAAAGACATAGAAGTTGCTGGATTTAAAGAAGGTGAAGAGGTTTCACTAGAGTCTTTGAAGGAGAAAGGTTTGATCAATCCATCAGGGAGAGAACGGATGCTGCCACTAAAGGTAAGTGAATTCTGGGATTCAATTTACTGAAAGTTGGTGGATTAGGTCAAATTTCACATTATTAGTCAACAAACTCCTACCAGATGGATTTTCATGCCCTGCATTTTGCTTTTTAGTCTGGATATGTCATGCATTGCCATCTTAATGTCCATTGTCTTACAAGCACGATGCCTAGAGATATCTATTTTAACACAACCTAATTTCCCGATCCAATTGGTGGCCTAGTTCCAGTGCCGCACCTTGTTCTATTGTAATACAGTATTTGTGCTCGTGTCACCTTCTCCATTCAGTCAATTGTACTCCAACTTGATTGAGGGTGCACTTAATTTTGAAGTTGCAGTCTGCCTGTCTTGCTATTCTCTGAGGGCTTTGGAAGGAGAGAAATTAGGTTTTTCTGAAATCAGTTCACGTCAGTTGATTTTGTGGAGGCTTTTGTTCTTTTCCTCCCCTGTAAACTGATTTAGTTTTTGGATGAATGTCGGGTTATTCCTATGAATGTTATGCAAATAGATTGTGAGTGCCATCTTTGGTCCATCTTTTTTTTTTTTCAAAGGATTCCTTGACTCCCACCTTTGTACTATCATCTCTTCTTTTGGTCGATTTACTTTTTTAATTTTGGGAAAAACAAATTGCCTTGTTTCGGGTCCGGAGAGACACAAAGAACCAATAAGCTTTGTGGACACCATCTAGGGTGTACATAATAGAAAGCAGGCTAGCAGTTTGGTGCCTCATCAGTAGTATATAATGGATATTACTAGTCATCCTACCAGTTGAATCCCCAAATTGATGATGAAGATCTATCAGCCTGCATGGATGAGACAGGAAATAAAATGCCTGATTATGATGTCGGAATATAGTAGTTTTCATGATTCTTTAGTTGGCCCTGGTTTCTCATGTCCCATGAAATAGTTGATCTTTGTGAGCATGTGGCTGGACGCCACCAATACGCCTGTATAGAAACATGCTTCGCTCACTATTTTTGGTCCGAGCCCATGAAGAAACAGGTTAGATATAATTTGTGTGTTCCAGTGGTTCAAAACGAACAAACATTTTTGTCCATGTGAATTTACTTTGCATGTTAAATGACCTGTTTTGAGAATTGAACTTATTACTAATCAACTTCTTGATTAATGGCTCAACAACCACCATGGTTTACTATGTTCCATGTTTATTTGATCCCCGCGCACCCCCAGGCCCCCATGCCTGCAAAGCAATGTGTCAAAAAAATAAGTTAATGTTCAGCAGTGCTTTTGGCTTCTGCCCTGGGCAAAAGAGGAGTATATGTTTATTGAACTCTTTATGTCAGACACTCGAACCCTCTAACTCAAATACATCCGATTTGCCCAAATTCCAAAATTTCAGCTGCAAAATGCTCTATGCTTGTCCGGCAAGCAAGCAACATGATTTACCACAATGGCCTATTATATTGATGGATAAGATCTTATAGCTATTTGGACCTTTGGAAATTCAAGACTATATCTACTCCCATAACCATATTCAAGTGTAAGAAGAACGGCAAATTTTGAACAGGTGGAGGAAACCACCACACTTCCAACAAAATAGGATACATCTATAGGAAATTGTGGCACTTCTACTTGATCAACGAAGAGAGAACATATATTATCATATATCAGCAAAACATAATGGGTTACCCAAGAAAGGCAAGTCACCTTTAATTTGTTTCGACATGAGAGATCATTGCACATGTTGACATAACATAATGACCAAGCTAGAATTTGCAATTGTAAACATGTTCTACCAGCATGGTGCAAGATTATTACTGTGATTTTTTGAAACATGCTGATTTTGATGCACATTGTCAGATCCTTGGCGATGGAGAAATAAGCACGAAGCTATTGGTAAAGGCTCGTGCCTTTTCTAGATCAGCAAAAGGGAAGCTCGAGGCTGCTGGTTGCTCTCTTACTGTGCTGCCAGGCAGAAGGAAGTGGGTGAAACCATCAGTAGCCAAAAACCTTGCTCGTGCTGAAGAATATTTTGCAAAGAAAAGAACTGCAGCAGCCGCCACTGAGATGACCTGAGCTTGAACCCATATATTAAAGTCACCAAGTGAGATATGTGAAGCACTTGTTGATTCATTTTGGTTATGGAAATGAGCAATTGTTGTTGACGTCTTGCCACATCATTATCATTTTGCCTGCAATGCACCAGCATATTTTCTTTGCACCTAGAAACTGTCGCTAATGATAATTTTGTGATGCCAATTGCGCTGACTGTAAAGGTGCAAAGGTGCGGCAGGGTGGAATGAAAATGACACTTGGGAAATAGGTGCCATTTTGGTTGCGGGATGTGCACAGCCCACGCACTGATGACATCAGTATGCAGTGGCATCCTTCTAAAACTATTGGAGGAGTAACACGATTTATTGACTCTTATCCAACATCATATTTAGGTTGCATATTCCCTGTTAATGAAGGGCATAATTCTCGGACAGTGTTGACATCCACAACTCGTATGATTGTAACTCCTACAATTTTTATCACGTTTATTGAGCCTGTGGAAAGCTGGCAAATATCTTTTATGATGTGGTGCCCTTTGAAAATACTCCCTCCCTAGCATTCTCATAAGCCGTGCCTCTTACAGGCTTTCTACGTGCCTCCCGTACAGCTCATATTCTCTATGTATAGCTCATACTCACTAGTTTTTTGTGTACTATACTACCAACATTTTTGTTGATATAGGTATGAACGTACGTCGTTCCCACGAATAGCACTATTTAGAAGCCTACCTTAGCTGATTGGGTTCAAATTTTGGGTGTGGATGGTCCGTCTTTTAACCAAATTGGGGAAATCGATTATGCTGAGCAAGATGAAGATGGCAGAGCGAGTCATGCACTCAACTTGCAAGCTCGGTGAGATCGCAGCCCTAGGTGGAAACTTAGAAATAAAAGAAGGATGCTGTGTGGGATGTTACAGCTTCAATAAGCTGACAATAAATTGACTTTAAAATAAAACTTAATTAAAATTGAAGTCTAAATCAAAATCTGGGCCAAATATCGCAAATCAAACTATACAACAATAATCGAAATTGCGATCCTAGAGATGACTGAGCTGCACTTGTTTGGCATAAATATCCTACTTGCTCAACCTAAAATATATTGTAAGGAAAAGTATCTAATAATAATCCAAATGCACTTATAGTGAAAACTTAAATTCAATTATTAAAGGATAATATTCAAATTCAAGTATAAGCTTAAAAATAATCTAAATAAAACATTCTAAATTAGTATCATTGAATAGTCCTTCATTCAAACCTATAATACATTTAAGGTTACTAATTTGAAAGGTATTTTAAAATATTTGAAATGTGAACCAAAGGTTAAGCAAAATATGTATACAATATATGATTATACATGAGAAATATTAGCATAAAAGTACAATAAATCACATCCACATATGGAAACAAATGTCCTAGTTGTCATCAATAAGAATGTTCAAAATATGGTAGCTTAAAAAAAAATTGCCGATAAGCATACGAAAAGCATACACAAATGTATCTAAAAGTATAGAAATCTTATAAAATATGTTGAAAAACTTGTAAAAATCAAAGAATTAAAAATCAGTGGTTTGCACACCAATTAATATCAAGTGACAAATTTTGAAGATTAGGCTATATATATTCATATTATCTTAAAACTAATATATTGCTATTCAAGATTATAGGTGGGTTGTTTACATTTAAACCTTATAGATAGGATTGAATGTCACTTTTCTCACTAGTAGATGATAGGTTCGATCATTGAGTTGTATATAGTTTGTTAGGATATATTCGAATATAATTCACAAATTTCGTTCCAATGGTTTTTATTTGGTTAAAATAGAAAACTCTAAAATATATAGTAAATATGTGAATATTTCTCAAATCAAGGGAAAATAATTTATCTTTTCCATTCATAAGGTAGAGTTGTTTTCAAATGTTTGTTTAGAAATAACATGTAAAATTAAATAGTTAAAGATTTCTTAATTTGTTAATGATATCTTCTATGTAAGCAAAAATCTTCAAAATGTTTGAATTTTAATAAAAAAAATAGATATGCATGTAACAAATATTCAAGAGAGGGCAACAAGGGTGACATGCATTAACTAGTAAACAATAATCAAAAGAAAATTGAAAGGTTTTAACAATAGATGAAAGAATGAGTTTAGATGTATTTGTCTTAAATAAAATATTTATTCAATTTAACACAATAGCTTTAGGATCAACTTCTTTCCCTTTCTCTCTTCTTCTTTCTTCTTCTTCTCCCTTTTTCTCTCTTCTGTTTTCTTTGCTCCAGAAATGCTCAAAAATTCACAAAGGGCCTTTTTTGTTAAAAAAACCGGGAGCATGTACACTAGTTAAGCATGCATTAGACGTAGAGGCCAGGGGCTAGGCATATGTAAACACGAGCACACCTTATCCCATGCATGGGCACGACCCATATTGTTTAATCCATGCATGAGCGTTTCTCCCATGCATGAGCACATTCCACACTGCAAAATGCATGTACGAGCACCCATTATGTGCAGCGATTTTGTTTCAACTACATTCATTCGTGGCTCATATGCCTATAAGGTGCTAACCGTCATATATTCAATACTTGTTTTTTTTTTTTTTTAATTTTTGTTATATAATTATTCCCAATATTTGTTCAATATTTGCCCAAGTTGCAGTGGACTGAATGGGAAGATGTCATGGGGAGACTGATAATATTTTGAATTATGTTAGGTTGTAGCTTTAAACCAAATATATTTCCCTGGGTTGATGAATTGAGCAAACACATTCAAGCTTATGTTTGTTTGTTCATATCTTGTTTTACGAATGTTTTGGTAGATAAGAGGGGATATTGACACACTAATTTGAGAGTTTGGTGACAACAATGGTAGCTAAATATTAAAGAATTAGTAGACTAATGAAAGTTCGGTGATAATACAAATGTAGATGGTGAGAATGCATGGATAAAGATAAAGAGTATGTAAAAAAGAAATTATTTTAAATACATCCAATTAATCCTGCAATAAGATGAGATTAGTATATGTTTTACCCGAGAATAAACATCAGATTTACAAAAAAAACATAAAAATTAGATATTACGTAAGCCCTTCTATATAGAATAGTGTGTCAGACATTTTTGTACCGATATGAGCAAAAATAATAGAACTGAAGATGAAGACGTAGTCATGTCATACTAATTATAGTCATATAAATAACATGAGCAAAACAATGTCCATATATTTGCCAAGATGAAGATGTATAGACATTTATATACTAATGTAATTCTGTGCATGTCGACCAGTGCGCTGGGGGGTGGGGGGTGGGGAGTGGTTGAAGTTCGGTTGTTTTTACCTCCAACGACTGTTTTAGTCTATGAAGGAGGAGCTCACCCGTTGGCTGTCCAGGAGGAATTAAAGGATTTGCTGGCTATTCTTCAGTTGAGACAGATTCAAAAAAATATATTACTGCCATTAACAATATATGAGGTGGGTGTGGCCCTGATTCCATTTTCGTGATGACAAATACTATGATTGAGAGTGGCTTGAATAATGATGATGTTGGCCCCTGTGATGTTGTTTCTCCTTCAAACTGATGGAGGTGCATGATGTTGAGTTCTTCCCCCTTTCTTTCTCTCCCTACGTACTATTCATCTATGTGAGATTCAATTCGATGATAGAAATGGAAAGTCTATCAGTATCCCGTCCCATGCCCCCTCCCCCAGCCCGGACAGGCCTGTGACATCTTGGTCTAATGTGGTTCAAGAAGTGGGCTTTCAAATTTCACATCTCTCTTTCTTTCCTCCTTTTATCAAGGATGAGAAGGTTATCATTTGTTTATTGTGGAAGCTAAGCTGACTTATGGAAAATCATAATCGCTATTTGGAAACTCTAATGGCTTCTTTTTCTCTACATTCAATAACATTAATGGATGGAATACATATGGTGCTTGAAAGTTGACTTTGGCTTTTAAATGGGAAACCTCTCTTCCCTATGAAATGAAAACATTGCATGAATTTGTACGGAGGGTGCCTAAAATGGTGGTGAATTTCTTTGGAGCCCCTCTGAAATTTCTCTCGGTGGAGTGATTGAGCTATATTGCTAGTGCAGTTAGAAAACTCGTCCATGCGGATTGAGAAGCTGAAAATCCAGAGAGCGAGAGAGAGAGAGAGAGAGAGAGAGAGAGAGAGGAATTTGCTCGTTTATGTGTTGAAATTGGAATGGATGCAAAGCTGCGGAAGTAGTTTAGTTCATGACAGGGCTGGTTCCTACCTCGGGTGAGGACATGGTAATGGACATCTGGGTTGAGTACCAATGAAATCCTATCTATTCTCCATGTAGAACTTTCGGCTGCAACTTGGCTTCATGTGCGTCTAAGCCAAACAAATTTACCTGCCAATAGGATGTTTGCTGGGGTGTGAAATTGGATCTTCCTCTTTTGCTATTAAGGAGAATTGTTGAGCAGATTTAGGGGTGAGCACCTGCAAGTCCATTCCCATCAGCAATCCTTTTCAAAGTGTATCTAAGGTCTTCCGAGGTGGAGGATACATTGTCGGTGCGTCCCAATTTGCATCTTTGTCCTAACCTCTCAAGAGCTGTCACGGATATGTCCTTGGGAGATAATGAGGATGCTTGCTCTTCTTGTTCCAAGAATAAGGTAGTAGAAGGGCCCATAAATGACCCTCAAGATGTAGTTAATAAAAGAAATCACATGAGCCTTAATGAAATATTTTTCATCATCTAATTATCAAATAATTTTTATAGGTTGTTAGAATATTTAAAATTTAAACGTATCTAAAAGAATTTAAGACTTTTGATCATAGTTCATGTGATTTAGTTAAAATAAGGGTCAGTTGTAATAATATAGATTCTATTGTTAGGTCTATTATGAGTGGTCGGACTTGGAAGATAAATTATTGCTCTCAAGAAGGGTGTATTTGGATTGGCTGTTGATCTCGCCTCAATTGACGACTCGCTTTGCGAAGTAGAGAGAGAAGCTCTCGCTTCTCTCTAAAAATTCATATCTCTGCGTTCCTGGCGCTTGTTCTCTGCCCGTCGTCGGCCATGGCCGGCCCCCCTGTTCCTCCTCAGGCGTCCGCCTCCCCCGTCCTTCCCCCATCCTCCTCTCCATTGAACATCGTCACGCCTTCTTTGAATCCCCTTTTGAATTTGCCTCAGATTCGGGCCCAGGCTTCCCTTATTCCAGCAACGCCTACGATTCCGAAGCTCGCTCTCAACAAATCTGATGGTGTCGCTGATCCCCCCCATTCTTGGGCTGATGTCGTCAAGAAGGATGGGGCTGGGCAGTGCTCCGAGCTGCATTTCTTCTCACACCATGCTTCTATGTCCTCTGATGGCGCTCTTTTCCCTCCGCCTGAGATCATCGAACAAGGTAATTTGTTTTGGGGCCATACCTTGGTAGGTTATTTTCTCAATTCCTCTTCCCATTTCATGGCTGTCAAGGCAGTAGCCATGAAAATATGGGCCCGATTCGGACTCAAGCAAATCGTCGGCAATGAAGGCGGTTTCTTTTTCTTTCGTTTCCCTTCTGAAGAGATGTTGGAGAAATGCTTGCGTGCTGGACCATGGATGTTCTCTGAAAAAGCAATATTCCTCAAGCGCTGGTTGCTTGGATTGGCCTTGACAAAAGAGGAGCACAAGCGATTCCCAATTTGGATTAAACTGTCGAACCTACCGCTCGAATTATGGACTCATGCTGGGCTTAGCTGGGTTGCTAGTGCTATTGGGATCCCTTTACAGCTTGATCCCAGGACTGCCTGTATGGAGAATGTTTCCTTTGCAAAGATATGTGTTGAAGTTGGTGTGGATGGGCCGTTCCCCAGCTCCATCGCTGTTCAAACGTATCCCGTTTCTGAAGCTATTTTTATGGTGAATGTGGAATATAACTGGAAGCCAACTCGTTGTGCTCGATGCCAACAGATTGGTCATATGGAATCAAAATGCCTGTCCAAGATTGCCATCAATCATCCTGGTTCATCTCATCCTAGGCCTTTAAGTCCTGTCCCTGACGAATCTGTTCAAAGTGACATTGTTAGGCATCCTGAAACCCCCCCAATTGATGCAAATGTTCCAGTCTGTTCTGTCTCTTCCACATCTTCCCTAAATGTGGATGCTGGTTGCCAATTGGCTGAGCCTCCGATCGACGCTGATGGCGGTTCTGCCCACTGCCCCTCCTTGGCGCATGCTGATCAAACTACCCAGGTCTCTGCCAATTTAAGGGCCCCTTTGGATGCTTGTGGCCTTTCAGATGATCCACCCCCAAGGTGGCAGCCTGACCCTGTTGATATGGGGGACTCCCTGCCTGTAAATCAGGTAATTCTCCCTTCCCAATTGGGTATTGATGATGCCCTTGTGTCTCCTAACTCTCCTGATTCCGGGCTTCAACATCATCCTTTTGATATTGATGATTATGAGCTTACCCCAAGCTCTATCAAGAGGATTTCCAGGAAGTATGCCTTGAACACCTCTTTTAGTGAGGTTGATGAAATGCGGGGCATGGATTCTGATTGGAAGACTTCAAAGTCTAGGAAAAAGAAAAAAGTTACCTCTAAAAAAACCAGAGGCGCTTCTGGGTCTTAGGCTTCTGCTGATGGGGGGTTTTTTTTTGACTGGGGTCTCCTTCTTTTGCTCTCGGGGCCCTGGTTTTCTATCTTTCATCTGTTTTAGGCCCGGCCTTAAGTTGCTGCTACCTTTTATGACTAGGAGATTTATTAGCCTTTTTGGTTGATGCCAAACTGTGTATGACCAGTGCATGGTGTGAGTTTTGTTGCTTCTCTCCTCGTAGAGGATGTATTTTGCGGCTTTTGCAATTGTGCTAATGTATTACATGGATCATCATATGCCTTTTAGTATGAAGTGTACTGATGGCTGAACTTGATCCTGGGTAAAAGGACCTAGGTATTGTTCATTGCGGCTGATGTTGCAGGGGATGGTTCAGGGTGTTTTTATGTGGTTGTTGGGATATTCGCTGGTACCTTGGACAGGTCATTCCTGCTGTATTATGCTACAGTAGGTTTGCTATTTATCGATTTCGGCATCCTGTATCCAGTGCTGAAGACTTTGGTTTCATGTTGTTCCTCATTACTGTGGCCTGTTCTTCCAATGCCAATGCTGTGGTGGTTGGTTGGTGGATCATCTGCATTGTTTTTGATCAGTACTGCTGTTGGCAGGAAGCTGGGTCTTTTTGGAGTTTCGATGGTTGAATTACTTGGGCAACTCCTGAGGGCGCTACTTCTGCACTATTGCTGCGGATCTCATTTCTCCTTAATCTCTGTGGGAGGTGGAAGATTGCTGCCTAAGATTTGGAGGACTTGCTGCCTATGATGATGCTGATTTGCAGGAATGAATGGATTTTGCTGCTATATTTGTTGGTTGTGACGGTTGGTTTTAGACTAGCCCCTTTGTGCAATTGATGTTGCTGCCACTGCTGGGGGTGGATTTGGGCCTTCCATACTGGTCTTTGATGCAGATCTTCTGCTTTGCACTATCTGCTGCCAAGAGTGGCTAAATTGCTGATGCAACTGGTGCTAGATGGCTATTGTATGTGCTATTGGCGTAGTGGCTGTTCGCGACTGTGTTGTGGTATTTCTTTGCAGGGCTGTGATTGGTGGTGCTCTGCTGTTGTTGCCCAGTGCTGTTTTTAGCCGGTTAGCAAATCTGCTGCTGTTGGGCATTTATATGGGCTGTGTTTAGCCTGCCGAAAAGGATGTTTGGCCCAGGAATTTATTGGAAATGTTCCTGGATGCCACGATTTTTAATGCTGAGTGGACATATGCTGTTAACTACAATGGGCCATTCGCTGAAGTGCAGTTCGGCTGTTGGATCTTCTGCTTGGATTTCTCTGCAGAATTGCAGATTGCATGCTGGAATTCTCTGCCTGCATTGAGTGGCAGTGGTTTTTGTTGGCCCTGCACCTTTAGTTGCCGGGAGTTGCAGATGGTCCTGATACAAATTTGCTGGTTGCTGGCTTCATCATGCTTCATTGCTGTAGGTGTGGCGCTGAAATCAAGAATATTGACTTGGATTGGCATGCTTTTTGTTTAGGAACTGCTTTACTGATGTTAGAGTGGTTTGTTTGTACTGCACGAATACCAGCATTTTTGTTTTGTCTGTTGATTTTATTCGTTGTATAAGAGTGCTCGGGGCATGTCTTAGCAACTATGGTTTATCCCCAAGTCGGAATAACACTTGGAGATAAATTATTATTTGTAAATTTTTTCTCCCATTAATCCAAATCACTTATTTACCAAAAAAAAAAAAAGTATTTGGATTGGCTGAAATCCTGTGAAGGTCAGTCATTCTTCCATGGACATTTTTGAGCACTGATTTCTTGTAGAGATACTAATTTGGTTGGAGGCCAAAGCTTCTTTTGCTCCTTCGTGTATGCACTCATTCTGATAGTGGCGGGCGGGTCCTTGGGGACGTCCTTGAAGATCAAGCAAGCCATAATGTTGAACAACTGTGGGCAATCCTGAGTAAGTATAGTGTTGTGTTGCACGGGTTAGAGACTATGGGTAGTATTGTGGTTGAGTCTTGCATAAGTAACTTTGCTTGATGCTCAGTTGTAGTCTTCAAGATCTTAGTTTCGAGGGTTGTATATTTACTTGGTGTAATCGTGGAGATAGTTTGGACCTAATTTATATAAAATTGGATAGAATTTTAATAAGTGAGTATTAGCAATCTTAATTGTATGAATTTTAAAATCTCTTTTAACTAAATTAAGATCTCCGATCATTATTTATATAATCTTATTTTTGGAGAGTATTGCACTAAAATGAGGGATAGTTTCAAGTTCAATAACTTAACTCCCAAACATCCTAAATTTATTGAGGTCATGGCTCATTTGTGGAATTCCATATCTGAGGGCTCTTTCTGTTTCAAGTTGCCTCGAAGCTTAGATGCATCAATAAGACTCTCAAGAATATCAATAAGGAGATTGGGGATCTCAGTCTTGGAGTTGCACTACAAAAACAAGATTGGAGGAATCCTATAGTTCACTAGTTCGACCCCTTTCGGCCTCTCTTCATCTCAGCCAAAAATTATGCTAGGCTGATTTAAGTTGAGCTTTACATTTGCAGGAGGTGAAATGGCTCAACGAGAGTGATAGATCCTTGAGTTTTTTTTACTGAAGCCTATAAAAAAAAGTAGAACCTTCGTTGTATTAGATAGCTAACTGAGGAGAATGGATCTACTAGGGCTCAGAGCCAGAAGCTCGTAGTTTTATGCTTGACTACTTTTCAAAGTTGTTGGGGGTACGAAGTTGTAATCAAACCAATGCACGAGGACTCCTTAAACCTGTTTATTCTCAAGTCGGTACCAACCCCCCCCCCCCCGCCGCTTCCCTTTCAGCTCTATTCTTTTGTGAGGAGATTCAATCAATTGCCTTGGATTTGGGTGATTCCAATGCCCCAAGTTTTTATGGATTTTCAGCCCTGTCTATTCAAATCTTCACGGGAAATTGTTGGGCCCCTCATCTCGGAAGTGGTTACTGATTTCTTTTGCATTGGATGCATTCTTAAGTAGATTGATTGTATAACTATTTATATCACGATTTTGATATGAGTAGATAAATAATAAAAGAATAATATTTAAATAATAGTTATCCATAAATAATATGAACCCAAATAATTTAAAGTTAGATTAGATATACCATGTAAATAACAAAAATAATATAATAAATTATAATATCAGTAATAGATACAGAACCTGATTAAACTAAAGCTCATCTAACTTTCGTATAATAAAAGAACTTGCTCAAATTTAAAATATCTGTAAGAAAAAATATCTTACTAAATATCTAAAATATCGCAAATTACAGTTATACATCTTATCCATTTGCAACAATGTCCCAAAATAACAAGCAACAGATAATTCAAATATATATGAATCTAATACATAAATTTCAAACGTTTCTTAAAATATCAATACAACTAAAAAGAACTTCTACATATATCATTTATCCATATTTTACAAGTATCAAATACCCGCTAATTTAAAGATATTAAAAAATATTACAAATTATAAGCCTAATGGTCAACAAGCACATGTATATGGTATATATATACTTGTCCATAAAATAGATCGAAGGATGATAAACCTTAAAATCTAGACAAAATCTAATATGTTAAACTTTCCAATAATATATTTCAAATCATAATTTTATATGCACAACTCTTCACATATATGATTATTAAATTATGCAAATCATATGAAATTATCAAAAGTCCAAATCATATAATATATCCGCAAAACTCAGAAGACTAAAATCATGTAAATTTGAAAATCGAAAATATATATATGACTAATCAAAATTTAGAATGCCAAAACATCTTAAAATATATATACATGTAGGTCAAATCATGAAAATCAAGGTTTAGTGATTTGTATATCGACTAATCAAAAGGTATAACTTGAAAAACAAGTTCCTCATACTTCTAATAACTATAAACAAATACACTACTATTTAATATTCATAGGCAATTTATTTATATATTATTGTCTATAAATAGAGTCAAATGTCAATTTTATTTTTTCACTCATAGATAATAGATACGTTCCTCAAGTATGCTTAATATATTAAGATATATTTAAATATTTACTATCAATTTCTTATAATGATTCTAAAAAAACAAAGAAAAAATTTTATAATAAATATAAAAAATTTTTCTACGCTGTGAAAAAAAAGTACAAACTCAAATTAAATAATAAAATAAAGTTTTCATCAAACACTTATATGAATTGGCATATGTAAGGTTAAATGTACAATGTTTAATACTATTCTTCATAATATTTTTATATATAAACATGATTTTTTAAAATATTCACTTATTCGGTAATAAATAAATAAAATCTTCTAACATTTGATAAAAGTAAACAAAACTTCAAAGCATTCCATAAAAAAACACATGCTTGCAATAATATTTAAAAAATAGATGTAAATGATGACATGCATATATGGTAAAATAAAAATTATAAATAAAATTAAAAGATTCTAAAAATTGACCAAAAAAGGACTTAGATATACTATTGTTTAACATCAGATTTAGTAAATCTGTTTCAAGAAAATTTTAAAATCTTTTCCTTTTTTTTTTTCTTCTTCTTCTTTCTCCTATCTCTTTCTCTCCCTGCTCTATCTTTTTCCATGTAAAAATGACAGAAAAATCAACAAAGATCTTTTTATATCCAAATCGATGCATGATCACAAGTCAAGCATTAGATGCCACCTAGATACATAGGCGCATACAAATACTGCATTAGGCACATCTTAGGTGCTAACACTCTACATCAAATGCATATAAGCATTATAGTAGATCCATCTTAGATGCCACACAATTTGTCTAAATTATACATGAATGCCTCATAGGTGTTCTTCAAGCCCACTGCTACTGTTTCAAACATGCACGAGTATGGAGACAAGCACTATTTAGGTGCTAGTTTGATTTCCTTATATCCAGATTTTTCTCAAATTATTCCATTATGTAATTATTCACTACTTTAACCCAATTCATACAGTGAGAATGCCATAAATCATGTAATGAAAAATTAAGCATTACAAATCTTTTCTCCTTAAAAAAAATTTTATTTTTGAAATTTACTTGTCTTATTGCGTAAACAGATCAGGATACTTCTTTTGAATCTTGTCCTCACATTCCCAAATTGTTTCTTTGAGTAAATAATTTCTTTAAAACATTTTAACCAATGGAGTCACCTTGATATGCAAAATTTGATTTCTCTTTTTTAAAATATGAATTAGAACATATGTCAAATTCTTGTCAATTTGTAATAGTTCATATCCGATAATATATAAAGGGTCAAAAAATATTTTCGGAGTATCAAGACATGAAATATGCCATGACAATCCACTAAATTGGGAGATAAGACTAATTTAGAAGTTACATCTCAGGCTCATTGTGAAATCTTAAATTGCCAAATAAATTTCAAAACCAATTTTCCTCCAACCAAAATCTCCATATGCCTTTCTTTAAGGATACTTTCATGAATATATGATCGCTCACATTAAAACTCAAATCAGATATTTGACGATTAGTATAGCTCTTTTGTTGACTGCGAGCAACCATCAATTAATCCTAAACTAATTTGATCTTGTTTAACATCTCTTGGATAATATTGGGGTCCAAAAATTTATGATTACCAATTTTTTCCCAATTGATAGGATATCGACATCTGTTTCCATACAAAACCTCAAATGAAGCTATCTCAATACTCAATGTATAGCTATTATTGTATGCAAATTCAACTAGCGAAAAATAATTTTCTCAACTTCATTTCATTTCTAAAGTAGATGTTCTAAGCATATCTTTCAAAATGTGTATCGTTCTCACATATGATCCATCTATCTGGGGTGAAATGCCATAGTGAAATTCAGATTCATACCTAATTCTTTACACAATTTTTTTTAAAATTTTGATACAAATCTTGATTATCTAGATTCTGAAATATTTTATTCATTAATAACATTGAATTCTTTTATTTCCATGTGAAGAATTATTTCCTTTTCAAATACATTCACCTACAATTAAAATTAAAATTCTGTATAACCTTACAATTTCCTTGATATACAATCATATCAAATGGTCTCTTGAAAGTGTGGTCCAAATAGGAAGGAAATAAGCTAGTTTTATCAATCGGTCCATAATTGCCCAAATAGAATCATGATTCCTTGTCATTCTAGGCAATATTGATAAAAAATTCATCATAAAATGTTTCCATTTTCAACTAAGAACAAACAAATATTGTAAATATTCTAAAGGCTTCTTATATCTAACCTTGACATATTGGCACATCATATATCTTTCCACAAAAGTAGCTATTTTTGGCTTCATATTTTTCTAGTAGAAGAGTCTCTTTATTTCTTGATATATTTTATTGTTTTTGAAATGAATAGTATACCTGGCTTTATGGGCCATGTTTAAAAATTTATCCTTTAAATCTCTAATGTTAGGCACACAAATGCGATTTCTGAATTAAAGAACTCCATCTTCCCAAATGTTAAAATTCACTCATAATTCAATATTAAAATCTCCAATAATTTTCATCAAATTCGAATCATCCATATGGGACTCCTTAATCTTTTTAATAATTATCGATTGCAACTAAAAATACAATAGCATCATCTTTGAGATTTAGGAGTGCAAATGATTATTGCAATTTATCATTCCATTGAGCATCTCCTGTTCTTTAATCACCATATGGGCCATCATGCCGGAAGAATTCCAACTCAACTCACTTATAACAATGTTTGCCTTTTTAGACTAATATTAAATCTCATAATCATAATAATTTGATAAATCCTTTGAACATCATTATCTCACATTTAATTTCTTCTACGAAAATAAGTATTTCAAACTTATATGGTCGGAGTATATCACAAATTTATCTCTACACAAATAGTGTCTTAAGATCTTCAAAGCAAAGGCAACTACAACCATTTCTGAATCATGGGTAGGATAGTTTTGCTCATAAATTTTGAATTGCCTTGATCTGTAAATGGTACTCCTATTGCTCTATATCAACATGCAACCTAATTTTGTTTTCCAAAGCACTACAATAAACCATAAAACTCCCAATTCTCTCAGGAAGTGCTAATATTGACATAGAAGTTAATCAATTATTTAACTCTTGGAGGCTTCTTCCACATTTTCATCCCAATGGAATGCTATGTTCTTTTGAGTAAGACGTATCAATGACACCAAAATTATGAAAAAATTCTCAATAAAGTGTTTGTAATAATTGACAAAATTGAGAAAAATTTAAACCTCATTAACATTCATTGGCCTCCCCAATTAGTCACCACCTCAATGATCTTTTGATTCATCGCACTTCTCCTTTAGAAATAATGGAACTGAGAAAAGACACCTTGTTAAGCCAAAATTCTCATTTTTTGACTTCTCAAATAATTGCCTGTCTCTTAATGTTTGCAAAACAATTATCAGATGAGCCTCTTGCTTCTTATAACTCTTCAAATAAATCAAAATATCATTAATAAAAATCACCATATATTGGTCCAGGTACGGTTATGATGGGTATCAATACCCAGGACTTAGTTAGAAGGCCCATTTTTACAAATTGGGCCCTTGTGCCATGAAGGCTCAGGGGGGCCAGGAGGTTAATTTGGTCCAAGAAAAGTAGTGGCCTTAGACTCCATTAAAGCCCAAGGACTTATGAAAATGGCTGAGGATTCTACTTAATTTGCAGAGTTGGTGCACCAAAGTTAGTGGCTGACTCTGTCAGCTACAAGAAGGGACGAAGGTGACGTCTCAGGAAAGATGGTAGCTTTTGCAGAGCACATGCATTCTAGAAAGAGCAGTTAACTTTCAGAATCAGTAGGCTTTATAGAGCGACACGATGAGTTTTGTAGGGTTGGTGCTAAGCTTTCCTTTACACGTAAGTCCCTTACTAGGTAGGTGGCTGCTGATCAACATATATACATGCAGAGTGAGCCCCATAAGAAAAGAAGAGGCAAGAGGTGGCAAGCACAAAAGAAGAGAAAAAGGCGCTATTCTGCTCTCAAATATTGTTCTTACTCTCTTCTATAACTTGAGTCCTTTGTAATAAAAAATCCCATAGTGAAATATTTTACGGATCAAGTATCATGTGATTTTTTTTCTCATTTAAAAGAAGGTTTTTCACATAAAATATTGTGTATCGCTACTCTCTCTCTCTCCCTCTTACTCAAAAAAGGACTTTCTTTTTTCTTTTGTGTTGCACGGGATTTAGATTCGATTATACGGAGAACGGATTTGAGGACATATTTGGATCCCTATCCGTACGACAATCATGATCCGAGGACGCAACATTGGTATCATTTGTGGGAACCGACAATAGTTTGGTTAACACATTCTCAATAACTAAAACATGGTAAACATGCGAGTACAAGCTAGTGCCCTGGTCGGAGATGCTGCATCATGTGGTAATGGCCCTCCTACGGGCATTAAGGTGGACGATCATCTTGATCCGTATGTACGAGCACTGACGACGAGAATGGACGACATCTCCAGAGCTGTTCTAACCCTTTTTTCAAAAATGGACGAGAGATCAAAGGAAGCGCCATCTAGGGCCTCTCAGGCCGCCATGTCTAAGAAGAAGGGTAAGGGGAAGAAGCACCCCTCGAAGCAAGTTAATCAGCATGAGGACCCTGGGATCCAAGTTGCCTCGAGTAGTAAAATCCCACTATGACTTGAAGGTCACTTAGGTCCTACGAATCAGGAGGAAAGCCTAGAGAGGCAAAATCCTCAATATTCACGTGACAATCAAGAACCTGCATTACAGGAAGGGCCCCCTTGTGACGAAATCCCTTCAAAGGGTAAGAGTCGTCTAGAACTGGTAACTTCACAAAACCCCTACGAGTTGAGAAATTATCTCAATAAGAATAAGATGACGGCTCCCCCACAAGTAGAAGAGAATCTTGAAAAAAATTTAGCAGCAAGTTTTTGGAGAAGACGCCAGAGAGGGAGCTCCTGACCTATGTAGATCGTTATTTACAATGGACATCAGGACGATACCACTCCCCTCCAAAATTCAAAATGCCAAATCTTGACGTCTATGACGAGAATTCTGACCCTATGGATCATTTAAATCACTTTCGAGAGCATCTAAGCCTCCAAGGATTAGATAAGATGACGATGTGTCAATATTTTTTCATGACGCTTAATTGTGATACTAGGATATGGTTTTATGGACTGCTGGCGAACTCAATTCGATCATTCGGCAAGATGACAGATAATTTTCTCTCCTAATTTGCTTCTAGCAGGAGAATAGACAAGCAGTCATGACACATTGCTCGTGTAAAGTAGGGGTGGGAGAGTTTGAGAGGATTTCTATCTTGATTTATTGTAGAGGCCAGGTAAATTTCAAAGCTGATGGATGAGGTAAAGCTTAACGCATTCTTATCTGCATTAGAAGGAGGTAGCTTTTTCAAGCACCTCATCCACAAGGGCCTCCAGATCTTCAAAGAAGCCGACGCCGTAGCTTGAGCATATATAGCAGCTGAAGAAGCCAATAAAGTGAAGAAGTCTGACTGAAAAGAGAATTTTTACCTGAGGGCAGTGGAGGGAAAGAGAAAGAATGGGGACCATCAAGACTCCCAAGGATCGAGGAAGTAGCAAAAGTTCAAATAGGTTGTTCGAAAGGAGTTCAGGCCTGTGAACATGTCTTCCTCGAATGATTCACATACGAACATCCTAATGCAGATTCGGGATGAAAATTCTTTGAAGTGGCCAAAAGCGTTAAAGAACCCAAATGGAGGTGATTAGTTAAAGTATTGCCACTACTATCCCTGTGGAGGCCACAGTACTGAAGACTGCCAGACACTACAAAAGAAAATCGAGGAGTTGATCAAGAAAGGCCATCTAAATCACTTTCTACAAAGATCCAAACAGGTTTTCGGAATAGCAGGTGAAGGTGAGGCTAATCAACGAGGCATAAAGTAGTTGCGGGAGTGATGAACATGATATCAACTCGCCTGACACAAGACAACGCCAGAAAGAACTCTGTGATGACCGCAGCCAACAAGAGGCCTAGGGTATAACCTAGGGAAGAAGTCATTAATTTTAGTAATGAAGATATGACTCATGTGATTTTCTTACATTCAAACCTTTTGGTTATAACTGGCACTCGTTTCGATGGAGCTATGGACTACTAGATGAAACGAATGTTTATTGATAATGAAAATTTGAGAAATTTGCTTTATCTTGATACTTATTTTAAATTGGAATTTAAAAGAAGTCAAATAAAGGCAATCGAGGGACCGATCTATGGACTTGATAATAAGCCAGTGCCAGTTTAGGGGGTTATCTAACTCAAAGTCAGTTTAGGGACTTATCCAAGGATTGCATCCAAGACTCTCTCATTCTTAGTAGTAGACCTTCCATTGGTCTATAATACTATCCTCGGACATCATTGTTTGATTGTCTTTGGTGCTGTCATTTCTATCCCGCATTTGAAGATGAAGTTCCCTACGTTATTTGGGATTAGGAAGGTCCTCGGAGACCAAGTAGTCAGACAGACATGCTATCTATCTCAACTCACTTAGGCACCTCTTCCCCAACCTATTGAAGACCTTGACTTTTGTGATAAAACAACATTACTACAAGCTCAATCTGGAGAATCAATAGGCCAAACCCCTTTGGATCCCAACGACTCTGAAAAGTTCATTCAGATAGGAAGTTCTCTGCCTCAATCCTTTCGAGACCGGCTCATCAGTTTCCTCCGAAAAAATTCGAACGTCTCTGCTTGGGTGCCAAGTGACATGCCGGGTATACCAACTGAAGCGATGGTCCATAAGTTGGGCCTGGATCCCTGTCATAAGCTCGTTCAACAGAAGCAAAGGAACTATTTGGCTGAAAAATTGGTAGCCATTCGCGAGGAGGTAAAGAAACTTCTAAATGCTGGATTCATTCGGGAGGTGCACTATCTAGATTGGCTATCGAACGTAGTCATAGTCAAAAAGAGTAATGAAAAGTGAAGGATGTGTGTTGACTTTACAGATTTTAACAAGGCATGTCCGAAGGATAGCTTTTTGCTGCCTAGGATTGATTTGCTTGTAGACTCAATGTCCAGACAAGAACTCCTAAGTTTTATGGATGCGTACTCAGGTTACAATTAAATAGGGATGAGCCCTGAGGATGAAGAGCTCACGTCATTTATTACAGATCAAGGGATATACTGTTACAAAGTTATACTATTCGGATTGAATAATGCTGGTATCACCTACCAGCGGCTCATAAATAAGATATTCGAAACCCAAATTGGAAGAAATGTGAAGGTTTATATAGACGATATGCTTGTCAAGAGCAAGGTTATCGACCACCACATCGAAGATCTAGACGAGACTTTCAATGTCCTTAGGGCACGCAAGATGAAGCTCAATCCGACAAAGTGTACGTTCAGGGTGGCTTTTTGAAAATTCTTAAGTTATATTATTTCGCACCGAGGGATTGAGAAAAATCTAGAGAAGATCAGGGCCATCATTGACATGAAGTTCCCTTGAACAGTGAAAGAAATCCAGAAGCTGACCGGGAGGATAGCAGTGCTCTCTCATTTCTTAGCCAAATCAGCCTAAAAATACTTACCATTTTTCAAGGCCTTGAGGGGACCAAGACTAACGGCTTCTAGTGGACGAGCGACTGTGAGGAAGCCTTCTGAGGTCTCAAGGAATATCTATTGAACCCCCCCTCTCTTGGCCTCTCATCAGCCAGGCGAAGAGTTATATTTGTATCTCGCTGTGACTAATATAACTTTAAGCTCGATGTTGATTCAACAATAGTATGATAGGCAACAACATGTATACTATATCAGTAAAACCTTGGCTAATGCAGAAACCGGGTACCCTCATGTAGAGAAGATAGCTTTGATGCTTGTGTGTTCTGTTTGGAAACTGAGGCCTTATTTCCAAGTGTGCGAAGTTATAGTCCTGACTGATTAGCCCTCAAGAGCAATATTGTAGAAGCCTGAGATATCAGGACATTGGTTAAGTGGGCTATTAGGTTGAGAGAGTTTGACATAGAGTTTCGCCAGAGGCCAACCTTAAAAGGTCAGACCTTAGCGGATTTCATTATCGAGATAACAATCCCAACTCTAGACGCTTTAGGCCTTTGTGATGCTGATGAACCTCACTGCCTGCCAATATGGACTCTCCATGTGGACGGCTCTTCAATGAAGGATGGTTGTGGTGCTGGCGTTGTGTTGAGAACATCTAAGGGATCAGAGATAGAATATTCAATGATTCTCAGATTTTTAGCAACTAACAATGCCGCGGAGTACGAGGCATTACTAGTAGGACTTCGGTTGGCTAAGGAATGCTCGGCCAGAAATTTTATTGTCTACAGTGACTCCGAGATAGTTGTCAATTAAGTCTGCAAAAATTTTAAAATAAACAACCCATAACTTTCCAAGTACCTTTTAAAGGTCCACATCCCCAGAGAGGATAACGGAAAAGTCGACTTGCTAGCAAAGGCAGTAGTATTAGGAGACCCTAAGTAGTATACCCGAGGAATACGCGAAGTTTTTGAGCAGCCGAGTATAGAAGATCCCGAGCCAGTGGTGATGCAGGTATCGAATGCTAGAAATTGAATGATTTCCTATTTGAGATACTTATCTGACGGGACATTACTAAAATATTTGGATAAAGCCAAGAAGATGAAAAAGACAGTAGGTTGGTATACCATCATGGACGGCCAATTATACCGATGTGGGTTCTCTACCCTGTATTTATGGTGCCTCGCCCACGAAGAGGCTGATTATGCCTTCCAAGAGGTGCACATTGGGATATGTTGATCTCACATTGGGGGCAAAAACCTTAGTTTTAAGCTAATGAGGTAAGGGTATTATTGGCCTACCATGAAGTATGATGCCATGCACTTTGTGCGAAAATGTAAAAAATGCTAAGTCCACAGAAGCATCACTCACCAGACTCACATAGAATTGCGAGCTTTGCAATCACCCTGGCCATTTGTACAATGGGGGCTTGACATACTTGGGCCTCTGCCGACAGCCTTTGGACGGAGAAAGTTCCTGATCATCAAGATTGACTATTTCATGAAGTGGGTTGACGCCACGCCGTTGGCTCGGATAACCAAACAGAATACTATAGAGTTCATCCGCCAGAACATTGTGTGCAGGTTCGGTATTCTATAATGTATTATGACTGACAATGGGACCCAATTTATTAGTAAATAGTTTACCAAGTATTATACTAACTTAAGGATAAGATTCGTTCATATGTCAGTTGCATACCCACAAAGTAACAGGCAAGTGAAAATCATGAATTGTACGATACTACATGAGCTGAAGATAAAGCTAGAACAATCGGGGGGCTCATGGGTGCATGAATCGCCATCAGTTTTGTGGTCGTACAGAACAATATCGAGAGAACCCACACGAGAGACGCCATTTAGTATGTGCTATGGGGTCGAAGCAGTCATTTCAGTGAAAGTTGGACTGTTTAGTCTTCGGGTCGAGTACTTCAACCCGAGTGACAATGCCTAGAAGATTTGAGAAAACCTTAATATGTTCAAGGAAGTCTGAGACATGTCAAGACTACGAACAGTGGCATACCAATAGAAAGTTGCTAGATATTATAATAAGAAGGTGAAAGCACACCAGTTTGAAGTAATAGACTTAGTACTGAGGAGTATTGAGGCCACGGGTAAAACAACCGGATAGAACAAGCTTTCCCCAAACTAGGAGGGGCCATTCTTGGTCTCGACCATCCTTCGAAATGGAGCACACAAATTATGAACTCAGAAATGTAGACTTGTCCCTCGAACCTAGAATGCCTCCCACCTTAAGAAATATTATCAATAAATATATAGATGGCCAGGTGAGGTCGATTGTATCATTTGATGTGCTTGTATCACATTTTATTAATGTGATAAAATTCTTTTTGCTTATTCACTATTTTTCAGTCAATTGAATGTTCGCATATCATCTCACAAATTTATGAGACCTAGACTGCCCCTAAGTCAAGTGAAATGGTTCCTTTCACTTGTTCCCAAAGCTATTCTAAAACAGTTAGTAAAACTCCGCAAGTCCGACGGCTCTTTTGAAGTAGAACTCAAAAAATTCGGCATAGCCGAGTGGCCCATTTAAGGTCGGACTAAAAAAAAAACTCGAGATGGCCGAGCGGCCCATCTGATGTCAGACTTAAAAACTTGGCAACAGTACCAAGCAACCCGCAAGAGGTTAAACTTAAAAATTTAGGGGGCTTAAAATAGTAAGAATGCGAAGACCCTAGAGGTAGCATAGTCAGCCAACAATGGTCAAAAGGTTTGGACACTTCACTCATAAAGGATAGAGTTTCCTTATGACATGTCCAATAAAAAGCCTAACATGTAAACAATCCAAGTAAGAAGAGAGATTGCATCAGAAAATAAATTTTATTTATATCTTATGTTCAGCTAAAAAAAAAATGTTTTATTAAGTCCTGAAAGACCCTAGTCGGTCAAGAGTGTTATCCTCTTCCGGGCAACCAATCAGATCTGACTTGCACTAAGTGCTGGCATTCCTTGGATAAAGCAAAGAAAGAGGAAACTTTAGATTCAATATAAGCATTATGCGCCAACATAGTCTAACGCCATCCTAGTACTTTTGCTCTAATACAGATCTAATGTCCTTGACCTTTATTGAAACCCTAAGCTCGTCCTCTAGCTGAAGATTCCTGCTCCAAAGGGAAACATACTACTGTTGCTGGATTCTTAAATACTCCTTGAGCAAAGAAATCTTATTCTTTGCCTTCGTGAGCTCACGTTTGAGACGATCGACACACTCTTCCAAAGCCTTGAAGGTACATAAGTCTATGCAGAAGTGGGCAGCTTCATCAATAATTAAAGTAAAACGGTCAACTCACTCACGTAGCTGTAAGGAAAAAGCCAATCAGTAGAGCCTGAATTAAAGTGAAGGAACAAAAATACTCAGGAATACACGTTCGAAAAGGAAGATCTCCTTGGAAATTCTTCATCTCTCTAGACTTCGGGCTCCAGTTGTCCTGACGTTTGAGCCACATCAATGACAGCAGCAACCTCCTTAGTCTCTTGAACATCAACCACGACCTCGAACTCGTGATCCACTTCATCAACAACTAACACTAGGGACTTAGCTATCTCAAGATGGGGACGGCCCTAGTTTTTGCCTGATCTACAGATGAAGCTGCTGGAGTTCCCAAAACGTCCTTGATCGTGGCTTTTTGAATGGCCTCGGATAAAATATCCCTCTCCTGATACACCTAAATCGTAAGGCAAGGGAGCGTAGAGTTGGGCACTTCAGCTACCCTTGTTTCTTCCTCTCTCACAGCTCGCTCAGCCGATGCCTCAACAATATCCTTGGAGGGATTTTTAACAATGGGGTCTAAGGATTCAACAAAAAAGGTGGTCGGAAGGTCGGGCAAACTCTCCCTAAAGGATGAAGGAATGAGTGGCCCAACATCTATGTCCTTGGTAAAAAATGCGTGAGCCATAGATTCATCGGTAGCAGAGGGTCCGACCACCTCAGTGCTTTGAGTTGAGACCATTTCCTTGGATCTTTTCTTCCTCACCAGTCGTTCGATGACGGCTTCATCGTCGTCGGAAGAGGAAGTCTCAGCTCTTGTCTCTGTCCGACGGCTTTTCCCTTCCCTGTCAAACGGCTCTCTTATTATTAGCGGCCTTTTCTTTCTCTTTATTTTCTTCTTCTTGGTCACCGAAGGAATAAGGGTTTTCGAGACCTCAGGCTGAGAATCCCACTTGACTTTCTCCAAAGCCTCATTCTTTAACCATTGATTTTTCTTATTCTCATTAAACGAACCAAGGTTGGCCAATACCAAGTCAGTGAAATCCTGCACCACTTCTCTTTCTTGTTTAGTAGCGTCAGAGCAAAAGACTAACGCTACATTTCCCCACTCATTCAAAATCCCCTACTCGGGAGGCACCACGAGAAAAAAGTACTTATCCTTCCACTATTTGGTGGAATCGGGATTACCCTGCTAATAACGATGAACTTAGGGCGCGGAGAAATTATAATCCAATCCGGCCCATGAACGAACCTCAAAATAACTTTAATAGCCACGTTGTCAAAAACTTTGCCATGGCAACAAGCAAAGACATAGAGGGAAACTAGATACCTTATGGCGTTTGGTTATAGCCGGGTAACTTGGAACCTCAAGGCCTTCATTATCTGGTAAAGCTCCAAGGCCATGGGAAATTGAAGACCTCCTTTTAGATGGGCCTTGTATACGGTGACAAATCCATCCGAAGGCAAATAGGCCCGATCATCAGCGCCGGGCACCAAGAAGGCATACGAACTGGGAATCTTTTATTTGAAGTGGAAACCCTCGATGTCTCCATAGGAAAGAGTGGAGGCAATGTCATTGACACTAGGTACCATAGTAAGAAAATTTGAGGAAGAGGAAAATAGCACGAAAATGGTGGCTAAGTGTCTGAAGCAAAAGACAGTGCAATCGAAGAGAATCCCAACAAATAAAGGGGCTTAGGGCATTGATTCGATTCAAAAGACGCCCCTCTACATTGGGGCACGTGTCGACTTTTTGCTAGACAGAGAATAATAATGGTTGTTACCTTTTTGAGACGACATCAATCGTATTTAATGTCTCAATTGACGACGTGCACTAGCATCTCAGACTCAAATAATGTCCTCGGACTTTTGTAAGTTTGCGCGAGAAAAATGGAACATATGCTATTGTCAAGCTACTGTCTGATAATAGACACAGTGCAAAGGCATGGACGGTTTTCTAGTGGAGGATGCCTTCACATGCCACTCAAGCTAATCCGCGGTCAACAGACATGCCAAAGGTTGAAGTTTTCAAATATCTTGGTATGGGGAGCTAGTAATGGGTATCGATACCCAGAATCTAGTTGGAAGGCCCATTTTTGCAAATTGGGCCCTTGTGCCATGAAAGCCCAGGGAGCCTAGGAGGTTAATTTGGCCCAAGAGAAGTAGTGACCTTAGAATCCATTAAGGCCCGAAGACTTATGGAAATAGCTAAGGACTCTACTTAATCTACAGAGTTGGTGCATCAGAGTTGGTGGCTGACTCTATTAGCTGCAAGAAGGGATAAAGGTGACGTCTCAAGGAAGCTGACAGCTTTTGCAGAGCACATACGTCCTAAGAAGAGTAGTTGACTTTTAGAGTCAATAAACTTTACAAAGCAGCACGATGAGTTTTGTAGGGTTGGTGGCAGGATTTTCTACACACGCAAGCCCCTTGCTGGGTAGGTGGCTACCGATTAGTACATATATATGTAGAACGAGCCCCAAAAGAAAAAAAGAGGCAAGAGATAGCAAGCACAAAAGAAGAGAAAAAGATGCTATTATACTCTCAAATATTGTTCTCATTCTCTTTTGTAACTTGAGTCCTTTAACTATTTGATATGTCCTTTAACTTTATCCTCAATTGATGATATACTAAACGCAAATCAATCTTGGTAAAACTTGAGCTCCTTACAATTGGTTGAATGGATTTTCAATTCTTGGTAAAAGACACTTATTCTTGATTTTGTAACATTCCAAATATTTTTAAATTAATTATTTTATGAATATGAATTATTTAGTAAATAT
Source organism: Nepenthes gracilis (assembly GCA_033239525.1). Taxonomy (NCBI): domain Eukaryota; kingdom Viridiplantae; phylum Streptophyta; class Magnoliopsida; order Caryophyllales; family Nepenthaceae; genus Nepenthes; species Nepenthes gracilis. Next base: position 12,043,689 of record BSYO01000039.1, read on the forward strand.
TATATTATTTTTAAAAAGAATCAAGTTATAAAAAATCAAAATAAAAATAAAAAAAATATTTAAATAAATAAATATATTGGTCTTAGTGGATCTGAAATTTAGTATTTAAATTTAAAATTTTACATATAACAATTTTTGAAGGGTCTGAATATCCTTACTGATATTAATGAATAATAAATAAAATAATTTAAATGTTCATGAATCAATCCTAAATATTTCTTAAAATACAAATACAACTAATAAAAATTCTTCAAGTATCTTTCATTTATATCTTACAAGTATCTGAATATTTAAAGGGTCTAAATATCCTTAATGATATTAATGAATAATAAATATATAAAATAATTTAAATGTTCATGAATCCAACACATAAATCTCAAACATTTTTTAAAATATAAATACAACTAAATAAAAATTCTTCAAGTATCTTTCATCTATATCTTGCAAGTATCTGAAGCCAGCTAATCTAAAAAATTCGGAAAGTAATATAAATTATGAACCTAACGTTCAATAATTGCATATATGTAATATATAAATATGCGTTCATAAAGCATATAGAACGATGAAAAACCACAAATATGCAAAATTTGATATAACAAACTTTCCTATAACACATTTCAAAATATGATTTCATATGCACAATTTATCACATATATGAATATTGAATTATACAAATAGTATGAAATTATTAGAAGTCATAATATCCTGAATTTTTTATTAGATTATTTTAATATTAATTATAATTTTAGATAATTTAAATATAATAAAAATTAATTATATATTGTAAAATTTTGGAGAAAAGTCAAATTTGCGGTGTGACACTCAAAGTGCATCGAAGTGGCCTCGAGCGCCGGTTGGATATATATGTAATATTTCAATATATATATATATATATATATATATATATTTTGTGTTAAAAAAAAGAAATTTAAAAGGGGAATCGGGGGACACAGATGGAAGAAAGAAAGAAAAGAGAGGGAAGAGAGGAGAGAGAAAAGAAAGGGGGAATAGGGTTTCGACGCCGCAGAGGAAGAATGAGGGAGAGAGAGGAAAGAGAATAAGATGGGAGGAGGGGAAGGCACAACGCTGGTGGCGGCTCACATGGAGGAGAGGTGGTGCGGTGAGAGGCGCACGGCAGGAGAGAGAAAGAGGCGGAGGGTTTGCACGAGGAGAGAGAGGGCAACGGTGGTGCGCGGTGGAGAGAGAGCGCGCTGGGAAGGTCAGTGGTGGCTGGCAGGTTGGCGTGTCAGTGGCTAAGTAGCATGGAGGAGAGAGAGACCGCGTGGGCAGAGAGAGAGGATGAGCCGATAAGAGAGAGAAAATACCCGATTTGGATACTTTGAAGCATCATTTCTTCAAATATGTAAAGTATAGAGTCGAGACAAATATCTATAACTGCTATTCTAGATTTGATTTAATATCTGATATATTTTGGATATTGTTTAAAATTTTTATTAGTATGCATGTATTTTTATAAATACAATCTATTTATTCTGGACATTCATGTATGGCTGATTGGCTGATTTGGGATTTCTGGTCCCGGCTTTATGATTTTGGAGTGTTTACTATTTTTTTATAAAGTTAGAAAAATTTATTAGATACTGTATATTTTTATTTCTGTATATTTGTATGAAAATAAGTATGAAACTTTACATTGGCCATGTATTTTTATATGTATGTGTCGGGCTGCGGTCACTATATTTAGATTTATTGTTGGATATTCTAATTATATTCCAATAGGAAGATTTATTATTTGGAAATCTCTTTCTACTGGCAGAAAATACTTTGAGTTGTGACCCTTGCTATTTAGATGTTTGATTCGATTTTATATATATTCAAACATACTAATATATTTAACAAATTTGAGAATTAAACCAAAAGCCATGAGTAAAAAAATATAGTGAGTAACATTACCTATGAGAGACAGAGTACATAGGTGGCAAAGCATGTTGGTTTAATTTGCATTTGATATGGCCTAAGGTTAGTAGAAGTATGTGTAACCCTTTCTCAAATTAATCTTTAAATAATTAAAACTTAAATTTAGTACATATTTTGTATTTCTACATAGATTTGGATATTTAGACTTGGATTTGAGATTTGCCAACTTTGCCCACAGATGGATTTTGGTATATCTTGTACATTTGATTTAAATATATATTTTAATCCGGACATTTGGGCTATTTATTGCGGTGCTATTTTTACTTTTACTTACGGTATTGAATTATCCGACTATCGGATTCTGCCCTAGATCGTGAGTTGATCAAGTCTTGGACTTGGACTCAAACTTGAACTCGGATTCGGACTCGGACTCGGACTTGGATTGGACTTTAAATTGATTATTTACCTATTGGAATCAATCTGAATCGCTTCTGTTATATATATATATATATATTTATACACATATACATATATGTCCCTAGGGGACTGTTTTGAATTGGACATTTATTTGGATTTATTATTTGATTTGAGTACAAGACATTATCAGCTTTGGATACGGGATTTTATTGGATTTAGATATTAGATTTTATTTTGGATTTGGTGAATTAATTTCTGTATCGGTGACTTGGATTTGTATTTGTTTTTTATTTTGGTATTTGTTCCTTGACCACTCATTTGATTTATTGGACCTATTTACTTGTATATAATACTTGTTAGACTTTAGGCTCTTATTTTATATTTTGTCCCTTTAGAATAGAAGATTCAAATGCATTGTAGAAGTGAGAACATGATCTGTCAGCTGCTCGCTTGATTTGGTGAGTTTTAACTCTATTATAATTTAAATTGGTGTTTGATTTGTGATTAGATTTTGGGTTCAATCAAGTATAGGCCCATGGTTATATTTTGGGAGCATTTGAAATATTATATTGTGTATTGATCATGATTATGGTTGAATTGTGACCTCCCTTATGATGATTATAGAGTAAGTCGTATTTATATTATTCGAATGGTTGTCCGATGAGATCCTGTATCAGTTTTAATTCATCAGGTTTTGTATATTTGATTTGTCACACCCAAATTTTTAGAATTTAGAGTTATTTATTAAATTTATTTAAAATTTTAGATTTTAGAAATAATAATTAATTAGACTTGCTAATTTTCGGATCATGATATAAGTCTAAATCATGTGATATATTTATAAAACTTAGAAGACCAAACCCATGCATATTTAAAAATCACATCAAAACTTATGAAACTTAGAAGGTCAAAATATCTCTGATGGGTACGATAGTACATAAACTGACCTGAAACCTAGTCCATGGAAGTGATATGATTTAGAGCCAAAGGTCATTTATTTGAGAGCTCTTGGGATCTCACTTGAGACTCAGATAGCTCTCAATAGATGAAAGTAGCCCGTTCTCGACTCTGTTGAGACTCAAAAATGGCGGTATCCATCCGAATCTCCATCACTTTGAGTATTATAGGATCAACATATGTTTGAAACGGGCGAGAGATCTCAGCATCTCATTGAGACAAAGCCGACTCCATCAGACGAAACACTTCCTTCGACTTTCAAGCAAAATGGAATAGTTATCCAGGAACAACAATAAAGAGCATAACTATGGAATGAGGAGTTCTGCAAGTGGTACCTTAAGATAAGATAGACCCTCTTGGTGGGATGGACCCTCCTAAAATGATGGATTGGGAGAATCCTCGGGTCCAGATGTAGATGAAGGCCTCCAATACATTAGAGGCAACACATGGTGATCAAACAACTCCTCAAAACTGGGAGGAGGAGATACGCCTGAAGCTTCTAGAAGCTCAGGTGTTGATGCCTCAGCAAGGCACCTCCTCAACAGCCACAGCCTTTTGATTATTTCCAATTATTTCCTCAATCACCTAATCATTATCAACACCTTCCTTAACAACAACAATAGGAGGCATGGAGATAAATGCTTCAAGCAACGAAGCAACCAAATTAGAACCCCGTACTCAGCTACAATTGGAGCGTTAAATGGTTCACCCGATCCACCAGCCAATGGGTGATTTGTTCTAACAGCAGAATGAATAGGGGGCTCATTGCCCTCAACAAGTCTAGACGTCTCCTAAAAAATTGGATCAACTAGAGAAGAATAATCAGAGCTCATCCTTCACGATGACTCACCAGCATGCAGTGGAGTTCCCTCTTCACAAGTCTCGTCGAGGACCTATTCGAGTTCAGAAGTGGAAATAGAGGAAGAAGGAACTGCCTTGCTAGCTACCCTTTTAGGAGATTCCTGGATGAACAAATCTCCTGGTTTTCTTTTTGGTCGGTGAAACAGCATAGCAGTGATGTCATTCCCTTCCACCTTGACCTCCCACTAAACCTCAGTAAATGCCTTTCGGGTGAGCCAAGTATCTATACGACGCAGGATGGTGGCATCCTCTTCAATAAGCTTCATTAGCGGCTGAGCCATTCGATCTTCTATCTCTAGAATATCTTTGGTGTAGGTACAACTGACTTGGCTCTAATTCTTGGAAAGCGTTCAGTTGGAAGAAATTGTTATATAAAAGAACTAGTCCTTCTAACCCTTTATTGAATCTTGGTTTCCTTGTTTATTTTATACATCTTACGAGGGGTGAAAGAAATCTAATCTACATCCTAGTTGAACCAGAAGATCACCTTCACGGCCTGAGCATCTAGGAGAAGTTTCTTGTAACGAAAGAAAACTCATAAAGAAATCAGATATTGAGGAGCGTTGGGGTGGAGGTGAGCCACTGAAATCTCTAGAGCCTCCAAGATCTTGTATAGCTTTTTTGCAAATGGAAGATGAAGGCCTCCCTTCAAATGGGCGTTATAGATGGTAATAAATCCAAGCCAGAGAGTGCAAGCCCTATCTTCATCCCTGGGCATTATGTATGGGATGGAGCCATAAATATTATTCTTCTCGTACAAAGCGTCCACTTCTTTACTGGTGAGGACAGACTGTATCATAGCGACGCCCAAAGAAGTTGCTTAAGAAGCCATGAAAATAAGAAGAAAAAGGTCAAAGTAGGGGTAGAGTGATCCAAAAAGTGAAGAAGTGTGGAAACGGCGGAGGACTAGAGTCTGCATAGCTAAGGCTTTGGCTTAAAAATGGCGTCGTTGAAGGATACCTAGGAGGCATGTCACTATAATGGTTGAGACATGTGCCTATACTTGAAAGTGCTGCGGCACATCAGTTTCACTGTGCCAGTAATGATGGCCTAACGCTACGCCTCCCTGCACAACAGATAGATAGCTGGCAGCTCTGACACTCGGGATCGACGAATTTCCAATGTAGTGTAGGTTATGATGCCCTGACACTTAACTTTCCAAGGCGGCATATTGATGACATATAACCTGACATACTCTAGATTAATTTGATTAACTTACATCCTAATCGAGCATTCGGGATAAATTATTATAAGTCGGATTGTTAGAAGATCAAGTTGTCAGTGGACCAAGTTGTTAGATTGTCAAAATTTTTGTGACGATAAAAGTAACATTCAAGTGCTTTAATTATTCAAAACATACAAGAATGTTGGAGCCAAGAAATAAAGACAAATAATGCTCAAAAAGTTTCATTCATTAATTGCTTTCATAAAGTACAAGTATAAAACAGTAAGAGTATAACTTATAAGGAAATAAATAATATATAGAATAGCAACCTGACTACAATAGTCCAACCGATCACAGGATGAACAAAAGTATAATGAAAGCTCAGCCCTTGGATATAGCAGCATTACTCACTGAACTACCTATTCCAGACAAGAAAGAGCCCTCCCTATTGGAATAAGAGCATTTTTTTTTTTTTTAAGAACTGAACCTATCCTTAACATGGAGGCAAAAAAAATCTCTCCTCAACTAAAGTTGGGAGCAGTCCTCTTAAGAATTGCAGAAGAATGGACTCCCTAAAATGGATGGGGAGAGGAATAAACCTCTCCTAGTTAGAGTCTGAGGTAGTCATCTTCAAAATTGTTGGAGAGAGAATGACCCAACACAAATTAGGAGAGGAGAAAACTGCCCTCCAAATCCTAGGAGTTTGTTACATATTGAAGGCTTGGTTTTGGAACAGGCATAAAAGAGGAAAACTAAGGTGGATTCCCATGTAAAAGAGGGTAATCAAGGTAAACTTCAAGTGCATCTTTGGATCGCAATTTCAAATGCTAGAGATAAACTCTCTCCAGTTTTAGCTTTTGGCAGTGAAGGCTCCATGTTGGTTTCGAATAGTTTCACTCCTTAGTAGCTAAGAGATGCTTCATGACGCAAAGCACATAGAGCCCCTCTATTTATAGCCAAAAGGGAAGATTAGCGATCATTAAACTATATCCTAGCATTAATTGAATCAAATCCTACCAAATAGAGGACCAAATCTGTAGAATATCTAGAAAAGAAGCATGTATGAAGATCAGCAACCTGCGTCCCATCATATAAATGTTGAGAGTTAAAAATTCAAATCTCTCAATATGGGGGGCTAGTGATTGGTATGACAATACATAGGACATCCTAGAGCCTAATCCATTGAATAAAGAAAGGCCTAAATAGTGATGGCTCAGTAGAAGATCCTCCAAGCTCAAGAAGCGAAAGGTATGGTGATTGACCTAAGAGGCGTGACCCGACTTGTCTAGCAATAAATTGATATTAATAGATAATCAATAAACTGCTACTAATTGTTCCACACCAAATCAACGATTAAAACCCATGACAACCTAACCAATAAATATAGGAGACGGTTATATGAGTAATACATCTCATAATTACTGAGGCATTAAACGCAGGTAGTGGTTACACGAGTGACGTCCCTCACAATTGCAGAGGTGTAATGCCCAAGGAATTATTATACTGACATCCCATACTATAAATACACCCTCTCCTCTATGGAAGAGAAACAAGAAGAAGACTAAGACAAGAAAAGCCACTCTTATACTTGAGTGCAACTCTCTCACAAAACCACTCCCCTATGAGTGCAACACCTAAAATGCCACTCACTCGTTCGAGCACACCTATCAGAGTCCAATTCTCCATCAAATTTTCAATCCTCATAAACTTTCATCCATTCATTTATTATCTCCCTCCTATATTTTTCGGCCAATTGAAAAGATTACTGACTTAAACGTTGGAGAATATATTAGAAAGCGAGTCCCATATTCTTTTTATCTCTTATTCATTTATTGTGGTGTGTAGAAATCAGGTTCGGAGTAATAAAAATCGGACTTATTTTTTATTGGACTCCCAAGTAAGGCGTCTTTTGCTTGGATTCTTGTATTCCTTTTATCTCTTAATGCATCTTTTGAGATTAATGTACGAGTTACCAATCCTCATTATGTTTTGTCACCCATGGTATTGGGTGCAATTCTCAAGTCTTTCTGATATATTAGGATATCGAAATATATTAATTTTGTTCAATTGTTTTATAATAATTCTTATTAAAATACAAATAAGGAGAGTCATCTACATCACAAAGCCTTTTCTTGCAAGTGAAAAATAGAGTCACAAAGCTTTCTTCGTGGAAAAAGGATCACATATTGAATCAAATCATCTTACAAAGATAGAGATTTTGACCCCCAGGCAGCAATACATGTATACCAATATATGACCAATGTAGGTTTCCATGATTATTTTTGTATAAATATACTGATATATAAATATATAATCTTAAATATTTATTAATTTTTCTTTAAAATAAATAAAAACCCTTAAATATTAGCAAAATCCAAAAGCAATTGGTAAATAGGGTATGCATGTGCAAGAGGAAAGAAATAGGTAAATAAAAATAATATACATGTGTATTAAACCTCCAAAGATAAATAAAATTTATCAAAAACGAAAACAGATTAAGGATAGGGTATAATGATACTTTTCTCAACCTTCTAATAAGCAGATTTGACAAAATGATTCTATGATCTTCTACTTCTCTTTTTCCTTTCTCCTTTTTCTCCTCCTCTCCCTCTCTCTCTTCTCTTCCTTCTATTACGCAAAATGCGAAACAGTGAGCGCCTCGCCTTATATAGGCAATTGACGCTTGATTATCACTCAGGTATGCCTCAAGCGCCAGTCCCATGGGAAACAGTGCTGAAGCACTGGCTCGGGCACCCTCTAGAGCCAGCCCCATGGCTTTTTGTGCTCAGGTACACGTCGGGCGTGCCTCAGGCCTCAGCCTGTCCGCTTCAAATTCATTCAAAATTTCATAATATATAATTATTTTGAAGTATCTAATTCACACAAAATAACATATAATATCAGATTACAGCAAATGGGAATCAGGTATTGTGACATTATTCCTTTTGATATGTTTTAAATGCGAATTATATATATTCAAATATGAAATTATATGCCTTATTAAGCTTTCGATTCAGTCATCTTTTTTATTTTACTAGCCCATTTAGATGAAAGGTTTGAATATTTGTAGGATGATTTGATTGAAAGAAAGCTAATTGAAGTGATTCGAATTAGAACATATAAAATTTTTGATGTTGTATTTAAATTTTTGGCAATAGTTTAATGCTAATATTATTCAGACAAGGGTAACATATAAAAGTTGACATAAAATCATGGATGTAGTTTATGTTATTTTTATGGTTTGTAGAGTAATGTGATATCATTTTTTCCAACAGTAAATAGCAACTATTTTAGTTTAGTTAAATTAATTACTCTGATTTTGTAATTAGATTATATATAACTTCTTATATAAGGTCCGATATTACGGTTTGATCGGTGTCAAAGTCGTGTGATGACGTAGTATTTTTGGTCTTATGTTCGATTAATATTATTTTATTTTTGTTGGTCGAGATATCAACGTAAAAATTATGTCCACGGTTAATTGTATTGTTATTGGATAATTTATTAATGATGGGATTTGTTATTGTACACAAACTTAAGAACGGTAAATAATTATCCTAATTTTCTTTTATATCCAAAACTAATGCCCTTAATATATCCTCCAAAATCTAAATGGTCATCTCTGATTGACCGTTTGTCTACAGGTGAAATGTTGTATTGAATTTTAGCTTGATACCCATCTCCTTATGCAAATTTTCTAGAAACTTTGACACAAATATTGGATCACAATCAAAGACTATTGAAATTGGAATACCATACAACCTTACAATCACAATAATGTATAGACGCACCAACTTATCCCTTGAATACATCAACCTAACCTGCAATAAGTGAGTTGACTTTGTTAGTCTGTTCACAATCACCCAAATGACATCCAAATTTCTCACCATCCTAGACAAATCCAAAATAAAATTTATTATAATATACTTTTATTTCCAACTGGAAATAGGCAAAGGGTGCAAAAATTCTAGAAGCTTCTTATGCTCGCCTTTCACTTGTTGGCACACAATGTACTTTGCCATAAATGCCACAATTCCCGCCTCATGTTTTGCGACCAAAAATTCTTCATCATATCTTAATATATCTTATCCACTCTGGCATGAATAGTATATTTTGACCTGTAAGACTCATTCAAAATTTTTTCCTTCAACTTCTAAAAATTCGAAACACAAATCCTATCTTGAAAGCAAAGAATTCCATTTGCTTGCACATTTAAATCCACCTGTGATTTATTACCTAAATCTTACGAAATTTTTATCAAGTACGGGTCACTCATTTAAGTCTCTTTAATTTTGTCTAAAATCATTGGCTGCACTTAGAGATATGACAACATCATCCTCGACCATTGGGAGTGCAACCAAATATTGCAACTCTTCATTCCATCAAATATCTTCCATTCTTTAATTATCAAATGAGCTATCAAACCCGAAGACTTCTAACTCAAAGTATCAGTAACCACATTTGTCTTCCCTAGCTGATGCTGGATCCCGCAATTATAATCATTTAACAAATCCATCCTCCTATGTTACTATATATTCAACTCCTTTTGTAAAAATAAATATTTCAAACTCTTATGATCCGAATATAATACAAATTTCTCTTCATGATCATAAGTGGACTAATTCTGTTTATGGACTTTTAACTACCTTGACCCATAGGTAACCACTTAGTCATATTGTATCAATACACAACCTAAACTTTTCTTATAAGCATCACAATTTACCACAAAGCCTCTTGATCCATCTAGGATTGGCAAAATTGGCACCGAAGTCAATCTATTCTTCAATTCCTAAAAACTCTTCTCATGATTCTCATCTCAAATGAAAACCATTCGCTTCTGCATTAAGCGCATTAGTGGCACTACAATCTTCCAAAAATTTCAACGAATCACCTATAATATTTAGCTAGACCTAAGAAACTATGCATCTCTATACATTAGTCAATTATCTCAATTAGCCACTGCTTTAGCCTTCTTTAGATCCACTGACACACTACCTTAAGAAATAATATATCCCAAGAAAGACACTTCCTCTAACTAAAACTCAAATTTTTGCAACTTAGTAAATAACTGTATTTCCTTTAAAGTCTATAACACAATCCTCAAATGGGTCTCATGCTCTTCAAAGCTTTTCGAATATATTAAAATATCATTAATAAAAACCACCAAAATTGATCTAAATGCAGGTAGAAAACTCAGTTCATAAGATCTATAAAAGATACTAGCGTATTCGTCAACCCAAAAGGTATTACGAAAAATTCATAGTGACGGTACCTTATCCTAAAGGCCATATTAGACACATCCTTCTACTTAGTCCTCAACTGATGGTACCTCGAATGCAAATCAATCTCAGAGAAAACTCAAGCTCTATGTAATTGATTGAATAAATTTCCTATTCTCAGGAGAGGATACTCATTCTTGATCGTAATCTTATTCAATTCTCGATAATCCACACATAACCACCTTATGGAAAAACACTCAATTGAATAAAACCTTTCTGCAATAGATTTTACAATTGCTACTTCAATTCTTCAAATTCAAACGGAGCTATTATTAAGGAACCCTCGAAATTGGTGCAAATCTTGGCACAACCTCAATAGCAAACTTAATATCTTAATCAGGAAGTAAACCAGGCAAATCCTATGGAAAGATATCCTCAAATTCACTTATAATCAGAATATCCTTAATTGTCACATTATGACTCTCAGATGTGGCGATATATGCCAAATAATTTCGGCACCTATCTTTTATTAAATGATTCGCTTGTAAAGCCAAAATCAATCCTGTCATCTCTCTTTTAATTCTTCTTTGAAACTCAAAAGATTTATAAACTGAAATGCCAAATAAAATAGTCTTACTCAAACAATCCATACTAGCGTGATAGTATGCCAACTAATTTATCTCCAAAATGACATCAAAATACAGTATGTCAAATAAAATCAAATTTGCCAACAATTCATACTCGTTAACCCAAACCGGATATTAAGGATACACAATATCAACAAACAATAATTTACCCATCAAGGTAGACACATCAATTGATATTTTAAAATTGAGGACGCACACACAAATTGTAAATAAATCTATGGGCCACAAAAGAATACATAGCCTTGGGGTTAATCAAAACAAGCACATAGGAATCACAAATTTACATATTACCTTCCACAACTAATAGATTTGTCCTAGAATCTTGTGCCTTTGCTGCAAAAGCACTACCAGGAATTGTTGTCCTCCTATTCAGACGCTTTAGAGGGGTTGGACAATCCTTCACCTAGTGGCCCATCTAGCGACAATTGAAACAAGCTCCATTCTGGTGATAGCACACCCTCCCAGCATGGTTTATCCCACGAAACTCATATACCAACCTCATGAATTAGGGCTTATGTGGAGAAGACTTCACGCTGATCAATTTCCCTTTGTCTTGACCTTTGGACCTTGAATGGGAGCCTTCGTCCCTTGAACTATGACCTTAACCTTTTGATTTTCTCTCAAAATTCTTCTCCCGTAACTACTCTAATTCGATCAAGAAAGCTTGATCAAGCACTTCACTATAGGTCTGCAGACAAAGAGACTAACTGCTTCTTGATTGAATCCTAAAACCCTTGTAAAAACTTTTGGGCTCTCTGGATCTTGTCCACCACCACATGGAGAGTAAAACGGAACAACTCCATAAACTTTGTATCATATTCTGCCATGGTCTCATTATCTTGCTTCAGCCGACTAAACTTATCCTCATTGATTTTTTGAACACTAGACGGAAAAAACTTTTCTATAAATGCCTCCACAAAAATGCCCTATAAAATTTCTTCATTTTCTATTCCCATGACCCAATGTTAAGTAGCCCACCACCGGCTCGCCTCACCCTCCAGCTTATAAGTGGTAAACTTAACTTTGTCTTCTTTCGGGTAGCCAATCACCTCAAACACCTTTTCCACTCTCTAAATCCAATTCTCAACTTTTATCAAATCAAATTCTCCTAAGAATTCTGAAACATGCTCGCTCTTAAATCGGTCGAAGGGCGTTCTACCCTGCCCTTGGTTGGCCATTCTCCTCATAGTGGCCATATGCTCATTCAGTCACTGGATCATATGGCCTATTATGTCACTCATGCTGCCCATTATAGCCAAATAATCATCCTCCTAGTTAGAATCGAATCTTCCACAACCCGAATCTCTATTGTTCACTATAGACAATACCTATCATACAAAATATTCAACTAATTATCTTCTCAAAATTGACCCAACAAACATCTCATTATGACTCTTCTCTGATACTATTCACTGTCATGAACCCGAAGTAAGTCAGGTCCTAATAATATTTTTCAAATAATTGTAACTCACAAAATTACAATCCAATTAAATTAAAACAATAATCAAATCTATATTATGGGTGTGACCTGACAGACGAATGACATGGCCCGATATAATAACAATAATAATAATAACCTTTTAATAATAATAACCTTTACATGATTTCATCGAATAACTATTCGAATAATATAACAAAAGATCAGCTCCACAATGTGGTAAGGGAGGAACAAACCGATCATAAACATTCCCAATACATACATATCAACCCAACTGTTCTCAATGCATAACTGTAGGCCTACATCTAGCCAAGCTCAATGTCCATAATATATTTGATACATATCTAGTCCAAAAACGAAACTAAACTCACCAAAATAGATAAACAACAATCAATATTGTCCAAACTCCTACAATATATTAAAACTCACTAATTTGAAGCGATAAGAAATAAAAATATGATCTGAGAGTTTAGTAAGTATCTATATAATATAATAAATAATAATTTTTGAAATCAGAAAGATGATCCATAAACATATTCAAAATGCATAAGAGATACAAATTCGAAAGCCAAATATCAAAAGTATGAAAGTAGTCTCGTATTCAAAGTATAATCCAAATTGAAACATAATTCCATCAGGACATCTCTAAACAAAATGTTATCCGAAATGAAATTACATAATTCAAATCATATCATAATCCAAATAAAACATATACTGAATGAAACATAATTCAGATTGAAATCATATAATCCAAATCGAAATCACATATCTAAATATATAAGATTGACTGAATCCCAACTATGGGTAAAGTTGCGAATCTTAAATAAAGTGAAATGCAAATTAATGTAGAAAACACATCAAAATACAAAAAAAAATACATGAAATTGAATAATCAAAGACTAAGAGACTAATTTGAAGAAGGTTACACATACTCCAAATAACCTTAATCTATATCAACCACTATATAGACCTATGGGTAGGGCCATCCATATACGCTATCCTATAGACAATGAACATGCTTACTATGTTTTGTCACTGGTGACATTGGGTGCAATTCTTAAATCTATTTGATATATTAGAATATCCAAATATATTAGTTTTATTCAATTATTTTACGATGGTTTTTATTAAAATATAAACGGGGAGGATCATCTATATCACATAGCCTTTTCTTGCTAGTAAAAAAAGGGAGTCATAAAGCTTTTCTCATTAAAAAAGGTCACATATCAAATCAAATCATATAAAGGTAGAGATCCCAAGCCCCAGGTAATAATACATATATACCAATGTACGGCCCATTTAGGTTTCCATGACTTTTTTCATGCAAATATACTGATATATAAAATACAGTCTCAAATATTTACCCATCTTTCTATACAATAAACAAAACCCTTAAAGCAAAATCCCAAAATAACAGATAAATAGGACATGCGTGTGCAGACAAAATAAATAGGATAAATAAAAATAACATGCATGTATATTAAAATTTTAAATGTAAACAAAGTTTATCATATACGAAAATAGATTAGGGATAGAGTATAAGGATTTTTGTCTCAACCTCCTACTAAATAGATTTGACAAAAGGATACTCTAATATGCTACTTCTTTCTCTCTCTTCTTTCTCCTCCTCTCTCTTTTTTCTCTGTTCCTTCTTCAACCCAAAATGCTGAACAGTGCACACCTCACCTTATGTAGCCAATCAGTACTTGAGCACTATTTAGCTATGCATCGAGCGCCAGCCACAGAGGAAATGACGCTCGAGTGCTGCCTCGGGTGCCACGAGAGTGCTAGCCCCACGACTTTCTGCGCTTAGGCGGTGGCAAGCACACATCAGGTGCTAGCCTACCCGCTCCAAATTTCTTTAAAATTTAACAATATATAATTATTTTGATATATCAAACTCATCCAAAATAACATATAATATCATATTACATCAAATGAGAACTAGGTATTACATTATAGTTTCTTTCGATATGTTTTAAATACAAATTATATATATTTAATTATAAAATTATATGCATTGTTGAGTTTTGATTCACTCATCTTTTCTATTTTTACTAACTCCTTTAGATGATAGACTTGAACACTTGTAGGATGATTTGGATTGAAAGAAAAACTAATCGAAGTGATTAGAATTAGAACTTATGAAATTTTCTAATGTTGTATTTAAATTTTTGGACATTAGTTTAATGTTAATATTATTTGGATAAGGGTTATATATAAAAGTTGATATGAAATTATGGATGCAGTTTATGTTATTTTTATGGTTTGTAGAGTTGTGAGATATCATTTTTTCGGATAGTAAATAACAATGGTTTTAGTTCAGTTAAATTAATTACTTTGATTTTGTTATTAGATTAGACATAACTCTTTACGTAAGGTTCGACGTCATAATTTGGTCAGTATTGAAACTATATGATGAGATGATATTTTGGATCATGTATTCAGTTAATTTTAATTTATTTTTATCAGTTGAGATATTAACATAATGATTACATTCACGGTTAATTGTGTTATTAATTGGATAATTGATCAATAATGGGATTGGGATTTTGGACGTGACCCTGATATTAAAACTAATAAATATTACTTTTTCCTATTCATCCTTGGAGTAGAATACTTCATTCAATACTTGTTTTTTTATCTAATATCTTGGAATCAATAAAAATGAAAATCCCTTATAATACACCAGGTCTAACTTGAGTATTGATAGAAGAAATAGATTTGCTATTTCTTGAAATTTCTTTTTAGATTCAAAATCGTGGTATAAGGTGTATCCTTCTTATTTCGATGATGAAATAAATACAAAAATAATTTTCGTTCAAGAATAACGTCTTATTAGAATTGTTCATATTTGATTCATCTTTTGAAATCATATTGATTTATTACTTTGAATGACATTTATGTGGATTCTTAATTTCGAACATGACTGGTTGTTTAACATAATTGGTTGTTTAACATAATTGGTTGCACATATAAATATATGATATGGCAGACTAGCCCATGGCTCATGAGCAACATAAATTTGACATCTGAGTTCAAAATATTTATGATATATTTGGTTATTAGAATGAAATATGATAGAAATATAATAGTTATTTTCAATGAATAGAATAATATGAGAATAGAATTGAGAATTTCTATTCCTATATTTAATTGTTGGAATAGATAAATTAATAATTAGTATTTTATTTTTTGGTATGTAGAAATAGTATGAAAAATAAAATAAAAATTTATGGTAATGACTTTTTTACCATTATTAAAAAAAAACGATATTCTTTTTTCTTGAATATTTCATATATATATATATATATATATATATATATATATATAAACAGGAAGGTATAGACTACATGCCATGTTGCACAAACCGAATATCCAGGAACAATTATGCAATCTCTGCATACAAAACACAGCATACAGTTTTATCAAAATCCAGATTCTACATACAATTTTAGGATAATGAAACGAAAGAGTATTTAAATTGTCTTATCCAATCTAATAAGGCATAATGACATTTGTTTGAATCAATTTAACAAAAAATATCTTTTATGATTACGTACAATATATTTTACTATAAATATTGTCCGATCCAATCTAATCTTTATTTTGGTGGAAGATTAAACAAGCCCACAATTTCTTCCGTTTCCTTCCCTTAGATGTCCCTTGTTCAGCTGGAGTCATCACAGGCAGTGCACTTTGACTAGGCAATTCATCACTGCCAAGTAAGTTTTCAATCTCCATTTCTATAACATTATTCACACTAAATTGCTCGTTCTCTGATTCATCGTTTTGAAGTTCTACAATGATGTTCTCGGTAGCCTATGCATCTGTCCCTATTGCACGATCTTTGTCATAAATCATTAACAAATTTTTAAAATATAAAAATAACTTCTTTCTTCAAATAACAGCTCCCTTATGATTATGTGTTAATAAAATTCATGTTAAATTGTATCATCAAATTTTATATAACAATCAATAGTAGCAAATCTTCAAACTGTATCATCAAACAACAGTAGTTCAAATTTAGAGCAAACTGCTGTAAATTAATTTTGCCTTCTTGTAACAGAGTTCTGCATAACGGAATTTTGCATAACAGAATTTAGAGCAGCATTTCAACATAACCAAATTTTGCATTCTTGTGATAGAATTCTGCTGATTTTGCATTGCCACCTTGTATCAGAATTGTACAACAGAATTTAGAGCATCTTTCACAGGTTGTATACTATTGGCAACCAGTGAAGGTAATCTGTTATTGATTACAGGATCCAGCAGATCCCTACAAGTTATAGCAGATCCAGTAGATTTCACAGGATTTAGAGCATCTTCAACATACAAGTTACAAATCTAGTAGGAAGATTTTGGTTGCTCAAAATCGGTTCCAAATCTTGAGAATGTCACCAAAAACAACCTAAAAATGAAAACCCATTGCTCAGCATTTCCTTTTTTTTTTTTTTTTTGGTAAGCAAAAATAGAGTTGCTCAGCATTTCCGCCACTGGCAATGCCAGCGTTCCCAAATCAAAAGTTCCAGAAAACCCAAAATGTAATTCGAGTCTTGAACATGTGTTCTGCAATTTTATGGAATCAAAACTAGGAAATAATTGCATGAACTAGCGTTTCACACAGATCAACAAATTGTATAAATCGACAACAAAACAAAATTAGGATTTCGCACATCCCAACTACAAATTTATGAAATAATTTATTATAAATCTGGTAAATGAAACGGTGAAATCGAACTAGGGTTTCGTAGAAATAAAATCGAACTATGGATTCGTAGTAGTTTTCGAGATACCGGAGAGAAGTTGAATATTCTTACTTTCGGCAAATTTATAATATGAAGCGACCGAGATATTAGAGAGAAGTCAAAACTTTCGACCATTCTAATGGAAGTTAGAGAAGACGAGTATGGCGATGACAAATAAAGCTGTGAGAAGGAGAAGAAGAGAATAAAGGGATGCATATAAGACAGATGAATTTGAAGGGCTAATGAAGGAGGAAGTACGGTTTTGAGCGGGAGAGAACGGTGGAAGCAGAGTTTCGATCGAGAGAATGAGTGAACGAGAACGGTGGAAGCAGTGTTTGATCGAGAGAATGCACCAACGGAGGTTTCGTTGGAAAGAAATGTTACGGAGGCTGGCTGACCTAGAGAAAGGAGAGGGCATTTTGGATATAAAAATTATAAAATGTGAGAATAGATATTTTTTGAGATCTGAGAATAAAAATATCAAACAAAATGTGGTATTTTTATTATGTGAGATTTGAGAATATTTATTTTATGTCAAAATATAACTAAATGGTAAAATATATATTTTACTAAAAATAAAATAAAAATAGAATTTCTATTCCCACCAACTAAATTTTATTCATACTTATCAAACATAACGTTAGAGTCATATATATTAATAGAATAATTTTATTTTATTTTTATATGTAAATTTTATTTTAATTTTTTATTTGTTTAAAATGGTAATAAATTATATAGAAAAATAAAATTATAAAGCATCCAACAAATCTCATGTTAAAATAATTTTAGACGAAAGAGAACATAAATTGAAGAATATCGCAAACAGAAGTGCAAACGACAGTCAACTTGTTTACCAAAAGAAAGAAGGATGAGATTTGACTCGCGCGTCTAAGGAACGCATCCTTCGACCGCGTGGAATCCAAAAGCTTCCTTCCCCACGAATACTTTCCCAGCGTACACCAAAAGCACATCGCGTTTACACTCACCACTTTCACTCTGTATGTCGAACCTCCCCTCCCAATTCCCTTGAACAAACAAACAGCGAAATCGGAGATGAGAGAAGGTAAAGGTTCAACTTTGGTTCATGTTCTTGTAGTGATTCTAAGCTTAGTAGCTTTCGGCTTCGCCATTGCCGCTGAACGTCGTCGCAGCCTTGTAATCCTTCTTTCTCCCTCCTCTCTCTCTACTTACTGAGATTTTCATCTTTTTGAACCTTTGTTTGAGCATGTAATACATTATCATGTTTTCTCATTTCCCATTCGAAATCGTAATCAGAAAGCACTTTCACCTTTTTGTGGTTCCAAAGACTTCAATTTTTGTTTCTTTCCTTTTTTTTTTCTAACCACCTGATTTATGAAATTTCCCCCCTTTTCCAAGTCTAATGGGTTTACTTCGAATTTTGTGTTTGCGAGCGGTTTAATGAGTTAATGGAGATCATTTTCAGTTGATCGTGATTTTGTTTTTGCTCTCAAATGACTTGGTTGTGCTCATTTATTAGATGTGGAAGTATGATGCTGTTCATATTTCTTCAAAGCGGCAACAAAATTCGGACAAATTGAAGCAAAAAGACTCTTGAACTCTGGGTTCTTTGCTATGTCCTGGTAGTATCATGTTGCAATTGTTCTAATAACATACTAAATTCAACGAAATAGAATTGTTACCTAGTGGTTTAATGTTTCGATTAGGCGCTTTAGATCAGTACTGGGAAAATTAATCTTGTTGATTAGATAAGTTGTCAAAGTCTGATTTGGCAATCTTTGAAGTGCTTTATTCAAAATTCACAGGTTGATGTTGATGTACGCGCACCTTCAGAATATTGGATGCAGACTGTGTCTTATCAATAACACTTATTTCCAACGGATGTCTTGCCTATGTTTGGCAAGATGTTTGCTTGCAAAACGTGTGACAATGTGGTGCCCTAAATTATTCCGGACTCACACCTAACTTGGTTTATTGGTTGTTCTATATTTGGGGCAGATAAATGGTCAGTTTAGGTGCTTAATTATGAATATTACTTGTTCTAGAGAGCACCTCAAAGAGAGTATGTTGTTCTTTCTTCCTGATGTACCATCCAATTAGGGACAAAGCACACAAGCTTTGAGAAAAGCTATTCCCACTGCTTTGGAATCTCATTCTTCTCAGTTGGTGTTGCTGTTCTCAGTTCTTGTGCCTTTCTTCTCTCCCTTTCTTTTTGTGCCTCCCATGGGAAAAAGAAAAAGGACTTCTAGAGAAGTTTAGGTCCTTTGTTCTCTCAAATAAAATTTTCATTCAGTAGAGGATCTTTAAAATTCTATGATTTTTTGCCCGTTGTTTTGAGAAATTGATAGACTTCACAGTTGTGTTTCAAAGTTTGACCGTATGCTATATACTGACCCGGATACACCTCTTCATTAGTCATTATTGATATTATGTAATTTCTTGTCGATATGAAAAACCGCAATTAACATGGAATTAACCACGAACCCCTCTCCCCCACTCAAAGAAAAGAAAAGAAATAGACTGATAGAAGCTGTTGTTTAGCTTTCTTTATTTCAAGAACCTTTTTCCCTGCTCCTTTTCATTCTTGAGTGCATTTTTCTTCTTGACTTATATATGGTAAAGTTAATTAATTTTCCTATGAACTACAAGGACTCTCTTTGTTGTCGTACAGAATGTGATAATTTTCCACTCAATCTAATTGTTTTTGTTGACTTTAGGTGGAAAAATGGGGGTCCTGTTACTATAGCTTATGTAAACTATTTGCATTTTGGTCACTGGATTTTTTAACTTATACATATATTTTTGCATTCTAAAACTCTGATCAAAAGCATTTTAGTGTCTAAATTAGTTTGATAGGAACGAAGTGTATCACACATAGAATGTGATCTGTGGATGCAAAACATTAGATGAAAGAGAACAATATGTGCAACTGTATTGTAATGATAATTGAAACTGTTTAGGTCCATATTGTGCCTGATCCTTGGATTATCCCTTCACAGAGGCAAGAAAGAAAAATTATTCTAATTTTCAATGTGGAAATGATGTGGACATACAACTTCAAGAAATGTACCCCTTGGAGTACCTAATTCTAACCTGATACTGGTCTTTGGAAATGGAAATATTCCTATATTGCTTACATGTGGAGGCTGTTGTTTGATGGTTTGTGCAATAATTCCTTCAGAAAGCCGATAGAATTTCACCTAGTTGACCACTCTAACATGCATGATGTTATAGCAACCAATTTGCAACTAAAACTACTGTTGTTGTGAACATGGCATAACTTTTGTCTGTCTTTTTTATTCCTGGATGAAGGTGCATGCTGTTAAATGAGTTTGAACATGAACTTGTTTGGGGCACAATCATATTTTTCCTTCTGTTAAGACTTACATTCTTTATTGGGCAGGGCAATATAGTTATGGATGAAAAATCCAATGCAACATATTGTGTTTATGACTCTGACGTTGCAACTGGATATGGGGTGGGTGCATTTTTATTTCTGCTCTCAAGTGAATCACTACTTATGGGTGTTACAAAGTGCATGTGTTTTGGGAGACCGTTGGTGCCTGGCAGCAGTAGAGCATGGACCATTATTTATTTTTTCTCATCATGGTGAGTATTATACGTCATCTATGTTTTTATGCATACACGATGGCAAGTCAATGCTTAGGTCTTCCACCACAAGCTTTTCAGCCTGTTCACGGGAGTCCATTCCTTCTGTCAACCCAGCTCCTACTCCCCACCCCCGGGGGCCTATGTAACCATCCTTTCTGAGCATTGTCAAGCCCAATGGTCTTTCAGCCACTAGATATCTTGCAATCCTGAATATTTTTTATGAGCTTTTCAGCCATTCAACAAACAATTTCATTTATAAAAAGTGTTTGTAGAAACTATGGCTGATATTTGTTATGTATCAGCGGGTTCACTAGAGACTGTTGATAACAGTACTCTAGTTTATTTTTGTTGCGGGTTAGGAATGAATGTTTACCTGCTTCTGTGGAATCCTCCATGTCACTAGTAAGCTAGTTATTGCAGTAGACGAATGCTGCAGTTTGGTTACCACTTGAGTCTGACTTTTCACATCATTTTGCACAAAATTTATGGGAGTTGAGGACAACAGAGTTGTTACTATGAAGATGGCACTGCTTAGGAAATGTGTAACATGATGGGTTAAGAATAGGACTGAACTAATAATCACCATTTGCACTCCTGCAGGTTAACGTTTCTGGTTGCAGGGGCATGCCTAATTGCAGGGGCAACTAAAAATGCATACCACACCAGGTACCGGGATATGATTTATGCTCAAAACTTCTCGTGTGAGGCACTGCGCAAAGGGGTTTTTGTTGCCGGAGCCATATTTGTGGTGGCCACCATGATACTCAATGTGTATTACTATATGTACTTTGCCAAGGCCACTAGTTTGCAGGCAGGTCAAAAAGCAAATCGTGCTAGCTCAACTGTGGGAATGACTGGATATGCATAGTCTCAATAGGTTTCCCTTATTCAGGGTCCTTGAGATTGTTTCTTGCCGCTGAAAGTTGCTGCTGCAACCTTTGTTTGTGGGAGCACCCTGTTAGAAGCAATATATTGTTCGGTGTGTTCTAGTACTCTTAAGTGTCTAAAGTAGTGAATTTTTAGTTAAAAGAATTGCTGCTGGCATATCTTAGCATTTAACTGGTGACAAGTCGTCTTCATTTGGCTGTATTTTCAGTACGGGAAACGAGTGACAGGCTCCAAACTGAGGTAACAAAAAGGAAGAGAAAAGATAGGTCAATTTTTTCTTATATATATAAAAAGGAGGAACGTTGACAAACCGGTTAGAACAAGAGCAGATAGAAAGATGCGAAAATAGTTGAGTTGAAAGATCAAAGTAACCGGATTGAATGATCATGTGGTTGCATCCTTTGTTTTATATACCTGATCTGCCGATTGATTACTCTAGTATTCTCGGGATTTTGTTTTCCTGCAAAGACGGACAAACGTACTCTTGTTTCTCCTTTCCTGGAACATTAGTTCGTGTCCAAAACATTTCACTCTGTAAGAAAAATATAAACGAAAATTTAGAAATATATTAAATTAATTTAAAAATGTTACATACTAACACCTTCACATATTTACTTCAACCATAGATATTAGTTTAAGCTAGGATTCAAATGGATACTGATGGGTCTCGGCACCCAGGGTCCAAAAATGAAGGCCTAAAAGGTTGAGTTCACAGGCCAAGAAACTTACGAGGACGATTTGACCCAAGAGACTCAAAGACAGTCATTTACATTCCAAGAAGCCCAAGAAGCCCAGCTTAACCTAATAGATTAAGTGGGCCTTAGAAGTCCGAGGACTTGGGCCAGCGCCCTACGAAATCCAAATGGTAACAATGGTTCGAGAGACCAATTTGACCCAAGAGGCTCGAGGACGCCATAAGAGACCAATTTGACCCAAGAGGTCTGAGGATATGAAGCCAAGAATATAACACTGAAATCCCGAGAGCTTCTAGCAAGCGAAACTCCTAACTAACATTTGAGAACCTAACTCAATGAGCTCGAGGATTTGGCAAAGACCCAGAAGGCTTTCTAGGTATGAGGACAATCTCTTCATCTCTGAATCATCAGATCATGTAAAAAGGGGCCAAGGTGACTGAGCACGCTAGCTGAGACGTCTCACTATTACCAAGGAGTATGCATTCTCTGCAATACGCTACCTCCATAGGAAATCACGGCGCTCAGAGCACGTGCAATCATTACAGGACTAACGGCACCTGACACGCCGAGTCAACAGAGTTGGTGGCAGGCCTCCCAACCCACGCCAAATCAGCAGAGTTGGTGGCAGGCCTTCCAGCACATGCTAACGCCACGTGTCCCCATTTCAAGGGCATGTTTCCCCTCTATAAATACCTCATTCAAATGACAGAAAAAGGGATTCCAACGGCTAACATTTTTTCCACTCACTGTGAACAGCATCCAAGAGTAAGAAAGAAAAAGAGAAAAAGGCGCAAGAGAGAGAAAGTTAGAAAAGAAAAGAAGGAACAAGATCACTTGTATTGTAATCCTGTGTGGCAACAAAAAGTGCCGCTGTGACTAGTTGTATCCCATTATAAGTGTAGTTGACCCTTTCGGATCCGGCGTCCATCACTGTGGTTTTTCCCCCTTTCATTGAAAAAGGGGTTTTCCACGTAAAATTCTCGTGCATTGTGCCCTCTTCCTATTTTCCTTCCTGTAACGTCATTCTCATCGAGTTTCACAATTACTATTGTGTTGCACGATTCCGTCCATCCAAGGGCATCGAAAGAGTGCAAAGAGCGAACTCGAACTCTCGTTGTACGGCGGCTGGAACTCAAGGACGCAACATTGGCGCCGTCTGTGGGAAGTGACTAAAAGTCTGCTTTTCACATCTTCACAAAACGTACAGAAACATTACGACGACCCCAACTCCAAGGTCCAATATGGTGAACACAAGGACACAGGCGAGTGCATCAGTCAGAGAGGTGGCTTCACACAACGACGGCCCCGACCCTGCGGTCAGGGTAGAAAACCATCCTGATCCAGTTGTTAGAGCCTTGGCGACCAAGATAGAAGGCATGTCCAAGGCCTTCGAAACACTTTGCTCCAAGATTGACAAGCGGGCGAGAGGATCCCCTTCCAGGGCCTCCCAGGCTGGGACGTCCCAAAGCCAGGGCAGGGGGAGAGATCGCCAGGAGAAGCGACCCGGCCAGCACAAAAAACCGAGGACCCAAGTCGCCTCTAGCAGCAGGGGCCCACATGGGCTAGAGGGCCGTCTGAGTCCTTGGATTTGAGAGGAGAGCCCAGAGAGGCGCAACTCTGGGACCCTCCGAAGCCGCCATGAGCGCAGCTCTCGAGAGGCGGTCCTGCGGGATTGTCCCCCCAAAGAACCAGGGCATCCCCCGAGCGGCATGCTGACCAAGAACCTTATGAGTTGAGGCATTAGCTCAACGAGAAGAAGGCAACTGGCCCACTCCGAGTGGAGGAGAGGTTAGAAAGAGGGTGGAACCGAGTTGTCGGTGAAAGCAGCGAGAGAGGAGCTAATGCGCTCCAGTCCCCATTCTCAACAAAAATTGTAATGAGGACGCTCCCTCCAAAGTTCAAAATGCCAAACCTGGAGGTCTATGACGGGAGCGCTGACCCAATGGATCATGTCAATCACTTCCGGGAACACTTGAGCCTGTAGGGTTTGGACGAGACAACCATGTGCCAATACTTCCCTTTGACTTTAAAGGGGGATACAAGGATGTGGTTCTATGGGATGCCGGTGGTCTCCATCTGCACTTTCAGCGACTTGGCGACAGCTTTCCTCTCGCAGTTCGCCTCCAGCCGGAGGGTGGAGAAGCAGCCATGGCACCTTACCCGGATCAAGCAGGGTGCTAAAGAGAGCTTAAGGGGATTCCTGGCCCGATTCGTAGCCGATGCTAGGCAAATTCCCAAATTGACCGATGAGGTAAAGTTAAATGTTTTCCTCTCGGCCCTGGAGGGAGGTGCCTTCTTCAAGCACCTCATCCATAAGGGTCTCCAAACCTTTGCAGAGGCTGAGACTGTGGCCAGAGCATACATTGCGGCCAAAGAGGCCAACGATGCCAAGCGGTTGAAAAGGGACGAGCACCCCTATACAAAGGCGTTGGAAGGAAAGAGGAAGGCTGGGGACTATCAGAGTCCCCAGACGGCAAAGAAGCAGCACAACTGAACAGAATGCTTGGAGAGAGCCGAGGCCTATGCACTTCACGCTACTGAACGACACCCGCACAAATGTGCTGATGCAGATCCAGGAAGAAAAATTCCTGAAGTGGCCCAAGCCGCTGAAGAATCTGGGAGGTGGGGACCAGACGAAATACTGCAACTACCATAGCTCCGGGGGCCACAGCATGGAGGATTACAGGACTCTGCAGAAGGAGATAGAAGAACTGATCAGGAGGGGGCACCTCAATCACTTCCTGTAAAGACCCGAGCAAGCTTCCGGAACAGCGGGCGACGACGAAGTTGAGCCCCCCCAGAAACAGAGTGGCTGCAGGGGTCGTAAATATGATATCGAGCCGTCCAACCAGAGGAAACGGGCAGGAGCTCATAGCAGCTAAGAGGCCGAGGACCGGATCCGGAGAAGAAGACGAAGTTATCTACTTTAGTAATAAGGACATAGCTCATGTAACTTCCCCTCACTCCGATCCTTTGGTTGTATTTGCACTTTTCAGACGGAGCAAATGACTACCGGATGAAACGAGTTTTTATTGATAATGGAAGCTCTAGGAACTTGCTCTACCTCGATATCTATTTCAAGTTGAGACTTAAGAAGAGTCAAATGAGAGCGCCAGAAGGGCCACTCTATGGGTTGGACAATGAGCCAGTACCTGTTCAAGGTATCATCCAGTTGGAAGTAGCCCTGGGGATGTATCCGAGGACAACATCCAAGGTCCTCACCTTTCTGGTCGTGGACCTACTATCGGTCTATAATGCAATACTCGGACGCCCTTGTTTGGCCGTATTCGGCGCAGTGACTTCCATCCTGCACTTAAAAATAAAGTTTCCAACCCCGTATGTTATGAGGGAAGTCCTAGGGGACCAGTCAACGGGACGAATGTATTACTTAGTACAGACCACGCAAGTAACCCTTCCACAACTAATGGAGGACCTCGACCTGAGGGACGAGACCACGATGCAACATGCGCAGCCTGGGGAGCCAACCGTCCAAGTCTTGTTGGATCCTGGGGATCCAGAGAAGTATGTTTAGATAGAAAGCTCGCTGTCAGAGTCTGTCCACGACCAACTCATCAGCTTCCTGCGAGAGAACTCGGACGTATTTGCCTGGTCGCTTAGTGACATGCTGAAAATCTCTGCTGAGGTCATAGTGCACAAGCTAGGATTTGATCCTCGCCATAAGCCTATCAGGCAAAAGCGCAGGAATTACTCCACAGAGAAGCTGGTGGCCATACGTGAGGAAGTCAAGAAACTCCTAGGTGTCGGGTTCGTCTGAGAAGTGCAATACCCGGACTGGTTGGCCAACGTGGTCATGGTAAAGAAGAGCAGTGGAAAAGGGAGGATGTGCGTAGACTTCACCGACCTCAACAAAGCATGCCCCAAGGACAGCTTCTAGTTGCCCAGAATTGACCAGCTTATAGATTCGACGTTCGGCCACGAGCTATTAAGCTTCATGGATGCGTACTTGGGTCACAATCAGATCAAGATAAGTCCCGAGGATGAGGAGTACACATCGTTCATGACGGACCAAAGGACGTACTGTTACAAAGTAATGCCCTTTGGTCTCGAGAATGCGGGCGCGACTTATCAGCGACTCATAAACAAAATGTTCCAGGACCAGATAGGCAGGAACGTGAAAATTTACGTTGAGGACATGCTTATCAAAAGCAGAGCGAGCGGTGATCACATAAAGGACTTGGCCGAGGCCTTCCACGTGCTTAGGACCCACCGGATGAAGCTCAATCCAAGCAAGTGCACATTCGACGTAGCTTTGGGGAAGTTCCTGGGTTACATCATGTCGCATCGGGGGATCGAGGCTAACCTAGAAAAAATAAAGGCCATCCTTGACATGCAATCTTCGCGGACAGTGAAGGAAGTTCAGAAGCTTACCAGGCGGGTGGCGGCCCTCTCCCATTTCTTGGCAAAATCGGCCAAGAAGCACCTGTCGTTCTTCGAGGCCTTGAGAGGAACGAAGACCCGAGACTTCCGGTGGAGTGACGACTGCGAGGATGCATTCCAAGGGCTCAAAAGCTACCTCTCGAGCCCACCTCTTTTAGCTTCTCCCCAATTGGGCGAGGAGCTATACTTGTATCTCTCCGTGTCCGACACGGCCTTGAGCTCAGCTCTGATACGGGAACAACATGAGAAATAGCAGCCCGTGTATTACGTGAGTAAGACCCTGGCTGACCCCAAGACCAGATATTCGCTCATGGAGAAGGTTGCCTTGGCATTGGTTTATTCTGCGCGAAAGCTTAGGCCGTATTTCCAGGCGCGTAGGATAGTGGTCTTGACCGACCAGCCATTGAGGGCCATCTTGCAGAAGCCCGAGTTATCTGGACGACTGATCAAATGGGCCATCGAGTTAGGAGGATTCGATATTGAATTTCGCCCGAGGCCAGCCTTGAAGGACAGGCCCTCGCAGACTTCGTTGTTGAGACGACAGCGCTGGCCAACGGCGATAGAAGCCAGCCTGGTGCAGACGAGTTCAGCAAGGCACTGACATGGACCCTACACGTGGACGGCTCCTCGATGAAAAGCGGTTGCAGAGCTGGTGTTGTTCTACGCACGCCCGAGGGGTTGGAAATAAAATACTCACTAACCTTGGGGTTCTCAGCCACTAACAATGTTGCGGAATATGAAGCCTTGCTGGTTGGGCTTCGGTTAGCTAAGGAGTGCTCGGCCAAAAACCTAGTCATTTACAGCGACTCCGAATTGGTCGTTAACCAAGTTCGCGGGTACTTCGAGGTCAACAGCCTGCAGCTCTGTAAGTACCTCTCCAAAGTCAGGAGTATGGCCTCAGACTTTGAGGCAGTCGAGTTCTTCCATATTCTGAGGGAGGAAAACACCAAGGTCGACACGCTGGCAAGGGTGGTTGCTTCGGGAGATCCAGAACAGTATGCTCGGGGGATGCATGAAGTTCTAAACAGATCCAGTGTCGAGGACCCGGAGCTAGAAGTGATGCAAGTGTCTAACGGCAACACCTGGATGACTCCCTATCTAAGGTACCTATCCGACGGCACATTGCCTGAGGATCCGAACAAGGTCAAGATGGTGAAGAAGACAGTGGGGTGGTACGCGGTTATGGACGGCCAGTTGTACCAACGAGGTTTCTGGACCCCTTACTTAAGGTGCCTCACCCCCGAGGGGGCCGAGTATGCCCTCCGAGAGGTGCACCTTGGGATATGCGAGTCCCATATCGGAGGAAAGAACCTGGCCTTCAAACTCATAAGGCATGGATACTACTGGCCAACGATGAAGTATGACGCTATGGACTTTGTGCACAAATGCAAGAACTGCCAACTCCATAGCAACGTGAGTCATCGCCCCAACACAGATCTTCAGGCACTCCAATGCCGTGGCCGTTCACCCAGTGGGGGCTCGACATTCTCGGACCGCTCCCGCTTGCGCCCGGACAGAGGAAGTTCCTAATCGTAGGGATTGATTACTTCACCAAATGGGTGGAGGCAGTACCACTCGCCAGGATAACAGAACAAAACGTCACTGAGTTCCTTTGGCAGAATATCGTGTGCAGATTTGGGATCCCGGAATGCATCGTGACCGACAACGGGATGCAGTTCACCGAGAAACAGTTTACTAAATACTGTGCCAGTCTAAAGATCAATTTGGTCCACACGTCAGTAGCGTACCCCCAAGCCAACGGGTAGGTAGAGGTCACAAACCGCGCGATCTTGCATGGACTCAAGACTAAGCTGGAGTGTTCCGAGGGCTCGTGGGTACACGAGCTGCCGTCCGTTCTCTGGTCGTACAGTACGACACCCAGGGAACCCACTAGGGAGAACCCCTTTAGCCTCTGCTACGGGGTTGAAACTATCATTCCAATAGAAATAGGCCTCACGAGTCCGCGGGTTGGATGCTTCAGTTCGACTGACAACAGCCAGAGGCTCCGGGAAATGCTCGACATGCTCGAGGAAGTCCGCGACCAAGCAAGGCTAAGGGTAGCGGCGTACCAGCAGCGGGTTGCCCGCTATTACCATAAGAAGGTAAAGACGCGGCAGTTCGAGATAGGGGACCTGGTACTGAGGAGCGTGGAGGCCACGGGAAAAAACACCGGCAGAAACAAGCTCTTCCGAAACTGGGAGGGGCCGTTTTTGGTCTCTGCCATCCTTCGGGGCGGGGCCTACAAGTTGTGCACCCAAGAGGGCAAGCTGGTACCTCGAACTTGGAAGCCACACACCTCAGATGATATTACCAGTAATAAATGAATTGCTCGCTATCCAGGTAACCTGCCATACATAGGCTGTTGTTAATTGAAACGACCCTGTTGCCTAAAAAAAGGAGAGAAAACTCGGATTCGTCCGAGCGGCCCAAGAGGTTGTATTCAAAACTCGGATTCGTTCAAGCGGCCCAAGAGGTCGTATTTCAAAACTCAAATTCGTCTGAGCAGCCCAAGAGGTCATATTCAAAACTCGGATTCATCTGAGCGACCTAAAAGGTCGTATTTCAAAATTCGGATTCGTCCGAGCAGCCCAAGAGGTCGTATTTCAAAACTCGATTTCGTCCGAGCGGCCCAAGAGGTCATATTTCAAAACTCGGATTCGTCCAAACGGCCCAAGAGGTTGTATTTCAAAACTCGGTTTCGCCCGAACAGCCTAAGAGGTCGTATTTCAATACTTGGTTTCATCCGAGCGGCCCAGGAGGTCGTATATCAAAACTTGTATTTGTCCAAGTGGCCCAAGAGGTTACATGACAAAAAACTCAGGCATTAATTGGGCACAAGGCTAACTTGTTTAGCGCCATGACAAAAAAACACTCTGGAAATCAAGGAAGAGGAATCAAACACTTGAGTTAAAAATAAATGTCCATTTTATTCATGTGTACAACATATGAACAAAAAAAAAAAAAAAACAGCTAGCTTTTAGAGGGACCCCGCGGAGGGGTGGTCCCATGCTGCCCTTCTTCTTGAGGTTGAGAAGCCTCTGCCTGGCCCGAGCTCCCCGGCTGCTCTGAAGGACGAGGATCCCCGGAAGGACTCGGACGCGGGGACCCGGGAAATTGCCTCCCTGCGATGCCGTATACATTCGTGGGGCATGTGGTGCTTACGTTCCGAGGATCCAACACGACAGTAGAAAACCGTGGATATAGCAACCGCATCAGCCGGCGGCACAAATTAATGCCATCCCAGTACTTGCTCTCCAACAGAGGCACTATATCCACGGCTTTCACTGACGCCCTTAGCGCTTCCTCTAGCTGCTGGAGGTTCTTGTCTCGAAGGAGTCCGTATTGGATCTGCTAAAGCCTCAGGGTGTCCTCGAGAGAGGCACTTTTCGCTTTGGCCTTAGCAAGCTCCACTTGCAGCCGCTGGCTGTCCTCTCCAACAGGCCTTAAAGACTCCATCTCCGAACAGGCTTGAGTAACCTTGCCAATCAGCTGATTGAGGCTCCCGGCCAGATCCTGGAATTGCACGAAGAGGCAAGTTCATTAAGACATAAATAACAGAAAGCAAGGCAGGTGGAAAAATAGTGAAGTACCTTAGAAACGAGAGAGTCTTGGCTTGGGCCGCCCTCTCCCTTGACCTCGGGCTCCAGCGGCTCATCAATAGGCGCCGCCTGAACATCAACCATGGCCTCGAGCAAAAGACCGTCAGAAGCTGGGAGCTCAACAACTTCAGGGGGCTCTGAGACCGCGATCTGAACCTTGTCGCCGCTAAGGATCTCGACGGTGTCATCAACAGAGGCATCAGTGGGCGGCTCCACTCCACAAGGCTCCTCAACCTCAGCAGCTTCCAGGGCTAGAGCAGTTACGATCGTTGCCGCTTTCTCACCCTGATTGTCTTCAGCCCCCTCCGCGGTCTCCAAAATGGTAAAGTCCTCGGATGGACCACCAGGAAAATCTGAGACCTCACCCAAGATCTCAGTAGCAGAAGAGGGTCCGGGGGCCTCAGGCTCCGCAGTGGGTTCAATGACCAAACCCATCGACCTCTTGACAAGAGGCGGAATCACGGCATCATCATCATTGGACGAGGAGTACTTGACGATTGACATTGGATCCTTCGAAGCCTCAGTCCAATGACTCTTCCATGGCCTCTTGAATGGCTCTTCAATTGTGAGGGAACTCCCTTTCTTCCTCAATCTCTTCTTCTTCTTCTTTGCAAGGGCGGCAGCGCCGGAGTCCTCGGTTGTAGTCACCCACTTGGCCTCCGCAAATTTCTCGGGCATCAACCAGGTGTTTCGCTTTCCAACATTGAAGCTGCCAAGGTTGGCCATCACCAAGTTCATGACCACCTTAGCAACCTCCCTCTCCTCCTTAGTGGCGTCCGAGTAGTGTTTGCTCGCTACGTTTCTCCAGGTAAGGGAGAGGTCCAAGTTCTCCCGGATGCCCAAGAAGAAGAATTTGTCCTTCCACCTTTTGGTGGAATTAGGGTTCCCTCCACTCATAACGGCGAACTCCGGACGAGGAGTCATGGTGATCCAGTCCAGATTATGAGTGAAGTGAAACATCACCTTCACCATGGATACCTCAAGAACTTTCTTATGACAGCACGCAAAAACACAAAGAGAAACCAAATACCTGGTGGCGTTGGGTTGAAGTCTCGCGGACGGAATGCCCAACTCCATCATAATGTGGTACAGCTCAAGAGGGACTGGGAAGCGAAGCCCACCCTTGAGATGAACTTCGTAAACAATGATGAAGTCGTCAGGAGGGCCGCATGCTCTCTCAGTGGCTCCAGGAACCACCATTGCGACTGAGTCTGGAATACTGTACTTCGCATGAATCTCCTCCAGGACTTTAAGGGAAAGAGATGAAGCGATTTCCTTAACCCCAGGAGCCATGGGAACGAAAGAAGAATTTCTGCGAGAACGAGAAGAGAGGAACGACGACGAAGAGTTTTGGAAGCGAGAAAAATAGTAAGGAGGCGCAGAAATGAAGGAAGAAAACGAAGACGAAAAGGCAATTTAAAGGAATTTGAAAACGCAAAACAGCGCCCTCATCATAACCCTTGCCATGCGTTGGTGGCCCATACGCAGGGAAAGATTGCGGGCTTTGGCTTCCCGAGGCGATGTCACCTCAATTAATAACGCATTTAATGCTTTGCAGGAACCCAAACAGCGGCGCTAGATGTATCTCGGACTAATAAGAAGGCCTCGGATGGATGAGAGATGAATCCTTACAACCAGGCACGGCGCCCGTGGACTGCCACTATAGAAGAGCGCTCTCCAGACATGTTAAACGGTTGAAGTTCTCAAACCCTTTGACATGGGGGGCTAATGATGGGTCCCGGCACCCAGGGCCCAGAAAGGAAGGTCCAAAAGGACGAGTCCACAGACCAAGTGACTTACAATGACGATTTGGCCCAAGAGACCCAAAGACAATCATTCGCATCCCAAGAAGCCCAAGAAGCCTAACTTATCCTAAGAGGTTAAGTGGGCCTTAGAAGCCTGAGGACCTGGGCCAGCATCCCACGAAGCCCAAATGGAAACAATGGTCCGAGAGACCAATTGACCCAAGAGGCCCAAGGACGCCATAAGAGACCAATTTGACCCAAGAGGTCCGAGGACATGAAGCCAAGAATATAACACTGAAATCCCGAGGGCCTCTAGCAAGCGAAACTGCCAATTAACGTTCGAGAACCTAGCTCAATGAGCTCGAGGATTCGACAAAGACCCAGAAGGCTTTCTAGATACGAGGACAATCTCTTCATCTCTGAATCATCAGATCAGGGAAAAAGGGGGCCAAGGTGACCGAGCACGCCAGCTCAGACGTCTCACTGTTACCAAGGAGCACGCATTCTCTACAACACGTTACCTCCACAGAAAATCACGGCGCTCAGAACACGCGCAATCATTACGGGACTAACGGTACCTGACAGGCTGAATCAGTAGAGTTGGTGGCAGGCGTCCCAGCACACGCCAAATCAGCAGAGTTGGTGGCAGGCCTCCCAGCACACGCTAACGCCACGTGTCCCCCTTTCGAGGGCATGTTCCCCCTTTATAAATACCTCATTCAAACGACAGAAAAATGGATTCCAACGGCTAACATTTCTCCCACTCACTGTGAACAGCATCCAAGAGTAAGAAAGAAAAAGAGAAAAAGGCGCAAGAGAGAGAAAGTTAGAAAAGAAAAGAGGGAACAAGATCACTTGTGTTGTAATCCTGTGTGGCAACCAAAAGTGCCACTGTGACCAGTTGTATCCCATTCTAAGTGTAGTGAAACCTTTCCGACCCAGCATCCATCACTGTAGTTTTTCCCCCTTTCTTTGAAAAAGGGGTTTTCCACGTAAAATCTTCGTGCATTCTGCCCTCTTCCCGTTTTCCTTCCTGTAACGTCATTTTCGTCGAGTTTCACAATTACTATTGTGTTGTACGATTCCGTCCGTCCGAGGGCATCGAAAGAGTGCAAAGAGCAAGCTCGGACTCTCGTTGTACAGTGGTCGAAACTCGAGGACGCAACAGATACATTATATATAGAAAGAAAATTTTGGATGTTATAATTTCTTGATTTTATTCATTTGATCACTTGATTTATCAAGTAGGATTTTGCTGTTTTTGTCAATTTCGTTGTTTTTATTGTTATTGTTTTTATTCTTAATATTTTCTGATTTTTTGTAGTTGTTTTCGTAGCTTCACACTTGTGGTTTGTAACAATTTTTTTTAAAACTGATTTTAAGAGACATAATATTTTGGAGATTGGGGAAAATATTTTCATTCTTAATTTTGATGTTTTCATTTGGATTAATACAAATATGATGGATCAGGTCAAAAATGGGCTGGCCCAATTCATAGGTGGACAAGAGGCCCAAATATTAACAGGATAATAATAAACGCTTTGGAGCCCATTAGCCAAATGATGTATAAACACATAAATGAAGAGACATGACCTGAACAGTTAGGTATTAAATGATCATAATAAGATACTTAATGGTCGAATACTATAAGGCTTGAGTTTAAATTCTATCATAATTTTAGTTAATTAAATTAATATAATTAAAATTGATATTAAATGATGAAAAAATTAGGTGAAAAGTCAAATTTAGACTGAATTTTATTAAATTTGTGGATGCCTAACCAACACTTGACGCATGTCCGTGCCTGTTCTTGGCAGAGGGACTGTGCTTGAGAGATGACTGATTAGTGCTTGAGCACACACTTCCAATATAGGCATGCTCGTGGCATACATGACGGTCTCTTAAGCCCGTAGAAGCAAAATATATATGCTCGAGGTATACCTGAAGCATGCGCAGGTAGATTGCTTGCCTTGAAGCACACCTAAGTGGTATTTGTGTGCCGCAATATTTGACCATGGTGCTTGACGCGCGCCTGAGTAACACTCGAGTATTATTTCAGTATAAATAGAGGATTTAGTTGATTTTATGTCATTTTTTAATAGAATTTGAGAGAGAACAAAGAGGGAGATGAGGAGAAGAGAGAATGCCTGCCTTGAAGCATGCCCAAATGGTGCTTGTGCACTGCAATATTTGACTATGGTGCTTGATGTGGGCTCGACAAGCGTTCGAGCACTATTTTAATATAAATAGAGGATCTGATTGATTTTATATCATTTTTCAGTAGAATTTGAGAGAGAAGAGATAAGGAGATGAAGAGAAGAGAGATTGCCCGCCTTGAAGCATGCCTAAGTGGTACTCATGCGTTGCAATATTTGACCATAGCGCTTGACGCGTGCCCAATCAGTGCTCGAGCGCCATTTTAGTATAAATAGAGGATTTGGCTAATTTCATGTCATTTTTCAACATAATTTGAAAGAGAAAAGAGAAGGAAATGAGGAAAAGAGAGATTGCCTGCTTTGAAGCACGCCCAAGGGGTGCTCGTGCGCTACAAGATTTGTCAGTGGCGCTTGACGTACATCCAACCAACAGTCGGGTGCCATTTTAGTATAAATAGAGGATCCGTCTGATTTCTTATCATTTTTCAACAGAATTTGAGAGAGATAAGAGAAGGAGATGAGGAGAAGAGAGAGAAGGAGAGAGAGGAGGCCAAAGAAACCCAATCAAGTGAATCCAAGCTAAAATTTTGATATTTTGGAGTCAAGGCAAGTGCATCCTAAGCTATCCTTCTTTTGTTACTATTCTTTTCCTAATTCTTTGAACATTTCTTATTTTAAATGCTCTTGTGTGACATAGTTTCGTAGTTAAAATGTATAATATTAGTACATATGTAAAATTCTTTCTATTTTCTTAAAATTATATAAAAATTTATATCTAAATACATATTTATTACATAGTTCAGCAAATTTCTACAATACCCTCACATACATGTTTTGAATTCATAATAATATGTTCTTCTACATTTGATTTTTGTTTATAAGCCCATGTATGTTCTGAAAACTCAATTAGAGTTCATTGCATGTACTAAAATTTCACAAATTGCTTATATGTTCTAAATTTCTGTAAAATTGGTCCTGCATGTGTGTTACTTAAACTGGAATTGCTGAAATGTCATCAAGCTTCTAATTTTCTATAATTATGTTTGTAAAATCCCAAAATACAGCTTATTTATATTCTAAAATTGCATATGTAAATTCCTATAAAATTTTATGCACTGTATGAAGGTTAATTGGAAATAGTTATGTGGAAAACTTTACAATTATGTTAAGGAGTTATGAATATTTTTTTCAAAATGAGAAAATTAAAAAATATAAAAAAATGTGTAGAATTTTCATAAGTAAATATATTGGATCATGGTTATATTTCAATGGGTAATATATTATGGAATGTCTTAGTATATCATAATGGTAAATCGAGATTCAAACCTATTATCCACGAGTAAAATTGGCATTCAACATTGTCTACAGGATTATTTGTATGATGGCCCACCTATTAATCTCGAATAGTAGTGTACGAATTTTGGGTGTGTGAAAATAAATATAACCCGAATTTTAATTTTTCGCTCATTTAATCAGTGAGGCCCTATTACCCTTAGTTCCTAAGAATCTGCATAATTAAGCAAGATTTTATAGCAAGGATTTGAATTGGAACATGATAAGAAAATCCATTAAGCTAAGTATATATATACTGCCTTGGAAATTCATAGCACTTTATGAATTTGATATATTTTAAATACAAATTATATATGTTTAATTATGAATTATATATATTGTTGAGTTTTTGACTTACTCCTTACTTCTATTTTACTAACCTCCTTCATATAAAATATTTGGATATTCGCAGGATGATCATGAAGAGTTTAGATCAGAATTATAAAATGTTTAAATGCTGTATTGTAAATCCGGACAGTAGTTAATGTATTTATGTTAATTTTCAGATAGTAATTAGAATATGTACAATAATCGGATAGCAGTTTGTAAGTCATGAGATGGATGTCGGTTAATTAAATTTTATGGATGTAATTTACTCTGATTTTGTTTAGGTTTAGATACGGCTCCTTACGTGAGGTTTGATATCATAGTTGGGTCGGTGTCAGAGCCATATGAGATGTGACAAATTTTGTATCATTTGTATGGTTTTTATTATTTTATTTTAGTCGGTCGAGGTATCGACGTGAAGTTTATATTTATGGATAATTGAACGGTTAATTGTGATACTAAATAGATAATTAGGTTGCTCATTGAATAATTATTTATAATGAAAATTGGGATTGAGATTTGGGATGTAATAGATACAAATGACGGTTGAACTAATCCAATAACTGATTGCCAGTGATCATGCCATTGAATTGAGGCGACCGTTATACATGCAAGTAATGCTCATAATCACTAAATTGACGCGGTATCATGCCCACACATTGATTCGCGGTACCTACCAACCAAACAACACCTCTTATTATAAATAAAACCCCTTCCCTGGAGAAAAGGGGATGAAGAAAAAGTATGACAACAAAAGGAGAGAAAGTCTGATACTCAGCTAGACAAGTGTACAAACACAAAAGCCACTCAGCTAGATGAGTGCACAAAAAGGAGTATTGTCCTCCATATATACACTCCTTTTCATCATCTCTAAATTTTTGTATCTATTTTCAAGCATCTTTCATCTCTAAATATAAAGATTGTTGACTTGAATATCAGAGGATATATTAGGGAGCGAGTCCCGTATATCTCTTAACTATATTTTCTCTATTATGGAACAAAGGATCTAAATTTGGAGTTATAAAAATTGGACTTATTATTGTTCGAATGCTTAGGAGTAATAAAGTGACTCCTTGATTTGTACATTAATCTGAGCCCTCGAGATGCATCATTAGGATTGTCTATGGAAAGACGATAAACAAGCCACCGATTCGGGAAGAGAGAACATGACAAACACTAGGACCCAACCAAGCGTAACACCAAAGGGAGTCATTTATCATGGCGATGACTTGATAGAGAGTAGTCATGAAATTGCTCGTTCGATCATGAATATAAACATGGAGACACTGGTGGCATAGGTTGACACAATGTCTAAGGTCCTCTAGACTATTTGCAACAGATTAGAAGGACATGTACTGGGGGCTCCATTTTCTAATTCTCAAACTTCTGCATTTAGAAGGATGAATTGGTGAAAAAAATAGCCAACCAAGGAGGTAGTTCCACAGCTTTACAACCTTGAGGCCCAAGGAGGCTCAAGCGAAAGGGTTTAAACTCGGTTGGAAGGCCAACTAAAATTTAGAGCATGGGATGAAAGCCTTGAACGGTGAAACCAGTGTTGTTTCCATGATGTTGGCAAACCTTCAGCTCGAGACAAAGCTTCCTGTAGTACTCTTTTGAAGAAAGTCCTGCATGTCTCACCAATCCTCCACTATTGTCTTCCCTAAAAGAAGGCAATGAACTATACCTCTATTTAGTTGTATCTGATATGGCATTGAGCTTGATCCTGGTTAGGTAAGAGTTTAAAATATAATGACCGATCTACTATATCAATAAAATTCTAATAGACACCGAGATTCGTTACTCGCATATCGAAAGAATCATTCTGGCACTGGTCTATTCTGTCAGAAAGTTATGACCATATTTTCATGCTCATAAGATCATCGTCCTAACTAATCAACCGCTAAAAGAGATTCTATAAAAATTTGAAGTGTCTAGACAATTGATTAAATGGATTGTAAATTGGACGAGTTTAACACAGAATTTTAAATATGGCTAACCATAAAAGGGTAGGCGTTTGTAGATTTCATAGTAGAAATGATAACCCCGATTCCAAGTGATCTTGAGAAGCATGAAGTCCCCTGTGAACATGAAGAGGCACTGACGTAGATCAAGTATGTAGATGGGTCATCTTTCCATTTAGGGAATAGAGTTGCTGTGGTCTTGAAAACTCCAGATGGTTTAGAGATAAAATACTCAATGACACTCAAATTTTTGGCTACCAACAATGTCACTGAGAATAGAACCTTATTGGCCGAGCTCAGATTAGTAAAGAAATTTTCAGCTAGAAGCCAGATTGTTCATAGTAATTCGAAGCTAATCATCAACCAAGTAATCAGAAATTTTGAGGCATCAAGTTCATTGCTTACAAAATATTTTGCTAAAGTAAAGGATTTGATCAAATCGTTCGATAAGGTAGAAATTCACTACATCTTGAGGGAAGACAATTGGAAGGCGAATTAGCTAGTGAAAGTGACAACAACTAGGAACCTTGAGCAATACACCTAAGAGATGTGAGAAATCCTCATGATCCCGAGTGTAGAAGTCCCAAAAGAAATGATACTTAGAGTCCTAGATGATGATACCTAAATGACTCTGTATAGAAGGTACTTGGTGTGAGATCCCAAAATTAAAAGAGGTAAAACGTGGGCAAGGAAATGACAAAAGAAAGTTGACCCGCAACTAAAGCCAAAAGCAGTTACTCCCACCTAGTTTAGTTAAATCCAACTTTACTATTTAATTAAAATCCAGCTAAATTATGACCAAATGGGGTAAGTAAACTACCTCATTACAATCTAGTTAGAATCTAACTAAGTCATGACCAAATGGGGTAGGTGAACTACCTCATTTTAATTTGACTAATAGTACTCGGATAAGTAAACTACTCCTACTTACTCCACCTAACCTTTCCCCTATAAGTACCCAGTTAAAGTAGTCAGCCAATACAAGCAGAAAGGAGGGAGTGAAGGAGAAACTTCAAAACGGTGATACTGGGCAACTCTCAGGCAAGTTACTTCGAACGCTGCTCTTTAAGTTCTGTTTTTAAGAATACTGCAAGTGTACTCTGTTTTGAAGTTCATGCTTTGTTTTGAAGTTTATGCTTTACTGCAAGTGTACTCTGTTTTAAAGTTCCTGCTTCCTACATTGAACATCGACCTTCTGCATTGCAAAATGAACTTGGCTGCATGAAAATTGAACTCGGTTTCCTATATATAAAATGAACTCAGCTTCCTGCTGTTAAATGAACTCGGCATTTGTGTGTAATTGAGCTCGGCTTTCTGCATTAAACATCGGCCATAAACTCGGCATTGGTTTGTATTTAAACCCGGCTTTTGCATTGAAAACTTGAAATCGGCTGCTTGAAATGGATTCGCCCCTTTTGCATGAACATTCAAAATCAGCTTTTAAGTAGGCAAAACTTGAAATCGGCTACATGAAATCGAACTCGGCCCTTGCGTTAAAAATCGAAATCGGCTTGTTCGTCGAAATCGAAATCGGCCCTTTGCATTGCAATAGAAATTGGGCCTCGTGTCAAAACCAAAATCGGCTTTGTGCTTAAAAAAACGAAATTGGCTTTGTGTATCGCCATCGAAATCGGCCCTGGCATTGAAATTGGAATCGGCATTCGCTTTGAAATCAAACTCAAAAATCGAAATCGGCTTGTGCGTCGGCCCCTTTGCATTGCAATAGAAATCGAGCCTTGCGTCAAAACCGAAATCGGCTTTGTGCATCAAAAACCGAAATCGGCTTTGTGCATCAAAAACCGAAATCGGCTTTGTGTATCGCCATTGAAATCGGCCCTAGCATTGAAATCGGAATCGGCCTTTGCTTTGTAATCGAACTCAAAAATCGAAATTGGCATGTGCGTCGGTCCTTTTGCATTGCAATAAAAATCGGGCCTTGTGTCAAAACTGAAATCGGCTTTGTGCATCGAAATCGAAATCGGCCCCTTGTATGTTAAAATCGAAATCGGCCCTGAAATCGAAATCGGCCCCGTCGTATAGGAAAAACGAAACCGGCCTACCCTTGTGAAAATCAGAATCGGCCTACTGCTAGATCTGAATCGGCTATCCTTGTGAAAATCAGGACCGGCCTTGACCCTCACATGAAATCGAAATCGGTCCCTCGTGCAAGGAAACGGAAACCGACCCTTTTGTTTGAGAAAAACGAAACCGACTCCTTTGTGTGTTTAAAATCGAAACCGGCCCTCGCGTGAAAATCAAATCGGCCCCTTTGCATTGAAATCTGAATCAGCCCAACCGGCCCTCGCATGAAAATCAAATCGGCCCCTTGCATGTCGAATTCAAAACCGGCCCTCGCATGAGAATCAAATCGACGCCTTTGCATTGAAGTGAAAATCGGCCCCTTCGTATGGTAAAATCAAAACCGGCCCTTATCAGAATCGACCTACCTGCACAATCAAAATCAGCCTACCCTTGTGAAAATCAGAATCGGCCTGCTTGCAGGCTAAATCAGAATCGGCCTACCCTTGTGAAAATCAGAATCGGCCTGCTTGCACGATAAAATCGAAATCGGCCCTTGTATGTTAAAATCAATATCGGCCTCTGCATGATAAAAACGAAATCGGCCCTTGCATGATAAAAACGAAATCGACCTTTGCATGGAAATCGAAACCGGCCCTTTTGTATGTTGAAATCAAGACCGGCCTCCATTTCATGAAATCACAACCGGCCTTCTCACCATGAAATCCAAACCGGCCTTGTGAGGTGATAATCCAAACCGGCCTTTTATTTTAAAATAAGCTTTATAATATATTTTTTAAATCGGCCTTGATTTGTATAAATGACGGAGATACTTTGAAATCGGCTTGATTGTAAAATGACGGATACGTTTTGAAAACTGGCCTTATGACACGAATCGTAAAGTCCTTCTTACTTGGGCAAAAGAGATTTTGAACCGGCCTCCTTAAGACTCGAACTATGATATTCTGTGCACACTTTCTGAAGGGTAGATTGTAATGTTTCTTACTGATACGGAAAATGGCTTTCAGTAAGTGATAAGAAGAAAGTTTTTTGTTTCTGTTTTTGTTATTTTGGACCCAGACTGATATGCAGTCAGGTTAGGTTCACCGGTATACCTTAGAACGTTATGGTGGTAATCGAGGATAATTCTGTCCATGGAGTTATATGTGGTCCGCCCTTCCTCAGGGCGTTACAATAAGGAGGGTAGCTTCTGTTATGTTCTGTTCTGGCCGCCACCCCCACTTGATAGGGGAAGGATCTCGTGAGATCATGTGTTCTTTTTAATGCCGTTGATTGTGGGGAGATGTACATAATCTATCATCGATTATTCACCCCTTTCTCTAGTAGGCTACTAGTAGGGTCCTTTACTGATAAGGATGAGATTTCTGTAAAATATGGAAATAAGATCGACTTCTGCTTTCAGAAATATTAGTACATTGATTTCGAATTTTCGAAGACCGTTTATATTTTCTAACAGTTCTGGATACGTTTCTATTATGGATCACTTCCTTATGGCATTTGCAACTTTATGCGCAATAGTATCTGTTTTGCTGAGATATATTCCGCATACATGTTTTACTATATATCTGCATGTATCTTGCTGGGCCTCGGCTCACTGTTTTATGTTTTCCCCCTTCAGATGAGACTTTAGAGCTTGTGTCTGATGAGTTAGAGTGATTAGAGCTTATCTGAAGAATTATTAAAGACTCGGAAGCTTATTTTGGAGAATATTATTGTAATGACTTGTTTATGATTCATGAACTTTTATAGCTAGACGTTTTTTTATTGTGTATTCGGAAATGAATACTTTGGAATGAATATGAATGTTTTCGCAAGATGTTAGAGTAACTTCCGCTATGTTTCTTATGGTTAAAAATATATGGGTCCTAGATGGCATCTGTGATCCTGTGTTACACATAATTGGTTTAGTTTGGGTTCCCATTTCTGTTCATAATGGCGGAGTCAAAAAAAAAATACCCGTTCCGTCACACCTGAAAGAAGGACTTCTATTGAAAAGCTCAGAAAAAGCTAAACACATGAAAAGGATTGCAAGTTGGTACACCCTCATGGATGAGAAACTGTACCAAAGAGAGTACTCTATTCCTTACATGCGGTGTCTGATGCCAACCAAAGTTGACTATGGGCTAAGTGAAGTACACCTTGAAACATGTGGGTTGCACGAAGGAGGTAAGAACTTAGTATTCAAAGTCATGCAGTAGCGCTACTATTGGCCCCCGATGAAAAGAGACACTTTGAAATTTGTAAAAAAATACAAAAATTGTTAGATTTACGGCAACATTTCTCATCAGCTGCATACATAACTCTAGATCCTACAGTGACACTGGTGATTCGTCCAATGGAGGCTCAATATATTAGGCCCGTTACCCATTATATCAAGATAGAGAGTTCATCATAGTCGCTATTGACTATTTCATAAAATGGGTGGAGGCCTCCCCACTGGTGAGAATAATAGAGAAAAACACGATTGAGTTCGTCCAGAAGAGCATCATTTACAGTTTTGAAATTTTTAAGGTCATAGTAACTAACAACGAAACCCAATTTACCAGTAAGATATTTACCAAGTACTACACAAGTTTAGAAATCAAGTTAGTTTATACTTCTATTGCATATTTGTAGACAAATAGGCAAGTGAAAATGATGAACCGAACCTTGTTATATGGGTTGAAAACAAAATTAGAAAAAGTAGGGGGCTCCTGAGTGGATAAGCTACCCTCTGTGCTGCGGTCCTACTAGACAAACCGTAGAGAACCAACACAAGAGACATCGTTCAACTTATGTTATCGGTCCGAGGTGGTCATTCTAGTAGAAATTGGTTTACCCAATCTCTGAGTTGAAAGTTTCAACCCACAAAGCAACTATCAACTTTAAAGAGGGCATCTCAATTGGGTTGAGGAACCTGAGATATGGCAAGACTTTGGACAACGGTTTACTAGCAATGAGTTGCTCGATACTACAACAAAAAGGTGAAAGCTCACGAATTTGAGATGGGGGACCTAGTTTTGAAGAGTATAGAGGCTACAGATAAGATTACCGATAGGAATAAGCTATCCCTTAATTGGGAGGGACTATTTCTAGTTTTAGCAATTCTCCGGAACGATGTGTATAAACTATGCACTTAGAATAAAAAATTGTACCTGAGGATATGGAATGCCATCAATATCAAAAAATACTACTAATAAACTCTAGTAGAATAGAGGTAAGAATTGCATACCACATGTGGAGTACTTGTAACTATATCTATTCATATGAATAAAATTTATATGCATTTATTACATTGATTACCCATTTGTGTGCTTGTATATCATTGTATGAATACAAGTGATCTAGGCTGATCCAAAGCCAGGTAAAACCCTCACACATTGAATTGACCTACCAATAGCATGATCAAAACCTCAATTGAAGCAACTAAGTGGCTGAAATGAGGTTAGACACAAACTATTATATAAAGACCCAAAGGCATGTAGACAAAAGTTCAACCCCTTCTAGAGAGGTCAAAATAAAAAAAAGAACTTATGGGGTTTTTTTAGCATGTGTGCTACAATGTCATTCCATAGGAAAGAGCACACATCAATCAAAAACGGTTGATGA
The DNA here is from genome assembly GCA_033239525.1 of Nepenthes gracilis. Classification (NCBI taxonomy): domain Eukaryota; kingdom Viridiplantae; phylum Streptophyta; class Magnoliopsida; order Caryophyllales; family Nepenthaceae; genus Nepenthes; species Nepenthes gracilis. The sequence continues at coordinate 12,087,339 of BSYO01000039.1, forward strand.
ACTAAGAGCCAATTCATGGGTACAATGATGTCCTCTTATAAGAATGAGTACCATTAGTCAAATGCGGTCAATGGACTAGTATCTGACAAACTCCAATGACAATGGCAACCACACCTAGTTGGCAAGTAAGGATCTATCCTAGCTAGAGTGCTATGACGTCCTCTCATAAGAATAAATACTATCAGATGAATACAGTTAATGGACTTTGGTCTGATTAGGCCCAGCAACAATGGCAACTATGCCTAGTCGGCAAATGAAGAACATGTTGAGCAAAAAGTTCAACATATATAAAAAAAAGTAAGAATGTCAGCGATAATGATTGCTACAATCTAGTTGATATATCAATGAATAAATATTTACAACATGGAGACCTGAAACTTTCAAAAACAAAGGTTACATATGAACTCATTTGCCTACGCTCAAACATCTCAACAATCCTAGGGTTGGGAGCTCCCCAGAGATTGTAGCGATGGATCTCTACCAGGCTTCAAGAAATCATTAATATCTAAAAGGTGAAAAGGTTCGAAATTTCTCAAGTTATGGTAGAGTATAGGAAAGTTGGGAACAACCAAGAACACAATCCCCCTGTTGTGATAAAATCCGTCCTGAAATCTGTCATCAAGAGCATATCCAACCCCTTTCGGTCAGAGACGTATCCTTAGATCTTTTTCAAGATGAGCACACTTGTCTTGAAGATTGGAAATAAGGTTGGCATCTAAAGTTCATTGATGCTCAGCCTCCTGGAGACTATCCTTAAGTGAGCCGATCCGATTCATGGCTAAAGATTTTTTATCGGATAACTCTTGAGACCTTGCTATCCCCCAGACAACTCTTCATCAAGGAAAGTAGCCCGATCTTGACACTGCTCGACCTTGACAATGATAGCATCAACCCGAATCTCCATCTCCTTGAGTACGGTAGGGCCGGTGAACATTTACGATAGACTGAAAATCTTAACTTCTCGCTGGTACAACCTATTTGCAATTGTGATGGACCATCTTTCCTACCAAAAATTCGGCAGAGTTTCGACAGAAAAACGGCTGCCAAATAAATACAAAATCTGTAAAATGTCATGTACAATATTAAAAATCTATCTAAATCAACTCCGACACATCTAGAAACCATAACAAACCATACAGGATTTAAAACCACAATTAACAACCTGTGGCACTGACGTCATAATTTCGGGTATAACGTCGGCTCAGACAAGATGCCACTAGGTATATAATTAAACCATATAAACCTGTGAAAGCACTATATCCATAAAAAAACAATAGAAATTATAAACTATGGACATCATCATCATCATCATGCATGGCCATCCAAACATAATACAAAATACTCTATAAATGGGATACAAAATCACAAATTCTAAGCCTTCAAGCTATCTTTCACGATCTTCATGCCTAACCGACTTCTAATCCTCTACCCCGCCCTATCGGGTATAAGCTCGTATTCATCTGCAGACAAAGAAAATAGTAAGGGTGAGCTAAAATTCAGCAAGTGCAATATAAACAAAAATAAGGTACAATAAAAACAAATGGGACAGGGAATGAGATAGGAACATGATATAAAATACATAACCTGAAACGTGAGCAAATATATTTTTGGAATATGAGTAACTTTTTATATTTTATTTTTATTTTCTCTTATGGTTCCAAAATATGTATAGATTTCTTTATCTTTGCGGATTATGGCCAATAAGCCTTACTAACTAAAAGTGTAGGAGAACGAGAAAATGATCATGATGCCTCACATGATCTGAGGCTGAACAACATAAATAACGTTTAATAGCAAACTTTCACCTTATGCAAGGCCAAATACCATGTGACGAGTGATATACCTATCACCCAATATACAGGGCCAATAAAACGCTTCCTAACCTCCCATAGTCTAGAGATAGTCATCGTTCTTCAAAAGTAATATCTCAAGGCGTGCCAATAACATTAGCCGCTCCAATAAGCTGCTAGGATATGCGGTCAGAGTAATCCTTAAGTCTTCACTATAATATCAATGAAATGCCAGGGGATACTATACTCTAAACATAAATTTGTGGTCCTAGTTTCATGATTTTTTTAATCTTTGAGGAAAGTCCACCAAACTTCTTTCACATATTTCTCACACCGGAAGAACGGAACATTCATATAACAAATTATGGCATTCCCTTCGCATACCTTCATAATTTTCATATTTCTTATGGGCTTAAGTCTTTATATGACTTTAAATATATACACAATTTAATATGACACTTTGAAATAATTAGAAAAATCCGTACCACATCGGGTCAAACGTGATTTTGAAGCTTCCGAACGATAATTCATTCACAAATACACATAACATAATTTTTGAAATATATAATTAAGCAAATATACTTTTATATGATTAATTACCAATTTAATAAGATGGGATCATGCAAAAGCCCCAATTAATTTCGGGTGAACAGTGCCAGTGCATCGGTTAGAGCTTCCGGACGCGCCAAATGGATCAAAAATTGAAAATCGATCACCTAACCAACAGATATTTATATTTAGGATATGAGTAAATAATAATTAAAGCCAAATCATGCATTAGACTTGAAATAATTGGTTAAACGTAGTCTGGGTGCATCTTAGGGTTCCGACAAATGGATTTTTATATAAAATCATCAAATTGGATATCCAATCGGTAAATTAACATATACAAGACATGAGTATTGATATTCTAATCCCAAATTAGGCAAAAGTCCAAAAAATTAGTGGGTAAAAGGGTCCGGACATGGATGAACAGTACCGGTAAGGGTTAGGGTTTCAGAATTGTACCAAATACCACGCAAAATTCACAAATTAGACATGGAATCAATATATATACATGCATACATCATGAGTAACACGAAATATAAATTTAATTGAGTACCGAAACGAGGATACCCGATAAAAAATGAAACAAAAATGTAAGAAAACGAAAGAGGAGGGTATGGTTTCACTTACCTCAACCTGATCTACCACTTCTCCAGCTAGTTTGAGTTCGGAATTAGACCTGAGGACCTCGGTTTTCTTCTCTCTCTCTTCTCCCTCCCTCTCTCTCTACCTGAAACCCCCTACTGTCCCAAAACCCCTTCTTCTCCTTATTATTATTATTATTATTATATGTATATATATATATACTTTCCGTTTCTTTTATTCCAAAGCCCAAATCGATACTCAGGTGACAATTCGGGCACACTTCGGGTGCCGTCCCAATTAATCCAAATATTCTTCAAAATTTTTTAATATTTAATTAATTTTTGTTACACTCAAATTATCAAAATAATAAAAAATCTAATTAAAATGAATAAAAATTTTTGGGATATTATAGCAATTAAACGAAGTAATTCCTACAACGGTTGAACAAAACAAAATGGTTAGTTACAAATAGCGATGACAAAAAGAATACCTAAAGATGAAGGGCTCCACAAGTGATATCTTAATAGGAAATGGTTTCTCTTGAAAAGATGGACTGGGAGAAGATCCTGACTCGGAGACGAGTAAAGTCCTCTAGCATGAAAGAGGCAAAACGTGACGTAGGAGAGGGACCTCAGGCTCGGGAGAAGGAGAAAAAATGTCTGAATCCTTTGGGTGCTTAGATGCCAAAGTGTTAGTGCGAGAAATCTCCTATGCATTCGCAACTTCTAGATTATTATCAAACTCTCCTACTGCCGGATCATTATTAATAGACTCTGCAATGAAAGTAACTTGTGGTATAGAAACAAGCTTGTTGGGTGATAGGTTAATCAAAATCGGGACCTTGTACTCAGCCATAAATGGAGTATCGATCGGTAAATTTGATCTATTGGCGATGGGTTCATTTATTATTGAAGTAGTGGTTAATGAAACTTTAGCATTCTCAATAAATTTGAGTGCCTCTTCAAAAACTATGCAACCTAATGGAGAGTGAATGGATGCCAACTTTTGAGACAACTCATCGACTTATAATGTGGTCATCTAATCATAGGCCTCATTGATGATCCTATCGTAGTTGCTCGAGGAAGATGGGAGGGGATCTACCGTTCCAATTTGCCTTTTTAGGAGAATCTGGATGAAAACCTCTCCTTGTTTTCTCTTTGGTCGATGAAAAGGCAAGTCAGTGACAGCCAACCCTTCCATTCTCACCTCTAAGTCAACCTCAACGAGTGCTTGCCGGGTTAAAAAATTATTTATTCACTAGAATGATACATCATTCTCTTTAATCAACTATGACAAGGGTTGAGCCATATGAGATTCATTCTTTGTGATATCTCCAGAGTAGGCGGGATTCACCATATCCCACTTGTTGGAGACAGTCCTGCCAGAAGGGATCACAATATAAAAATATTGGTCCTTTCAACTCTTTATGGAATTTAAATCACCCTCACTTATTTTATACTTCTTTCGGGGGATAAATAAAATCCAGTCACCCTCTTGATTGAACTGAAAAATAATTTTTTCGGTTCGGACGTCTAGAAGAAGTTTCCAACAATGAAAGAAGACACACAAAGAAATCAAATTTCTAATGTCATTAGGATGGAATGCATGACAAGAATTTGGAGTGCCTTCAGAATCTCGTATAGCTCCCTCGCAAAGGGAAAATGAGGGCCTTCTTTTAGGTGGGCTTCATAGATGTTGATGAAGCCAAACCGAGGAGAGAAGGCTCTCTCATTGAACAAAGAAACTTAAAAGAGAATGTTGATAGGGATATTAAACTTATCATAAATGCCCTCGACATTATCACAAATAAGGACGGATGGGATCTTAGTGACGCCCTTAGAAGCTGCTCGAGGAGTGCACATTGACGGAGTTTCAGCTGACATCCCATTGATGGCATGTTGGAAGGTTTGAATTCAAATCCTCAGCATGGAGGGCTAGTGATGGGTATAACCAAAAAACTGGTCACCTAATACTCAGGTGCACAAGAGGCCCAAATGCTTATGGCCCAATAGATGACGATTCAGAGCTCATCTGGAAATTGGTGCACAAATGCATGAACCAAGAGATACGACCTGAATAGTTAGGCATAAAAGGATCATAATGAGTTACTTAATATACGAATACAAATAGTGGTTGAGCCAATCCAATTTTTGGTAGCCAGGCAGTCATGCCATTAAATTGAGGTGACCATTACTCATACAAGTAATGCCCCTCATCATTGAACCGAAGTGGCATCATGCCCACATATATATTCCAGGCGCCTACCAACCAAATGACGCATTTTATTATAAATAAACTCTCCACCTCAAAGAAAAGGGAATGGAAAAAAAGGGATGACAAAAATATGAGAGGAAGACAAACAATCAACCAGATGAGTACACAAACATAAAAGCCACTTAACTAGATGAATGTATAAAAAGGAGTATTGCCCTCCATACATAAAATTATCCCCATCATCTTTAAATTCTCGCATCCATTTTCAAGCATCTTTCACATCCGAATAGAAAGATGACTTACTAGAGTATCGGATGATATATCAGGAAATAAACCCCGAATACCTTTTACCTCTCATTTGTTTTATTGTGATACATAATATTTAGATTTGGAGTTATGAAGACACGACCTGTTATTGTTTGAACATTTAAAAGCCACAAGGAGGCTCCTTAATTCGTACATTTATTCCGGTCTTCAAGACGTGTCCAAATATAATATTATTTTTGTTGTTTTTGATCTTTATTGGAATTCCCATTAAGATGATATTATCAAATTTCCTATGAATTTGATAATTTTTTTGGAGGTGAAATTGTTCAGTATTTTTCTTTGATTGATAAACTTTTCCATGCCCAACATTTGTTCAACAATAGTTGTGTAAAAATCATGATGAACTTTTATTATAAGGAAATGTTAAACAAATCACTTTTGTCAATGATTATCAAATTTTTGAAGTTTGATTATATTTTTAGGTTTGAAGTTGTAGTTGGTTATTGTTGATGATATGTCTCGGGATCTGGAATACTGAACAAGTTTGGTAGCCACTTAATTTTCCCGAGAGGATTAAGCTGAAATGGGTTCAATTCTTATTACTTTGAACCTGGATCTTGCATAATAGAACGAACAAATAAGAGGTTAGATAATTAATGAGACTCGCTCTCCGGTATATTCTCTGATACTAAAGTAAAAAGTCTTTCTACGATAAGAGAAAGATGGAGAAATACAAGATATGTATATGTAGATGTATATAATAGGGGATTGAGTGTTTGAGTGCGTTCATTCAAGGAGCGGCTTAGAGAGGGAGGATTGGCTTTTGAAAGTGTGCTCGATTGGGAAGTGACTTTGAGATGGAGGATTGGGTTCTGGTGATGTGCTTGACCGGAAAGTAACTTTGAGATAGAGGACTAAATTTCGGCGGTGCGCTCAATTGGGGAGTAGCTTTGAGATGAAGGATTGAGTTCAATTGAGTGTGCCCGACTAGGGGGTAGCTTTGAGAGATGGAAGATTGAGTTCCATTGAGTGCGTCTGGTTAGGTATCAGCTTTAAGAGATGGAGAATTGAGCTCCACTAGGTATACTCGATTAGGGACGATTTTGAGAGATGAAGGACAGAGCTTCGATGATGGTGCTCGTTAAAATTTTCTTTGGCTATTAGTGGAGGGGTTTTATTTTCCTTGCTATATGAATCAACCTCAGTAGCCAAGCGGTGCGGGAGTTCGTAGCTAGCACAGCACTGGTGCTGCCACGAGCTTGGATCACATTGTTGCTTTGAAATTCGGGGATGCAGCTGTCTCGGAATAGCCCTCAAGTGAAATGAGAAAAGAGAGGGAGAGTATGTGCTGGATGCATAGGCGTGATTCTCGTAATTTTTGCGGACTTAGATCCTGTTTCGTTAGAAGGAGAGAGGCCCCATTTTCCTGCAGAGGGAAGGTGGTATATGTAAAATGAGGGCTACAAAGCTTGTTTTGGGGCGCACGGCTTGCAATAGTTGCTCACGCGGATTCGTTGAGCTATCTTCTCAAGCGTGCTTGGGGGTTGGCATAGTAATCGTAGCTTTTCTCGGGAAATGTTGGAGGGCCACACTTTCCATTCTCGAGGGATACTCTGCACGTGCAAATATCTTGCAAATATTTGCTAGGCTTTGGGCTAGGAGCAGACTCTATCAAGCCGTCAATCTGCTACAATTTGGACTCTGGGCTGGCCCATTATACCGGACCCAACAGTTGATGTGTGAATTTTTGTTTTAGATTCTTCGTTGATTTTTTTTATAGCATTATAAATATTTCGATTGTGATTGAATATTGGTAGGCATATTTTTAAATGACTTTTTTTCTGTTCAATTAAATTTGTTGATGCTGCTGATTTAATCCAGTGTGTTTGGTTGCAAAAGTTGATATTCTAGTATGTTCATTTGAGCTGTTATTGTTGTTTGTAGATAAAACTTGTCTTTAACATATATTTGTCAAAATGTATCACATATTAAACAGCATATAAGACATAATGGATCAGCTAAGCCCATCGATCTGTATGTGGCCACCCTGAAGGAAAAAAAGCAGTCGGCTCTATTTTACCATTAATGAGAGGTGAATTAAAAATGCTTGATAATGTAGGCTTCAGCCGAGTTGAGCGCCGAGCCGATCGGCTTCTTCAACCCGAATCCGAGCTGGTTTGCAGCCGATTGCAACCTTCCTCTTCATTTCGTCTTCCTCAACTCCTGATCTCCTTCTACCATTTAATTCAACTGATTGCTGAAGCATTAGTGGTCCATTTAATGTTGATAACTCTCCCATTCATTGACACATCAATTCTCGGCCGGTTTGTGAACGTAACGCACGATTGAGGCATTTGATAGTTTTGCCTATAAATCAAACGTTCTAGCTTTGTCCTTGGCACCCAACTCAATCGATAAACCATCTAGAAGAGTCAAGCGTGTCCAAAAGTTTAAAGTCGCCCCGGATCTCGTATCTCGAAAACAGAGCAAACAAATGGCGGGAGGTATAAACTTGATTATTTATTCCGCTTTTGTGGTTGTTTAAGCCACATTATTTGCTAACATTTGGTATCAAAGCGAGGCATCGCCTTTGCCTTTGCCGTTCTGTTGATTTGCGATTTTCATCCGAAACTTGAAAATGTTAAAGTCTCCGTTTTTTTAAGATTCGGTAAAAACGAGCACTGGAAATCGTTGGGAAATTACATTTCCAAAATTTCCATATATTTTGCATCAATTACTGTGTTCATATGGTGCTGTTTCAATCGAGTCTATAAAACGGGTCGAATCGGGCATTGTCGGGTTCGGGTGAATCCGACGAAGGAAGAAGACGACTTGAACGACGTCATTTACTGTTGCTACAGTTATAAACGTCGTCGTTTTGTCTTCCATTTTGTGTTTCCTGAACGGCGTTGTTTCGAAGGATTGGTTTCGGTTTTTAAATGACATCGTTTTGCTACAGTGTTTTTTTTTAATATATATATATAATATACGCGGTTTGGGACTTGGGCCGTTGCGGCCCAAATCCAACGTTCGCGTTTGGCGTACGGCTGTAAGTCTGCAGCCGGCTTCATACGCGGCCCAATCGCTTCTGGCCCATCACTGTAGCATTGCAGGAAAATAAAATGCGGCTTGCGGACGTGGTGGCCGAGTTTCGAACGCGGGTCGGTGGGGACGACGCCGTTTTTCCGCTGTGCTGAATGTTTGGTTGGCGTTAATTTGGGTAGATTAATTGCATATATACATTTAGTAATACGTATATATATAATATATATATGTATGTATATATTTATATATATATATATAATTATATTATTATATATAAAGAATAAAATATAATATTCAGAATATATTTGTATATATGTGTATATAATTTCTAGTAATTAAAATAATTTAATTAGTCGGGGATTGGCCACAACATCCTTAATTAATAAAATTATTTTTTATTATCATGTGTGGTATAAAGACATTAATAGTGGCTAATTATTTTTGATATAATAAAATTTATCCCACAGAAAATTTTATTATATTAAATTAATTAATCATGATAAAATGTCAAATTATTTTTCTTAATTTGTCCACGGGGATTAAGAATTGGAATATAATTTGATAGTTTCATCATAAAATTGGACATGAATCTACTTGAATTAAAATTTAGCCCATAGGTAATTTTTTGTCAATTGATTCATGATGTATCCTTTACATTGGTAAAATATAATTCAGTATTTTGTTAGCCTCATTTGTTGGATGTTAAGCATGTATTTATTTTTATACAATTATTCAATCTGTTAATCTTTCCGACATAAGATGTGAAATTTCCGAACTAAAAGGTGATAACTATAAGGTGTGGATTATGCTATCCGAAAAGACGAACCACCTGCTCTTACTCTTACCAGCACTCCAGAAGATGTAACTCTTTATGAACACTGGGAGCGATATAATCGCCTCAATTTGATGTTCATAAAGACTAAAATTTCTTCTGGTATTCGTGGTTCTGTCGACCAGTATAATAAAGTACGAGATTTACTGAAGGCTATCGATAAGCAGTTTGTAACTTCAGATAAAGCACTTGCTAGTACCTTGATAATGAAGTTTTCATCTATGAAGCTCACTAGTGTTAAGGGTGTGCGTGAGCATATAATGCAGATGAGGGATGTAGCAGCTCAATTGAAAAGCTTAGAGGTGAAAATGTCTGAACCTTTCCTTATGCATTATATTCTAAACACGCTTCCACCATAATATGGACCTTTTAAAATATCTTACAATACACATAAAGATAAATAGTCAATAAATGAATTCATGACCATATGTGTTCAAGAGGAAGGAAGGCTCATGATAGAGCAAAGTGAGAGCGTTTACATGTTCAAAGAAGAAAAGTTTCAGACACAAGCCAAAAAGAAGGAAAAATGTAAAATACCTCATCAATCTGACATCAAGAAGGAATCCAAGTACTTCTTTTGTAAAAGGAAGAGACACGTTAAGAAGGACTGTATCAAGTATTAGAATTGGCTTAAAAAGAAAGGTAATACATTCTCTTTTGTATGTTATGAATATAATATGGTTATTACTGCACATAACACATGGTGGATTGATTCTGGTTTTACAATCCATATTTCAAATTCCTTACAGGGCTTGCAAAACCTAAGGAAACCAGTGGGCAGTGAACAAAGCATTTTCTCCGAAAATAAGATGCGTTCACATGTGGAGGCCATTGGAATAAGCAGCTTAGTTTTGAGTAGTGGTTTTGTTTTGACGTAAGAAAAGACCTTTGATATTCCAAATTTCTCTAGAAATTTGATTTCTATTTCAAGACTTGTGCCTTATGGATATTCTGTCACATTTTCAGACTCATTTTCTAGTTTATTATAAGTCTGATATTGTTGGGAATAGTACACTGTCTGATGGTCTTTATTACTTAAATTTATAAAATAATACCTCTTTCAATACTGTGCATGCTGATGCTGGAATTAAATAATGTGTTATGAATGAATGTTCCTCTATATTGGGGCATAAGAGATTATGTCATATCTCCATTGATAAAATTAAAAGATTGGTAAATAATGGAGTACTTAGTACTCTAGATTTTACTGACTTTGAGACTTGTGTGGATTGCATTAAAGGAAACAAGACTAACAAGACTAAGAAAAATACCAAGAGGAGTTCGGATATATTAGAAATCATACATACTGATTTTTGTAGTCCTGTTATTGACTCATATGGCCCAAAATATTACATCACCTTTATTGATGATTTCTCACGATATATGTATCTCTACTTGCTTCATAATAAGAATGAAGCCTTAGATGCTTTTAAATTATTTAAAGTAAAAGTAGAGAAATAATGTAGAAAATAAATCAAGATAGTGAGATTGGATAGAGGTGGAGAGTATTATGGTAGATATACTAAAGATGGACAAATGTCTGGTCTATTTGTAATGTTTCTTCAAGAACATGGGATTGTTGCCCAATATACTATGCCTGATTCTCCGGATCAAAATGATGTTGTAGAAAGAAGAAATCGAACATTATTGGACAGGTGAGGAGTATGCTTAGTAACTCCGAACTTTCAAATCCTTGTGGAATGAAGCTCTTAAAACGGCAGTGTATATATTAAACCAGGTCCCAACAAAAACTGTTCCAAAAACTCCTTTTGAGTTATGGAAAGATTGAAAACCGAGTTTGTAACATATACGTGTATGGGGATGCCCATCTGAAGTAAGAGTTTATAATCCACATGAGAAGAAGTTAGATCCAAGGACTATTAGTGATCATTTTATTGGATATGCTGAACGGTCCAAGGGATATAGATTTTACTATCCATTTCATAGCACTAGGATTGTGGAATCAAGAATTGTAAAATTTTTTGAGAATGACTTAATGAGTGGGAGAAAACGATCAAGAAATTTGATTTCTAACAATGATCATTTGGTTTCTTAACCATCCACTTCAAATGATAGGTTGATTGTTGTACACAACACCCCTCAAGATCAATCTAGTATTGAACAACCAATCAATGTCATTCCACAAAATGCTGATCCTATTCTAGTTGACCATAAAATTCAGGATTTGTCTGAAATAGTTATACAACATACTCTTGTTGAGGATGATGATACAACATTGAGAAGGTTTTCTAGAATGAGAAAATCAGCAATCTCTGGTGATTATATTGTATATCTACAAGAGTCAGACTACAATGTAGGAGTTGAAAATGATCCTGAAACATTTTCACAAGCTATGAGTTGTAATGAGTCACAATTATAGTACGATGCCATGAAAGAAGAGATGAATTTCATGAGTTGTAATGGAGTCTGGGATCTTGTTGAATTGCCTAAATGGGCAAAAGCCATAGGGTTTAAATGGATCTTTAAAATAAAGAAAGACTCATTAGGCAATATCGAAAGATATAAAATAAGACTCGTTGTTAAGGGATATACTCAAAAGGAGAGAATTGATTATACGGAGACTTTTTCTTCTGCATCTAAAAAGGACTCTCTTCGCATAATTTTGACATTGGTTGCTTATTTTGATATGAAATTACAATAAATGGATGTAAAAATAGCATTCTTAAATGACGATCTAGAGGAAGAGGTCTATATGAAATAACCAGAAGGATTCTCCTCTAGTGATGGTGAGCAATTGGTATGCAAACTAAAGAAGTCCATATATTGATTGAAACAAGCCTCCTGTCAATGGTATTTAAAATTTGATGAAATTATCTCTTTATTTGATTTTGAAGAGAATATTTTGGATCAATGTATATGCCAAAAGGTCAATGGGAGTAAGATTTGTTTCCTTATTTTGTATGTGGATGATATTTTACTTGCATCCAATGATAAAGGGTTGTTGTATGAGGTGAAATAATTTCTCTCTGATAAATTTGAAATGAAAGATATGGGTGATGCATCTTATGTCATTGGCATCAAGATACATCGAGACAGACCACGTTGTGTTCTGGATTTGTCCCAAGAGACCTATATCAATAAAGTTTTACAGAGATTTCGGATGAAAGATTATTCACCAAGTGTAGCACCCATTGTGAAGGGTGATAGGCTCAATTTGAGCCAATGCCCAAAAAATGATTTGGAACGGGAACAGATCAAAAGCATTCCGTATGCTTCCATTGTTGAAAGTTTGATGTATACTCAGGTATGTACAAGACCTGACATAGCATTTGCAGTTAGAATATTGGAAAGATTTCAGAGTAATCCAGGTATGAAATACTGGAAAGCTGCTAAGAAAGTGATGAGGTATCTTCAAGGTACCAAAGATTACATGCTTACATATAGACGGACTGACAATTTGAAAGTATTGGGATACTCCGATTCAGACTTTGCTGGATGTGTTGATTCACGTAAATCAACATCCAGTTACATATTTTTGTTTGCCGGTGGAGCTGTATCCTGGTGGAGTGCAAAGCAAACATTAATTGCTACTTCTACTATGAAAGCCGAATTCGTTGCTTATTTCGAAGCTACAAAGCATGGTATATGGATGAGGAATTTCATGTCTAGGCTTAGAGTGGTTGATTCCATCTCAAGGTCATTAAAGATATTTTGCGATAATTCAGTTGCTGTTTTCCTAACTAAAAATAATAAAAGTAGCAGTCGAAGTAAACACATCGACATTCAATTTTTAGCCATAAAGGAGCACATTAAAGGAAAAAAATTGCTATTGAGTATATTAGCACTGAATTGATGACGCTGATCCTTTGACAAAAGGCATGCCACCATTGAGGTTCAAAGATCTTGTAACAAAAATCGGACTAAGTTCCATTTTGTAATTTTCATTGTATGGACAATGATATTTGATGAAAATTCTTATTTATCTATTGTGATATTTCTTAAAATTGTGTACACATTGATTCATTTGAGAATGTCATTAATTGTTGGACAAAGAATAAACATAGGGTTTATTCATAAAGTAATATTACCAGATACAAACATGACTTGAGAATTGTAATATATTGTAATACATGGAAGATATTACTCATTATTAGAGGACTTATCACCATGATTCGTATATTTATTTCTTAAGTTTGAGAATTGATGAGTTTGGTTATCACATCAAGTAAAACATGGACAAAGTGGGAGAATGTAGGTTTCAGCCAAGCGAGTGCCTAGCCGAGCGGCTTCTTCAAGCAGAATCCGAGCCGGTTTGCAGCCAATTGCAACCTTCCTCTTCATTTCGTCTTCCTCGACTCTTGATCTCCTTCTACCGTTTAATTCAACTGATTGCTAAAGCATTAGTGGTCCATTTAATGTTGATAACTCTCTCATTCATTGACACATGAATTCTCGGCCGGTTTGTGAATGTAACGCACGATTGAGGCATTTGATGGTTTTGCCTATAAATCAAATGTTCTGGCTTTGTCCCTGGCACCCAACTCAATCGCTACACCATCTGGAAGAGTCAGGCGTGTCCAGAAGCTCAAAGTCGGCCCGGATCTCATATCCCAAAAACAGAGCAAGCAAATGGCGGGAGGTATAAACTCGATTCTTTATTCCGCTTTCGTGGTTATTTAAGCCACATTATTTGCTAACAGATAAACGATGTGGTGACCGCATTGACATCCAGAGAAGCAGTGCAGAGAAAGTAATCAGGTAGCCATAGCTGTTGAAAGCAACTCCTTACTTGGTAAGAGAAGGAAAGGGCGACCTCTTGACAAACCTGCCCTTCGTTCGAGGACTCTTCTCGGCATTCATTTTCCTCACTTCGTACCTTATTTTCTTAGAAAAGAGTCTCGTCTGCCGCTTCTCCCTATTCTTGGATACTCTCGCTTCCCTCCCTCCATCTCCCACCCTTGCTGGCCCCCTAATTGCTCCCATGTCCCCATTTCGAAGGTTTTAATTTGTGAACTTCTTTCTATTTGGTAAAGTAAGCTACAAAATAAATGATGTGTTAGTGGTATAAAAAACCCGTACACAATGGAAGAAGCGTGAAAATAGGACAGTGAAGATAAAGAAGAAAATCAAAATTCTTTTTAGAATGTATCCAACTCAATAATTCTTCATAATATAAGGACTCTATTAGTATAACACTAGGCATTTTTCAATTTTTGAATTCAAATTTTGAAAACATAACTTATATTAAATCACCTAGAGAAAAAATAAATAGTCAACATCCTCCTTTAAACCCAACTAATCGATGGTATTTATTCTGTGTATTACTTTTGATACGTCATCAGATCCGAGTTGTTGTACTGATTACGGAGACGTTAGGCCTTTTATATCGGGTTGGACTAAGTGGGTCTTGTCTTTGTATCTACTAATTTAGATCCTGCGCACCATAAATAACATAAGAGGTCAGTAGATTGATCGTACTTACTTCCCGATTTATCTTTCGAAACTCAAATTGGAATCTTTCCAAGAAAATAGAAAAATGTAAGCGGATGTAAGAAAATGCGTAAATACACTTGTGAGGAGTAAAGTGAGGTTTTGGGAGGATTGGGCTCCGAGAATGCGCCCAACGGGGAGTGGCTTAGAGAATATGTTTGATGGGGAGCGGCTTCAAGGATGCGCTCAATAAAGAGCGGCTTTTTGTACTGGAGGAGGGCTAAGTTCCGGCGAGGCGTTCCACTGGGAGCGGCTTTGCGACCTAATGGAGGACTAGACTTCGGTCATGTACTCAATAGGGAGGGGTTTGGAGAATGAGAGAGAGAGAGAGAGCTGTGTGATCGAAAGATAGTTTGGTTCTTTCTGAGCTCTCTATGCTGATTCTGGATTCTCCCTTCCCTTGTGAAGGCAAAGGACATTTTTAAAGCTTCGTAGCAGTGGCATTGGCACCAAAGCTCGTGCCATGTGTTTTGCCAGGATTCATCAGCCTGTCCTAGAGATGGTCGTGGTCGATGTGTTAGTTGTTGCCTTGTAGTGGTGGTATGATTGTGAATGGTTCTTGCTAATATATGCCTCATCGCTCTAATTGGCGATTCATTGAGGCCTACTGATGGCGGGAGCGGCTTGGCAGCAGCAATGCCTTTCTTGATAGTTGACCTTGTCCACCGATGGCAGGCATAGTTATGAGGTTATGGATTTCAAAACATAGTAATTAGGAGTGATCAAATTAATATAATTAAGATTAGATTTAAGTGTATGTGAAAAATTAGTATCGGAAGCAAAAAAGGAGTTAGGAGGCTTGGCACCCGAGTGGTGCCAGAGGCATGCATAGGGCACGTTTGGCAGAATAGCTGCACCTGAGGCATGCTTGAGTGCACCTGGGGCGCGTTTAATAGAACCTCACGCTCGAGACTTGCTTGAGAAGCGCTCGATTATGGACTACTCGAGTATACTGGCGCTCAACCAGTACTTGAGCGCCAGTCTGATTATAAAAATGTATCAGGGATTTTTTATGCATTATTTTGCAACGGTCCAGAGAGAGGAGAGAGAGCGAGAACGCGAAGGAGAAGAGAGAGAATGAGGAAATCAGGGCTCCTGAGTTCGAATTCGACTTAGAGCTAGTTAGAAAAGTTGTAAATCCGGTCGAGACAAGTGCACTCATATACTTTTCTTTCTTTCTTTTCACTTTTTGTCTTGATCCCTTTGGGTATTTTTGTTTGAATACCCATCCATGCTTTTATTTTTATGATACTCATACATTAAGCATGTAAAAATTTTGATTTCATGTCCACTATGGAAGATTTGTGCGGTATTTTGTCTCTCAAAATCCTAACCCGTGCCCCTTCGATTTCACTCGTTTTATTTGTAATTTATGCATGATTTGACCTTAGAAATTTAAAATCCTAACTTCATGGATGTAGGTATTTCGATTATTTGGTAATTATTTACATATATTTTATATATATTAATTTTATGTAAACTTAAAATATTATCAGACATAAATCGGGATATTTATTCACATATACATTATTTATGTTATCTTGTATATGCTCGGAAAATTACGTTATATGTATTTGTGATGAAATTTGTTGTTCGGAAGCTCCAAAGTTACATTTGGCTCATGGTGATGAGGATTTTCTAATTTTTTTTCATATTTTATGTTCATTATGCATGTAATTTAAATCATGTGAAAACTTAAATTCGTAAGAATTGTGCAAATTATGAAAAGGATAAGAAAAAAATTCTATGACATGTCATATTTGATAAATTGTTCTGTCATAGTGATAAATTCTATGACATCTTCACACTAGCTAATTAGTGTGGGAGTTTAGAATCGACATGGGTCCTTCGCTGCCTCCAATCGGGATTGGATGGGGCTCTGTGAGATTTGAAGAGGCGCTTGAAGTCTGCCGTGATGCTCCACACTTGTCTTCTTTGTTATTGTAATGAGGATGGTCTGATCGTAAGGACATCGTTATTTCCCTCCTCCATGTTAGCGTTCGGTGGTGTAGCCTCTAGAGGAACTTCTAGGCGCAATCGCTCCTCATCCATTGTCTTAGATCTTAGGGAAGCGCTCGGTCTTTGGTTCCTTTCGCTAGGGGGTTTCTTTCGAAGCTTTCCCGGGGAGGTGCTTCCAGAGTTCAGCTGTGGGCTACCATGTTGGCGCTGCATTGGCTCAACCATTGGTCGTATGGCTACAGTTAGCCTTGGTGGAGGATCTTCGAGTGGGAAGCTTCCCAGGAGAGGGGAGCGGCATCTCTCCTTCCCCTTTGTTAGGGAATTACTTCCCATTCACCTTCTGCAGCGCTTTGTCCCTGGTCCAGACACTTCCATGGGTAGGTAGAGGGTGGCTTGCTTGGTACTTGGTCACGGCTGTCTTCCTAGGACTTGTCTTTTCGGAATCAATTTCCAGGCGAGCTCTTTAGGATCATTGTTTCATGTATTTTTATTTCTTTCTTTCACTATGTACGTTCGCCGATACAAGCTTTGTACTTAATAAAAGAAATTAATGAATGAAATTTCTGAATATTGTTATGTTTCTGGCCTTATGTCTTCGGACTTTTTCGCATAGTTTTGGATAGTTGAAATGCTTGTATGTAGTTGCGGGCTTCTTGGCATTTAGTTTGGGTGGCCAATGGCTCAATCCTCTGGCGATCCATCTCTCAGTTGACCTTCCAAGCATTTGGCAGGGGGGCAATTGGATGAATCAGCCTCAAGCCTACCAGGGCCGCGCATCGTACATTTTCGGCCTTAGAAAAAGGTGTGTTAGGGCATTGTTGACTACACTATATGCCGTCACTTCAATCAATCATCTCAGTGCATTAACTGCTTGGGAAAGCAGGGTGTTAGGCGTCATTATGGCGCCCACGAAAAGACGTTCTACACCTTACTTAGGCAAGGGCCTGTGTTACTATAGTTGTGCTGATTTGCTTTCCTCAAACGATGCCATTTTCAATGAGGTCATGGCTTATTTAAGTGCTAGCTTCTAAGGCGTTTCTTCCATCACTTTCAGAGCATCTTTGCCTTAAGTTGTATTTTTTGCCGATTTGCTAGTACTTGAATGGCTTTCCAGGGCAACTCTGGCATTCGATAGATCTTGTCCCATAGAGATGTGGAACTTTTAATCAGCGAGGGGTACCTTTCTAGCTTTGCCTTGTTTGCTGTTCCCAGTGTCGGTGAGGCGGCTTGCTCTCCTTCTCGTGGGTTCATTACCGTTTATGAGGAGAATCTATGAGATGGCCTCCAGCTCTTGCTTTAGAGGCAGCTATGTGAGATTTTGATGTCCCTAGGGATTCCCATGGCTTGCTCGCTCCGAGATATTGTCTAGCATTTGGTTACTTTATTCGCCTTCTTCTGTGCCAAGAGGCTCACCCTGAATGCCTGGTCCTTGATGGTGCTCCTCTAGATTAGCCAGGAGAATGACTGGGTTTCCTTTGTTTCTCGCACACGATTTCAGCTGAGCGAGGTGAGGCTAGGGTTGTCAGAGGGCTAGAAGCTTCTTCTTTTGGGAGGTTGACTCTGACTAGCAGGTCCCAAATAGATAGGGTCGAGTTAACAGCTTCTACACCGGAGATCTCTTGTCATACAAGGCGGAGATGGGTAAACTTCTAATGGCGCTAGTTAAAGGGCACCTTAATGTCCTTCTCATCATCGAGGAGTGGGTCTCTCATGGTGTTCTGAGAGGTGGGTTGAAGGAGGACTTTTCAGAAGAGGGCAGCTCTACCGACTCACGGGACGCCTCACCGCCAACTCTGCTCGAAGAGCACCGACAGACTGATGTAGCTATCGCTAGGGGACATGCATCTACATCCGTTGGGCTGATGAGGAGGCCAAGTGTTGGGACGAGGTACCGGGGGTGTCTGGAGGCCCACACGCAAGCTCTAAATCTGATAGTGTGAGATCCCGATCCCAAAACGTGATAATTATGAAATAATCATATAGATGAAAATCATATTCGGGCTTAAATATGATGAAAAATTTGATACCAAAGTAAAATAAGGCAAAATGGGCCAAAACAGGAGGGGCGCTCGAGCGGTGCTTGAGCACCATTTTACGAAAGGTGCGCTTATTGGCCGCCTAAGGTGAGGTGGGAGCGAAATAGGGCTATGAGGGTAGGACTCGAGCAGTGCTCGAGCGCTAACCTAGGTGCCCATTTGCGAGAGGGAGCGCTCGAGGGCCGCTCGATGGGCGCTCGAGCGCTAACTCTCAAGTAAGCCACGTGGCCCTCTTTCTTCGTTTTTAAAGAGGAAATTTGAGAGATGGGGGAGAACAAGCAACAGAGGCATGAAGGGGAGAAGAAGGAAGAGGAAAAAGAGAAGACAGGAGGGACAAATCCATTTTTCTGATCCGATCCGGGTAAAAATAACGGTAGAATAGGCTATGGTATGTGTATTCCGGACATTATTTATTATTTTTATAGTGTTTTAATATCTCTAGAATTTTATTTATACTCCAAAAACATATTTCTCCATATTATGTATAATTAAAGCCTATTTTTCCTGATTAATCAGATAGATTCATATTTACATATCTATACTGTAATATCTGGCTTCGATTTGATGTAAATGTATGTGTTTGGTATCCGTTTTATATCCGAAATATTTAGCAAAACCCTAATCACAAAAATGAAGGGATTTAACGGTTTTAATCCATAATTTCTGATATGTAAATGTTGATTTGTAATGAGATAATGCCCATGTTATGATTTGAAACTGAAAATTTTACATTGAACTGTACTGTTGAGTTACCGTGGATTTCTGAAACATATTGAAGAGTTAACCGTAAGATTCTAACTAATTTTTCTAAAGAACGATAGATTATAGGCTTTCTGATGTTGTTAACTAGGACCTAGGATTGATATATAGTTTGGTAATGTTCTCAAACATGCCTTAGAATGTTATGGTAGTAATCGAGGATAACTTTGTCTACGGAGTTATATGTGGTTCGCCTTTCTTTAGGACGACAACCTAGAGGGTAGTTACTGTTATCGGCCGGTATCACCGTTCTAAAATCCCACGAGAAGGAATATATCCCACGAGGAGGGATAACCGTTACTGGCCTTAGATTGTGTAAAGTTAACATAATTGATCCTCGATTACTCACCCTCTCGACTAGTAGGGTCTACTTGTTTGGTTCTCCTGATAGTAAGAAGGGATTTTCTAGACTTTATAGAGTAGATATTATTTTTCGATTTTTGAAGTATGTTTTACTGATTTATGATTATCGAAGTATGATTATATCGATTCATGATTTTTGATGCATGTTTAAATAGAATTATACTTTATTTTCGTTTCTATGGGTGCCTCCATTCTTTTGATTATTGTGGTTTTTGCTCTAATATATTTATATTTTACATGATTGCATGAATTATGATTATAGAGACCTGTTCATACAGAATTATACTTTTCTTATGATTTCTTTATCTATTTTTGTTCCTTGGCGTTTTCTGTGACCCACTGCATTTATGTTCTTAAATATTTTCATGTTACTATTTATTTGCACTTATATTTTATATGAAAGTATTATATTCTATATGTCTTGGTACCTTACTAGATTTTGACTCACTGTTTTATTTTTCCCCTCCAGATAATGATTCAGAGAAGATATTGGATGATTAGCCCTAGGTAGAGCTAGCGAGGAAGATTTGGAGCCTTGGAGTTTTTGAAGACTTGGGACTGTGATGATGTTATTGTAAATATCTAAATCTTGAAGGAGGGTTATGTATAAATGGTTATGATATGTATTATATTCTGTCAGAACTGTATTTATATTTTCACAGGTTTCTATTAAGGATATAAATTCTTTCGCTATATATTTTTTGATTTTGGTACAGGTCTTAGACGGCATCTCTTGTCTGAATTCTAGTATAGTGGATAGTGTTGTCAAATTAAAGCCATGGATGGCATTTGTGGTTATCTAAATGCGTGTTGTAGGATGTGAATAATGATATTTGGTTAGTTGTGTGCTTGTACTAGTCCTGTGATTGTATTGTGGTCATAAGTATGAGGTTTAGATATCGAGTATACTCTGTACAAGGTATTTATTATAGGATATATTTTGGTTTCCATCTAATTTTAGATAGAACTCTACCAAAATTTTTACAAAATTTAATGATTTAAATTTATGAATTTTGTTCTGTATCTGTCTAATGGAGGGTCCTATGAGAATTAGGATCCGTTCCGTCACAGATAGTTTCACTTGAAGATGTAACGGACCACGTCCTAAAACTGGTCATTTAACTTAACCATATTTCATTGTCCTTTAATGATAAATTTTACCAATGGTAAGTTATTAATCCAATGGACATGAACTTATCTAATTAATACTCCAATTAACCTGTATATAAATAATAAGTCAACATGCATAGGATCCAAATATATTACCACATTATCTATGGCTCTGACATTAGTCAAATAATATGATACCAGTTTCATATTAAGGAAAGATGCGTCTAAATCATACACAAACCAACTTGTAGAAGCAATAATATCTACAATAATTACCTATTTGATATAAAATAATCACTGAAATATATTGTTATTTATACAATCATCAAAATTGGTCAGAATTTTACATCAACTACGAAATAAAACTAAATACAGCACATACGATCCCGAAAATGTAAGTTGACAAAATAATATCTCCAAAGGCATATACTAAATTCCTCAATCGTCACACCTACTAATCAGGTAAGAACGCGTACAAATCATTTGAAGGGTTAGTAAAACAGTAAGAAAGTGAGCCAAATGCTCATCGAGGCACAATATATAGTATAAATCATGCAATTCTTTTACTTAAAATTATAACAGTAGGAATAGAGATCAGTATAAAATACGATGATTTAAAACATGGTTAGAACACTTATGCAATTCTTTCTTTAATATCTTATCTTGCTCTTCCTTTCAAAATATGCTAAAAATTTTCTTTTTTTACTTTTGTTTGGGGACCAAGGCCAATATGCCTTACTAACTAAATGAGCGGTCAATCAAAATTTGGATTGTATTTTTTTCTACACAATCAAAGGCCTACTCTCCTATTTAAGGACCAGAGGTGGGCCATCTATACCTTTCTCCCATTAGATTGGGCTAAAATCGTATTGCGATACTTACTTATCAGACAACAATCTTTTACTATAATATACTAAGGTATACCAAAATATACTATCTATTGATTAATCCTTACTCTAGTTTCTTAATTTCTTCTAAAATTTCTTGTGGAAACTCTACACTTGTTCTTGGTACTTATTTTAAATTTTCTTCATTTCGTAAGAAAATAAATTTACTTCTTTTAAATTTTCTTCACTCGGAAGAAAATAATCAAATTTATTATCATTGTGTAGTGCTCTCGTTTACTTTCCATAAATAGGGCTAAAACTTAGTATTAAAATATTAGTATGTAGCAAATTATCAAAGTCATTCATATGCCGAAATAATAATTTGTAATATATTGCATGCTGAAAATTCAGGATTTGAACATGGTACATTTAGCTTGTTCGGCTGCCGATTTGGGGTTGGTTTAATGGCTTGGTTAGTGGCTAATCTTGGCCGATTTTTATGGACTAAATTCCAACATCAAAGTTTGATGCTTCAACCGGTTTGCTACTGGTTTGATGGCCAATTTGGTAGTCGGTTCGAATTGGTTTTTATAACTTAAAATTTAACAACATCATTGTTGCTTTGACCGGTTCACAGGTTGATTCAGGGGGCTGGTCTAGACTAATTTAATAATTTAAATTTTAGCATCGGTAATTGATATTTTAGCTAGTTCAGGGGGACTGATTTAGGGGTTGGTTCAGGGTGAATTTTACAGCATTAATAATAATGTTTCAACCGGTTCAAGGAGGACCGGTTTAGGGTCTATTTTTGCAGATTAAAATTCTGTATCAGCAAGGGTTGTTCTAGTTGGTTTGGTGGCCGGTTTAAGGCTGGTTCATGGCCAATTCAGGCCTAATCTTGCAAGTTGACAAATCAGCATCACCACATGATGCCTTGACCAATTCGGTTGCAAGTTCAGTTAGTTTAGGGGCTAGTTTAACATATTTTCATAAGCTGCAAATTTCAACATGCTTCATCCAATTCGATTATTGGTTGAAGGCCCGATTTAGTGTCCAATTCAGGTCTAATTTTATAGAATGACACTTCAACATCACCACATGATTCTGTAGTTGATTTAGCTACCGGTTCAGCCGGTTTAGAGGCTGGTTTAGTGGCAACAATTTTAGCAACAACATGGATGCTATTTAGTTGGTTTTATTGCTGTTTAGGAGCCCGGTTCAATGGCCTGTTTAGAGTGTTTTGGCCAACCAATTCACAGGTTGATAGTTCAGCCTTAGCACATGATGATTTGGCCAATTCGGCTGCTGGTTTAGCCAGTTTAGGGGCCAACTCAATCTATTTTCCTAGGCTACTAGGTTTAGCATTAGCATGGATGTTAGGCCAGTTTTGTTGCTAATTTAAGGGTCGGTTCATGGCTGGTTCAGTATACATTCTATAATTAGAATTCAGCATTAGCTTGTGATGCCTTGGCCGGTTCAATTTTTGAATTAATCGCCAATTTAAGGACTGGTCTAATGGCTGGTTCAGGCTGCCTCCTACAGTTGAACAATTCAGCATCTGCACCAACTGATTTTAGCAACTTCAAATGATTTATTTCCTATTCTAAAATGATGCTATGATAAAAATAGTATAGTAGAGTAAGGTTTTTAAGTATTGGAGTAACAATACTTCTAAAAAATCAACAAAAATTAACAATAATTGAAGGAACAGCATAGTGTGCACTTGCCCAAATTTTCTGCTACAACCGTGTCTTACTGATTTTTTAATCCTTCTCCTTTCTGCCTTTCGGTTCTTCCTTCTGCTTAGTTTTCCTTCCTTTTTTTCTTCTCACATATCCCTTATATAATTTGGGCTAGAATTGTTGAGTCACCTCACTTTGAAGGAGCTACTGCTAGCACACTCCATCAACTTTCCCAATTTAGATTTGTGTCACATAAATATTGCCGATTTATCCCCTAAATTTGCTGAATTACCTTTGTAAATTTTGCTCAGTCATTATGCTATTTTGTAGCCTTAAGTTGTTTCCATATGGCTGTTGAAATTATTGAATTTTTATCAGCTCCATGGACTTTTGCTAAGGTGTGTTGCTATTAGCCGGTTTGCTGTCTTGCTGCTGCTACCATGCTGTTGATGCTGTTGAGGCATGATCCTCACATGCTGCTTGTTGAAGCTGCCGTGTGTGTGTGTGTGTGTGTGCTGAAGCTACTAAATTATCAAATAAAATATGCCGCTGAAGTTGCTCAATTATCATATATATATATATATATTGCTGCCCGAACTACTTCTACTACTACCCGTGTTATATTTAGCCCATCGAATTTATTTTGGTTGCTAATCAGTCAAAAATTCAGTGGCCGAGCTATTTTCTTGTCATCCAAAGTTAAATCGGTTGCTAACTGGGTCCATCGGTTAGTTTTTATGCCGCCGCTGTGTCTCGAGGTGAATCGCTAGCTTTTAGATTTTTGCTATTCATTAATTTTAATTTTTACATATACTAGTCTAGCTAGCTTAATTATGATTTGTGAAATCTCAGACCTTATAAAATACGAGGTCCAGAGGACTTGATAGGCTCGCGTTTCCACGGGAAGGCCATGGGTCTATGCCGAGTGGATTGAGAAGTCAAAGACCCTAGGGTGGCCGTTCTAGTAGGATGTAGGCACGGGGAGGATCTTCTTTTTCTCTTTTTATATTTTGGGGCCGATAGTTGCCTTCTAATGTACACTTTGAGTTTTTTAATAAAACATGCTAAACCCTTTTGGTTTTCATCGCACGTTATATATGATTTAGATGTTTGAGTGCTGTGCCGTGTGGATTGTTTGCCCCCAATTTGGGCGGTGTGAACCCCTAGTGGCCTGCTCTTCTGACAATCTAGACTTGTGGTCGTTTGTTCAGAAGACTGAGTTCGGAAGGGGGCCGGTCGGATTTGCCTCTGGCCTACAAGGGTTGGGTGCTGCTAGTTGGCTGCTTTAGAAAGTGGTGGCATCAAAGTCTTGAAAATTTCGGATTTGCTTCTACCTGTTGGCCGTCTTGAGTCTGTTAGACTATCATTACTAACATTGTTCGGTTGATGTGCTGTGACGTTTTAGTGAGGGGATGCGTGTCATTGCCATTATGATGAGAAACTTTTTACCCTCCTTCACGCAATGTCATTTGGGGCCTGGGCTTTGTCTATTTAAACCCTAGGCTGCATCATTACTTCCCACATTTTCCTTATGCTTTTGAACTACTTCTCATCTACCTTCTCTATTTGCTACACCTCTCATGGCCTTTGCGGAGGTTAAATCAATTTGATCTGTCCTCACTGCTGATGATGTCCAATCACTATTCTCCTAGTTTAGGATTTTGGGGAATATGGCGTTCCTCTTGCCAGGTGAAGACGGCAGGGCTTGCTCCTTGCCGGAGAGATTTGTTACCATGTATGAGATTCACTTCCATGGTAGACTCCGTTTTTTTGCTATCACTAAGTTGTATGACATCCTAACGGCTCTGGGAGTTCCAGTGGTGAGGCTTCAGCCTAACACCATCCGATACTTAGTATCTTTGTGTGTCTTCTCTCACTGCCATGGTTGCCAGTTCAACATCAGGTCAGTGAGGGCCATTTTTCTTCACTTGACTGCTAACTAGATCTCGCTACCTTCGTGCCCAGGTTTTAACTTCATGGGAGTGAACCCAGGCTCGACAAAGAGTTGGAAACACCGCTATTTTTATCTGGCGGTCCCTTCTAACTGGGCCATTTTTTAGTGAGTTGGGGAGCGTGCAGCCTAGTCTGACTAGGTCCTTGGAGCATCAGAAGGATGCCGTGGAGAAGTAGCTGACAGACTTAATTTAGGAGTATGTGAGTACCCTACAAGAAAGGGGTTACTTGTTAACCCTAGAAGCCTTTGCTGCCATCCCATGGGAGCCTAGCTTCAAGGTGGCCAGTGTTGTTCCCATGCTGCTTGCTGCGTCCCAGAGGATGCCTGGGGTATTGGTCATTCGTGAGCTCTCTAGTCTGTTACCCAAGTGGTAGCGTTTCTCCTCTATCCATACTCCTTCTGAGTCGTTCTCCTCTAGGAAAGATGAGGCAATGCTGGAAGGAGTGCGCTGGTCAAAGAGGTCATCGAGGAGGATGGCTCTTGCGTTTGCATCCTTGTTGGGCCAAGAGTCTAGAGTCGTTGAGTCGGTAGCTGGTGGCAAGCCTTCTAGACACCTTGCATTGGCTGCAGGCGACCGAGAGGGCGCTCATGAGGGGCCAGTTCCAGCACCTACTCTTGTTTAGTATGGCATTCCTATCACAGCGTTGTCCCCACAAGAGGAGCCCATCCAGTGTCTTCCCTTGCCATTGATGAGGAAGTTCGTTGCGATGACTGGATGGCTGACGTCCTGATGGGGTCATCTGACGAGGGCCACGAGGTGGCTAGACCTAGAGCGATGAAGTTTGGTGCAACTGTCAGGGCTAAGGAGGTTGATGGAGAGCATTCCCTTGAGTCCTTGGAACTTGAAGCTCCTGAGGCGGTGGAGGTGGCTGAGACTGTGGAGGCTGCGTGGGACCTCATGTCGAGCCCTCAGAGCCTGAGGCCAGAGGAGAGGTAGAGATCGAGCCTACTTTTAGCATAGTTGATGAAGGTGTCGAGGAGGTCACCGAGGGGCCTCACTCCAAGCTCCCTGTGCCAGTGGTCTTGGAAGAGCACGAGGGCATCATGGAGATCCCGGCTCCAAAGGAGCCTACATCAAGTTATTTGCCCTCGAAGGGGTCACTTCTAGCTGAGGAGGTTTCTTGAGTACCTTGCTGTTTCTTTTGTTTACTTTCTTTGTCTCCTTGATTGACTAATTTTCTATTCCCAACTGTAGGAGAGGATTTGTAAACTAGAAGCCTTTGCTGACCACCTGGCCCGGGCTCACATCGATCTAGAGGAGCTTAGAGTAACGACAAAATGTGCCTCCCATTACGAGCATGAGTTATCGGAGGCTAGGGTGAGGATCTCCTCCCTTGAGGATTTGCTTCATGAGCAGGAGTAGGACTGCGCTTGCCTCCGGGGTGAGAACCTTCGGGTTGAGATGGAGCTTTTGACCTCCCTCAGCTTGGACGAGATTGAGGGTGCCTTAGAACCCAGATATTGGGCTGGCATCGACTTGTGCCGCTGCATTGCAAATCTGGTAGTTCTTGGCTTTCCAGTTTCATTTTTCCACCCGGGGAACGCCAGCACTTGGCGATGGTTGGATCTAGTTGACTCTTCTCATGATGTTGCCCAATCTTTGTCTCGCTCTCAAGGGAGCCCTCACCCTCTGGATCGTTATCCTTCTGGGCCATAGGCTGATTTTGTACTTTTCTTAGGCGAATGACCCTTTGTAAAATTTTTATCTTCATAATAAAATCAGGCGGATTGTTGAGATCTCTATTGTTGCATGTTTATGACTTCATGTGATGTTGCATTCCTTTGTTTTGTTGGCTAAGCATTGTTGCTATTGTCGTTGGGTTTATCTTAGGTGTGTTTGCCTGATCATCCTCATTCCATTGAGGAAATGTCGGGGCACTTTGTTCTTGTGGGGTGCTCTATCCTGGGAGTGGGACGTCTTTGCACGCCTATGAGTGAGCCTCACTAGGACCGGCTGGGTTTCATGGTTGTAGCTAGTGGGCCCTGGTGGAGTTGTAGGCCATTGCCCGCACATTACCATATCGGTGCTCGATCCTATCGAAGGATGTTGTAGCTTATGTGCATTTG
Source organism: Nepenthes gracilis (assembly GCA_033239525.1). Lineage (NCBI taxonomy): Eukaryota > Viridiplantae > Streptophyta > Magnoliopsida > Caryophyllales > Nepenthaceae > Nepenthes > Nepenthes gracilis. The sequence goes on from BSYO01000039.1 coordinate 12,114,826, forward strand.
GTCTTAGTCTATCGATCGTCGTCAACTGATGGTGCTCTTCTCCTTCGAAGGGAGGTCATGGCACGCATTCTATAAATGCCCCCGAAGGTTTTAGTGGCCGTTTGGTGGGGTTGCTTCACGAGCCCCCATGCCTAAGTGTTCAACTATTAATGGGCCGCTCGGTGATTGGACTAAGGTTCAAATTTCAATGCCTATGGGCCGCTTAGTTGCTAGAATCAAGGTCCAAATTTGACTGTATATGGGCCACTCGGTTGCTCAAATTGAGGTTCAAGTTCAACCGTGTATGGGCACTCAATACGGGGTCGAGGTTTTGTAATAGATGAATGTGGATTCACTCGATTTAGGGCCAGTTTGGGTAATTTGATTTTATGCATTGTTATTGTAATATTTCAAATTTTTTTACCCTATTTAATTGAAATTATTTAATATTTTTTATAATTTGGGTATACCAAAAATTAATTAAATATTTTAAAATTCTGAAGGATATTTAGATTAATTAGGCTGGCATCTAAGATGCATCCGTACAGTTGTCCGAGTATCGATTTGGGTTTTGGATTAAAAGAAAAAGTAATACACACATATATAATAATAATAATAATAATAATAATAATAATAATAATAATAATAATAATAATAATAATAATAATAATAATAATAATAACGTTAGAAGGGAAGAGGGGAAACAAAATCAGGAGAAGAGAGGAAGAAGAAAGAGAGGATAGAGAGAGAGAGAGGGCTGAAGGGTAGAGAGAGGAGGAAAACCAAGGTCCTCGGTTTCAGTTCCGACTTCGAGCAAGTTAGAAAAGTGATAGATTTGGTCGAGATAAGTGCACCTATATCATTTTTTTTTCTTGTTGCTATTTTTGTTCGTATCTCTTGGGTATTTTTATGTTCGCTGAAACCCTAAGCCGTGCCCAGACCCTATTTGACCAATTATTTCAAGTTTTATATATGTTTTAGCTTGAGATTATGAAAACCATGACTTAATTATGGATATTTAGCGGGTGGGTGTTCGATTTTTTAAGTTTTGTACAATTTACACATACGGGATACTGTTCACCTGCGCTAACACTATTCACCTGAGCCATATCGATATTTTACATGGTTTCGTTTTTTTTAATTGACATTTAAATTATGTATAATTATATATACTCAATTGTGTCTTCTGAAAAATATTATTGTTATCCATTTGTGACGGATTATTTCGTCCAAAAGCTCTAAAATCATGTTTGGTCCGATGTAGTAAGGGATTTCTATTTCTTTCGAATATTATGTTAAATTATACATATAGCTGAAGTCATTTAAAAACTTAAATCATGAGAAATGATTATTTATATTTGTAGATATATAAATTTTACAAGATATACAAAGCTTTTAAGGGACTCCACAATTTGTTATATCTAATGATCTATTTTTCAGAGAATGAGAACTCTGTATAAGAATCCGGTAGACCTTCCCTTAAGAATAAATAATTCTAAAATCTTAACCAAGGATTTGTATTTCTAAGGATAGTATTCCATGACATACCTTAAGATATTATAATAGTATATCGAGGAATGCTCCTTGACTACGGGAGACACTCTGGTGACTATTTGTTATCCGGTCTCGTATACCAGCGAAAGGTATACCGTTTGTCACGGGACGTTAAAGATCAAAATATCGTGCAGTGCCTTAGAATGTGTGTGGTTCATACACATTCCATTCCTCGATTGTCTACTCCGTTAGCTAGTGAGGCCCACTAGCTCAGATCCGAAAAAATTATGAAGATTTCTACATGTTTTAGAACCTAAAGAAATTCAAAATAAAATGTGAAAAGTATTAGTATCCCGAAAATATATCTGATTATGTTTTATGTTATGTATTATGCATCATACTTCTACTCCCTTCCTTTTGGTTTATATTAAGTATACTACTTATGTTTTTACTATATTGTATCTTGTTGAGCATTTGGCTCACTTTTTACTATTGTTCTGCCTTCAGATGAGTACGCACTTATACCCAATGAGTCGGAGCAGTATTTAAAAGTAGGCTAGGCTTCGAATTGGAAGATCCCCTCGGAGAAATTTGTATTTTTATGGTTTTGTGTACATGTATGGAGACTTGTATATTTTGGATGGATTTAATGATATATATTCATGTGTATGGATGATAGCATGACATAGTAGATTCCGTTGCATGTATGGGTGATAGTATATGCTTCCGCAAGATTGTGATAATATGTTTCAGGATTGTGACTCGCAGACACCGAGGTGCACCTTGATTGGCGCGTAGTCTACTTCCTATGGCATTAGACACTTCATGTAGGGGGCTGAGTACCCATGGTGGTATAACCTTCCATCCATGATGATGTACTAGTTGGTCATCCTCTTAATGAGCTTAGCTTCTTCTGGGTCATCTGGCAGGAGGCCATCGGTGAGGTACCTCCTGTACAGGGTTATCTAGTTTTCACCGTTAGCTACTTGTAGCACCTTGAGCTCGGGGTTGTCAATGCTCGAGATGGCTAAGACTTCTTGCATGTCTCTAGCGTACTGTTTTGGGTTTTCGGTCGCCCCTACCTTTGCTAGCTGGTTTGTTTTCTAGTTCTCCTCTCTTAGGATGTGGATCATCTCGATCTTGTAGAATGCATGGGCCAAACCTTTCACTCTAGCGAGGTATCTCGCAAGTAAGGGGTTTGATGCCTAGAAGCTCTCACAAAACTAGTTGATGACCAACTCCAAATTGATGTAGATGACCAGGACTTTGGTGGAACATTCCTTCACTAGCCAAAGTCTAGCGAGCAGCACGTCATATTTTGCCACATTGTTGGTACTTTGGAATCTGAGGGTTATCGAGTATTTTATCTAGGATCCACATCTTAGGATGTGGATCATCTCGATCTTGTAGAATGCATGGGCCAAACCTTTCACTCTAGCGAGGTAACTTGCAAGTAAGGGGTTTGACGCCTAGAGGCTCTCACGAAACTGGTTGACGACCAACTCCAAATTGATGTAGATGACTAGGGCTTTGGCTAAACATTCCTTCCCTAGCCAAAGTCTGGTGAGCAACACATCATATTTTACCACATTGTTGGTACTTTGGAATCTAAGGGTTATCGAGTACTTTATCGAGGATTCCTCCGAAGCCACAGGACCACACTGGCTCCACGACTTGCTTGCTTTGATGATCTATCCATGGGCAAGGTCTAAGTTGAGGTCTTTGACTAGTCTGTGTCAATGGTGATGTCGACGGTATCAAGAATCGGGATCGTGGTCTCGACGAGGAAATCAAGGAGGGCCTGGCCCTTCATGGTCAGCCATGGTTAGAATTTCACATTGAACTCACCCAACTCGATAGCCCATTTGATCAGCCGCCCAGACGTGTCTAGCTTCTACAGGATTTCTTTTAGCAGTTGGTCAGCCAGGATGATGGTTTTGTGTGCTGGGAAATACTTGTGCAGCTTCCTAGATGAGTAGATAAGGGTTAGTGCGACCCTTTTGGCATGCGGGTAGTGGGTCTTGGTGTCTATTAGGATCTTGCTGACGTAGTACACTAACTACTGTATCCCATCTTGCTATTGGAAGAGGACAGAGCTTAGCGTCGTACCTAAAACCGCTAGATATGGATATAGTTCCTCGCCTTCTTGGGGTGATGTCAGGAGTGGAGGGTTAGAGATGTATTTCTTGAGCTCTTGGAAGGATGCTTCACACTCGGCCGTCCACTAGAAGTCGGTTGCCTTTGTTCCCCTTAGGACCTTAAAGAACAATAGATACTTCTCCACGAACTTTGTCAGGAGGCGAGAAAGAGCAGCGAGTCTTCCGGTTAGCTTTTAGACCTATTTGATGGTCCGAGGTGCGTGCATGTTGAAGATGGCTTGTATCTTCTCAAGGTTTGCCTTGATTTCCCATTGTAAGATAATAAAACCCAAGAACTTTCCCGATGTTATACCAAATACGCATTTGGCTGGGTTGAGTTTCATCTTGTCAGTCAGAAGATTTCAAAGGTCTCATTCAGGTTACGAACATGGTCATTGATGACTTTACTCTTAATGAGCATATTGTCAACGTACACCTCCATATTCCAACCGATTTGAGTTTCAAATATTTTGTTCATGAGATGCTGGTACGTCGTCTCAACATTTTTTAGATCAAAGGATATAACATTGTAATAGTAGGTTCCCTGATTGGTTATGAAGGAAATATACTTCTCATCCTCCGGGCTCATTCTGATCTAGTTGTAGCCTGAGTAGGCATTCATAAAGCTTAGCAATTCATGCCTGACATGGAGTCCACTAGTAATTCGATCTTCAGAAATGGGAAGCTGTCTTTTTGGGTAGGCTTTATTCATGTCGGTCAAGTTGATGTACATTCGTCATTTCCCATTGCTTTTCTTGACGAGGACTACATTAGACAACCAATTAAGGTACTGTATCTCCTTGACAAAGCCTGCATTGAGTAGCTTCTTTACTTCCTCTCGAATAGCGATTAGCTTCTCGATAAAGTGGTTCTTGCACTTTTATCAAATGAGCTTATGACCAGGATCGAGGCCCAACTTGTGGACCATTACTCTAGTTGGTATTCTTGGCATGTTTGCGGACGTCCATGTAAAGGGCGTCGAGTTTTATTTGAAGAAAGTTATAAGTTAGTCGCGTTGGGAACCCGATAGAGAACTCTCAATTTGCACGCACTTCTCGGGTTCACTAGGTTCTAAAGGAACTTGGTCTGTCACTTCTACCTACTAGGCTTGCTACAGGGTGGTTTCATCATGGAGGTCGATGTCTTTGATCGGCTGGTTAGGTGTAGCTTGTGTGATTTGGGACATGTAGCATGTTTGACTGATCACCTGGTCTCCTAGGACCTCTTCGATGCCGTAGGGGGTTGGAAATTTCATCTTCAAGTGGGGGATTAACGTCATTATTCCAAACGTGGTTAGGTAGAGCTTTCCCTAGATCATATTGTAGACCGAGGGGAGGCCTACCACTTGAAATGTGAGTATCCTGGAGGCTGTGCGTGGGTGCATTCCAAGCTTGACCTCTAGTTGGACAGCTTCTTACATGGGCATTAGTTCATTGTCGAGGCCATGCAAGGTTTTATCAGTTAGTTTCATCTGGCTCTTTTTTAATCCAAGTTTAAATAAAGTATCAAGATACAACAAGTCTTGGGAGCTTCCATTATCAACAATAACTCATTTCAGTTGGTGGTCTACCGTACCATCTGAAATAAGGGCTGATACAACCAGGGGATCTGAATGGAGAGTTATTACATAAGTCATACTATTGTCACTAAAACTAATGACATTAGTCCTAACTCCTACCCTTGGCTTCTTGTTGCTAGAAGTGGCCTTTAGGTGATCTGGGGTGTTGCCCTTGGTTGTCACCTTGTTGATGACCCCGGCCACGACTCAGTTCCTCGGCTACTCTTGTGCATCACCTCTTGCCATAGTAGGAGCCTGTCCTAGATTTTGTAGAAACCTGGTCAGATGTCCTCGGTGGACTAGGTGTTCGATCTACTTCTGTAGAGTTTAGTAGTCCTCCGTGCTGTACCCTAGAGATTGATGGTAATGACAATGTTTAGTCTGGTCTCCTCTCTCTAGGTTCCTTGGTGCCTTGGGCCATTTTAAAAACTTTTCGTCCCAAATTTGTATTAGGATATTCATGCAGTGTCATTCAGTAGAGTCAAGTTCAGAGGCTTGTACTTGCTTCGGACACCTAGCTCGGACTGTGGCAGCTTTGGGGTTCACAAGAGCGATTACCGTCCCTATTCATCTTTTTTCTACTAGCCGGCTCCTCAGAGGGCCAGTCCACCCACCTTGGGCACTTTGCTTCGCTAGCCTCTTCGACTTCAATGTAGACCCAGGCTATGACTTCAACTTATCTAAAGGTTTGAGGGCGCTCTAGGCTAAGTGTTTGAAGAACTCTCCTGACTCCAACGTTGCGATGAAGGCGTTCATCTTCACCTTGTTAGAGACCTTGGGTATTCTACGGGCCTTGGTGGTGAACCAAGCTAGGAAGCGCTTCAGACCCTCATCCCGCTTTTGTCGGAGGCGGACAAGGTACCACGGCTGCTTCTCCTCCCTTTAGTCAGAGGCAAAGTGGCACAAGAATAAATCAGCTAGCTCATTGAACGACCGAATCAAATTCTGCTGGAGGCTGTAGAACCAGATTCAGGTGTCTCCCTTGATAGTTAAGGGGAAGCACTAGAACATGATGGACTCACCTAGGCCCTAGAAAGTGAGCAGCATATCGAAGTCGTTCAAGTGTTCCATCGGGTTAGTACTCCCATTGTAGGCATCCAGGGTTGGCATTTTAAACTAAGGGAGAACGGCTACGTCCGGATATCCATCGTGACTGGTGACCTCCTTAGACTGAGAGATTGTTGGTCAATATCACCACTAAACATGTGCTGTCGGATTTTCTCCCCCTTCTCCTCCATTTGGGGGGAGGATGTATGTGACGTCCCACATCCTAATTTTCTTCATTAACTTACTATCACTATTAATTAATAATACACACGTATATATATATATATATGTAAATATACATAAGATCCATACAATCGCCACGTCATCAGTGGCTCTAACATTGTACTATAGGAGAACGATGTCAGATCTTATTAAAGAAAGATATCTACTAAAATTCATTCAACAAAATAACTTCATAATATTTTGCGGAAGTGATACTACCCTAATATCATCAATGTTTAATACATCATTTCATGATTCCAAAGTTATACGTATGTTTAGTATTATCAAAATTAGAACAACAAAATCATTCTTCCTAATCGTAAGAAATAAAACTCCCAATCATCATTCCTCTTCATTTGGCATCAGCTCTTGTGAAGTATCTGAAGGTTAGTAAAAATAGTAAGGAAGTAAGCCAAATGCTCAGTAATGCATCACATATAGCAATAATATGCATATTTTACATAAAACATATCGTTAGAGGGAATATGAGTCATAATACATTACCTAACCATAAACATGGGCACAAAACATTTTCTTATTTATCTTGTTCTTTTAATCGTCAAACACATTAAAAACTTATTTATGTATTGGGATTAGGGCCAGTAGGTCTTACCAACTAATGGAGTAGACAGCCGAGGAAAATAATTATATTCACTTAACACAATCAAAGGCCATAAACCTCTACTCAGCCAAAGACAGGCTGTACATACTTTTCACCCGGTAGACGGGGCCGTAAACTGTCCTAATTCCCCCACATCAAGGGCAATTTTTTCAGTTACCACTACAATATCCTAAGGCATATTAGAAAATTTTACCCTCTGAATAATTCTTGAGTCCAGTTTCTAATTTTCTTAATTTAAGAAAAACTCTACACTTTATTTCTTGGTTTTTAATTGTTACTTTTTTGGAGAATGATTCATATTTTTCTTAATAGGGTTATAAAGTCCCTTCTTTTATATATATATATAAAATATCTGATTCATTTTCATTATAATAAATTCCGTAAGATCAAATTTGGATGTAAAACATGTAGAAAAAAAATTAGGAATTTCAATACAAATTTTCTAAGCATATAGCATATAATTAAATATACAGTATATTTTTAGTATATACAGATAATATGTAATAATTTAAAATTGATATCTATGAAGCACAAATATGTAGAAATTATTTTTGTACATTTAAACATGAAGAGAATTTTAAAATATTATACATAATTATAATATAGAGAATTAAACAGGATTTTTGACAAATTTCACTATAGAATCATAGTATACTGATAAATATGCGACATTTTTATACTTTTACTTCAAAATCATAACTTGGACTAGTATTAGTACAATAATACTCGAAAAGAATATGAATAAAAAGTAACAAAGGAAAGAGAAAGCTAAAAATGTACTCATCTTCCCTTCATATACCGAAATTTTTGGTCTGAACATTCTGAGTTTCACTTCCCAGATCCTTCTCTCCTTTTCTCACTCTTTGCCTTTCTCTCTCCTATTAGCATAATTTCTCTCTCTACCCGTGTCATGCCACTTCACCCACAACCGCTGTTGCCACTGCCTGTGAGCCACTGTCGTCTCTACCTCCTCTCGTGGCCGCCGTCCCTACCCAATGCTGCACCGCCTTCACCCGTGCTCCACCGCCTTCTGTGCACCATAACCCTCACCCCTCCTCCTTCTCTCTCCTCCATGAACCCCCTCTTCCTGCGCCGCTCTGCCTCCCACATGCCGCTTTCTCCTTCTCCTTCTTTTTCTCCCTTCTCCTTCTTCCCCTACTTTACGTGCAATTTTCCTCTTCTCTTTCTCCTCTCTCTCTCTTTCTTTTCCTTTGCCTTTCTTTTTCTACTGCCCGAGGCTTCCACCGCCTTCTATTATTATTATTATTTTTTTCTTTTCTCTTTTATTATCCCAACCAGCACTACAATTCCTGCACCGGTGCACCTTAGGCAGCAACCAACCCATCCAATTTTTTTCATAATCTCACAATATTTAATTAATTTTTAATCACCTCTAAATTATCCAAAATAATAAATATATCCAAATTAAACTCAATGGGGATCTGGATATTACAACTCTCCCCCTATTACAAAAATTTCATCATTGGAATTTATGCTCTTAAATTCTTACCTTTGTCCTCAAACGGATAGAGAGATTCTTCCAGATTTATCCTCACGCTCCCATAACAATTTCCTCAATTAAGAGATTTCCCAAAAATATTATAACCAAAGGGGTCATCTTATTTCCCAAAACTAGGTTCCCAAAAATCCAAATTGAATATCAACATAAGGCAAATTCTCGTCGATCAATGATGACTTTGACCTGAGCACATACAAAGGATCGTCCACATATTCCTTCAACACACATACATATGACACATCATTACGATCCACCAACTCGGAGCAAATCCAATCAATAGGTTATCTTTCCGACCTATTAAAAATCTCAAATAGCTCAATGATCCTTAGTCTCAATCCATCCTTCACACCCAAAACTCAAAATTCTTTTCCTCGGAGACACCCTTAAGAACATGTGGTTGTCTACATCACCCCAAATCTAATCTCTTCCTAATTTACAGGAGACTTACATCTCTGCCTGAATAAAGCCTCAAAAGGGGTTATCCCATTACTCGATTGATAACTCTTATTGTAAGCAAAACTTGGTAAGTGGTAATTAATCATCCCAATCACCTCTAATGTCCTAAAATTGACGTGCTCAATTCAGATTTCAAATTAGATTCTCTACTTCAAATCCAAAACAAAATCTTACAACCTAGGGCTATGAGCTCACGTGCTTCCGCTATGTCACTCTGATCAATCATCTGTCTATGAATCTAATACCATATTAAATTTTAACTCGGCGTCCAATTTTTTTATGCAAACTAGTCCCAAAATTCAGTGCAATCTCAGTTCACAAGAGAAACCTCGAAACCGAAATATCTTGAAATCTTATTATCTCATTGGCATACCAGTGGGCTAACATATCCCTCGAGTACATCATTTGAATCAGCGAAAAATGGGCCAACCTTGTCAACCAATCCACAATCGCCCAAATAGTATCCATATTCTTCGTCATCCTAAATAACCTCAAAACAAAATCCATCGTTATATATATATATATATATACTTCTAGGAGTTGACAAAAAAAGCAAAAATCCTAGAGGTTTCTTACACTTGATTTTCTTCTATTGACACACAATACACTTCGCCCCATAAGCCACAAATTTTCTTCACATATTTCGCCACCAGAAGGAATCGTATATCATAATCTATGGGCCTCAAACAAAATTCTCTCTATAAATTTCTCAATAATTAGAACAAAATTCTATCTCAAAAATAAAAATTCCCTTTCACACGTACTCATTACCCAAATCTCTAGCAATCCCAAACTATTACAAATAAGATTGATTACCCAGATCCATCTACCTATGTCGTCGCACATTCAACTCTTTCAATGAAACAAATATATTAAGTCACAAACTCGATCTCATGCAAATAATACTTCCAAATCCTCAAAACAAAGGTCTTAACTATGAACTCCAAACCATAGGTGGGATGATTCCATTCATAGGCCTTCAACTGCCTTAACCCAAAGGCAATTATCCAACCACACTGCATCAATACCTATCGCAGACTTCCCATAAGAACATCACAGCATACTATAAATTCTCTTGATCCATCAGAGATCAACTAAAATAGACGTTGTCATCAACCTTTTCTTCAACTCCTAAAAATTCTTCAAATCCCTAGACATATCATATTTAGAAATAATATGACCCAAAAAAATACTTTTTTTTTTCAACCAAAACTCTTAATTATTCAAATATCCACCTTTCTTTTAAGATCCGCAATAAAATTCTCAAATGGATCTCATACTCTTCATGATTTGAAGAAGTTAAATTATCATCAATGAAACCATCACAGAATTGTCTTAATTACGATTGAAAGATACAAAAGATATTGACGAAATCACTAACCTAAAAAGTCACCATCGAAACTCATAATGGCCGTATCTTAAACCTTAAGGTTGTCTCAAACACATTTTTGATTTGTCCTTAACTAATAGTATTCCAAATACATATTGGTCTTAGGAAATATTAAGCCCTTACCATTGATTAAACAAACCGCCTATCAATTCCAAATACTTTCTTATCGAACAATTCATCTCCCAAGCAAATTAGAATTTCAACAATCCATAGATAATTTTGTTCATATATCTTGCACACCCTAAAGTACTGAAACACTCCATGGCAAAGTACTCGTCCGATACTTCCTTGATTCAATGTAAGATCTTCAAAATCAGTGCTAATTTCGGCACAAACTCAATAACTTAGGATTTAACTATAACTAACTAATCCTAACTTAAGCTAATCTAACCCAAAATAAAGCTTCTATATCAGGATCGTTCAACCTAAGGCATCTCCTTAAACATTTCTTTGATATCACCTATGATGTCTCACGTCCTCATTTCCGTCATTAACTTATTATTGCAATTAATTAATAATACATATATATATATATATATGTAAACATATACACGATCCATACAGTTGCTACATTATCAATGGCTCCAACACCATACTATAGTAGTACGATGGAGGATCTTGTTAAGGAAAAATACCTACTAAAAATCATCCAATAAAATAACTTTGCAATATTTTGTGCAAACGATACTACCTTGATATATCATTAATGTTTAATACATCATGTCATACTTTCAAAGTTTTACATATGTTCAGTATATTAAAATTAGAACAACAAAATCTTTCTTTCTAAACGTAAGAAATATAACTCCTAATCTTCATTCCTCTTCATCTGGCATCAGTTCGTGCAAAGTATCTGAAGGTTAGTAAAAATAGTAAGGAATTGAGCAAAATGCTCAATAAGGCATCACATATAGTAAGAATATGCACATTTTACATAAAATATATTATCGAAGGGAATAGGAATCATCATATATAATCTAACCATAAAACATGGGCACAAAATATTTTTTTCTTTATGTTGTTCTTTTAATGGTCAATCACATTAAAAACTTATTTATTTTTAGGGACCAAGTCCAATAGGTCTTACCAGCTAACGGAACGGACAATTAAAAAAATGATTATGTTCACTCCACACAATTAAAGGTCATAAACCTCTATTCAGCCAGAGGTAGGCTGTGCATACTTTTTACCTGGTAAACAGGGCCATAAGTTGTCCTAATTCCCCCATGGCAAGGAAAATTTTCTCAGTTACAATTGTAATATCTTAATACATGTTAGAAAATATTACCATTTAAATAATTTATGGGTCTAGTTTTTAACTTTCTTAACTTAGGAAAAATACTGCACTTTGTTTATTGGTTCTTAGTTCTCACTCTTAACGATTCATATTTTCTCAATAGAGTTGTAAAGTCCCTAGTTTTTCTTTTTCATAATATCTGATACATTTTCCTAATAAATTTCGTAACATCAAATTTGGCAGTAAAACATGCAGAAAAAATTTTTGAAATTTCAATACAAATTTTTTAAGTATACAATATATAATTAAAAATATTGTATATTTTCAGCATATACAGATAACATGCAATAATTTAAAATTGATATCTATGTAGCACAAACATGTAAACATTATTTTTGTACATCTAAACATGAAGAGAATTCTAAAATATTACACATAATTACGATACAGAGAATTAAACAAAGATTCTTGATAAACTTCACTGTAAAATCATAATATACTAATAAATATGCAATATTTTCATACTTTTACTTCAAAATTCTAGTTTGAAAGAGTACTAGAATAGTAATACTCAAAAAAAAAATGAAAATAGAAACCAACAAAGAAAAGAGGAAGCTAAAAATACACTTGTCTTCGCCTGATATATCAAAATTCTTGGTTCGAACGTTCCGAATTGAACTTCCCGGAGCCTTCTCTCCTTTTCTCTCTCTTCTCCCTTCTCTCTCGGCCTTTCTCGCTCCTACCAGTGTAGTTTCTCTCTCTACCCACACCATGCCACTTCGCCAGCGACCGCCACTACCATTGCTCATGAGCTACCTTTGCCTCTGCCTCCTCTTACAGCCATCGTCCCTACCCAGCGCCACACCGCCTTCACCCAAGCTGCACCGCCTTCCACATGCCATAACACCTTCAGCCACGTTGCACCACCTTCCGCATGCCACAACACTCACTCTTCCTCCTCTCTCCTCTGCTAGCCGCCTCTTCCTACGCCACTTTTTCCTTCTCCTTCTTTTTCTCCCCTCGCCTTCTTCCCCTGCTGTACACACAATTTCCATCTACTTGTCTCTCTCTTCTCTCTCTCTCTCTTTCTTTCTTTTTCTTTTCCATTCTTTTCCCACTGCCTGAGGCTTCCACCGCATTCTATTATAATAATAATAATAACAATGATAATTATAATTATAATTATAATTACAATTTCATTTTCTCTTCTGTTATCAACCGGCACTAGGACACCTGCACTGGTGCTTCTCGGGTGACAACCAACCAATCCAATTTTCTTCAAAATTTTATAATATTTAATTAATTTTTTATCACCTTCAAATTATCAAAAATATTAAATATATCCAAATAAAATCAAATGGGGATCCGAATATTACAGCACATTTCTCTTGGCATCGAGGAAGGCCCTGAGCTCTAGAGTCTCTGGTGCGATGCGTGGATTGTGGTGACTGCCAGCTCATGGTGGTTATGTACTGCATGAGGCCTCTCCTTGGATTATAGGCCTCTTGTCACTGCAGGAGTTGCGAGGGTTCCATCTCTTTGGGCTTTTCTCGTGCACCTCATGACTTGGTACACCCTGCGGCTATGCTCAGGCCCTACTGCTCAAGGCCGCCTGGGCCTCAGCGTCATCGGGCTATAGGGGCTTCACAGCAAGGTGCCTTTGCATCCAGTTTTTTCACCTTGTGGCCAAAGTTTTTGTGGGAGGCGAGCCCTCAGCTGTTGCTCATCCATGCGGACAAAGAACACATGGAGCGTTTGCTTCATGTCTTTCACTTCGGCAACAAGAACGCATATGCCGGGCTCTAATCTCTTGCCTACTTGGTTACCACTAAGGGGTCATCGCCACGGGGGGTAGCGTCCCTTGCCACACGCTAAGTTGCGCTCTGGTGTTGACGTCGTTCTGTCTGAAATATGAATATTGTGGTTGGTGGTTAGACGTTTAAGTCGTTCTCAAAAATGATACCAATGATGCGTTCCTGGATCTAGGTTGTTGTATAAATTAAGGAGCCATTGGGTCTTCCACGTTGGGTTAGATTCAAGCGGATCTGGTCATCATTTCTGCTAATCTAGGTCCTACACACTACAAACAACGAATAATATGTCAGAAGATTTGCAGGACTCGCTCCTAGGTTTATCCTCCGACACTAAAATCAAAAATCTTTTTAAGAAAATAAAAAGATGTAAGACAGATGTAAGAAAATGTGTGAATGCGCTTATGAGGGAGAAGGTGAGGTTTTGGAGGATTGGACTCTGAGAATGTGCTTGACGAAAAGTAGCTTCGAGAATGTGCTTGACGGGGAGCAGCTTTATCGATGCGCTCAGCAAAGAGAGGCTTTTTGTACTGGTGGAGGTCTAAGCTCTGGCGAGGCGCTCCACTAGGAATGGTTTTGTGCCCTAATAGAGGACTAGACTCTGGTAATGCACTTAACACAGAGCAGCTTGGAAAAATGGAGAGAGAAAGAGAATTGTGTGATCAAAAGAGAGTTTGGTTCTTTCTGAGCTCTATATGCCGATTTCAGATCCTTCCTTCCCCTGTGATGGCAAAGGGAATTCGTAAAGCTTCATAGTAGTGGCGTTGGTGCCAAAGCATGTGCTAGGTGTTTTGCCACGATTTGCCGACCTGTCCTAGAGATGGTCATATCAGACGTATCAGTTGTCATCTTGCGGTGGCGGTGCAACCATGAATGGTCCTTGCTGATGTGTGCCTCAACGTTCTGGTTGGTGATTCGTCAAGGCTTGTTGATGGCGATAGTGGCCTGTTAGTAGCAGTCCCTTTTTAGATTGTTGACCTTGGCCACCAATGGCAGGCATTTGTATCAATATCTTCTACATTGGCTAAGCTGATTGGTTTCTCCATTGTGATGGGTCGCATCATAGGAGTTACTTGTTGGTTCTGGCAGGTCCCTATCTCCATTGGCTTACTATGCATTACTGATTTTGGGCCTGTCATTTAGGCCTTTTGGCCTTCGGTCCTCGCGGGGCCTCTCTTCGTGGATAAGCCTGGCTTATGCTTGGGCCGGTTCTTAGTGCAACTGGACCCATCAACCTTCAACCTTTTGAATGTATTGAATTATTTTAATGATTTTGTAAAAAATTTCAATAGCTTAATAATAAGACTTGCAATATGTCAACTCAACTTCTTTTATTTTTTTACATGTTCTCAAATAAATTAGTAACATGTATCGATGTGTTTACTTCTCTAATATAACATAGGATTTTTTATCAAGACAATCACAACTTTTATTTTCAATATAAGTATCTGTGAGACATTCTTGAGAAAATCTTAAAAGAATTAGTGCATTTCTAAGAAAAATTGCATGACACACGATTTAGAAGTTGATAGCATGACAATTGCTTGCTTCTTTGAATACCGTGTAAAAGCCAAATTGCCCATTAAGAAAGCGAATTCAGTTGTTCTCTTTTGTTCATCCAAATCTCTTCTCCAATCTCAGTCGATATACCCACAAATATCAAATTCATTAGCATATGAATAAAATAAACCATTACAAATGTTCCCTTTGATGAAATGGGGGATATGTTTTGCTGCATCAAAATGAGTTTGATTTGGTACTTCCATATATCTACTAATCAAATCAACATCATAAAAATATTTGGAATCATATAAGTTAGGTATTGGAGACTTTCAACAAGACTTTTGAAATATGTAGAATCAACACCATTACCATTAATATTCTTCCTTAGTTCCAAACCACTTGCTATGGAGGTGTTGACTTGATTATATGCTCCGGTATGAATCTTTTGAGAGCATCCTTCACATAGGCAATCTGAGAAATGAAAATCTCATCCTCTCTTTGCACTACTTCAATCCCAAGGCAAGGGGGCATCAAGCTGTTGTCCGTAATCTCAAACTTCATGAGCATGCTTGGTTTGAACTCATTAAATAATGAAAAAGTCAATTCCTATAAAAAAAAAGTCAAGTTATCAATATAGCGACTTACAAACAATATATCTCATTTAGTAAAATTCTTCATATAAAGTTCATATTCGTAAGTGTATTTTTTAAACTCAGTATCATGAGAATACCAGTCAATTCTTGCATTCCATATGCATAGTGCTCGTTTAAATCTAATGAGTTTTTCTTCAACTTGTAAACTTTATCTTTGTGCCAGCTTTGACATACCCGAAAGGTTTGTTCAACATATACATCTTCTTCAAGAAAATTATTTAGGAATACTGATTTCACATCAAGTTGATAGATTTTCCATCGTTGTTGAATGACAACTGAAACTAGCAACTTGATAATCTCAATCAACCTATAATTTAATCAACTCCCATAGTCAATCTCGACTACTTGCTAGTAGCATTTGGAAACTGACCTCGCTTTGCAACTGTTGCACTTTACCATTTGTTTTTTTTTATATATACACTTTACACCAATAACTTTGTGGCCTTACGGTAAAGTGGTGAGTTTTCACGTGCCATTTTTTTCAATTGCCTTGATCTCTTCGTCCATGATTTTTCTCCACTTTTCTTCTTGGTTGACTTCTATAAAATAAAATGTATCATTTTTTGTGAAGAAATAAATCAAACTAAGGCTATCATCGTCAATATGGTGGCAACATAAATTTTCCACAAACTCATCGTCTTCTATGACCAAGCCTATAATGATGGAGATGATGAATGAGTACTTCATTGAGTAGATGATGATTCGGATCAAAAAGAAGTGACACTCCTTTGAAACATGCAAGAATTGGGTTGAGGAATCAAATCCCTTGTGGCTTCACTTGCGCTTATTGGTTTTTTTCTTTTTAAGAACACAATTTATACTTTTATCTACTTTTTGCTCCTAATTTCACTTATTACCTTCTACAAAAATCGCATCTCTACTCATGATAACTTGTTTAGTGAGATGATTATATAACTTATAACTCATAATTCTATTATCGTAATTGAGAAAAATATATTTTTCAACGTAGTTATCAAATTTTGTTCTTCTAGCCTTTGGAATATTTACATAGGCAGCATAACAAAATCCTCTAAGATGTCTAACATTAGGCTTAGAAAGATTCAACACCTCTTCGAGAGTAATCACTAGGGAACTCCTTGTTGGACAGTGTTTTAGTAAATAAACCATACAAGCAATTGCTTTAGTCCAAAATTTTCTACGAAACTCCTTACCTTTCAACATAACCATATCAAGAATGGTCATACCTTTCCCTTCAAAAACTCTGTTAAATTGGGGTGTGTAGGATCACATGACATGATATGCAATTTCATGCTCTTTGCAAAATTCTATAAAAGCATGGGAGTATGCTCATCTTCTTCAACAAATCACAACATCTTGATGTAGTGATAACTTCACTCTATGCAACACTTTCAAACTCTTTAAACAAATCATATACTTCATTTTTTTTTAAAAGAAATAAACTTAAGTCTTCTGACTATAATTGTCAATAAATGTAAGAAAGTATGTATTCTTACTATTTGACATTAGATTTAATAGACCACAAATATCAGACTGATCTTATGAAGTTGTAATTCTCCACTTCACTTTATTGTAAAAGTTAGATTGATGACTCTTTCTGAGAATATATCCTTCATAAATTTCATTTAGATGGTCAATTGGGGCTGTACCTCTTACCAAATCATTGCTTAAAGCATTTTTAGTCCACTAAAATTGAGGTGGCAGAATCTCAAATGTCATAACCATGCCTATCTTTTAAAATCGCATTCCAGCACTTCATTGCATTATTTTGATATACAAGGAGAACATCCTATTGATTGACATATTTACATTTGCAATCAAATTATTAGAAACATATTTGGTTGTAAGATAAATATTAGTCATGATAATAGTATTAACCCTTCTTCAAAAATTATCTCAAACTCAAGATTTTACTTGTCATACTTAAAACATAATAAACATCTAAAATAAAATCATGATTACTGTTATTAAATTTGATAAGGATTTTGACATTATCTTTTAGAAGAGTTGATAAAAGTGACTTGTTCATGAGACACATTATCATGATTGACAAACATCCCCTTCTTACCTCACATGTAATTGCTCACACCAGTTTCCAGGAGCCACATGCTCATCATGTCTTCATCAAGCCTCTCATGGGCTATTAATAAAGTGTCAATGGCATCAAAGTTGTCTTTTTATCCAATATTAGCATACTTACCACTTTTATCATTATCCTTAGATCTACATTCATAGTTATAACACTTCAAATCTTTCCTGCTATGACATTGTACACTATAGCTGTCACCATAATCGCTATCTCTTCCTTTATCTCTTCATCCAAAAGTAAGGAATTTTCACCATGTTTACCTTCATCTCTATGTTTTCCACTATTGTTCCTTCCTCAATTTTTGTGGCCTTGACTTCTACCTCTTTTAAGGGTCCCCCTTGATCTTTGCCTTCCTTGAAAGAAAATTTAGATTAGAGGGTATGCTCAAGTAAAGTCAAAATTTTCTTATTGATCCATTACTTATGAACTTCAAATTTGGTTATCAAACAATTGATAGCCAAAATATTAAGATCCTTTGACTCTTTAACTGCAATAATAATATGCTCAATCTTGAAAACAAGTGTGCATAAACAATTTCTACTACATTTATATTTTTAAGTTCTCTTTATATCTCTGGATTTGGTTTACATCGTCATCATTTTTATAAAATAATTGACAACAGATTCGTTATCATGTATGTTAAACATCTTAAGTGTACCTCATATAAATTTTAGTTGTACCCTTACTGTCCTATCTTGAAAGGAACTTTTTAGATGTCTCATGCTTGCATTGGAGTATTGGTTGTAGAGATCTTATTGAAACTTGCTTTTTCTACTCTTTTGTCTTTCCTTCTCATATCCTTCAATTGATTTCACTAATACTTTGGTAAGCTCTCCTCTTGTGTTAGGGAGTTGAGCTCCTTATACCCTCTACCAATAAGATCTCTTAAGTCTTGGGATTTCAAGAGCACCTTTATTTAGATATAGTAATTGTCATAGTTATTTTTTCCTAAAATAAAAAATTTTGGTTGGGAAAAATTGTTCATGGATGCCCTTTATTGGATATTGATTTTGGGCTAATTGTGTTTAGCGGCTCTAATCTAAATTTTATAAGTCAATAAAAAACTCAGTCATCATTGAAGAAAAGTGAGGATAGGATGCTGAAAATATAAGAACAAGATAATAAAAGATATTTAATATATCTAATTAAAATTTAAATTTTAAATTTTAAATTAATTGAGATTAATATTCAGCAACAAACAATATGAAACATAATAATGAAATGAAAAAATAAATATATTTTTGTATATTGTTTGATAATATGTGTAAAATGAGTAATTAGTTCCAGTATTAATATTTCTACTAATTTGTCATTATTAGTGATTTAATTATCAATTTTTCTTTGTAAAAATATATATATACATATATACATATACATACATATATATACATATATACACACACACACACACACACATATATATACATACATACATACATATATACATATACATACAGACATACATACACATACATATATACATACATACATACATATACATACATATATACATACATACATACATATATATATATATATATATATATATATTCTATTTGCCTACTTTTCTATCCATTTTGGTGAGAGATCTTCAAGGTGAGTTCTCTTCATTATCATCATCTTTTTCTCCACTTTATGTAGTATCCAAATGAGGTAAATTAATGTACAATTCACCCCAACTCCCTTCACTTCAATTCCTCCATAACAAACAAAGAACAAAGGTTAAGTGGATTGGAAGATGAATTAAATAATTTCTAGGAAATGAACGTGTCCCAGTAGTGCCCTTGTCTCACCTAGCATTACCCCAGCAGCACCCATGTCGTACACCTACGATCCCTAGCAGTGCCCTAGTCACGCTAAGCTATGCCATAGCAATGCTTATGTGAGACACGTTGTCATGGCCTAGCACCCCAATAGTGCCCTACAGTGACTGGGTGGTGTGCCTGCTATGCTTTGTCATGACCCAGCAATGTTTTGTCACTCCTAGCAATGCCCAGTATTTCACTTATTGTGCCGCAGTAGTGCCCTAGCAGTTCACGAGCAGTGCCTGTGTCACATCCATTATTGTGCCCCAGCAAAGCCCTAACAGTGCCCGAGTTGTGCCCCGTGCAACTCTCTTATTGTACCCTTGTGCGCCCCAACATGCCTATGTTAGACCCCATGAGCAACACACCTATAGTGTCTGTGTCATGCCCATGCATTGCCCTTGTCATGCCCTAGTAGCACCCTTATCATGCCGAATAGTGCCCCGGTAACACCCTAGTGGTTCTCGTGTTACACCCTAATATTGCACTAGTAGTGCCCGTGTCGTACCCCGTGTCATGCCCCAATGTACCCTAGCAACACCCCTGAACTACTCTTGTTCTGCCCCAACAATGCCCCTTGTCATGCCCAGCATCATGGTAGCTTCTCCTTTATCATGCCTCAGTGTGCCCCAGGAGCACCCTAATCACGCACTGCAGTGCCCGCAGTAGTGCCCATGTTGCACTCCTTGTCATGGCCAAATGCACCCTAGTTGCGGCCCTATAGTGCTCGAGTCACGCCCCTATAGCACCCTTGTTGTGCCATAGCAGCACTATTGCCATGCCTAGTAGCACCCATATCATGCCCAGTAGCACCCATGTCATGCCCAGTAGTGACCCAATAGCACCTGTGTCGCACCCCAACAGTGCTGTAGTAGCACCCTTGTCGTGCATAGTAGTTCCCTTGCGTCTCCCCTATAGTGCCCATGTCATGGCCCTACAGTGCCCTTGTTGCACCCCTGTGCGACCCAGCAATCCCTTGTCATGCCTAGTAATGCCCCATAAATGTTTGTGTCACACCGCAATAGCCCCCTTGTCACACCCCAATTTTGCCCTTATATTGCCCATGTTGCCCCCCTATAGCAACCTCATTGCACCCAGAGCGCCCTAATAGTGCATTTGTCGCATGCAACAATTCCCTTGTCACACCCTAGAAGCATATGTGTCATGCCCCAACAATGCCCTTGTTGTTGCGAGATCGATCGTCCAGTCAATATATATATACAATTGGTACGTAGTGATTCATATTTTGAGGTCAATTCAACATAATACGAAGGTGGAAGCAAGCAAAGTTCCCATTTAATTCCGGATGAACAGTAACAGTGCATATTTAGAGGGCTCAAACGCCGCGAATGGGTTGAAACGTGTAAAATCGATCGTATGGCCGGTATATATACATAATTGAGACTTGGTGATTTTCAGGGTTGATTCAACATAATACGAAGGTGGAAGTATGCAATTTTCCCATTTCGTCTCGGATGAACAGTAACAGTGGCATTTTAGAGGGCCCGGACACCGCGAACGGGTCGAAACGTGTGAGATTGATCATGTGGCTGACATATATACACATTTGGGACGTGGGAATTCATATTTTGGGGTCAATTTAATGAAATAAGGTGCAAAAATGGAAAACCCCCAATTCCCGTAGGTTAGGGTTTGGCGGTACTCCACCGGCGTGATCGGTGAGTAAATCGGATGATAAATTACACAATCCTTGGTCTCAAGTCACGGGTATTACATTTTCCATGATTTGGGTGGGTATTGAGACAAAACTACCCAATGATAATTGAAAAATATCAAAAGAGGAAAGTTAGTGAGTATGAGAACATTTGCCTCGGCACGTACAACTACTTTTATAACTAACTCTCGGACGGATTTGGACTCCACAGGCTAGATCTCCTCCTTCCTCTCTCTAGAAGTGGCGCCCTCGCTCTCTCTAGAATGTTTTGGAACGTGGAAAAATGAAAATTGCAAAGCAGCAACGTGGCTTTAAACGAGCTGGCGCTCAATCGCGCAGCAAGCGCGTGGCGAGCACAGCCTTACTACCTAGGCCGGTTTGAGCCTGCAGTGAGCACAGACAAATCTAGATTCTGTGCTCTCCATGGGCTCGAGCCCACGGAGGGCGCGGGTCAAGCCCGCAGCAAGCCTGCAGCAAGCCCACTTCGCGTTTTTTCCGTTCGAGACCCATTTTGACCATTCTAACCCAATCTTTCACATCCTTGGACTTTACTTTTGATTATATAACCTTAATAAGTCATGATTATCATAATTTATAACCCAAAATCTTATTTACGAATTAATATTTCACGGTTTATAATTTTCGTTCCTGATTTACCAATTCTGACTCTTTAAGCTTTTCAATCCGATTCTTCCCGTACCTTTTGACCACAATTCACCTTTGTTAACTCAATTACCTTCTAATTATTATATTCTTAACCCGGAACCTCACACATACCACCCCCAACAGTGCCCCCATCATGCCCAGTAGTTTCCTTGTCATGCCAAGCAATGTTGCAACAGTGCCATTGTAGTGCCTAGTAGTGCCCATGACGCACCCTAGTAGCACCCTTATCATGCACAGTTGTTCCCTTATCGTGCCCAGTGGTGCTGTTTTAGTGCCCTAGTCATGCCCGTGTTGCATCCCAACAATACCCTTGTTGCGTCAAGTAGTTCCTTTGTCGTAACCTAGTAATGCTCGTGTTGCATCCCAATAGCACACTAGCTTGCCCCTATGCACACCAGCAGTGCCCCTGCAGTGCCTATGTCACATCACTGCACCGCATTTGTTATAACGGACCACACCCTCTTTTCCGTCATTAACTATTACCAAATTTAATTAATGTGATACATATAAATATAGATATGCAAAGGATCTATACATTAACCATGTCATCAGCGACTCTGGCACCACACTATAGGAATACGACGTCAAATGTTGCTAATGAAAGATGCCTCGTAAAAATCCAACTAAACTAACCACATAATATTTTGCAAAAGTATACATAATATCTATAATAGTCTGCTTAATATCACCAAAATAGAATACATCATTTCATATTTTAAAAATTTTACATAATTGTAGTATATCAAAATCTGAAACAGATATTCTAAGCATTAAAATCCATCTTCCTAAGCATAAGAAACAAAACACCCATCTTCATTCCTGTTCATCTAGCGTCAACTTGTACAACTCATTTGAAGGTTAGTAAAAATAGCAATGAAGTGAGTCAAATAATCAGCAAGCCATACCATATAACAATAAATGTGCACATTATACTCAAAATATATTATCAAAGGGAATAGGAGTTGTAATGCATATATATGCGTAAAAGATGGGCAGAAAACATTTTCATGATGTATTTAATCTTATTTATCTTATTATTTTACTAACTTAACCATCAAACACATTGAAAACTTATTTATCTTTAGGGATCGGGGCTAGTAAGCCTTACCAACTAATAGAGTGAACAGTCGAGAAAAGGGTTGTATTCGCTTCCACACAATCTAAGACCCTACGCTCTTATTCAACACCAAAAGTTAGGCGGTAAATACCTATAACCCAATAGATAGGGTTGTAATTCGCATTTATTTTCCTACAGGCTAGGAAGAATTTTTTGATTATTATTATAATATCTTAAGGCATATCAGAGAATATTGCCCACTAAATGATCCCTAGTTTAATTTTTTAATTATTTTTAAAATTATTGTGAAAACTCTATACTTTTTTTTTAGTTCTTTTTAATGTTCTCAACTCTGGGAAAAAAAAATAATCATAATTTATAACATATTACAAAGTTTCCAAACATCTTCTATAGACTATTTTTCTTCTATAAGAATTTGAGTCATAACAAATTTTAAAGCTTAAACATAACAATGCAGCAAAATCAGTATCTAGAATTTCATATTTGCAACATACAGTACAGAAATTTAGTTATTTAGTAACACATTTTCATATTTAAAACTTAGCATTTAAAATCAACAAAACATTCAATAAAGTATAAAACAGCAAAATATAATACAACAACATATTACTAAAATCAACAAGGCATGAGATAGCAACGTATAAAATTCCGCAAAGTATATTAAAACAGCTTCAAAAATTAGTGTTAAATTTCAAATTATTACAATAGCAATAACATGTATGGATATGAAATTCTTTCAATAAAATCATATAGAAATAATTTTCATGCCATATTAACTTTAGAATATTAATGGAGACGAATATTAGAACGACAATACTCAAAGGGAATCAGCAAAAATTAATGGCAGGAGAAAAAGGAAACTTAAAATGCACTTGCCTCCGTTTAATATATTGAAATTCTTACTTCAAATATCCCGAATTAAACTTTTCAAAAGCTTTCTCCTTTTTCTCTCTCTTCTTCCCTATGTTTCGGCCTTTCTTTCTCTTTTTTCTCCCTCCTCTATGTCTTCCAATGCTTACAGATGCGGTGGAACTAATCCTTGGCCAACTTTATAATAGACCCATATACAAGCGCAGCTTGGGCGCAACCATTACGTTTTTGGCGCTTGCTAGGGTGCTCAAGTGTGCGACAAGCATGCCCGATACTAGAATCAGTGCTTGCTAGGACGCTCGGGTGCGCAACAGGTGCGCC
The DNA here is from genome assembly GCA_033239525.1 of Nepenthes gracilis. Taxonomy (NCBI): domain Eukaryota; kingdom Viridiplantae; phylum Streptophyta; class Magnoliopsida; order Caryophyllales; family Nepenthaceae; genus Nepenthes; species Nepenthes gracilis. The sequence goes on from BSYO01000039.1 coordinate 12,138,938, forward strand.
TAGCATTGCCTACAGTGCCTCAAGCGCTTGGAGGGTGTCGGGCAGGTACTGCAACGGCAGCCCGAGGGCTGGGTGCATAGCTCATTCGGTTTGTAAATTTTTTCCTTTGACCTTATTCTCCACGTCCTTTGACATCAATTTTTAATTTTATTATCTTAATTAATCATTGCTAATATAATTGTCAAACTTGAACTTTACAATGCTCCCCTCACAAAAATTTTGTCCTCAAAACTTATGCACTTTTGTTCTGACCTTTATCCTCAAATGAATCAAGAGATTCTCCCAGATTTATCATTATGCTCTAATAATAATTCCACAACTGAAGGATTTTTCAAAAATATGATAGCCGAAGGGGTCATCTTATTCCTCAAAATTAATTCCCCAAGAATCTGAATCGAATCCCAACATAGAGCAATTCTCGTCAACCCATGACAGCTTTAACCCAAGCATACACAAAGGATCATCGGCATATTTCTTCAACATACATACATATAATATATCATAATGATCCACCAACTTGGAGCAAAGCCAACCAGTAGGTTATCTTTTCCTATCTATTGAAAACCCCAAATAGGCCAATGGTCCTTAGCCACAATCCATCCTTCACCACCAAAACTCAAAATTTTTTTCCTCAAAAACACCCTTAAGAACATATGGTTACCCAGATCATCTCAAATCTAATCTTCTCCTAATTAACAGGAGACCTATATCTCTACTCGAAATAAAACCTCAAAAGGAATTATCCTATTACTTGACTGATAGCTATTATTTCAAGGAAACTCGGCAGGTGACAATTTATTATTGTAATTGTCTCTAATCTCATAAAATTTGTCTCCTCAAGTTCGTTATCCTAATAGTCTTTTCTACTTCATTGGGAGCTTGGCCCCTTTTTTTATCACGCTTCTGCTGTGGCACTCTGATCAATCATCTGCCTGTAAATCTAACACCTCATCAATTTGAAACTCGACGTCCAATTTCTTATGCAACTAATCCCGAAATTTGGCACAAACCTCAAATTACAAGTGAAACCTTGAGACCGAAATACTTTGTAATTTTATTATCTCGTTAGTATACTAGCGAGCCAACGTATCCCTCGAGTATATCATCCGAATCAGTGAGAAATGGGCTGACCTTGGCAATCAATCTACAATCACCAAAATTGTCATCCTAAATAACCTCGAATCACAAAGTTCTTCTCATAATCTTCATCCCGAATGAAAATTGTTCATTTTTGCGCCAAATTAAAGTTCTCAAAATTTTTAACAAATTGTTTATGAGATTTAACAAAACTCAGGAAACTTTGCTCCTCTACAACATTCATCAGTCTCTCTCAAGTTAGTATCGTTCCAATTTTCTTCAGATCTCTAGACATATCACCTTTAGAAACAATATGACTCAAAATGATACTTTCTCCAACCAAAACTTATATTTATTCAAATATCCACATTTCTTTCAAGATCTATAACGAAAATCCTCAAATGGATCTCATACTCTTCATAATTTGAATAAGTTAGATTATCATTAATGAAGCCATCATAGAATTGACCAAATTATGGCTGAAAGATCTGAAAGATCCACAAAAGATATCGTTGAAATTGCTAACCCAAAATTTACCACCGAAACTCATAATGGCCATATCTTAATCCTAAATGTTGTTTTAGACACATTTTTCATTTTGTCCTTAATTAACAGTACTCCAAATACATATTAGTTTTTGGAAACATTGAGCCCTTACAATTGATTTAAACATATCACCTATTAGTTCCCAATACTCACTTATCAAACAATTTATCTCCCAAATAAGTTAGAATTTCAGCAATCCATAGATAGTTCCATCGATACATTATGCAAATCCTAAAATACTGAAGCACTTCATGATTTGAATAAGTTAGATTATCATCGATGAAGCCATCATAGAATTGACCTAATTATGGTCGAAAGATCCAAAAGATCCACAAACGATATCCGATGAAATCGCTAACCCAAAATCTACCACCAAAACTCATAATGGCAATATCTTAATCTTGAATGTTGTTTTAGACACATTTCCCGATTTGTCCTTAAATAGCAGTATTCCGAATACAAATCAGTTTTAGGAAACATTGAGCCCTCACAACTGATTTAAACACATCACCTATCAGTTCCAAATACTCACTTATCAAATAATTTATCTCCCAAACAAGTTAGAATTTCAACAATCCATAGATAGTTTCATCGATACATCATGCACATCCCAAAATATTGAAGCACTCCATGACATCACTCGACCGATAACTCATTGTTTCAATGTGGGATCCTCAAAATCAGCATCACTTTTGACACAACTCAACAGTAACTTCAATTTACCAATCCGAAAATAGTCAAAATTAATCCACTCCTCTAAAAAACATCATTAAATTCCCATACAACTAGAAAATTCGTTATAACCACAAAATAACTCTCAGAAGTGGTCACATATGCCAAAAAACTCAGCACACATTCTCATCCAATAATTTGCAAACAAAATATAGCAATTTCATCGTCTTTTGATTGACTTTCTGTATACTCAAAATTCATAACTTAAACTATAAGTCAAAATATTTTTTTCGAACAATCTATATTAGCATGGCGACTCGCCAATTAAATTACCCCTAACATCACCTCATTGTCCGACACATCAAATAAATCATTAATCATATCTACCAATCCAAGCCGGACACCAAGGGTGTATCATATTCATGACCAAAGAATCCCATAGGTATCAATACAACTAATGTAAGGTCTGGTTTTGAATTAACAAAAAAACTTAAGAAATACAAAGGATGGGATAGACTTTGGATCTGCAAATAATACATGTACTAAAATGTCAAATTTTAAAAATTTTACCTTCTACTACGGTAGACGACGCATCTGCATCTTCTACCGAAATTGCAAAAGTTCTATCAAAAGCGTTGGACTTCTTCGCCATCCATCTCAAAGAATAAGGACAATCCTTAATCATGTAGTCGATCTTTCCACAATTGAAACAAGTTTTCAACCTTTTGTGACATGGCATCCCTCCATGAAATTTTCCACAATGCTGGCATATGGGGTTTAATGATTGTGGGTCCAATACATCCTAGATTTCTGCACGTTTCTTCTTTCTCTTTTTTGGCTTTGGCTTTTTGTAAAACCTTTCTGACCCTGAACTTTGACAGTAATTTTGACCACCATAGCTAGCTAACATTTTCTTGAAAAGTCTTTCTTTTCCTGGACCTCCCCAAACTTGGTCCAACATAGCTTTCGAGTTCTACATCTCTTAATCCTATTATAAAACATTAATGAAATTAGATCATCCTATCTTAATTAAGTAATCAACTTAAGACCTCAACCCAAAATAAATCAAACCAAGAGTTTAAATTGAAATCAATCAGCTCAGACCTCAAATTAAAATCCATCAACCTTAAACCTTAACCCGAAGTTACTGAAATCTGGACCTCAAACCCAACTTAATAAAACTCAACCTCAACCAAGAATCAATCAGCCTAAATCCTACAGCATTTTCCTTAACCATCTAAGGCATCTTTCTTAACCATTCTATGATACCACCTGTAACGGACCACGTCATCTTTTTTGTCATTAACTATTATCAAAGTTAATTAATATGATCATATAAATATAAATATACACAAGATTTATACAGTCACCCCATTATCAGCAGCTGTGACACTATACTATAGGAATACAATATCGAATCTTGTTAAGGAAAGATGCATGCTAAAAATCTAACTAAACTAATCACACAATATCTTATGAAAGCATACAAAATATCCATAATAGTCTGCTTAATATCACCAAAATATATTAAATCATTTCATATTTTTAAAATTTTACATAATTACAGTATATCAAAATCCAATACAGATATTCTAAGTGTCAAAATCTATCTTCCTAAGCATAAGAAACGAAACTCCCATCTTCATTCCTGTTCATCTAATGTCAACTCATGCAACTCATCTGAAAGTTAGTAAAAATAGTAAGAAAGTAAATCAAATTGTCAGCAAGCCATACCATATAATAATAAACGTCACATTATACTTAAAATATATCATTGGAGGGAATAGAAGTCATAATACATATATAAGCATAAAATATGGGCAGAAAATATTTTTATGATGTATTTAATCTTCTTATCTTATTCTTTTACTATATCAACCATCAAACACATTGAAAACTTATTTATCTTTAGGAATCAGGGTTAGTAGCTTTACCAACTAACAGAGCAAACAATCAAAGAAAAAATTATATTCGGTTCCACACAATCTACGTAATGGCCCAGATCCTAAAATATAGAAAATTTCCGATGTCAAGTTAAAATTACTTAGAAAAACAAGTTAATGATAGTAATCCGGTCAACAAGTATTGACCGAAAGGCATGAAGGAGTAATCTGGTCAACGAGTGTTGACCGAAAGGCGTAATGAAGGAGTAATCCGGTCAACGAAAAATGTGTTAGCCTCCTTTGGCTAAGAACTGAGATATTTTAGGTCAATTTAAGTCAATACGGAAACTTAGGACAGGATTAGTTAAGGCAAGAACGAGGTTAGCTCTACTTATGTTTAGGACGGAGTACTATGTGTTAGCCGCCTTTGGCTAGTATTCTGACTAAAATGGCCTTTTCAGGAATCAAAGTCATTGCTAAAGACATGTCAAATAGAGGAAGGTGAGCCGTCCGGATTAGCAACCCTCCGGACACAGAAACGAGGTACTTGAACCTGCTAGACAGGATGGCAGACATCATAGAATCTTTGGCTCCGCCAACTCCGGTGACTACCCCAATTCCTGTCAATCAGGAGAGATCGATCTACGACTGCTTTACCAACGAGCGAGTCCCTGAGTTCTCCGGAGAACTCGACCCGCTGAAGGCAGACACCTGGATCCAACGACTAAAGAAGGTGTTCGCGGTGATCAAGTATCCGGCTGGAGATATGGTTTTATTTGCCACCCGTAAGCTGGCGGGTGAGGTCCACCAGTGGGAATTGCAGAAGAGAGTTTTCGAGGTACCAGATAGGGATATTACTTGGGAAATGTTTGAAGCAGCATTCTTGAAAAAATACTTCCTAGCTAACCTTCGCGGACAGAAAGAGGATGAATTCCTTCGCTTAAGGCAAGGTACTCGCTCTGTGGTTGAGTACGATGCAAAGTTTGCAGAGCTATCTCGTTATACTCTTTATATGGTGGAAGACCAGGAGAGGAAGGCTAGGAGGTTCTTTCAAGAATTAAGAGACAATATTAGGAGGCACCTTTCAACTTTGAAGTTGGCCACGTACAGAGAAATGCTAGAAAGGGCTGTCATCTATGAGAAGGAGCTAGAGAGAGGAGCATTTCTCAGGCAAAGGACTTTTAGTCAGACTTCAAGGGCTAGTGTTAGTGGAGGTCCTTCTAAGAGAGCAAGACCGTTGAGGTCCCATGTGGAGAAAGACCAAACTGTACAGACTTCCCGAGCATCTAGCAATTCATGTGATCATTGCAAAAAATTACATGAAGGGAAGCCGTGCTATAAGAAGTTGAGAGTCTGCTATAACTGTGGCTAGGCTGGACACATGATCATGAATTGCCCACTCGCCAAACAAGCCCCAGGAGTTAAGTCTCACATTCCAGCTAAGGTGTTTGTTATTTCTGCAAAGGAGGCCAAAACCTCTACGGAGGTAGTGGAAGGTACACTTTCTATCTGTGGCACTTCTAGTCATATGCTCTTTGACTCAGGATCTACCCACTCATTTGTCTCCCATGAATTTACTAAGTATCTTACGACCCTCCCTCAAGTTATTGGCTGCCCATTGATGGTCGCCTCACCCACAGGGTCGTTTGTAATTTTAAATGTGGTATATTCAGAGTGTCCGATAGAATCAAATGGATGCGTGATGCTTGTTAATCTGATTTTGCTAGAAATGAAGGGCTTCGATGCAATCTTGGGAATGGATTAGTTAGCTAGGTATCATGTCAGTGTTGATTGTTTCCGAAAAAGAGTGGATTTCGCCATCCCTGGAAATAAGCCCTTCTATATTCAGGGAGTCAGGCGTAAGGAAGCATCTTGCTTCATTTCGGCCCTTCATGCCTGGCACTTGATTAGTGATGGGTGCCAAGCTTACTTAGCCTTTGCTAGTGTGACTGAGGGCCAAGGAACTCTTGCCAAAGAGATTCCTGTGGTACGGAAATTCGAAGAACTGTTCCCTGATAAGTTACCTGGGCTGTTGCCCAAGCGAGAGTTGGAATTTGGAATAGAATTGGTGCCAGGATCAGCACCAATATCCAAAGCGCCATATAGGATGGCGCCGACTGAACTTAAGGAATTAAAACAGCAACTCCAGGAGTTATTAGATAAGGGTTTCATTCGGGCAAGTGTGTCGCCATGAGGTGCACTGGTCCTATTTGTAGGAAATAAGGATGGGACCTTGAGGTTATGCGTGGATTATCGGGAAGTGAACAAAATTACCATTAAGAATAAATATCCTTTACCAAGGATTGACGACCTCCTTGATCAGTTACAAGGAGCTTGTGTATTCTCAAAGATCGACCTTAGATCCGGATACCATTAGCTTCAAATCAGGAGGGATGATATAGCAAAGACTGCTTTTCGGACTAGATATGGGCACTATGAGTTTGTAGTGATGCATTTTGGGTTGACTAACACACCAGCGGTATTTATGGACTTGATGAATCGAGTTTTTCAACCCTACTTGGACAAGTTTATGATAGTTTTTATTGATGACATCCTTGTTTATTTGAAGAGCTATGAGGAACATGAGGAGCATTTAAGGACCACAATCCTAATCCTTAGGGAACACCAGCTGTTTGCCAAACTGAATAAGTATGAATTTTGGATAGAGAAAGTGGGATTCCTTGGGCACGTCATTTCCAAAAAAGGGATTTCTGTTGACCCTAAGAAGGTGGAGGTAGTGGTGAAATGGAACCGGCCAACCTCTATAACCGAAGTACGGAGCTTCTTAGGCTTGGCCGAATATTACAGACGATTTGTGAAAAACTTCTCTCAAATCGTCTTACCACTCACACAACTAACAAAGAAAGAGGCTAAGTTTGAGCGGACCAATGATCGTGAAAGGAGCTTTCAGGCACTTAAAGACCAGCTAACTTCTGCACCGATCTTGACCATTCCAAATGAATCAGAATGACTGATTGTCTATTGTGATGCCTCAAAGATTGGATTGGGCTGTGTGTTAATGCAACATGGAAGGGTAGTTGCCTATGGGTCACCACAATTGAAGGACCATGAAAGAAATTACCCAACTCACGATCTAGAATTAGCTGCTATAGTGTTTACACTGAAAATCTGGAGACATTACCTGTATGTTGAGAAATTCTTGGTCTATTCCGATCATAAAAGTTTAAAGTATTTATTCTCTCAAAAGGAACTAAACATGAGGCAGCGAAGGTGGATTGAATTTCTGAAGGATTATGACTGAAATCCGATACGAGCCAGGTAAGGCCAATGTAGTCGCCGATGCACTAAGTCGGCAACCAGGTTTTTTGACAAGGATGCAAGTCAAGCAAATGGAGATGCTGGACTGTTTAATGTACTATGACATCCAACGATATGTTCAAGGAAAGCGAATGATTTTAGCATACCTTCAAGTCCAGCCAGAGGTGATAGACGAGGTCGGGCGAATGATCCTTTCTTTGTGAATATCATGAGTGATCTGGACAAAGATTCCCGAAGTGATTTTCATATTAAGCCGGACGAAGCATTAAGGTTTAGGGATCGATTATGTGTGCCGAATAACAAAAAATTGAAGGAGAAAATTTTGAAGGAAGCCCATAGATCTCGGTATACAATCCACCCGGGATCAATAAGATATACCAGGACCTAAAGAAAACATTCTGGTGGAGGAATATGAAGAGAGATATTACAGTTTACGTGAAAAAATATCTTGTATGCCAACAAGTAAAGGCCGAAAGAAAGAAGCCATCTGGGTTATTACAACTAATGCCGCTTCTAAGTTGGAAATGGGAAGATATTGCCATGGACTTTGTGACTGGCCTGCCAAGGAGACCAAGAAAACATGATGCTGTTTGGGTTATTGTTGACTGGCTGACAAAGTCAGCCCATTTTTTGGCAATCCGGACGACTTACTCTCGTGATAAACTGGCCCAACTGTATGTAAACGAGGTTGTTAGGCTTCATGGTGTGCCTACCTCTATTGTATCAGATAGAGACCCTCGTTTTATTTCAAGGTTCTGGAAGAGTCTATATAAAGAATTGAGAACAGAATTAAAATTTAGTACCGCTTATATTAAAGTCCTCGAGGATATATTAAAGGCCTCGGTATTAGAGATGAAAGGGACTTGGGATAATTTCTTAACTTTGACAGAATTCGCATATAATAACAGTTATCAGGCCAACATAGGCATGGCTCCTTTTGAGGCCTTGTATGAAAGGAGATGTAGATCACCGATTCACTGGGAGGAGCCCGGAGATAAAAGAATTTTGGGTCCAGAAATTGTTAAGGAGACGGCAAAAAAGATAAAGTTAGTGCATGAGAATCTAAGAGTAGCCCGGAGCAGACAAAAGAGCTATGCAGACCGGAGGAGATTGGTATTAGAATTTAAAGAAGGCGATTTTGTATTCCTAAAGGTGTCACCATCTAAGGGGACGTACAGATTCGGAGTAAAAGGAAAGCTGAAACCACGATTTATTGGCCCTTTTGAGATTTTAGAAAGGATCGGAGAAGTGGCCTACAGACTTGCACTCCCACCAAGCTTGGCAGAAGTACATGACGTGTTTCATGTATCAATGCTTAGGAAGTATGTCTATGATCCTACTCATATAATTGAATTCGAGCCTTTGGTAATTGACAAGGATTTATCTTACGTAGAAAAACCAATACAGATTTTAGATCGAAGTGAACAAAGGCTACGCACCAAATCAATCTCTTTAGTAAAGGTACTCCGGAAAAATCACTCACCTGAAGAAGCAACTTGGGAATGAGAGGAAGAGTTTCGGAACAAGTATCCCTATCTATTTTCTGGAGGTTAGTAATTTCATTTAAAATTTCGAGGACGAAATTCCTGTAAGTGGGGGAGATTGTGATGGCCCAGATCCTGAAATATAGAAAATCCCCGATGTCAAGTTAAAATTACCTAGGAAAACAAGTTAATGATAGTAATCCGGTCAACACTTGTTGACCGAAAGGCGTGAAGAAGGAGTAATCCGGTCAACGAGTGTTGACCGGAAGTCGTAATGAATGAGTAATCCGGTCAACAAAAAATGTTGACCGAAAAATATGATTGGAAGGAAGGACGGGAAAGGGAAAAGTAATCCGGTCAATGCCAGTTAGTTGACCGGAATGTATTTAAATGAGAAACATGAATCCAGTCAAGGTCAGTTGACTGGAAATTAATAAGGAAATTCTTTGAAAACGTAAAATTAAACTCTTTGGAAATGTAGAACCATAAATAACCTAGAAATTTAATGAGAAAACTCTTCGGGAATGTAAAGCCATAAATAACATACTCCGAAACATCCCCCCTAGTGTGGCCAAACCCTAACGACGGCCGCCAGACCCAAGACCTATAAATAAGAACTAGAGGGCATGAGAAAGAGGCACGCAATAGAGTTTTTTTAGTAAAGGGAGACTAAAAGTTCAATGTGAAGTAAAAGAAATCTATGATTATGTATGTTTGCAACGCAAATATATCTGATTTCTGATGAACTTATGTTTCAGTATATATGATATTTGTTCTATTCATATGATTTAAGGAAGAATCGTTCTTAATCGCATGTTTAAAAAGAAGCCCTGTTATTCATGATGTTCGGTTTTTGTTTTGCTTGAAGTATGATTATTCATGTTTAAAGAAAAGACTTCCGACCCTTTGGCCTTTGTTGAAAAGAACTCCGGCTTTCGGTAAAAAAAACTCCGGCTTTCAGTAAAAAGAACTCTGACTTTCAGTAAAAAAAACTCTGGCTTTCAGTAAAAAGAACTCCGGCTTTCAGTAAAAAAACTCCGACTTTCAGTAAAAAGAACTCCGGCTTTCAGTAAAAAGAACTCCGACTTTAAGTAAAAAGAACTCCGGCTTTTGAGAAAAAAACTCCGGCTTTTAAGGAAAATAACTCCGGATTTTGATGAAAGAATCTTCGACTTTGAGATGATTAAAAGGCTATATGGACTTCAATTGTTGAAGTTAAAGAACAAAGGCTATAAGAATAAGGAAAATGTATATAATCCGGACAGCAAGTGAAACTCTATGACTTTCAACTTTTGAACTATGACGGATGGCCATCAAAAGACACGAACTAAGAACCGAGTTTCCATTAAACTTGCTGTTAAGACTTTTGGTGGGCATAAGACTTTTGGACTACGGTCTCGTATGCCGGTTTAAAGGAATTACCTCCCGCCTCGGGGAACATAATGAGAGGATACGGCTGTAAATTGTGTGCTAACACATAACCCTTTCTCGATATTGTCCGCTTCCGTTCGATCCCTAAAGATGATAAGAATTTCGAATGGTTTTTATGAATTTTCTGAAGACAAGATAATAAGAATAAGAACAAGAAAATTCTGAACTAAAGAAGAAATTATATGATAATTTTATATGTTAAAGTTATGATATAAATCCTTACTTTGATCTGATTATATGTATATTTATATTTTCTACATGTGAGTATCTTGTTGGGCTTTGTAGCTCACTCTTGCCAATTTTCAAATGATGAAAGGTTTATGGAAGATGAAATTGAGTAGAACCATATGAAGTAACTAGACGGCATAGCTGGTCGGAGCTGATCAATGAAGAACTTGATTTTATTTCTTTTGATGTTTTGAGAAGGACTTGTAGAACAGTTACGCTGTATAATAATTTATGGATGTTAGCATATTTCCGTGATTACTTTATTGATAAATGAAATCCATATTTCTAGTAGAATCTCAGGTCATATCAGGACATTCATGTCCGACTAACCTTAGTGTTGGCCGGCCAAGTATGAAATTAAAATCGGAAAGCCAGCTCATGAAGTTCGGCCTCAAGTAATCCTATGTATAAAAGAAAGGTTTATTCATATGAAGAAAAGAAATTTTTTTATTGTCCACCTAATTGTTACCTATTATCTATTTTGATGCAAGGATTTAGTCTTGACGGCTGCTTTATGCGGTAGAATAAGGCCGGTCCGTCACAATCAAGGTCTCACCGTTTTATTCAATACCTAGAGGTGGGTAGTATATACCTATAACCCAGTAGACGAGGTTGTAATCCGCCTTTATTTTGTTGGCTGGAAATGGGGGGCCTACCATCACAAGCACAAAGGGATCGAAGAGAAGGAAAGAAATAATAATGACAACCGATATTTACGTGAAAAACCCTTATGAATCAAGGAAAAAATTACGGGACGTTGAGTCTGAAAAATTGCACTATGTATGAGATAGAGATTACAAAACAGTAAGGCGAAAATGCTCATACACACAGTTGGGCTTTCTTCCTCTCCTCTGTTTTTTTTTCTTACTCTCGCACACTTACACTCTACTCAGCTCTTTCTGCTTACAATCACGCACACCGCCTACTCACACACACACACGTACATACATATATATATATATATAAGAATATACAAAGACTTGGCAGCAGCAGGACCACCACGCCGTCCTTCATGGTTGGTGCAAGGTCCCCAAGAAGCATGTAAAAGAACAGCAGCAGGTGGCACATACCTGCAACAGTAGCAACAGATCTGCAGTCTTTGGGTTTCCAAGGTTACCTAAACAGGCTGGTCAACCAACTCCCTTTCAGACACAGCAGTTGTTCTGTGTTTCTCTTAATGAGACGGTCAACAAGTCCTTCCAAACAGACCGGTCAATATCATGTCTGCCACGTTCTCTTCCGTGCTAATTTTTTCCAATGACAAAAGGCCTTCCTCCAGCACCTCTCGCACCCAATGTTATCGTGTATTAATGTACTTTGATTTGGAATGGAATGAAGAGTTCTTACATAAATGAATGGCACTTTAACTGTCACAAAGTACCACATATCTTTCCTGTTTGATGCTTAACTCTTGAACAAACTCCTTCATCCACAACATCTCCTTGCAAGCTTCTGTAACTGCAATGTATTCAGCTTCAGTTGTAGATAGAGCTACACACTTTTGTAGCTTGGATTGCCAAGAAACTGCACCGCCCGTAAATTTCACCAAGTAACGCGATGGGGATTTGCGTGTGTCAACATCTCCGGCCATATCCGCGTCTGAATATCCCACCAACTGCAGTTTGTCACTTCCAAGACACAAGCACCTCTTGAAAATACCCCGAATATAACTCATGATCCACTTCACTGCGGACCAGTGCTCCTTTCTCGGATTGGACAGAAACCGGCTAACTGTCCAGACAGCATGAGCTATGTCCGGTCTTGTGCATACCAGAGCATACATCAAGCTTCCCATAGCTGATGAGTAGGGAACGCCTTTCATGTATTTCTTCTCGTCATCCATAGTCGGACATTGATGAGTGCTCAGCCTGTAGTGATTTGCTAACGGCGTACTCACGGGCTTTGATTTCTCCATGCTAAATCATTGTAGCACTTTCTCAAGATAGTTCTCTTGAGACAACCACAACTTCCTTGCCTTCCGATCGCGTTGGATTCTGACTCCCAAAATCTGCTTAGCTAATACAAGGTCCTTCATGGCAAATGACCGTCCAAGCTGGTCCTTCAGCTCCTTTATCCAGTTTCTGTTACGTCCGACGATCAGCATGTCGTCTACGTAAAGGAGAAGAACAACAAAATCATCATCCGAGAATTTCTGTACAAATACGTAATGGTCACGAGTTGTCCGTCGGTACCCCTGACCGGTCATGACTGACTCGAATTTCTTGTACCACTGCCTGGGAGATTGTTTTAATCCGTATAGACTCTTTCTTAGTCGACAGACAAGTTTCTCTTTCCTTTGGCTTTGAACCCTTCTGGTTGTTCCGTGTAGATCTCCTCCTCAAGCTCACCATGGAGGAATGCAGTCCAAACGTCCATCTGTTCCACCTCTAAGTCTGGGCGGTAAGCCAGGCCCAGCACTACCCGGACGGAGGACATTTTAACAAATGGGGCAAAGATCTCATCAAAATCAATCCCCTTTTATTGACTGAAGCCCTTTACTACTAACCGCGCCTTGTATTTACGCTTCTTGGTATTCTCATCCTACTTCAAGCGATAAACCCATTTGTTCTTGAGGGTCTTCTTTCCCTTAGGAAATTTTACCAAGTCGAAGGTGTGATTTTCATGAAGGGAGCTCATCTCCTCCTTCATGGCTTCCAGCCATTTCTCTTTGCTGTCGTCCTTCATTGCCTCTTCATAGTCCTGGGGCTCTCCGGCATCAGTGAGCATGATGTATTCATTTGGTGACAGACGAACGAACGGTCGTCTGTTGCGTGAGGACTGTCTAATAGGGACATTCCCTGCCAGTTGAGGTATGACTCCATCAATGGTGTCATCCAGAGCCATGGCCTCCCCTTCATTATCCTCAATCGTCTCCTGACCAGGATCCTCTCCTTCCAATGATGCCGGACGGACAGCTTCAGCACTCACTTGGTCTGTTTGCACATCATCACATTTGACACCTCTACCAATGTCTTCAATCGTCACATTCTCAACAAATGTTACGTCCCTAGACCGGACGAGTTTCCTGGTAGTTGGATCATAGAACCAGTAGCCCAGTTCATCTTCCCCGTAGCCAAGAAAGACGCACTGTGTCATCTTTGGCTCCAGCTTTGTCCTTTCATCTCTTGGGACATGTACGAATACTTTGCATCCGAATACTCGCAAATGATCATAGGACGGCTCTTTGCCCGTCCATATCTTCTCCGCCACTTCACCAATCAGAGGCTTGCTGGGCGACCTATTGATGATGTAGGCCGCCGTCTAGAGTGCTTCTGTCCAGAACGAAGCATGAAGCTTTGCTTCGAAAAGCATGCAGCGTACTCTCTCTAGGAGCGTACGATTCATCCGTTCTGCCACTCTATTCAGTTGAGGTGTCTTCGGTGGCGTTTTCTGATGTCTAATTCCATGTGACCGGCAGTAGGCATCAAAGGGTCTCAAGTATTCGCCGTCGTTGTCACTATGGACGGCCTTCAGCTTCTTCCCCGTCTGACGCTCCACAAGAGCATGGAACTGCTCAAAGATACCAGGAACCTGATCCTTGGTCTTAAGTGGGTATACCCACAGCCTTCTTGAACAGTCGTCGATGAAAGAAATAAAATATTGGGCTCCGCCAAATGACTTTTCTCTGAATGGACCACATACGTCGGTGTGTAACAGTTCTAGGAGCTCCGCCTTTGGACCGGACGAGTCTCCATGAAATGAGACTCTCCTTTGCTTGCCGGCCAAGCAATTAGGACACATCTTCGGCTCTTCCTCCTTTGCTCCAGTAATCAGGCCTTTCCTACTCAAGTAGGACAACCCTTCATTACTCATGTGGCCTAACATTCTGTGCCACAGGTCCATTGTCCCCGTGCTGGTTGTGGCGTTCACGTCTCCAGCCACTGCATAGGCCTTCATCACAGACCCTCTTGTTAGCTTCCACTTGGCTTCACAGAAGGTATTGCAATAACCTTCATCATCCAGGCGGCCGTCTGAAATGACAATCAGCCGAATGTCAGGAACATGATGTACATCCTTTAATATCAGCTTCGTCCTGTTATTTGTGACCAGGACGACATATCCTCTGCCTACAAGGGGAGATGTTCCTTCATTCCCTATCCTTATTACTCCAAAATCTCCTAGAGTATAGGATATGAACAGCTGCCTTCTGGACGTAACGTGCAAGGTGGCACCAGAATAGATTACCCAGCCGGACTCCTCGTCCGTCAGATTTGCCACGTCTCCTTCACTTGTTAGCAGGAGGTCACCTGCTGTGACTACTGAGACGGAGGACTTTTCCTCTACCCGTCCGCTGTCACCTTTCTCCCTTTCCGTATTTTTTCGCTTCCATTTGAAGCAATGCTTTTTAATGTGGCCCTTCTTGCCACAGTGGTGACATTCAAGGTTTTGATACCTTGACCTTAACTTCCTGCGGGCTTTATCTCCTTGCTTCTGACCACGACCTCTACTTCTTCCGCTTGATTCAGTCACAAGTACCTCAGTCGTCGAGGTCCCTTGTGATTTTCTTGACTCGTTCATAAGCAAGGAAGTAATAACCTCATCCAACTTTAATGTATCATTGCCAAACAATAAGATTGTAACGATATGGTCAAAGGAGGCCGGCAGGGAGGCCAGTAGGACCAACGCCTTGTCCTCCTCCTTGATTTCTTCGTCAAGGGCGGACATCTGCGTCAATATCCTGTTAAACTCATCCAGATGCTTCTCGAAGCTCCCTCCTTCCGACAACCGTAGGCCATAGAACTGCTTCTTTATATGAAGCCTGGTTGTCAAGGACTTAGACTTATACCGACTCTCCAACTTCTCTTAGACCTCCGCCGGGTCAGTTAAGCTAAGCACCTCCTGGAGAGTGTTGTCCGCCAGACAGAGCTTAATGGTGCAATTTGCAAGATCTCTTTTATCTTGCCATTCATCATCGGTTAAGTTCACAAGTTTCACATCCTTCTTCTTCGGCGTTTTTATCGTCCCTTCTCTGGTAAGAACGTTCTTCACCCTTTCTTGGCAGAGAATGAAATTACCCTACCCGTTAAACTGCTCTACGCTAAACGGCAGATTCTTCGATGATGTCGACGCTATTAGAACAATGTTCTCAACCTTATATTCTCTGATACCACTTGTTGGCCGGAAATGGGGCGGCCTACCATCACAAGCACAAAGGGATCGAAGAGAAGGAAAGAAAGAATAATGACAACCGATATTTACATGGAAAACCCTTATGAATCAAAGAAAAAACTACAGGACGTTGAGTCCGAAAAATTACATTATGTATGAAATAGAGATTACAAAATAATAAAGCGAAAATGCTCACACACACAGTTAGGCTTTCTTCCTCTCTGTTTTTTTTTCTTACTCTCACACACTTACACGCTACTCAATTCTTTCTGCTTACAACCACACACACCGCCTACTCACACACACACATATATATATAAGAATATACAAAGACTTGGCAGTAGCAGGACCACCACGCCGTCCTTCATGGTTGGTGCACGGTCCCCAAGAAGCATGTAAAAGAACAGCAGCAGGTGGCGCATGTCTGCAGCAGCAACAATCGATCTGCAGTATTTGGGTTTTCAATATTACTTAAACAGGCAGGTCAACCAACTTCCTTTCAAACACAGCAGGTGTTCTGTGTTTCCCTTAATAAGACGGTCAACAAGTCCTTCCAAACGGTCAACATCATATTAACTGTCTTCACAGTTGTTTTGAGAATCCTCAGTAGAAACGGTCAACTTGAGCTTTCAGACGGTCAACTATATTACCCGTCCGTTGACCAACCGTTGACCGTCAACGATGTTGATCAAAACTTCTTCACGGGAAAAATTTCCAACATATTTCCCTAGAGACTATGGATTATCATTACAATATCCTAAAATATATTAGAGAATATTACCCATTAAATAATTCTTTGTCTAATTTCATAATTAGTTTTAAAATTCTTGTAAAAACTCTATACTTTTTTTTTAGTTTTTCTTAATTATTTTAACTCCGAAAGAAAATAGTCATAGTTCATAACATATTGCAAAATTTTGAAACATCTTCCATAAACTGATTTTTTTTCCATAAGAATTGGAGTCATAACAAATTTTAAAGCTTAAACATATATATATATATATATACAAAATTTTGAAACATCATCCATAAACTGATTTTTCTTCCATAAGAATTGGAGTCATAACAAATTTCAAAGCTTAAACATATATATATATATATATATATATATATATATATATATATGTGTGTGTGTGTTTATTAAATGTCCGTTGTTTAAGTATGAAGGCTAAAAAACTTGCTGTTTGCGTTGTACTCTTATATTCTTCTGGACCTAACAGACATATGGAGTGTCCGACAATCTTCTATCCACGACATCCAGCCCAAAGCCGTTACGCTTCTCCGTTCCCTTCCTTCATCGTCGGCCTCTCCACCGCTGGTGCCTCAACCAAGTTAACCACCGACTTGGACGAAAATCCTTTTACAGCGCACCCATCCCACATCCATCTCTCCTTCGTCCACTCCAAAGACCAACTCCCCAAATCTTACACCATCACTCCCCCAATCAAACCATGGCCGAAAACACTCTCCCGGAAACGCCTTGTCTCAATGGTCAGTCGCCAACAGAACCTCGATCTCGCCCACCAAATCTTCGACTTCGCCGGTAAATTTCACCCCAAATTCTCCCACAACTTCGAAACCTATGCCGCCATCATTACCCGCCTCGCGCGGGCACGTCAATTTCATCACGTCGAATCACTGCTATTCCAATTGCGAAATTCCCAAATCAAATGCGTCGAAACCATATTCGTTATTCTAATTCGGAACTACGGCCTCGCTTCTCGCCCAAAGGATGCCGTCCGCACATTCTTGCAAATGGGCGATTTCAGCGTGAATCGGTCAGTTAAATCCCTTAACTGTTTATTGAATGCTTTGGTTCAAAATAAGAAGTATGATTGGGTCCATTTGGTTTTCAAGAATAGTCGGAAGAATTTCGGTATCATACCGAATATTTTTACTGGTAATATGTTAGTGAAAGCCCTCTGCGGAAACGGTGATATGAATGGTGCACTGAGGCTGCTCGACGAAATGCCTGGCATGGGAATGGTGCCTAATGTGGTGACTTATACTACGATTTTAGGTGGTTATGTTGGGAAAGGAGATATGGCCCGTGCGAAGATGGTATTCGGGGAGAAATTGGACAGAGGGTGGGTGCCTGATGCTACTACGTATACGATTTTGATGGATGGGATTTGTAAGAAAGGGAAGCTGATTGATGCAGTTAAGGTTATGGATGAGATGGAGGAAAATGGGGTTGAGCCGAATGAAGTTACCTATGGGATTATGATTGAGGCTTATTGTAAAGCGAAGAAATCAGGTGAGGCGTTGAATTTGCTCGGTGATATGCTCGAGAAGAAGTACATACCTAGTTCTGTACTGTGTTGTAAGGTGATTGATATTTTGTGCGAGGAAGGGAAGGTTGAGGATGCTTGTCAGCTGTGGAAGAAGCTGTTGAAGAAGAATGTTACTCCAGATAATATTATCTCGAGCGCTCTTATTTATTGGCTCTGTAAGAAGGGGAAGATTTCGGAAGCTAAGAAGTTGTTTGATGAGTTTGAAAGGAGTTCGGTTCCCAATGTGTTGACCTATAATACACTTATAGCAGGGCTGTGTGAGAGTGGACAGCTGTGCGAGGCAGGGAGGTTGTGGGATGACATGGTAGAAAATGGGTGCACTCCTAATGCGTTTACCTATAACATGTTTATTAAGGGGTTTTGTAAGGTAGGTAGCCCCAAAGAAGGCATTAGAGTTCTCGAGGAAATGCTAGAAAAAGGATTCATGCCAATTGAATCAACTTACTCAATTTTGATTGATGGGCTTTCTGGTTCAGGATCACTGACAGAAATCATGGAGTTGCTGTTTATGGTTACTAATAATGGAAGAAGAGTTGATGCAGATTTTTGGAGAGTCCTTCTCAACAAGGCTGTTGGCAATGTAGACACCGGTGCAGTCCTCAATAATATTGTTAGGGGATTCCACCTGACGAGTTATCATGCAGAATCCTGAAACAAACAATTCTTGGTTCCTATTTATCAGGATGAATAGAACGTATGGCACAGTGTGGCAGGCCCTTATAAATCAATGTGACAGGCCAGCTAAAACCATCGTGTGGAATGAAGGTTATCTCCTTGATGTTGAGAAGTTGTAGTAATTTACCATTTGAGCTGTAAATGAAGAGAGGGCTTTGGTAGCTCATTCAATAGAACTTTTGTTTATGCTTTGCCAAATGCCTTGCCATTGACTGCCAGTACCTTGAATGTTTGTTTAAGGTTGGATGTTTGTGTAGTGATCTAATGCACCAAGCTTCCTGTATTGCATGCTCTAAGGAAGGTTACATGACTTTACCTCTGCAATGCTAAGAGGTTGTCTTTTTACATGATTTTACAATAGAGCTACCTTACCTTTATGTCAAGGCTCACCCTCACGTTGCTCTTCTTTGCATCTTTTAATGAAGCTAAAAATGATGAAATTGGATAATGGTTATGCGTAAGAATTAAATCATATAAAAAAATAAAGTTTGAAATGTTGTACTCAGACCTAATGATAGTCCTAGTGGAACTAGATGAGTATCTAGAAACAAACATGATGAGAATGGAAATATATTAAAAATGAAGTTGGCTTAGTTGCCTTACGTGTTGTTTAAGAAGAAATCGGGTATGATGACTTGATTCTACTAGAATGCCCATAATGATTTTAAAACTTTTTTAGGGAATTTAAAAGTGTATTCTTGGATGACATTGTTATTGAATCATGTTTCGAAAGTATAGATTTTTCAAATCATGCTTTAAATTGACTAAAGCTTTACAAGAATTAAAACAAGCACATAAAATATGGAATAAAAGTTTAGGTTAATGTTTGTTAGATAATGACTTTAGCATGTTAAATGTTGATGCTAGTTTATTTATTATGCATAATGGTGATGATTGGTCAATTGTACAAATTTTTGTTGGCGATATCATTCTTAGAAGTATCAACGCTGAGATGCCTAACAAAGTTGCAAAATGTATGCTAAATGAATTTGAGTACGATGGATGTACTTTGTTTATTTTTTGGATTATAGATAAAGTAAAAGTGTTATATTTTTATGATGTGTCCTGGATCTGGATTATTGTACGAATTATGAAGTTACTTGGTCTTTTTCGAAGGGTTGAATTGAAGTGGGCTTGGTTTCTGTTCTTAATAGTATGGATTCTGCACACAACAAATAAATAAAAGATCAAAGGAATGGTGGGACTCACTCTTCGACATATCATCCGACACTCAAGTCAGAAATCCTCCTCAAATAGATAGAAAGATACAAGGATACGAGAGATGTGTGTGATGATGCATGGGTGTGTGGGTTGAGTGTGGTTGGGAGGATGCACGTGCTGTGGAGCGGCTTTAAAACGGTGGTGCACTTGACTGGAAGTGATTTTGAGGAGTTGCACTCATGAATTGAGCAGCTTGAGAGGGAAAGGGAGAAAAGGAGAGAGAGCCGTGAGTCTTCTCGAATGCTTTTTGGGCAGAGAGTCATTATTCTATAAGCTTAGAAGTGTGCACGCTCCTTACCCATGGGAGAAATGGGATATTTATAGTGTTTAAGTCAGCTTAGCCCTACTTGGATACCAAGGCTGGCTGACAGCTATCCAAGCAAATTCGATGAGCTGCCCTAGAGATTGCGGGTGCCAATTATGGGAATTGTGGCTAATTGGGTAGACTCCTTCCTTTTTCGCGATGATGCTGGGGGCAATGTTTACGATAGTTGTCATTAGAAAAGATCCACTGAATCGATATTGCCGTATTGGGAGAAATTTTGTGATTACGAGCAATATTTAGGGGATATCTACTGAGTTATTCAAAGCAATTATGGTTAGTTTTTCACACATGCGTGGCACTGCGGGGCGGCCTTCATCGCCAATTTTCAGCCAATCAGTCTCAAGTCGACACCCCTAGTTGACTGCTCCACTACTTTGTAATGTTTGAGATTTTTCAATCAAATAAATTATAATTAATCGAGATCAAAGGATACAGAAAAATTTAAATTAAAGAGTTCAATATCACGAAACTACTAAACTATTGAAATTAAAATATGTAGACTTGGAGACTTCCACTAAACTAAGAATTTTAGTAAGAATTAAGATTTATTATGCTAATTATATTATAAACCCGAAAGCTAGAGATCCATCGTAGGATACAACGGTAACACGAAAAATTATTCAATGGATTCAATCAGCAACCGATTCAATTAGGGTTAATAAAAAGACAACTCGACCACTGAAATTCTAATCGGTTATCAACCAAATTGTTTTTTGGATAACAAAAAGGTAGCTCGAATGTAAATTTTTACTTGATAACAATCAAATTAATTTCAGTTGACAAAATAGATAGCTCGGCTACCAAATTTTCATCTAATTAATAATCGAATTTAGCTCAATTGATTAAAAATATAATACAAATTAAATTAATTCAGTAAAATTTAATATATATTCTACCGCACAAACCCGTACACACTTAGCTGAATTTCTAAGAATTCAGCAAGAGAGGACCTCGGCTACTGTAGCAGTACAATTTAGCTGCCACTTGGCAGCTCCACTCCCAAATTCTCTATAGGAAATATATACAGCCACATGATAAACATACACGGCAACACTTAGGCAATTTAGGAGGTAAGAAGCACGGCACTTGGAGGCTAAAGATTAGCAAAATCAGCAAGGAAGGCTCACGGCATCAGCAGCTACACCGGCAACAGTAGAGCAGCCCAATTTCCAACCAAATTTCCAATATTTCAATAAGGAATTCAACACCTACACGGCACAAGAATTAAATACACACATGGCAATATTATATTTTAATAAAAAATTCAAAGGAATTTAGTAGAAACATACACATATACACCCGGCAGTGACAAAAATCAACAAGGTGCTGATTTCAGCACATCTCATCAAAAGGACTAAGTTGAATAAATTCAACCTAATTTAATAGCCACTTGGTAGTTTCCAAGGCCACTAAATAGCATAGTGATTCAGCAAAATTTAGGGGGGATCAATCAACCTAATATTAGGGACATTGGTTGGTATTAGGAGGAGGCTTCATGTGTGCTAGCAATAACTCAAATTTTAGAAAATAATTCAATTATTTGGCCTCCAAATTATATAAGAGGCTACGTGAGAGAAGAGATGGAGAAAAAAAGGGAAAAAACCAAAAAAAAAAAAAGGAGAAAACAGAAAGAAAAGAAGGAAAACTAAGTGAAAGCAGAAGGGAGAACCAGGTGGTAAGGGAAGCTGAACCAAAAGCAAGAGAAGCAACACTTATAATTTGGCAAGTGTATTTTAATTCTTTCCTTCAATTGTTATTGATTTTTGGTGAATTCTCATTAAGTATTGTTACTCCAATACTCAGGTTACTCATTGTTTTAATCATATCATCATTTTTGCAAAAGAAAAGAAATGATGGAAAAAGTGGAACATCAACTTGAATAAGATCAATAGCTGGACACCTTGCTATAATTTAGCTGAACCGGCCACCATCTGACTTCTAAACCAGCTCTAATTTAGTAACCAACTAGCTAAGTCCCTTATTGATGTTGTGTAAATTTGGCCCATGAAAATAGGTTGAATGTACCACTGAACTAGATCTCCAAATAAGCAATAGAACCCACCCCTGCATCTTGTTGATGTTGATGCTGAAATTGAGAGTTTTGGAAAAATAGACTGAATCGGCTCCCAAATTGCCTGACCCGGTAGCCAAATCGACCAAACCCTCAAGTGACAAGACAAGAGTGTCAACATGTGAAACGGTAGCTGAGAATACCTTGAATCGGGCTCCTGAATAGCAACAGAATCGACATAATAACATCCATACTGATGCTAAATTTTCAGCCCCTGAACCTGGAATGAATCAGACCCCAAACCAACTAAATCAACATCCATATTAGCTTTAAGATGATGTTCAAGTGTCAACCCCTAAATTTGGACCCAAATCGATCACAGAACCGGACCCCTAAATGGCAATATATCCGGCTGACAGCATCCATGTTGATGCTAAAGTTGCAGCATTTAAACCAGGCCTGAACTGGGCTTTAAATTGGTTGAATCAGAAGCCATATTAGCCTAAGTATATTGCGGTAATATTAAAATATTAACCCATAAAATTGGATCCAAATTAGCCGCTGAATCGGGTCTCAAATCAGTAACAAATCAGCCCTAGCATTATACTAATATTGAACCTGGTAGCTTAGGAAAAATAGGTTGAACCGGCTGAATTGGCGGCCAAGCCGGCAAAATCATCATTTAATAAGACTAAATTGTTCACCTGTAAATTGGTTGTCAAAAATACCACGAACTGACCACAGAATTAAGCCCTAAACAATAACTGAACCAGCTGGACTGTGACGGAACAAATTTTTTTTTTTTTTTGGAATACAGGATCACAGATGTCATTTAGGACCCATATACTTTTAACCATAAGAAATATAGCGGAAGTTACTCTAACAACTTGCGGAAACATTCATGTTCATTCCAAAGTATTCATTTCCGAATACACAATCAAAACGTCTAGTTATAAAAGTTCATGAATCATAAACAAGTCATTACAATAATATTTTCCAAAATAAGCTTCCGAGTCTTTAATAATTCTTCAGACAAGCTCTAATTACTCCAACTCGTCAGGCACAAGCTCTAAAGTCTCACCTGATGGGGAAAAACCATAAAACAGTGAGCCGAAACCCAACAAGATACATACAAGTATATAGTAAAACATGTGTGCGGAACATAACTCATTAAAACAGATATTATCACACATAAAGGTACAAATGCCATAAGAAAGTAATTCATAACAGAAACATGACGTAGACGTATGCAGAACTGTAAGAAAATAGAAGCAGTCTTCGAAAATCAGAAATCAATGTACTTACATTCCAAAAGTCGGTCGTACTTTTACAGAAAACTCATCTTTATCGGAACCCACTAGTAGGCCCTACTAGCGAAGGGGGCGAATAATCGAGGATAAATTGTATTCAGTCCACACAATCCAAGACCGATAACTGAACAGAAGTATCCCGTCTCGTGGGATCGGTATGCCACCCGAAGGTAGGCCAAAAATAGAACTTTCCTCCTGACCGTAACGCCCCGAGGACAGGGCGGACCACAAATAGCTCCATGGACAGAGTTCGCTTTCCTCCTGACCATAACGCCCCGAGGACAGGGCGGACCACAAATAACTCCATGGACAGAGTTCGCTTTCCTCCTGACTGTAACGCCCCGAGGACAGGGCGGACCACAAATAACTCTATGGACAGAGTTCGCTTTCCTCCTGACCGTAACGCCCCGAGGACAGGGTGGACCACAAATAACTCCATGGACAGAGTTATCCTCGATTATTACCATAACGTTCTAAGGCGCATGCCGGATAACCTTACCTGACTGGATATCAGTCTTTTAACATAACAAAATACTTCTTATTGCTTACTGAAAGCATTAGTCACACTTTCTGCTTATCTTCTTATTGCTTACGGAAAATCATTTTCAGTCAGAAACATCACCATTTACCCTTCAGAAATTGTGCACAGAATATCTTAAGGCCGGTTCAAAAATCATATACTTTAAACCGATTTCAAATCATAGAACTTATTTCGAAAATCATATACTTAAAGCCGATTCAGAGTTTATCTTTGTTTGGATCTTATACAAAAGCCAGAGCTCAAATGCCGGAGTTCTCTTTTTCTCAAAAAGTCGGAGTTCAAGAAAAGCCGAAGTTCTTTTTCTTCAAAATTTCGGAGTTCAGAAAGCCGGGGTTTTTTTTCTCAAAATGCCGGAGTTCAAAAAGTCGAAGTTCAAGAAAAGCCGAAGTTCTTTTTCTTCAAAATGTCGGACATCAGAAAGCTTGGACTGAGTACTTTTAAAAAGGACGGAGCTCTTTTTGGACGGAGTACTTTCAAAAGGACGAAGCTCTTTTTGGACGGAGTACTTTTAAAAAGGACGAAATTCTTTTTGGACGGAGTACTTCCAAAGGACGGAGCTCTTTTTGGACGGAGTACTTTCAAAGGACGGAGTTCTTTTTGGACGGAGTACTTTTAAAAAGCAAAAATTTTATAAATCCGGAGTGCTATTTACTGAAGGATGGAGTGCTTTTTACTGAAAGTCGGAGTGCTTTTTACTCAAAGGGATAGATTGCTTTTTAAAGGGCGGACTACTTTTCAAAGCCGAAGTTTCACAAATCCGGATTGCTTTTTTTCTCAAAAAGTCGGAGTGCACAAAAAAGTCGGAGTGATCAAAAGCCGGAGTACTTAAATGCCAGAGTTCTTTTAGACAAAGGCCGGAGTTCTTTAACAAAAGCCGGAGTTTATTTCACATTAGGGCTGAAGTTCTTTTTCTTAAAGAGGCCGGAGTGCTTTTTGGACGGAGTACTTTTTACTCAAAGGACGGTGTACTTTTAAAAGCCGAAATTTCATAAATCCGGAGTGCTTTCTCTCAAAAAACCGGAGTGCTCAAAAGCCGGAGTTCTTTTCATCAAAATCCGAAGTTCAAATGCCGGAGTTCTTTTCATCAAAATCCGGAGTTCAAAAGCCGAAGTTGTTTTTCATCAAAATCCGAAGTTCAAAAGCCGAAATTGTTTTTCATCCAAATTTGGAGTTCAAAAGCCGAAGTTGTTTTTTCCATCCAAATCCGGAGTTCTTTTTTTTATCAACAAAAATTGGGGTTCAAAAGTCGGAGTTCTTTTCATCAAAATCCGGAGCTCAAAAGCCGAAATTGTTTTTCAACAAAAAGGCCGGAGTTCATATAGAAGGCCGTGTTCAATTTCAAGCAAATGCCATTTTCATGCCAAATGCCAGTTTCATTTTACATGCCAAATGCCGTTTTCATGCCAAATGCCGGTTTCATTTTACATACCAAATGTCGATTTTATTTTACATGCCAAATGCCGGTTTCATATTGCATGCCAAATACCGATTTCGTTTTACATGCCAAATGCCGGTTTCATTTTACATGTCAAATGCTGGTTTCATATTACATGCCAAATGCCGGTTTTGTTTTACATGCCAAATGCCAGTTTCATTTTACATGCCAAATGCCAGTTTCGTTTTACATGCCAAATGCCAGTTTCGTTTTACATGCCAAATGCCGGTTGTAACCTTTACTCCGGATTTCATGTAAGTTCAGAAAGTAGGAAAACAGGCGTCATGAACTTCAGAACAGATTCAAACAAAAACTAAAAACGTGTTAACGTCCGAATACTTGCAGCAAAACAGAGTGCAGTATATTTGCAAATGAACTAAAAACTGAACTTAAAAATAGCGTCCGAGGTAACTTGCCTGACTGTCCACTCCAACTGCCTCAAAGTTCTTCCCTCCTTCTTCGCTCCTTATTCTTCCTTGGCGCCAGAAACTCACACTACCCCTCAACTAGAATCCGATATATACAGAGGAGGGAGTAGGTGGGTAAGTGGAGGTAGGTTACTTGCTCGGTAATTCTTTTCAGGGTTAGGTAATTCTTTTCAGGTGGGTAGGTGGAGTAATCAGAGTGGTTTACCTACTCTATTTGGTCGCCGCTTAGTTGCCGCCTAATTGGATTCTAACTAAATAATAAAGTTTTCCTTTTTCTTTAGTTGCCGGTCAATATAATATCCTCAAATCCGGTTAACTTTTTTATTATTCACTCCGTCCATTACCTTCTCATTAACTTCAGATTTTATTCTCCTTACACCCATAATTCTACTCCGGCTTTAACAACACACAAAGCCACTCCGGTCTTTAAGGCCACTTCGGCCTCACTTCACACAATGCACTCCGGCCTTAAATTTTTTTGATTTCAGAACATGCCAAGGCCGGTTTGGAACTTCTCATTACATTTTCCGGTCAACGCAATTGACCGGATAACCTTTAGTTTTCCTCAATCATTTGATTATTTTGACTCGATGACTGGGACTTTCTATGCTTTAGAAGTTGGGTCGTTACAATCTCTCCCACTTATAAAAATTTCGTCCTCGAAATTTGATGATCCTTACGGTCTCATAATCACACGTATTCTTCCATTCAGAAGTTATTCCCTCAGACAAGGATTACTCTAGGAACCCTCAAGCATTTGAATCATCCTAATTCTTATCATAAAACAAATTCTCAGCCCCTCAGAACGACGCAATCCAGTCACTTACTGATTTTCTCAACCATTGATATAAGGAAGACCTTATAACGATCCTCAAAATTTCAAGAGCGACCCACGATATATGCTGGCCATTTCTCCAATTTGATCTGATACTTTAAATGAATCCAATAGACTTCCACTTCAGTTTATCTCAAGCTACAGCGACCTTAACCTTACTCTTAAATTTCTAAGCCATGGGTTCATGCTGCGCTATTCTGATTTAAATAGTTTTAGGATAGTCATATTATGAAGACAACCCCAAAATCCTTAGACTACTGTCACATTCCGTGTTACAGTCATAACGATCACTCGAAGAGTCAACATCACTTTAAATCATTACCCAGAATCTCAAGATCCCAATTCGAGAACATGGCATCCTATAACCCAATCTTACTCACGATTTCGCTTTCACATCTCCTATGAAACGTCGAAGACATACAAGTCCAAAGACTCGTAGCATCAATTGCCAACATTGACGCCTGCTTTCTCAAAGAAGAACACCGAGGCTCACTTTCTCAACTTTTAAACACGTCTATCTATATGCAATATCATATGATACAACTATCTTGGCTTTTAAAACTTTAGTTAATGATTATCTTCAAAGACGAAGCCATAAGTTCTCAAATAGATGCTTTAGTTGCTAATTCTTTCTTTCATTCGGGGTAACATTAATTACGGACTTCTCCGCCACTTAAATTAAAGGTATCCACCTATCATGTCGTGAGAGTAACATAACCTTATCGTTTCTCAAAGGCATTCCATCCCACAATAACTTTCAGGGATTAACCCAATGACATGTTCATCTTTTACCCCTATCCGATCTCCGAAAACTACTGTTTATCTTTCGTTCTGACAATTATAAATCTCTCTAAGCCAAACGTCTCACTTGAATTGTAGTCTTCGAAGATTACTTGTTGGATCACTTAATAACTTTAGTTAGATCTAAGATGACCATTACGCTTTCAGGACGCTAATCGGTCTTTTTAATAGCCATCACTTAAATTCTTACAGATCCCGAGATCACGCTATCAAAGTGTTATAAGCCTAATAGGGCATTTCCTCCATAAAGCTCGATTCCTCTTTTTTTTTTTTTTTGAAATTCATGAACCCTATCAGTCCATCTTATCTTCTTCAAATGTGCTGGGGGTATTTCACAATGATACCAAAGCCTATACTTCTACGGCTCTATATGGAGTTCTTCAACGATCTCCGTCGATTTCGACCCAACCTTAAATTATCGATCAATAGATAAGTCAACCAAATCTTCCTTCTATAATCATCCTTGAATAGCCACACGGCCGAAGTCCCTCAATGACCATAAAATAATTTCAAAATGTGGCCGCACATACTAATTAGTCTTAATTGAGATTCCCATTGAATGCTTTACAGGAAAGCGTCATCAATTTCTTGATACCTTGATTAATTCAAACTTATGCCCTAGATCTCACAACTCGATTGCCAGATGTCGTCCTTTACCGATCTAATAGTAATAGTACTGCAGTTCGCCCACCGAACTACTATTACAATCAAATTAAGACTTGGTACCTTAACTGGTTCAAGTTTATACCCAAAATCACGCGATTTAATTCCAAGATTCGTACATAAACATTCATATCCTCAACCTCAGTATAACCCGAGGCTACCCAGAAATCCAAACACTTAAGTAATTTCTTTCCAAAACAACCATGAATTGTCATCCTATAACTAAAGTTTACCTTAATCATACCGATCTCGATCCGATGGTTCCACCCTATTCACTATACGTGTTAGGTTGATCTGACAACCCTTCTTAACGAATTATTAGCCTAAGGACATCAATTCACAGTCGATCGAACTTAAACCTCAAACCGAGATTAATTAACCTAGTCTTCGAATCAACAATGATCAATTCAAGAACCTAACTGATACAAACCAAATTACAACACTAAGGAGTCTCTACATATTATCTTCCTCTTGACCCTACAACCAGTCACTAATATTAGCATCCCGTCTGAGGGCCACTACTAATATTTTCTTAGGATCGAGACATTTCACATTAAGTCGATCTTTGAACATAGGCTAGCCAATTGAACTAAATCACCCTTCTTATCTTAGTGCAAGCATAAGTCATTAGGATTGGGGTAACCAAAACTACCCGGATGATAAAACACCTAGATTTACTTATTCGATCACTCATAACCTACCCCAACTTAATTACTGCTAACACCTTAAGTCAGAACAGATTATAATCATCCTTCGATTCATCTTAACCTATCTTAAGCTTCCGTTTTTCGATCAAGCAATTCTTAAGGCATCTCAACTCTCTGATACCAATTGTGATGGAACGGATTTTTTTTTTTTTTGCAATACAGGATCACAGATGCCATTTATGACCCATATACTTTTAACCATAAGAAACATAGCGGAAGTTACTCTAACAACTTGCGAAAATATTCATGTTCATTCCAAAGTATTCATTTCTGAATACACAATCAAAACGTCTAGTTATAAAAGTTCATGAATCATAAACAAGTCATTACAATAATATTCTCTAAAATAAGCTTTTGAGTCTTTAATAATTCTTCAGACAAGCTCTAATTACTCCAACTGGTCAGGCACAAGCTCTAAAGTCTCACCTGAGAGGGAAAAACCATAAAACAGTGAGCCGAAACCCAGCAAGATACATGCAAGTATATAGTAAAACATGTGTGCGGAACATAACTCATTAAAATAGATACTATCACACATAAAGGTACAAATGCCATAAGAAAGTAATTCATAACAGAAACATGACGTAGACGTATGCAGAACTGTGAGAAAATATAAACAGTCTTCGAAAATCAGAAATCAATGTACTTACATTCCAGAAGTCGGTCGTACTTTTACAGAAAACTCATCTTTATCGGAACCCACTAGTAGGCCCTACTAGCGAAGGGGGCGAATAATCGAGGATAGATTGTATTCAATCCACACAATCCAAGACCGATAACTGAACAGAAGTATCCCGTCTCGTGGGATCGGTATGCCACTCGAAGGTAGGCCAGAAATAGAACTTTTCTCCTGACCGTAACGCCCCGAGAAGGGCGGACCACAAATAGCTCCATGGACAGAGTTCGCTTTCCTCCTGACCGTAACGCCCCGAGGACAGGGCAGACCACAAATAGCTCCATGGACAGAGTTCGCTTTCCTCCTGACCGTAACGCCTCGAGGACAGGGCGGACCACAAATAGCTCCATGGACAGAGTTCGCTTTCCTCCTGACTGTAACGCCCCGAGGACAGAGCGGACCATAAATAGCTCCATGGACAGAGTTCGCTTTCCTCCTGACCGCAACGCCCCGAGGACAGGGCGGACCACAAATAACTCCATGGACAGAGTTCTCTTTCCTCCTGACCGTAACGCCCCGAGGACAGGGTGGACCACAAATAACTCCATGGACAGAGTTATCCTCGATTACTACCATAATGTTCTAAGGCGCATGCCGAATAACCTTACCTGACTGGATATCAGTCTTATAACAGAACAAAATACTTCTTATTGCTTACTGAAAGCATCAGTCACACTTTCTTCTTATCTTCTTATTGCTTACGGAAAATCATTTTCAGTCAGAAACATCACCATTTACCCTTCAGAAATTGTGCACAGAATATCTTAAGGCCGGTTCAAAAATCATATACTTCAAACCGATTTCAAATCATAGAACTTATCCAGAGTTATTTGGATATTTGGATATCAGTCTTATAATAGAACTTTTTACTCAAAGGACGGAGTACTTTTAAAAGCCGAAGTTTCATAAATCCGGAGTGCTTTCTCTCAAAAAATCGGAGTGCTCAAAAGCCAGAGTTCTTTTCATTAAAATCCAGAGTTCAAATGCCGGAGTTATTTTCATCAAAATCCAGAGTTCAAAAGCCGAAGTTATTTTTCAACAAAATTCGGAGTTCAAAAGTCGATGTTGTTTTTCATCCAAATCCGGAGTTCAAAAGCCGAAGTTGTTTTTTCCATCCAAATTCGGAGTTCTTTTTTTTATCAACAAAAATTGGGGTTCAAAAGCTGGAGTTCTTTTCATCAAAATCCGGAGTTCAAAAGCCGAAGTTGTTTTTCAACAAAAAGGTCGGAGTTCATATAGAAGGCCATGTTCAATTTCAAGCAAATGCTGTTTTCATGCCAAATGCCGGTTTCATTTTACATGCCAAATGTTATTTTCATGCCAAATGCCGGTTTCATTTTACATACCAAATGCCAATTTCATTTTACATGCCAAATGCCGGTTTCATATTACATGCCAAATGCCGGTTTCATATTACATGCCAAATGCCGGTTTCGTTTTACATGCCAAATGCCGGTTTCGTTTTACATGTCAAATGCTGGTTTCATATTACATGCCAAATGCCGGTTTCGTTTTACATGTCAAATGCCGGTTTCGTTTTACATGTCAAATGCCGGTTGTAACCTTTGATCCGGATTTCATGTAAGTTCAGAAAGTAGGAAAACGGGCGTCATGAACTTCAGAACAGATTCAAACGAAAACTAAAAACGTATTAACGTCCGAATACTTGCAGCAAAACAGAGTGCAATATATTTACAAATAAACTAAAAGCTGAACTTAAAAACAGCGTCCGAGGTAACTTGCCTGACTGTCCACTCCAGCTGCCTCAAAGTTCTTCCCTCCTTTGCTCCTTATTCTTCCTTGGCGACAGAAACTCACACTACCCCTCAACTAGAGTCCGATATATAAAGAGGAGGGAGTAGGTGGGTAAGTGGAGGTAGGTTACTTGCTCAGTAATTCTTTTCAGGGTTAGGTAATTCTTTTTAGGGGGGTAGGTGGAGTAATCAGGTTGGTTTACCTACTCTATTTGGTCGCCACTTAGTTGCCGCCTAATTGGATTCTAACTAATTAATAAAGTTTGCCTTTTTCTTTAGTTGACATTAATTTATTTCGGTCAACTTTCCTAAGTCCAGTCAATATAATATCCTCAAATCCGATCAACTTTTTTATTATTCACTCTGTCCATTACCTTCTCATCAACTTCAGATTTTATTCTCCTTGCACCCATAATTCTACTCCGGCTTTACCAACACACAAAGTCACTCCGGTCTTCAAGGTCACTTCGGCCTCACTTCACACAATGCACTCAGGCCTTAAATTTTTTTGACTTCAGAACATGCTCTAAGGTCGGTTTGGAACTTATTACATTTTCCGGTCGACGCAATTGACCGGATAACCTTTAGTTTTCCTCAATCCTTTGATTATTTTGACTCGATGATTGGGACTTTCTATGCATTAGAAGTTGGGTCGTTACATGGACAGTATCCCTACTGATGTTAAAATTACAGCTACAGAACCAATCATGTACTGGGCCTTAAACCAGCCGAATTGGCAGCCATATTAGCCTAAGTGCCTAGAGATAATATTGAAGTATCAATCTATAAAATTTGCATCAAATCGGCCTCCGAACTAGGCCATAAAAGAGCGATTGAACCAGCTTGGTGTATGCTGAAGTTTTCAGGTCATGGAAATCCTTGAACCTTTCAGCTGGTTCAAACCAATCTCTGAACCAGCCGTTAAATCGACCATGAACAAATAACTAAATCATTAAGAAATTGTACTAGAAAAACTAATCGAATTAGCCTGAACCAACAACCAAACTGGCAACTGAACCGACCGGATATACCCCATTTTAAATCTACATTTTTAACGTGTGTAAAAGTTTAATGTTAAAGTTACTAAACCGGTCAATGCATTAATTTCTGTTATGATTTATATTTTGTTGCTAATTATCGCATGTTATGATTGTATATCTCGATATTATGGAAAGTTTATATGAAAATTTTGCAAGTTCCCAAGAATGATAAGTATTTTCTTCCGAAGTGGAGAAAATTAAGGAAAGAAGTATTAAGAATAAAGTAAAAGCTTCTATAAAAAGTTATCAAGTTTTGAAGAAGTAAGAAACTGGACTAAAAAATTATTATAGCAGATAATATTCCTTGGCATACAATAGATATTACAGTTGAAACTCAAGGGATTACTCTAGCTGTGGATTTCAGTGGATAATATTTCTTGATATATCTTAAGATATTACAGTGAAAAATCAAAAAATTATCCTAAGAGCTGCGAGATGGCTTCAAACCCCATCTACTGGCTATAAAGGTAGTGTCACCCACCTCGGGATATAAAAGGAGGTAAACCAGCCGTGAGATGGCTTTAAGTCCTGTCTACCGGGTATAAAGGTAGTACTACCCACCTCGAAGTGTAAAGGGAAATTAAGGCCCTAGATTGTAAGGACATGCACAATTCACCCACCTTAGGATGTAAAGGGAGGTAAAGCCTTAAATTGTGTGGAATAATATAATCCTTTTTTCGATTGTCCGCTCCCTTAGTTGGTAATAGATATTAGCCCTAGTCCCTAAAGACAGATAATATAAAGACAAATGATAATTAAGAACCAGTAAAGAAAAGATTCAAGAAGACAAAAGTTCATACATGTTCTTATTCCTCTCATTTATATATTTATTATAAATATAAATGTGTATACCTTTACTTATATGTACCTTATTGAGTATTTATCTCATTCTCTTACTGTTTTCCTAACTCAGATGCCAAGCACGAGTTGATATCTAGTGATCAAGATTGAAGTTAGAAGGTGATTAGGTTCAAATGGTAATGGATTGTGATATAATGTAGTGGATCAATTTGATATTAGAAAGTTATGTACTACATCTTGTGATGAATAAAAAATATAATATTGGTATTGATCATTTAGTTATACTTTTATAAATTATTACAATCTTTATTTATGTTTCTGCATAAATTTTTTTATGGTAATGATTTTAATACCTAAAAGCATATCTAAAGAATCCGGTGTCATATTATATTAATACAGGGTTAGAGCACTTAATATGGTGTTATATGGATCTTGTATATAATGATCATATATATATTGTGGACTTATATGTAATATCATATATCAATAAATGTAAATGAGGAAGTGGAACATCATAACTAGTATCAAAGAAAAGAGATACTTTAGGATTGATCAATCTTATGTGAAAACTTAGATTAAGTTAAATGAAGAAGCCCACTATTCTAGGCAAGGCAAAATGCAGGGGCAATACAAAATGTAGTGGAAGGTATAATTTTTAAATTCTGGCATTTCGGTATGTGTATTATTTGGGGATTTAGAGTTTATACCTCCCTTCGTAGCTTATTTCGAGAATTAGACCTTATATTAATTGTAGAGATATTTGTGGGAACCTTTGGTTAGGAATATTATGCACCCTAGGTATCGGTTTCAATCAATAGATATGATCAAGGATTTTTGTGACATACAGAATGTTGAGGTGATATTAAGGGGGTAATTTGGTTAAGGTGATATTAAGGAGTAATTTGTTTGATGAATCGATATAGTTTGATTTGTAAAAATAATCCAATTTATAATTTAAGTTACGAACTTCAATTACAACAAAGACAAGTCAATCGAGAGGTGATAAGAATGAGTG
The DNA here is from genome assembly GCA_033239525.1 of Nepenthes gracilis. Lineage (NCBI taxonomy): Eukaryota > Viridiplantae > Streptophyta > Magnoliopsida > Caryophyllales > Nepenthaceae > Nepenthes > Nepenthes gracilis. The sequence goes on from BSYO01000039.1 coordinate 12,173,179, forward strand.
CTGAATTATTTGGTGTACGTGATCACATCGGGAAGTTGTTGAGGCTATAAAGAATTCTCTAGTTATGTGAGAATTTGATGATGTTTCTTAAAAGAAAGGATTAACCTAGATTATCTCCTAAATCAGTAACTTAAAATTGTTATTAAGGTTATGTCAGAATTAGTATTAATTTCAGAAATCACATATTAAATCAAAGAGGTATCAGCCAAGTATCTTGCCATGAAGTGTTTTAGTACTTTGGGATGCACAACAAAATTCTCTATAGATTGTTGGAATTATAATTACTGTGAGGAAAGATAGAAATTTTAATCTAAGGCACTCTAGCTAGTGTATATAGATTTGAAATCTATATCTTCATTTCTGTTTCCTACTAAAGGTCATAGATTTCACCTTAAAAATATCAATATCCTTGGAAGTTTTTTATAAATATTATCTCATAAATAAATGATTAATCAGAGTAGCGCAATAAAAATATATGAGTTATAATACTAAGATATAAGATTAGGTTTGGGAATTGGTATAAGAAATCCAAATTGAAAGTTAAATTTAGGATATTGATGTTAAAGGATGAAATATAATTGGAATAATTATATTATTACTCACAGAATTCCTTTGCAAATATAGATGGCAGTCAAATAATAGGATGAATCCTTTCAAAGTTTTTATTCGGGCAGAAAAATAAGCCTTTTGTTAATAAATGAAAGATCAAATGGAAGATGATGCATGTAACCATATTCCTTCAACAATGTTCTTGAGGAAAAGAATCTTGAGTTTGGAGGACAAAGGATGAACCGAGACTAAAGATCATTGGAATATTTGAGGTTTTTAATAAGTCAAAGAAATAAATTATTGACTGAATTTGCTTCAGATTGATAAACCACTATGATACATATATATTCAGGTTAAATTGTCATTAATTGATGAGAAACTGCTTTATATATTGAGATTCAATTTAGAATTTTGAGAACATCATTTTGGAAATTTAGACAACTCCTTCGGCTATAATATTCTTGAAAAAATCTTTCAGTTAAAGAATTATTATGGAAACAATAAGAATAAATTTGAAGAAAATCTTACTATCTACTTAAGGATGAAAATCAGAATGACAATATATAAATTTCGAGGACAAAATTTTTTTAAAGAATGAAAGATTGTAAGGTCCGACATTTTTCGATCAAACAAATCATAATTAATCAAGGTTAAATGATACAAAAAAATTTAGATTAAAGAGTTCGACAACCGGAAATTACTAAACTATTGAAATTAAAATATATGGATTTGAAAACTCCACCAAACTAAGAATTTTTGTAAGAATCAAGATTTATTATGTTAATTATATTATAAACCTAAAAACCAGATATTTACCGCAGGACACAGCTGTAATATGAAAAATTATCCACTTGATCCGATCAGCAACTGATTCAATTAGAGTTAATAAAAGGATAACTCGGCCACCAAAATTTCAACTGGTTATCAATCGAATTGATTTTGGGATAACAAAAAGGTAGCTCAGGTGTAAATTTTTAATTGATAGCAACCAAATTAATTTCGGTTGATAAAATAGATAGCCCGGCTATCAAATTTTCACTCGATTAATAACCGAATTTAACTCGATCAATTAAATATATTATAAATCAAATTAATTAAGTAAAATTCAATATATATTCCAATACACAAGCCCACACACACTTAGCTGAATTTCTAAGAAATCAGCAAGAGAGGACCTCAGCTACTGTAGCAGCACAATTCAGCTGCCACTGGGCAGCTCTACTCCCAAATTTTCTATAGGAAATATATGCACACTCATGATAAACACACACGGCGACACTTAGGCAATTTAGGAGGTAGGAAACATGGCACTTGGAGGCTAAAGATCAGCAAAATCAGCATGGAAGGCTCATGGCATCAGCAGCTACATGGGCAGCAGTAGAGCAATCTAATTTCCAACCAAATTTCCAATAATTCAATAAGGCTGGTTGGTTTAGGAGGCGGCCTCAGGTGTGCTGGTAGCAGCTCAAATTTTAGAAACGAATTTAATTATTTGGCCTCCAAATTATATAAAAGGCTACATGAGAGAAGAAAATGAGAAGAGAAGGGAAAGAACCAAAAGAAAAACGAGAAAAAACAGAAAAAAAAGAAGAAAAATTGAGTGAAAGCAGAAGGCAGAACCATGAGGTAGAGGAAATTGAACAAAAACCAAGGAAAGCAACACTTAATTTTTGGCAACTGTATTTTAATTCCCTCCTTCTATTGTTGCTGATTTTTGGTGAATTCTCATTAAGTATTGTTGCTCAAATACTTTGATTACTCATTGTTTTAATCATATCATCATTTTTGTAAGAGGAAAGACAGGTCACAAAAAATTCACCTGCCAAATCCTACGCACTGGAAGTACTGGCCTAGCACGAGATGTTGGCACAAATGACGGAGGACCAAGAAGGGAACCCTCTTGAGCAGATCTAGCAATGGCCTCCGCCACAGACTCCTCCAACAGCTCCTCCATAAGGTAGTCCGTCCCCGACAGCTCCCCAACAGTAAGGCTCCCCGGCCTTTCCACGACCTGTGCAGGCTCCTCAGCAATGGCCTCCTCCACGATCTCTACTCTAACCTCAACCGCCTATTGAGGCTCTCCAGTAGTTGGTGCTCTTGCCTCCTCCTGAATCTCCTCAGGAGCAGGCTCGTCAGATGGCACGATTGCTAGCCCAACAGGAGGCTCAACAGGCGCCTCCCTAGGTTCCCCGGTAGATATCGCCTCCGGCGGATCAGCGGCACGCTCAATAATGGGCTCCGGGGAAGGCTCCAACCTCATCAAGTGCTTCGACTGCGGGAGGGCAAGAACAACACAGCCAGCGGCAGGGTACATTCTCTCCCTAAAAACCTCAATGGCGGAACCTTCGCCACATATGTTAGAGCTGTACCCCTACTCCGGTAAGCTGGCCAATTAGCACACTGCGGGGATCGAAGGAGTACGACGAAGAAGGCCTTGTTGCTACCACCACTGTCTTGCCGCTTCGAACGACCATCCTCGGCTTTCTTGACGACCACCGTCACCGCCGCTTCCTTCCCCAGCGAGCCTTCTTTCTCCTCGCCGCGCCCCCTTCTCTCGCACATCTCTCTCTCATATGCAGCTCACTCCTGCGCTGCCGCAGCTTACACACAGTCGACACAGGTCACCAGCGCCGCCGCTCACCTACGCCGCCGCCGCCTCCTTCCTCTCCCTTCTCCTTCTCTCTTCTCCTCCTCCTTCGCCTAAAACCCTCGCCCCCCTCCCTCCTCCACTTCTCTCTCTTCCCAATCTTTCTCTTTTTTTTTCGTTTTCTGTTATTTTTTTAATTTATTATTATTATTATTATTATTATTATTATTATTAATATTATTATTATTATTATTATTATAAAATTTTTTATTCCAAAATTCAAGTAAATTTTCGGAGGATTGTATGGGCGTACCTTAAGCGTCAGCCCAACTGATCCCAAAATCTGTCTAAATTTTATAATATTTAATTAATTTTTTCACGTCCAATTTATCAAAAATCACAATTAATATTAAATAATCCAAATGAAATTCGGGATATTATATTAAACAATTCGGTCTTCTTAATAGACTTCCTCAATCAAATGATTTCTCCAAATCTAATCCTCAACTAGAAGATTCCTCTACATTAAATCATTCCCTTCCCAAAAATCAAAACCACAACATTAACCTAAAACACTTCTCGTCGATCAAAAT